>OX463225.1:95870712-97098889 GCA_949820135.1 Sylvilagus floridanus
GGGTTTTATTACTTAACATACTTGATTTTTTTTTTATTTGACAAGTAGAGTTAGTGAGAGAGAGAGAAAGAGAGAAAGGTCTTCCCTCCTTTAGTTCACTCCCCAAATGGCCGCCATGGCCAGAGCTGGGCTCATCTGAAGCCAGGAACCAGGCGCTTCTTCCCAATCTCCCCTGTGGGTGCAGGGGCCCAACCCCCTGGGCCATCCTCCACTGCTCTCCCGGGCCACAGCAGAGAGCTGGACTGGAAGAGGAGCAGCCAGGACCAGAACTCGGCGCCCATATGGATTGTCTTTGCCACAGGCAGAGGATTAACCAAGTGAGTCATGGAACTGGCCCCTAGGCACATTATATTATAACTGTTTGTAAAAATAAAAAAGGAGAATTTAAAATGGGAGGTGAATTATTGGGTTGGCACAGTGGTTAAGAATCTGCCTGGGAAGCATTCATGCCATACCGGAGTACCTGGGTATAAGACCCAGCTCTGCTTCCAACTCTAGCTAATGTAAACCATGGGAGGCAGCAAGTGATGGTTCAAATATCTGGGGCCCTGATCCATGTGGGAGAGGCAGGTAGAGTCATGGGATGCTGGTTTCAGCTTGACTTGGACCAGGCTTCTGCTAGTATTTAGCTAGTAGACCAGCAGATGGAAGATATCTCTCTCTCTCTCTCTCTCTCTCTCTCTCCATCTGCTTCGCC
This sequence comes from Sylvilagus floridanus, assembly GCA_949820135.1. NCBI lineage: Eukaryota > Metazoa > Chordata > Mammalia > Lagomorpha > Leporidae > Sylvilagus > Sylvilagus floridanus. The sequence goes on from OX463225.1 coordinate 95,871,410, forward strand.
ATTCTCTTGTTGTCATCATCTCTCTCTGTCTTTCAAATAAAAACATAAAACTTTAAAAATCAAAGAATAAAAATGATATGATTAATAACTGAAAACTTTTCAAAAAATGAAGCACTTCAAATTTAGGTGTATGGTTTGTTAAATTTTTAATTTTTTCAATTTTATTTGAAGGAAAGAAAAATATACAAAGAGGTCTTCCATCCATGATCACTCTCCAAATGCCAGTCCAGAGCCTGGAACTCAACCCTCTCATCTCCCGTGAGTGGCAGGGACCCAAGTATTTAAACCATCTTCTGTTACCTACCAGGATGTGTCTTAGCAGAAACCTAGATCAGTCCCAGAGTAGGAACACAAATCTGATATATCTGATATATAAGATGTGTATATGGAAAATTTTACTTTATAAATAGTACTAGAGAAGTATAAATGGGAAAATATATAGTGAAACCAGATTTGAAAAATCTATATTTAAAGTGTTATTTCTTTCCAAATTAGCTGATTAATTAACTAAGGTGAAAATAAAATTTACAACAAGTAAATTAACAAACTGATTCCAAAATTTAAAGAGAATGAAAATAGGCAGTGATAGCCATAACACTCTTAATTGGAAACTGAGTTGGAATTATTCTCTGTCTTATCAGACTATAAATATACAGTGTTTAAGATAGTACAATATTGAGCTAAGGAATGAAAGCAAAGAGCATTTTTTAAGTGGAGTTTAAAGAAACAGACTGACACATTTAACTACATATTTTGAAAGAAAGATGTTGCTGAAATATTAGGAAAGAGTGTGCCTTCAAACAATGATGAAGGGTTAATTGCAAACCAAATTTTAAATATTCCAAGTTGGTTATAGATATCAATGTGAAACGTAAAACCAGTCAGGTTTCTAGAGTTAGAACTAAGAACTTTTATTTCTCAAGGAGCATCCACAGATTATGAAAACAGAAGTCAAAGCATGGAAGAAACACGTAATAAGTAAGCAGCAACAAACTTCCATGGAAACACAGCTGGAAAGAAAGCACAGATCACACAACAGAAATATTGGCAAGGGGTTGAACACACGTTTAAAACAGGATATTCAGATGTCTGATAAGGATATGAAAATGGATCTTAGTTTCATCTGTAGAAATGTAAGGTAAAATCCATGAGACAAAACTACCATGAAGCAAAATGACAATTGTTAAGACCCACTGTGTTCTCATGTATGTAAAGATAAAAGAATCGGGTGGTGCTGTGATGTAGTAGGTGAAGCCTCTGCCTTCAGTGCCGGCATCCCATATGGGCACTGGTTCGTGTACTCCTCTTCGGATCCAGCTCTTTAATATGGCCTGGGATAGCAGTAGAAGATGGCCCACATACTTGGGCCCCTGCACTCATGTGGGAGATCTGAAAGAAGCCCCTGGCTCCTGGCTTCGGATGAGCCCAGCTCTGGCTGTTGAGGCCATTTGCGGAGTGAACTAGTGGATAGAAGACTTTTCTCTCTCCTCTCTGTAACTCTATCTTTCAAATAAATAAATAAATCTTAAAAAAAAAAAGATGAAAGAATCCTTGACAACTGATGGAAAGAATGTAAATTGGTACTGTGTCTTCAGAAAATTATTTGGCTTTACCTAACTCAGGATCCTACAGTTCATTGCTAAATTTTGCCCAAAAGAAATTTCTCCATGTACACTGCAAAAATATGTACAACAGTGTTTACTGCAAAACAGTCCATCCATAATCCTGGAAACAAATCCAATTCACAATAAAATCGTAGATAAATGATGATGTATTCATACAAGGGAAGAACATATCTCAGTTAAAAACAGAAAACCTTGGATACAAGCTAAAATCTACATAAAATTCATAAATAATTTAATGTTAGCACAAAGATTTTATGCAATTCAATTTTGTACACACTTTACATTTTTTTAAAATTTAATTATTTATTTGAAAGAGTTACACAGAGAGAGGAGAGGCAGAAAAAGGGAGAGATATCTTCGATCCAATGGTTCACTCCCCAGGTGGCCGCAATGGCCAGACCTGTGCCTTTTTAAAGCATTTTTAAAAGATATTTGTTTGAAAGACAGAACAATATAAAGACAGGGAGAGGCAGAAAGAGAGATGTTCCATCTACTGGTTTACTCTCCACATGGCCACAGCAGCAAGTGCAGGAGCCAAACTGAAGCCAGGAGTCAAGAATTCCATCTGGGTCACTGATGTGGCTTTAGGTGCCCAGACACTTCTACCATTAGGAAACAAAGTAGATGGTGCTTGAACCAGCATGCTGATAATGTTGCCAGCACCAAAAGTGGCAGCTTCTCAGGCTGTACCATAGGCTGGCCCCCTGTATTCATTTTAAAACAGTCACTATCAGTTTGTAATGTAACAAGATGAGATAAATTTGTAGCAGCATATGGGACTTCTGAGTACTGGTAAAGTTATATCAAGTAGAGATTATTTTAATTTTCTACTTTGTTATCAATTATTGAGCTACACAGTAGACTTATTTTCATTTCCTTTGTTCTGATTAAAATTATCATTTAATTAGAAGCTACAACAACAAAGGAAGAAAGCAAATAAGTGAACAGGAAACCATATTTCCACGAATTGTCTACATGCAGCATATAATGATAAAGATAGAAGTATGAATGACAGCTTAAGAGAGATGGTGGAATTGAGATGATTTAATGTATAATGTGCATTCTACAAGAAGATAGAAGAGAGAGAGTGCAAATAAAGAGTATTCATAAAGATAAGATGTGAGATTTGAATGAGGATGTCTTTCAAGAAGAAAACTGATTGCCCTAGATGAAAGATATAGAATGCAATAAGGATGATTAGCCAAAAAAGTGATAAATACATATGCAATGATTAAAACATAGTATTGGCTAATAAACAGTATTAATAATGCACTCAAAAGTTAAAAAAAGACTAGATACCATACGTGTTATCATCATTTATCTGAGAGGATTAATTTTAAAGCGTTATAAGATAAAAATGTGATTAGGATGAGAAGAAGTGGTTTATTCTTGGACTTTGACATATTAATGCTTCAGGTCTGGTTCACCAGGACCACAGTCAGGGACTTTTGAGAAAAGAACTCCTGAACATAGTCTCTCTAATAGAAATACTCTCAGAAGGAAAGTGTCAGGGAAAGAGGAAAACATCACAGTGAAAGAAATCCAATAAATGGTTCTCCCTAGGCAAAATCCTACAGACATTAGCTTCTAATGAATTCTCAGGGACAAGAGCACATAAGGGGAACTCAAAGTTGTCATGACCTGAGGCAAGGGGCCTAAGGTCTCCTGCCTCTCTGGGAAATTGGAAAAAGGATGCCCGGGCAATGTACATCTGCAGCTCTATATTTTTTAAAGATTTATTTATTTGAACATCAGAGTTACACAAAAAGAGCAGAGGGAGAGAAAGAGAGAGAGCTCTTCCATCTTATGGTTCACTCCCCAGTTAGCTGCAATGGCTAGAGCTGCACCAATCCAAAGCCAGGAACCAAGAGATTCTTCCAGGTCTCCCATGTGATTGCAGGGGCCCAAGCTCTTAGGCCTTCTTCCATTGATTTCCCAGGCCATAGCAGAGTGCAGGTCTATTTTTTTAGTAGGTGTAGCAAAGAAGACTCCATTCACCTGAGGCCTATTTTCCAAAAAAGTGCAGAAATTATTGGTAATCCAAATAAAAGATGGTGGGAGAGAGGTGGGTGTGGCACACAAAAAGCATTGATGACGGGATTTGGATAAAACACTGATACCCACTCTAACATACTCCCAACTCAACTTCCATTTGGTTCTGCCCTGTCACATGTGTAACAAAAAAAAAATGTCAAAAAGAGGTTGATGACAGAAGCTCTATTTCCATTGGCTGTAGATCTCAAGGCTAAAGCTGTTACCTCATCCCTCCCTCCTCTATCTTCCTAGGTCACCTGCCATCTTGACCAGTGTCTCTGCTGATAAAGCTCTTTGCATGTGAATGATTCAGGTTCATTTGCTCTTGTCAGACTGTGTTTGCTGTAATTGCAAACTCATATAGAAATGGGAAACAGCTGAGATGTACCCAAGGGAAACTTTGATTTCTAAACGCTCTCCTTGCTTACCTCAGCAAGTAGCAGCTATCCTACCTCCTCGAATGATCAGGGTCAATTATACCTGGCAGTCTGGTATTTTCTTCAATTGCTTGTTGGTTATCTGACACAAGGAAACCAAATGACCAACTAGCATATACAGATTTCATGTTAGAGGGAATTTTTACAGTCTATTTGGAGAATTGTCTCCCTCTGGAAAAGGAGAACCTAAAATTTTGGTCATGGGAAGAAAAGTCCCCTAAGAGGTTATTTGGAAGTAATGAACAAAGAAGCACCTCTTATTCTGACTTCAGATTTTCTAGATTTAGGTACTGTGTATCACTCAACTCTATCATAGCTATTGGTTCATGATATATATTGAATTTCCTATTGTAAACAGTTTGTGTGGATGTTTGTGCCAGACAGTTCTCTGGGTGAACATGGAAAAACCTATGCCTCCCCTTACCCTTCTCAGGCTTAATTGTAGAATGTTTTCTGAATAAAACACTCTGAGATATGGAAAAACTTGCTGGGACAGCCTGAGTTCTCTCGCTATCTTCCCTGAAAAAGAGGTGGTCCTTCTATATGGGGTCCCCCAGTTTTACTGGAAGTGAGGCACAGAGGACATTCTGCCTGCCCTAGGTAGCTTTGGGAAACAGCTCAGTATGAATCTAACATTTCCACCATCCCTCTCTTACTACCAATGATTAATATAGTTGTTTTGCACAACTTGTGTGAATGTTCTAAAACCAGACTTCTGCCAGTATGAGAAATTACAGTCTAACATGCAGTGGGATGGAGAATTTTATATATATATATATATATATATATATACACATATATATACATACTATACACATGTAACACATACTAAATGTATCAGTAAAATATATCATGAATACTAATGTATTGCCAATAACATATATTACCAATATATTATATTAATGAACTTTCCAAGAGTCTTTTTAGAAAAAAAGATCTTTGTAAAATTATTTCTATTTCAGCTGGCATCGTGGCTCCCTTGGCTAATTCTCCGCCTGCGGCGCTGGCACCCTGGGTTCTAGTCCCTGTTGGGGCACCGGATTCTGTCCCGGTTGCTCCTCTTCCAGTCCAGTTCTCTGCTGTGGCCCGGTAAGGCAGCTGAGGATGGCCCAAGTGCTTGGGCCCTGCACCTGCATGGGGGACCAGGAGGAAGCATCTGGCTCCCAGCTTCACGTCAGCACAGCACGCTGGCAGTGGCTGCCATTTGGGGGGGGGGTGAACCAACGGCAAAGGAAGACCTTTCTCTCTCTCTCTCTCTCTCTCACTGTCCACTCTGCCTGTCAAAAAAGAAATCTGTTTCAAGTTCTCTATATACTCTTTTTTTTTTTTTTTGACAGGCAGAGTGGACAGAGAGAGAGAGAGAGACAGAGAGAAAGGTCTTCCTTTGCCGTTGGTTCACCTTCCAATGGCCGCTGTTGCCGGTGCGCTGTGGCCAGTGCACCGCGCTGATCTGATAGCAGGAGCCAGGTGCTTCTCCTGGTCTCCCATGGGGTGCAGGACCCAAGCACTTGGGCCATCCTCCATTGCACTCCCTGGCCATAGCAGAGAGCTGGCCTGGAAGAGGGGCAACTCGGACAGAATCCGGTGCCCCGACCAGGACTAGAACCCGGTGTGCCGGCGCCGCTAGGCGGAGGATTAGCCTGTTGAGCCACGGCGCCGGCCTCTATATACTCTTACAGCCTGGTTGCTTTGAACACTATCTCACTGTGTATACATATCACATTGTTTCTATGCCTTCATCCGACTAAGGACAATTTGGTAGATTTCATATCTTGGCTATTGTGAATAGTGCTGCAATGAACATAAATTATGAAATAATTGTTTCATATTATTTGGGTATATAGAATCCTACACACAGTAGGATGATTGTATCACATGGAAGTTTTCCTTCTTCTTTTTTAAGAAATATCTGCTGCTTGATTGTTTCCTTTGCTGTGCAGAAGCTTCTGAATTTGTTATAATCCCATCTGTCTGGTTTTTCTTTTGTTACTTGAACTTTTGGGATATTATCCAAGAAATCATCATATACACCATTTTATTGAAGCATTTCTGCTATGTTTTCTTTGTGCAATCTTGTCATTTCAGGTCTTATATTTAGCTCTTCGATTCATTTTCAGTTGCCATGTGTATATGGTGAGAGGTAGGGATATAATATCATTCTTCTTATACATGTGTAGGTATAATTTTCCCAGCATCTTTTATTGAAAAGACTATCCTTTCTCCAGTGTATGTTCTTGGTACCTTTAGGCTAAGTCTCCTCCTGCTATGCTAGCATCCCTTATGGGCTCCTCTTCTGATCTATCTCTCAGCTTATGGCCAGGAAAGCTGTGGGAGAGGGCCTAACTCCTTGGGCCTTGTACTCCTGTGGGAAACCCAGGAGAAACCCCTGGCTCCTGGCTTCCCACAGGCCAGGCTCCCACCGTCACAACCATTTGCACAGTGAACTAGCAGATGGAAGACTTTTTCCACTGTCTCTCTTTCTCTCTACCTTTAACTCTACCTCTGAAATAAATAAATAAAATCTTTAAAGAAAATCTGTTGCCTGTATATATGTGGATTAATTATTGAGCTCTCTGTTCTGTTCCATAGAGCTATGTATTGTTTTTGATGCTGGTATCATTCTGTTTTATTTATTAGCTTTTGTGGTATGCTTTGAAATCAGTTTTCTTCTTTTTTTTTTTTTTTTTTTTTATAACGCTTTTATTTAAAGAATATAAATTTCCAAAATACAGCTTATAGATTACAATGGCTTCCCCCCCTTAACTTCCCCCCCACCCGCAACCCTCCCCTTTCCCACTCCCTCTCCCCTTGCATTCACATCAAGATTCATTTTCAATTCTCTTTATATACAGAAGATCAGTTTTGTATATATTAAGTAAAGATTTCAACAGTTTGCCCTCACATAGCAACACAAAGTGAAAAATACTGTTGGAGTACTAGTTATAGTATTAATTCACAATGTATAGCACATTAAGGACAGAGATCCTACATGATATATTTTTTTATAAAAATTGATTAATTTTCTAGGCAATTTCCAATTTAACACCAAGATTTTTTTCATTTTTAATTATCTATATACAGAAGATTGATTCAGTATATACTAAGTAAAGATTTCATCAGTTTGCACCCACACAGAAACACAAAGTGTAAAATACTGTTTCAGTGCTAGTTATAGCATTACTTCACATTGGACAACACATTAAGGACAGATCCCACATGAGACGTAAGTACACAGTGACTCCTGAAGTTGATTTAACAATTTGACACTCTTGTTTGTGGCGTCAGTAATCTCCCTAGGCTCTAGTCATGAGTTGCCAAGGCTATGGAAGCCTTTAGGGTTCGCTGACTTCAATCTTATTCCGACAGGGTCATAGTCAAAGTGGAGGTTCTATCCTCCCTTCAGAGAAAGGTACCTCCTTCTTTGATGGCCCCATTCGTTCCACTGGGATCTCACTCACAGAGATCTTTCATTTAGGTCTTCTTTTTTTTCCAGAGTGTCTTGGCTTTCCATGCCTAGAATATTCTCATGGGCTCTTGAGCCAGATCTGAATGCTTTAAGGGCTGATTCTGAGGCCAGAGTGCTGTTTAGGACATCTGCCATTCTATGAGTCTGCTGTGTATCTCGCTTCCCATGTTGGATCATTCTCTCCCTTTTTGATTCTATCAGTTAGTATTAGCAGACACTAGTCTTGTTTGTGTGATCCCTTTGACTCTTAGACCTATCAGTGTGATCAATTGTGAACTGAAATTGATCACTTGGACTAGTGAGATGGCCTTGGTACATGCCACCTTGATGGGATTGTATTGGAATTCCCTGGCCTGTTTCTAACTCCATCATTTGGGGTAGTTCCGATTGAGCATGTCCCAAATTGTACATCTCCTCCCTCTCTTATTTCCACTCTTATATTTCACAGGGATCACTTTTCAGTTAAAATTTAAACACCTAAGAATAATTGTTTGTTAATTACAGAGTTCAACCAATAGTACTAGAATAAAAAAATTACTAAAATGGATAAAGTATTACATTGTACAACAATAGTCAGCACAAGAGCTGATCAAGTTACTGTTTCTCATAGTGTCCATTTCACTTCAATAGGTTTTCCCTTTGGTGCTCAATTAGTTCCAAATTAAAATTGATGCTCAATTATTATAGTAACCCCCTTTAATACAAATAATAATAATGATAATCAATTATAATAAAATAATAATAATAATAAAAGAATAAAATTTATACTATTTTAAACTTGTTTCACTTTTCATGTAGGTATCTGGTAAAACTATAGCCTAATTATTGTAAACTTTTAGGTAAAAAAACAAATATATAGGGACTGGGACCATGGTACACTCTGCAATGCTGGCATCCTATTTGGGCATCAGTGTTACACGCAACTGCTCCCCTCTAATACAGTTTCCTAATTGTCCAAAACTGAATGGTTACTCACCTTCTAAACCCAATCAAAACTTTTCTGCTTAAAGTAAGCCTTTCCAGCAGAAGATAGACCAAGTGCTTGGGCCCCTCCACCCAAATGGGAGACCTGGATGGAGTTCCAGGCTCCTGGCTTTATTCTGGCCCAGCTCTGGCCATTGTAGCCATTTGGGGAGTGAAGCAGCAGATCAAAGATTCTGTCTGTCAGTCTGTCTCTCTCTTTATCTCTGTCTCTATTTCTCTCTTCTCTCCCCTCTGTAACTCTGCCTTTCAAGAAAAATAAATACATCTTTTTAAAGAAAATCAAATAAACAAGCAAACATATGAGTATAGCATCTCTGAACATCTCCACTAATTACTACCTCATTTCTTTCCTTGATCCAGTGTATATCAATTATCTTTATTTATTTATTTATTTATTTTCAGACAGAGTGGACAGTGAGAGAGAGAGAGACAGAGAGAAAGGTTTTCCTTTGCCATTGGTTGACCCTCCAATTGCCACCGCGGCCAGCAGCGCACCGCACTGATCTGAAGGCAGGAGCCAGAAGCTTCTCTTGGTCTCCCATGGGGTGCAGGGCCCAAGCACTTGGACCATCCTCCACTGCACTCCTGGGCCATAGCAGAGAGCTGGCCTGGAAGAGGGGCAACCAGGACAGAATCCAGTGCCCCAACCGGGACTAGAACCCCATGTACCGGCGCTGCAGGCGGAGGATTAGCCTATTGAGCCATGGTGCCAGCCAATTATCTTTAATTTTTTAACCTCATTCTTTAGTTTCATTCTGTAGACCACTCTGCTGAAATTGCTGTTACAAATAATACAGCTATCAATATATTCTTAGAATTTCTTATTAAGGAGATTTTAAAAAAACACTGTATTTCTCCTTACACTATGATAAACTTATTCTTTTCCCATGGAAGTCTAGTTTATCTGTTTATTTCACTGATCATTTTTGATTTCTCTTAGGTCTCTTAACATTGGAATATACTGGATTTAAGTGCTTTGATCTCTTTCTACAATCATAATGTTAGTGATTTTTACACATTCTTACGTCTTTAAATAAAACTACCATAGGAAAATCATACCCAAAGTCATATATCCATTTTAGATATGTGTTACAAACTTCATACTCATTTCAAATTGTCTATTTGCTATCTCTCCCTAAGTATCTAGCAGATATCTCTAATTTAGCTTGTCCAAAATTGAATGGTTGCTTGCTTCCAAACCCAGTCAAAACTTTTAGGTTTCAAGTAAACCTTTCCAGTTTCCCAGACCTAACTTAGCATAATCCTTCTCTTTTTTTCACATTTCATACTCATTTTGTCAAGATATTCTGTTGGTTTTAATTTTGGAATACATCAAGTTCATCAACTTTTATTTATAATTATCAGTTTCAATGTCCCATTTAAGCAATCTTTCCATATGATTGTGATGGTATTTTTCTGTTTATTTACATAATATTTACTGCTTTATCCTTCATATTTAGGTTTGTAGCCCATATATAGTTGAATTTTATGATGTGAAAGATTAACTACATTTATAATCATCATGAGACTCATCCAAGAAAGCTAAATCTGGATTTTTTTTTAAAGCAGTTTTATTTGAATGAGTGAAAGACACACACACACACACACACACACACACAGACAGACAGACAGAGAGTTTTCCATTCATTAATTCAACCCCCAAATGTCTGCAAAAGCCCGGGCTGGGCCAGGCTGAAGTCAGGCGCCAAGAATTTTATCCACATCATCCACATGGGTGGCAAGGGCCTAAACACAAGGGCTTATCATGTTTTCCCAGACATAGTAGCAAGGAGCTGGATTGGAAACTGAGCACATGAGACTGAATCACACTCTGAGATGGGATGTTGGTGATTTAAGCCACCATGTGACAACACCAATCCTTAAATTTTGAAATGTTATGCTAGAGACTGAATTTATGGTTTCCCCCCAGAATTCATATGCTGAAATCCAAACCCTCAGTATTATGGGATTAGGAGGTGGAGTCTTTTCTACGCGCTTAGGTGATGAGGGCAGAACCCACTTCAATGAAGTGAGTGTCCTGATATATAGAGACTTCTGAGAGCCCCCTCACCTCTTCAGCCAAGTGAATATACCCTGTAAAGATGGATGTCTCTGAGATAGAGGGTAGGTCCCAAATTATGTATCTACAAGCATTTTGTTTTGGGATTTATCAATCTCTAGAACTGTGAACAATAAATTTCTGTTGTTCATAGTTCAAATGGTCTATGGAAGTCTCTTACAGCAACCTGGACAGATTAAGATGTACATCAAATATCCTGGAAATCATGTGCATTATTTCATTTTCCATTGGTATAGAAATATCTGGAGTTATTTAATACAAAAAGAAAATATATTTACTAATTAAATTCAGTATCATGTAGTTCCACCAGTTCATTCTTAGCGAATTAGTGAACTAATGGTGCATGACATCATTAATGGCAGAAATACATCAAGAGAAAGGAATCATAGAGTGAGACAGAAAGCCCAACTTCGAGCCCCTTGGTTCACACTTAAAGATCCTGCCATCTTAATGCATCACATGGTGGTCTAAGTTTCTGTTATCTGAACCCCTCAGTGTTTATAAACTGAGTGGATACTTTTCATATATTTATGCAGCTGGAATAATGTTCAGTCCCAATGTGGCTGAATTTCCCAGGTATACTTTTGAGTTAAAAATGACACAGTAGTCTGTTTTATGCATGGATTTATTTACATGAGTTCAAAAATAGGCAAAAGTAACCCATAATGCTAGAATAAAAATAGTGTTGCATATGTTTGCAATGCTGGGAGTTATTTATTGGGACAGGGATGACAGAGCTTTATGACCATCTGTTATCTACACTGTGTTAAATAGATATCTACATTTGTTACAACTCATCAAATATACACCAAAGTTTTGTATATATTCCCAAGTGTTAGTTACAGTTTGATAAAGAGTATTAATATATTTATAACTAGGTGTCTATCTACCATTTGCATACACTTCAATGACTCGCTTCATTCACAAAATCTTCTAGATTTACTCTGCTAGCTGTGAGGCAAAATAATGCCCTCCTCTTGCCCCACCAATTAGGTCCACATTCTAATCCCCCAAACTTCTGTATATGTTACTTTGTATGGCAAAAGGACTTTACTTATAACATTAAGTTAAAGATTGGGAATTTTAGGAATTTTCCAGGATTACATGGGGCAGAACCAATGTAATCACCTGGGTTTTTGTTAGAGGAAGCAGGAAGTTCATAATCACAGGACACAAGAGATGATAGAAGCAGAGATCAGAGTGACACCAATTCCTGAAAGGATTCCACTAATCAAGAAAAAGGAACAGTCTCTAGAAGATGGAAAACGCTAGAAGTACATTGCCCCCTAGAGCATCCAGAAGGAACACTGTTCTTACGAAACATCAATTTTACAGCAAAACATATTTTGAATTTCTGACCTAGAATTATAAATAATACATTTGGGTTATGAGCTATTAAATCTGTGTGAATTTATTACAGCAACAATAGGAAGCTAATGTACCTTCTCAGGTAGAAACTTACGTTTTACTTTATGCACTTGTGTAACTAGTTTTCAACAAAACTGTCAGAGTAATTCTCCTCATACACAAGTAAGATTGTTTTCCTTTCCAACTGAAAATTCTGCAAGTTTCTCATCTCATCAAGGTTAAAAGTGCAGGTTGTTAAGTGAGTTGCCTGTTACCATTCTGGCTTCCTCCATTGTTCTCTTTGTTTCAGCCACCAGGAACATTTTATTTCTCAAACACACAAGCACACTGTTATTATTTTTTTCTAATAGCATTTAATGCTTCTTAAACTTTTATAAGCACTTGTTTTCTGTTGTATTTTCTATCTGGAACACCTTTCTATAGATGCATGTACAGGTAAACACCTCATCTCTTCAATGTTTGCATATTTTCACTGTTTCAATGATGACTATGTGAAATTGTTTACTCTTCTATATAGTCTCCTTCCCTGAATATTCCCTGCATGAAATTTTGAACCGTTTAATTTTTTTCCAGTGTAATTATCATATAATTGCATAATATAGTAATATACTCACATATTTATTATTCTTACCATTTATTGTCTGTCAGCCAAATATAATGTAAAACCTATAAGGTAAATAGTCTTAATCATTAAAGTAATATAAGTGCTTAGTACAAGACTTGACATATAGTAGGCATCATATACATATTTTGGATGAAAATACTTATTCAGGAACTTCTGTGGAGCAGAAATTGTATTCTGAGCTTTAGAGGGGTGAGGGGGTGTTCAGAAAGTTCATGGAAAATGCACACTGTGAAAACCCTATGCATGGATTTCAAGAAATTTTGCACAAAAATAAACACCTTTTTTTTTTCTTTTGAGAGAATAAGAGATGGGGAGAGAGAGAGGAATAGAAAGAGAGAGAAAGAGGGAGAGAAAGATAAACATCAATCCTGGATTATTTCTCAAGTGTCCCTAATGGCCTGTGTTGGGCTAGGCCAAAGTCAGAAACAGGGAACATAATCTAGATCTTCCACGTGAAATACAGGAATCCAATTATTTGATCCATCCTTGCTTTTCCGAGGATCTGCACTGGCAGAGAGCTGAAATCAGGAGTCAGGACTGAACTCAGGCATTCAGATACCTAATGTAGCATTTTCACTACGAGGCCAAATGCCTGCCCTACAATTTGATTCAATTTAATTTCTCCAAGAATATTTTGAAGTTCTGCTGCATTTATAATAACAAAATAAGTAAAAATATCCATTGGATATTGGAGCAAATCAGTCAGTGAAGAAAGGTCAATTAGTCTAATGTTATGTCAAATGATGTGGGGAAACTGAACAGATAAAGAAAATCATCTAACTGTTTTTGGGGTACTTTCGAGGATTGCCTTTAGGAGTTGCATACAGCATAAAAAAATGAATGGATACTTTCAGATAAAGATGGCGAGATAAGAGAGTGCAGAGTATTCTAGGCAAATAAAAAATAACTGCCCAGAAATAGCAGAAAGATAAATCATGGTCTTTGAAGTCTCTATTTGGCAAATACAGATTGAAAAAAGAGGTCAGTAATGAGACATAATGAATACATGAGTTATTCTCATGCCATTTAGAACTTTGTAAGCCTAATATAGTGGCTTAGGCATTTACAAAAAAGCAGTTTAAATGGGAAAAATAGTTTAAATGGGACAGTGAAATGATTAAACTGTTTTAAAAGTGGTCAATAGTTTCATTTATTGGGAAGAGATCAAGCAAGTAAGAACATATTAGTGTCAATTATACAAACCATAGGAAAATTCTTTATGAGCCTGGAAATGCTTATTTTACAGGAGTGCCAGCCATGGATACTAAGAAAGTAAAAAAAAAAAAAAAAAAACTTTAAAATCAGCTATATAGAATCAAAGATTTTAAGGGATAGACAGGTGTAAGAATAGACAAAGTTTATGGAAGATTTGAGAAAAGTTGTTTTCTTTTCTGTTTTCTCTATTGTTATTTATGAGAGAAAAAAATGCCTAAAAACTATCAAGGAATGCAAAATAAAAGAGACCATGAACATTATTTTTCCTGCATATAGTGTATGTAAAGCAATGATTTATAACATACAATGAACCGCATGATCTCCTTTTAAGAGACAAGAGACAACAACATGAGGTACCATCACCTCAGGTCACCACTTAAAGAGAATTTTCAAGAAACAGCCCAGGAAAACTCAAGGAGGTGGAACTCAGAGTCTGTGGGTAAGCTAGGGAGTTATATATAGAGAGAGGGCTGGAGGGAGAGGACTGCAAAGAAAACTGCAGACATTTGAGGACACCCCTCCCTTTAGCACTGAACAGAGTAGTGATTTGTGCATACTAGTCTGTGTAAGGAAACTACCCCTGTCCAGAAACAAAGACCCACAAGAAAGGATTAGAAGGAGCAGAGCTCAGTACTAACATAGGGTTAGAAATGATGCAGTCTCTTACCAGCTGATCTGGGATGCTTTACAATTCATAGAGTGATGAGTAAAGCATTCTTAAGACTTTTCTCATCAGTAGTAAGTATTTTGTCTAAAATTTTAATTTTTAAAGACATTTTATTTATTTGAGAAACAAAGTTACGGTGGAAGAGAGAGAGAAAGAATGAGAGAAAGAAAATCTTCAGACGGATGGTATACCCCCCGGATAGCCACAATAGCTGAGGCTGGGCCAGACCAAAGTCAGGGGCCTGGAACCCCTTCCAGGTCTCCCACATGGGTGGTAGGGGTTCAGTCACTTGAGCTGTCTTCCACTGCTTTCCCAGGCACATTAGCTGGGAGCTGGATCTTAAGTGGAGCAGCTGGGACTGGAATCAGCAATCATTTAGGATGCGGGAATCCCAGAAAGAGGCTTAACCTGCTGTGCCTACCTCTCTGCCTGACAGTTTAAACAACAGAATCCAAAAGTATCAAATTTCCATATAACCTAATTCAACCAACATTTATTACACTAATGAAAAACTACTCAGAAGCTCTTATATGAGTAAAAAATACTTATGATTCAATAAGATAAAATCTACAATGCTTAGCTTCCAATAAAAAATTACCAACTGTGTAAAAAATCATTAAAGTTGAGCCATAATGACTATATAAGACATTAATAGAAGCTGACTCAGGAATAACACAGATCAAAGAATTAGTAGTCAAACACATTAAAACACTGTAATTGTATTTGTATGTATGAAATGTAAAATAAAACATTGGATCTGTTAAGACATGGAAGATATTTTTAAAAGCCAAATAAAACTTTAGAATATAAAATTGTTTAATATAGTATTAAGTATATGCATGACTGATTTAATTAATTAATCTGCTTAGACATTATAGATTACAAATTTAGTACATTTAAAGACACATCAAGGGGCCTGCTCGGGGGCACAGTAGGTTAATCCACCACCTGCGGCACTGGCACCCCATATGGGCGCTCGTTCTAGTCCTGGCTGCTCCTCTTCCAACCCATCTGTCTGCTATGGCCTGGGAAAGCAGTAGAAGATGTCCCGCACCTGGGAGACCAGAAAGAAGAACCTGGCTCTTGGCTTCAGAATGGCACAGCTGCAGCCATCGCAGCCATCTGGGGAGTGAACCAACAGAACAAAGACTTTTCTCTCTGTAACTCTCACTGTCTGTAACTCTACCTCTCAAATAAATAAAATGAAATCTTTAAAAAGATGCATATCAATAAAATCTATCTAAATTAATAACTGAGATGTTAACAAAAAAAGAAAAGCTTATCAATGATTTGTGGAACAATTCCAAGTGTCCTAATACACACATAACTTGAATCCTTCTCTGTGAATATGGTTGATATTTAGATACAACAGTGAAAACTTTTAAATTAGATAAAATGTCAAATATACAAATTGAAGAGCTCAAGTGATTCCTAAGCAAAAGAACCAAAGACAATTACACCCCTCATCTCATAACCAAATTCCTCAAATGCAGAGTTAAGTAGAAAATATTACAAGCAACCAAACCAAAAGATATCAAATATAGAGCAACAAATGTAAAATATCATCAAAGATTATAACATGAGAAGACAGTGGAACATCATTTTTAAATATGTGAAAGTAAACAAATATTGTCAGCCTAGAACTCTTTATTCATTGAAAATATATTTGAAACATAACTGATTTTAAAAATGTGTTTTCAAACACAAAAAAGTGAAAGGACACATCTCTTGCAGAATTAAATTACAAGAAGTATATCAGAAGCTTTCTAAAAATAAGGAAAACTTCGCCAGATGCAAATACAGTTCTACACAAACGAAAAAACAGCACCAGAATTGGTAATACCATTGGTAAATATATAGTGTTGTTTCTTATTATTTGTCTTTTAGATAATTGTGTTTTTTAAAATATTTATTAATTTATTTTGAAAGTCAGATTTACAGAAAGAGAGGGGAAGACTGAAAGAGAGAATGAAAGAGAAAAAGAGAAAGAGAGAGGGGTGGGGAGAGAAAAGGGAGAGAGAGAGAAAGAGCTCTTCCACTGGTTCACTGTCCAAATAGTTGCAACTGTCAGGGCAGGGCCAGACAGAAGCGAAGAGTTTCATCCTGGTCTCCCACATGGGTAAAGGGGTCCAAACACTTGGGTCATCTTACATTGCTTTTCCAGGCTATTATCAGAGAGCTGGATGAGAAGTGGAGCAGCTGGAACACAAAACATTGCCTGTATGGATGCCAGCGTCACAGGCATTGTCTTTATCAGCTACACTACAATGCTGACTCCAAAATTGATTTTTAAATGCTAACTATTCAATAAAACTAAAAACAATATACTCATGATATGCATATGTGAAATTCGTAACTCAGAATAATAAAATAGCATAAAGTGGTAAGAAATGGACACATTTGCTTATAACATTTTTATATTGCAAATGAAATGGTATGAAATCTCTCAGACATAGACTGACAAGTTCGACATGCATATTTTTCATCCCTAAAGCTATGACTAGTTCATAAAACAACGAATTATAATTAGTATACCACAAAATCTAATAGAACAAAGTCATAAAATTGTTGAATTGTTTCAAAAATTTCAGAAAGAAGAAAATGGGGACAAAAGAACCAGTGAACTCATGTCAATAATTACATTAAAGTTAAAAAACTCTAAATACCTCAATTAAAATTGGATTAAAGAGAAAGACTTGAATAAAAACACAAAAAGATGTCTATGGTAAAGTTGGAGTGGGTATATTAATATTAAAGCAATTTCAGAGAACAGACATTTACCAGAGATAAAAGGAGTCATTTTCTAATGGTAAAGGGGATCAATACATCTAGAGGATGTGACATTTCTAAATATCAATATATATAACCTTGCCATTTTCAATACATGAAGCACAACTAGAAGATTAGAAGAAACACACAACTCTACAGTTTAACTATCTGTTTTTGTCACCTTATATTGAGTTGGGTAGAATCATTTCTTGCTACACTCTTCCAAAATTTCATATTTCTTTGAAAATTTTTCTCTAAACATCTAAATTTTGGCATGGTTTCCATGGTACTCTGAAATGTGTCCTATTGTAGCAAAAATTTTAAGCATATGCTTATGTTTTAAAGACCAAATGACTGAGTGAAGCTGACAAGATATTTGGAGAATATGATCTACACCTGAAAAGTCCATATGATTAAAATTAATATGTGTTTAAATAAAAAGGTGCATCTATGTATAATTTTATTAAATATGTTTTGGGGGATGGTGCTGTGTCTTAGCTGGTAAAGTGGTCGCCTGCAGTGCTTATGGGCACCAGTTCAAGTCCTACTGCTCCACTTCCAATCCAGTTGTCTGCTATGACCTGGGAAAGCAGTAGAGGATAGCCTGAGTATATCGGTCACTGCATCCACTTGGAAGACCCAGAAGAAGCTTCTGGCTCCTGGCTTTGGATCAGCCCAACTCCAGCTGTTGCAGCCATTTGGGGAGTGAACAGCAGATGGAAGACCTCTCTCTCTCTCTGCCTCTGCCTCTCTGTACCTCTGCCCTGCACATAAATATCAAAAACATAAATAAATAAGATATATCTGGCTTTTTTACTTTTACTTAAATACTTGAGTTTAAAACATTTTTATTTATTGTCATCTTCTTTAATACAGAGTGACAGAGACAGTGAGATTTACAGAAAGAAAGACATCTTCCATTCTTTGGTTCCTGCCCAAAATGCCCATAAAATGCCAGGATTGAGCCAAATGAAACACAGACTCTTGAAACTTCATTTTGGTCTCCCACGTAGGTGGCAGTGGCGTAAGCATTTGAGGCATTGTTTTCTTCCTTTCAGGACGCACTTGCAGGAAACTGGATTGGAAACAGTAGCTGGAACTCCAACTGGCATTGTGATGTGGAATGCAGGCATTGCAAGCAGCAACTTAGTCTGCCACACTGCAGGCCCACCACCAATTTTTTAAATATTCATTTATTAATTTCTGTCATCTACTTTAAAGACAGAATGAGGAAGATAGAAAGAAACAATATTCTTGAATTTGGTGCTAAAGATTGTATGAAGGACAAGAGTACATGATATAAAAATATTTATTTTAGTATAACTATTATTAATGATTAGACTATTTACATTATTAGTATTATTACTTGTCTGTTTTTAGTTCCTCTATTTTCTCTTGGCTGTCTTATTTTAATTATATGAGCACATACAGTATTCTATTTTACTTTATCTTTTATTTTATGGCAATATCTCCCTGCTTTATGTTTCTAGAAGTTATAACAAACATACATGATTTTTTGTAGATTTCATGTTATAATTAATTTTATTTCAACAGGTATACATATTTTACAAGGATAAAGCTAGTTTGTTTTATTTATCCAGTCACTTAGAATTTCTATTGCTTTTCATTCTGTCCTAAAATCCTGTTTCTCTCTGCTGTAATTTTCCTTTACCCTAAAGAAATACCTTGGTTTTCTTCTGTTTGATAATGCCATTGCTTTGTTTATATCTGTGAAATTCCTCTATACTGGTATTGAATTACAGGATGAAAACTATTTTCTTTTGGCATTTAGAGATGTTGCTCCACTAGTTGTGAAGGAAAATGCATAATCATTTAAACACGCACACACACATGGAATCTGCCAGTTGTGAAAGCTGCTCAGACTTCCTCAAGGCTGCGCTTGCAGCCTCTGCTCTTTGTGTGTTATAATTTTGTGCAGCTTCAGGATGTGCCCGATACTGGTGTGTCAGTTCATAATTTATGGTATTAAAATATCTGTAACAACATTGGTAACTACATATCAAATATTATTTATTAAATATCTTATAGAAACACTGCTTCTGCGATGATAATCATTGTTAAATAATAAAGCATGTCATCTCTCCCCTCATAAGCATTACAATCCAAATTTTCTACACTTGATACCTATTTCTGGGCTTGAGTTTGCTCTGAAATAACACATTTACTCTTTTATGCAGTAATAATACAAAAATGGGCAAAAGGGTTATTTATAAAAGAACCGATTTTCTTTCATTCAAAATGAAGCTTAAATTGTTTTTATGACTATTTTCTTGGACTATACTTCCAAAAATAATTCTATATATCTCTTTACTGTCTTATTTTTCTATTTCTCTTACATTTTAATAAAAAAGTTCTATCCAAACTCAGTCCATGTGCAAAACTTGATTAATTTAAAAGTTTTGCCAAAAAATGTAATTAGAGACCTAGACACTTTCTAAATAGCTCTGCTTTCTCCCACACAGTGGGACGCAAACCAGAAAATCATTTTGACTTTGATATATTGTCTAATCTTTCATCTAAGAACATGAAAATTTTATTTTTTTCTAAAAATACAAATGCGAAAAGACACAAAATTTTATTATGTGTAATATAGGCAGAATTGACTTACATCAATTTACACTTATGGCACTAAGCAAATTACATGTTTATTACCAACTTTCATCACATAAATCAGCTTGAATAATTCATTGTTGTTCTTTAGTAAGGCTTCTCTCAGATCGCTTCCCCTTCTTTAAGCATTTTCTCAATTCTAGGGCAGAATATAAAATCGTAAGTTTGGGGAAAATAAAAGATGATTCAGGGCTAAGCTGAAGCATCATAATAAGGCAATCATGAGGAATTGTCTGAATAAAATAGAAGACCCATATACCATAAAGAAATTTTGCATTTTATATCCCTAGTTTCAATGGAGAAAATTTCCACGACACCTTTTGTAAAAAGAAATCCCGTTTTATTCTGCATGCTTAAATACAGTATACTGTTTTCATACTATTTATCACATATATTAGGTCAAATGAATTATTTTTGTCTGTCTTCGTCACCAGTTGCTTATTCCATAAATGAATTCTAAGAAAAGTACATGTTATTATTAAGTATTTTATAACTACTGAAGGAATGAACAAATGAATGTACTTATTAATTTACAATGTAGTTATCTTGAGAGCACTTCATAAAAGTGTATTATTAGAGAGAGATATTTAAAAATATATTATTGTAGCAGTATGTTTGGGATAAATAGAGTATTCAAAGAGAACTTCAAAGCTAATAAAATACTTTCACAGATTTATGTGTGTATTACAAGGGTACCTCAAAAAGTTGGGTAAATGAAATTAAAAGATGTTTATTTTGGCTTGAAACTCCTTTGAGGAACCATTTTTTATTACACACATATTTTCCATAAACTCTTTGAAGTCTGTATGCCTGTATTTAAATTTTTTTGGAATAAAGTATCCTTGTATACACATACATACATACATATGTACATATTTATTAATTACAACACATTATATAGTATTTAGGTTTATTTTGTCCACCATAAAAATTACTATATACTAGGGAGTTTATAAGCAGCGATAATTTAGTTTTCAAAGTTCTAGGGACTGGAAAGTCTAATATCAAACAATGGTGCCTTTTTAAAGATTTATTTATTTATTTGAAAGTCAGAGTTACACAGAAAGAAGGAGAGGCAGAGAGAGAGGTCTTCCATCTGCTGTTTCAGTCCCCAATTGGCAGCAATGGCCAGAGCTGCGCAGATCCCAAGCCAGGAAGCAGGAGCTTACTTGGGGTCTTCCCACACGAGTGCAGGGGCCCCAAAACTTGTACCACATTACTGCTTTCTCAGGCCATAGCAGATCTGGATCAGAAGTGAAGCATCCAGGTACCTGCTATGCCACAGCACTGGCCCCACCATGGTGTTTCTTGTGAGCTCATTCCTCAAAAAGGTTCCCCCTAACTGTGTTCTCACAAGGAAGAAGGGGCTAACTTGCTCTCTGGGGGTCATTTTATAAGAGCAATAATCCTATTCATGACACTTTAATCACTTTCTGAAAGCACCAACACTCAGTATCATTATTTTGAAGATTAGGATGTCAACTTATTAATTTTGGAAGGAAACATTCAGAGGGATGACTAAGAGACTGAAATAGAGAAATAAAAATATAGTTTAAATCTTGTATTACAAAATGTGTTCAATAGGCTCTCAAAAGTTTCATGGAAAATAGAATTAAGATTTTTGTTTACATAGAAAATTTTTGAGATGCATTTATGTAAGTGTCTTAAAAGTGTTCATAGATATTGTGCATTATAAAAAACCTATATATTAATTTCAAAAAATTTTGCAGCAAACTGTTTATTTCTCTATTCTATTTTCCCAAATTTTTAAGATTCTCTACAGACATTGATGTTCATGGATGTGTATGTGTATGTGTGTCTGTGCATATATTTATGTATATATATATATATGACTAATTTCACTTAGTAAAGAGTTATATATGTGATATGTCTTTCACATAAACATATATAATATTTATGCCACACACAATTATTTATTGAGAAAATTTTGTATATATAAACATTTTCTGGATATTATATAATTTGATATTAAAAACAAAAATGCAAAATTCCTTTTGTTGCTTCTAGGTACCAATGTATGCTCACCACTAGGTTTGACTCCAATACCTATTCATACCAAATGACAATTTCCTCTGAAGCATATGAAGCCTATACATTTTTTCACTTGAATAAGAGGCTCTCAGTGTTTTTGCTGAGTTCCTAATAATTTATTCATACGCAGGAAAAATGAAATTTCAAGATAAAATTTTTTTTGACAGGCAGAATTAGACAGTGAGAGAGAGAGAGAGAGAGACAGAGAGAAAGGTCTTCATTCCGTTGGTTCACCCCACAAATGGTTGCTATGGCTGGCGTGCTGCGCTGATCCAAAGCCAGGAGCCAGGTGCTTCTCCTGGTCTCCCATGGGGTGCAGGGCCCAAGGACCTGGGCCATCCTCCACTGCACTCCCAGGCCACAGCAGAGAGCTGGCCTGGAAGAGGATCAACCAGGACAGAATCTGGCACCCTAACTGGTACTAGAACCCAGGGTGCCGGTGCCGCAGGTGGAGCATTAGCCTAGTGTGCCAAGGCGCAGGTCCCAAGATAAACATATCTTAAGAGTAACAAATTAAGACTCCAGTCTCTTTTATTCTGATTTTCCTTCCAAAAAAACCTTTCTTCTAGAATAACATTGGAATGGTCATTAATTTTTGAAATGACTTACAGAAGTTGACTCAGGACATTCACTTTGTTTATTTGGGCTAAAATTAGCTTCATTCATAGTTAAGTTGTTCCTAGCCCTTCCAAGCATCTGGAAGCATAACACCCCGTTGCTCCCCAAGTTGATTCATCTAGCACCGTGATCCCATATTGCAGCATCAGAATCTGAATAATAGGATCAGGTCCATGACAATGGAAATATATGCAGGGTGAAGGAATCAACTGTTAAGTGAATACGCAAGAAGCCAAGCTAGGGAAGTATTTTTCAATCATTACAGGTATAAAAAATTATTTGAAGATATAATCCCATCATTGCCAAACAATAGATAGTTTCTTCTTTTTTTTAATTTTTATTTTTTGACAGGCAGAGTGGACAGTGAGAGAGAGAGACAGAGAGAAAGTTCTTCCTTTGCCATTGGTTTACCCTCCAATGGCTGCTGCGGCCAGCGCACTATGCTGATCCGATGGCAGGAGCCAGGTGCTTCTCCTGGTCTCCCATGGGGTGCAGGGCCCAAGCACTTGGGCCATCTTCCACTGCACTCCCGGGCCACAGCAGAGAGCTGGCCTGGAAGAGGGGTGACCGGGACAGAATCCAGCGCCCCAACCAGGACTAGAACCCGGTGTGCCGGCGCTGCAAGGTGGAGGATTAGCCTAGTGAGCCGCGGCGCCGGCTGATAGTTTCTTCTATAAAAATTTCCTTGATCATGTAGTATCTGTTGCTAGAAAAGACTTGTAAGTATGTGCGTTTGTTTTATAGTACTTTATCAAAATATCATTTCTTATGGAACACAAACCTTGCACATTACTGTAAGTGATAAAATGTGTTTCTGTGAAATCTGATAACTTTGCACATGCCAAAATACAGACTTGGCTACTTGCATGTTTGACTCAAAATTTATGTTGGCAAAATCTTGTAATTCCAATGATCTGTTATTCTAATTACCATAAATACATGAAATTGACTATCATAAATGTAATAGTTACAAAACTTCAACATCTATCAATAAATCAAGGTATATTATATAAAATGAACACCTTAATATAGTTCAGTAAAATGTGTTTACACAATTTGACTTCATCTTAATTTTTATGTTTAATAATAATTTACACCAGAAATTGAATATGAGAGGAAGGAATTATCTAAGTAGAATCTAAATGCATAATGAAAAGTAAAGTTATCAACAAATTTAAAAATATAAAAAATATCAAAAGGCTCCTCTTTTTTTTTTTTTGCGATTTGCTTTATTTATTTGACAGGCAGAGTTAGAGAGAAAGATCTATCCACTGGCTGGTTCACTCTACAAATGGCTGCAATTGCAAAACTGGGTCTGGTTACAGCTAAAAGCCAGTAATTCCATTGTGGTCTCCCACGTAGGTCCTGGGACCCAAGCACCTGGGCCATCTTCTGAACTTTCCCAGGAACAAGGGCAGGAGCTGGGCAGGAAGTGGAGCAGCTGGAACTCTCATTGGTGCTTATTTGGGATGCCAGTGTTGCAGATGGCAGCTTTACCTACTTTGCCATAATGCTGCCCCCAAAAGACACTTTCTAAATAATATAACTGAGCTAAAATCTTTCATAAGTGAAAATAACGAGTAGAGAAAAGCATCTTGATTGCCCAGAAATTATAGTTAATGGAAGGATTTGCCAAAAACAACAAGAAACCGTCATGACACACTCCACCTAGAAATTAATAAGCAGATGAAAGATGAAAGTAATACACAAATAAAGTATTATTTGATTGACCAACAGAGTATGGATCATTAGCAACTTAATTCTGCAAATTCATTACATTGAGAGATTTAATGGTCCTTTTGTTGTGGCCTCTTATGATGAATAATGATTTAACTGAAAGACTCTAAAAAATGTTGCTCTAGGTTATATTTACAGACAATCAACACAAAAAAGATGCACAAATACTTATGTCTAAACATGATGTTTTTAATAAAAGTAGCCAAACTTATGAGATCACTGCTGCATCTTTTGAAACTAAGGTCTGAATATATTGTTTAGTAACATTTTCAACAGCAACAATATCAATTCCACCTAAAGGACTTACAAACTAGATGATTACATGGGATAACTTAAAATGTCTTGATGATAACACAGAGAACAAGAAGTCTCTTCTATCTACATTACAAAGAAGAATATTTGTGGTGTTCTAGGATTTTGGAATTTATAAAATTTAAATTTTTTCTTTCTAACAAAGGATTAACTTTCCTGTGACATTTGTAATGCTCTAAATAATTTTCCTGGCAGTTTTTTAAAGGACTGCCTCCCAGTTAAGTAACTGTAGCCCTCACTAGCCTTGCGACAGCCCTTCCCCAACTCCTTTTTGCTTTACGTTCACTCCATCATGGTAGTTTTCTTGCATTTCTTCAAAAGTCAGAACCACACCATCAGGGAACTTTCACTTACTTCTTCCTGTTTTCTTCACTAGGCTACACTACAGATCCTTGCCTGGCTCACTGCCTTCTTTGTTGAGAGATCTGCTCAAATACCGTCTCCTCAGGTATGTCATCTCTGATATCTCAACTACAGTAATAACTCCCAAAGGTTTCTGAATCATTTCTCTGCATTCCTTTTATCATCACTTGACACCTTACATATTGACCAGCTTATTATACTCCTTGGGTTTTGGGAAAAATATATCCATGACAAGAAGAAAGCTGTGTGTTTTGTTCACTTCTAAGGCCTTAACATGCAATCACTGCTTAACTTGTTTTTTTGAGGACTTAATGAGCAGGATCCTTTTTTTTTTTTTTTAAATAACTAAGGATTAAAGATAGAGTAACT
Source organism: Sylvilagus floridanus (assembly GCA_949820135.1). Classification (NCBI taxonomy): domain Eukaryota; kingdom Metazoa; phylum Chordata; class Mammalia; order Lagomorpha; family Leporidae; genus Sylvilagus; species Sylvilagus floridanus. Next base: position 95,896,762 of record OX463225.1, read on the forward strand.
TTTAACAAGCTGGCAAGTGATAGAGCAAAAGTTCATAGAGTGAAATTTTTTGACCTCTGAAGATCAGCTCATAATCACAAAACATATTTTTACATTAAAAAAACTTTGAAAATTGTATCCAGTTTGAAAAGTGAAACATATGTAGTTGTTAAGTTGTTAAGGCTTGACATTTAATGCTTGAAGCCTTACCAGTATAATAATATTAAAAAATAAAAAAAAATTACAAATGAAATTTGGTTTAAGCCTTTCAAGGGAAAGTATTACATCAAAGTGCAGTGTTGACTATTTGTTACTAAAAATAAGTTGCAGGAAAGGCAAAACTTTAAAGGCATTATGTTTACAAAAACTACTGTGAAAGGACTATAACAAATACTATGCTCAAAGAAAAACAGAATTCATCAGAGGGGAAGTACAGTAAGAAAATGAACATTTGGGAAATAGCTGATTATTAGGAATCCATCATTTAGAACTTGAAGCACATTCCCATGAACTATTGAAGTTCATATTTAGGGACTGGCAATGGTAGCTGTCTTTTACCTAGTTCAGTCTGAGCCATGGAATAAGTCTTAAAAGGAATTATCAGTTCACAGGTTAGGCAGAAAGTATACATTTTTGAAAAATGTCTATTGAGGTCCCTGGCTCATCTCTTAAGTAGGTTGTTTGTTTTGTTGTTGTGGAGCTTCTTGATCTCTTTGTAGATTCTGGTCATTAACCCTTTATCTGTTGCATAGTTTGCAATTTTTTTTTCCCATTCTGTCGGTTGCCTCTTCACTTTCCTGACTGTTTCTTTTGCAGTACAGAAACTTCTCAATTTGATGCAATCCCAATAGTTAATTTTGGCTTTGACTGCCTGTGCTTCCGGGGTCTTTTCCAAGAAGTCTTTGCTGGTACCTATATCTTGCAGGGTTTCTCCAATGTTCACAAATAATTTGATGGTGTTGGATCATAGATTTAAGTCTTTAATCCATGTTGAGCGGATTTTTGTGTAAGGTGAAATATAGGGGTCTTGCTTCATGCTTCTGCACATGGAAATCCAATTTTCCCAACACCATTTATTGAATAGATTGTCCTTACTCCAGGGATTGGTTTTGGATCCTTGATCAAATATAAGGTGGCTGTAGATGTTTGGATTGATTTCCAGTGTTTCTATTCTGTTCCATTGGTCTATCCATCTGTTTCTGTACCAGTATCATTGCTGTTTTGATAATAACTGCCCAGTAGTATGTCCTGAAATCGGTTTTGTGATACCTCCGGCTTTTTGTTGTTGTTGCTGTTGTACAAGATTGCTTTAGCTATTCGAGGTCTCCTGTGCCTCCATATGAATTTCAGCATCATTTTTTCCAGATCTGAGAAGAATGTCTTTGGAATGTTGATTGATATTGCATTGAATCTGTAAATTGCTTTTGGGAGAATGGACATTTTGATGATATTGATTCTTCCAATCCATGAGCATGGAAGATTTTCCCATTTTTTGGTATCCTCTTCTATTTCTTTCTTTAAGATTTTGAAGTTCTCATCATAGAGATTTTTAACATCCTTGGTTAAGTCTATTCTAAGGTATTTGATTGTTTTTGTGGCTATTGTGACTGGGATTGATCTTAGCAGTTCCTTCTCAGCCATGGCATTGCCTGTGTATAAAAATTGATTTTATATCCTGCTACTTTGCCAAACTCTTCTATGAGTTCCAATAGTCTCTTAGTAGAGTTCTTTGATCCCCTAGATAAAGAATCTTATCATCTATAATTAATACACAATTATTCTTAAGTGTTGAAATTTAACTGAAAAGTGATCCTTGCTAAATAAAAGAGTGGGAATAAGAGAGGGAGGAGATGTACAATTTGGCACATGCTCAATTGGACTTGCCCCAAATGGTAGAGTTAGAAATGTGCCAGGGGATTCCAATACAATCCCATCAAGGTAGCATGTACCAAGGCCATCTCACTAGTCTAAGTGATCAATTTCTGTTCACAATTGATCATAATGATAGGACTAAGAGTCAAAGGGATCACATAAACAAGACTAGTGTCTTCTAATACTAATTGATAGAATAAAAAAGGAGAGAGTGTTCCAACATGGGAAGCGGGATACACAGCAGACTCATAGAATGGCAGATGTCCTAAATAGCACTCTGGCCTCAGAATCAGCCCTTAAGGCATTTGGATCTGGCTCAAGAGCCCATGAGAGTATTTTAGGCATGGAAAGCCAAGACACTCTGGCAAAAACAAACAAATAAAAATGACCTAAATGAAAGATTTCTGTGAGTGAGATTCCAGCAGAAAGAACAGGTCATCAAAGAAGTAGGTACCTCTCTGAAGGGAGGCGAGAACTTCCATTTTGAATATGGCCTTGTCTAAAGAAGATTGAAGTAGGTGAACTCAAAAGGCTTCCATAGATTTGGCAACTCATGACAAGAGCCTAGAGAGATTACTGATGCCATAAACAAGAGTGTCAATTTGTTAAGTTAACAACAGGAGTCACTGTGCACTTATACCCCATGTAGGATCTCTGTCCTTATTGTGCTATATATTGTGATTTAATGCTATAACTAGTACTCAAACAGTATTTTTCACTTTGTGTTTCTGTGTGGGTGCAAACTGTTGAAATCTTTACTTAATATATACTAAATTGATCTTTTGTACATAAAAAACAATTGAAAATGAATCTTGATGTGAATGAAAGGGGAAAGGGAGCGGGGGGGGTTGTTTTTGGGAGGGAAGTTATCGGGGGAAAGCCATTGTAATCCATAAGCTGTACATTGGAAATTTATAGTCATTAAATAAAAGTTAAAGAATGAAAAGTTAATTAAGCTATTACATTGTCTAATGATATTCCAATACCTTTAATATACAAATTTGGCTTTAAATTTATTATAATGTGCATACGTGCATTAAATTAAGTGAAACCAAATGCATTATAGGTTTCAGCTGGACTTCAAATTGTTTCTACATGTAAAATTCCTGGAAAAAGCAAGCCCAGCATTAATAAATAAATCACATATAAATAAGGCATTGCTTTTGATATAATAATAGTCAAAATATTTAAGATCTTAAAATTATTAGGCACGTGATTTTTTTCTTAAATCTGGGTTTTATTACTTAACATACTTGATTTTTTTTTTATTTGACAAGTAGAGTTAGTGAGAGAGAGAGAAAGAGAGAAAGGTCTTCCCTCCTTTAGTTCACTCCCCAAATGGCCGCCATGGCCAGAGCTGGGCTCATCTGAAGCCAGGAACCAGGCGCTTCTTCCCAATCTCCCCTGTGGGTGCAGGGGCCCAACCCCCTGGGCCATCCTCCACTGCTCTCCCGGGCCACAGCAGAGAGCTGGACTGGAAGAGGAGCAGCCAGGACCAGAACTCGGCGCCCATATGGATTGTCTTTGCCACAGGCAGAGGATTAACCAAGTGAGTCATGGAACTGGCCCCTAGGCACATTATATTATAACTGTTTGTAAAAATAAAAAAGGAGAATTTAAAATGGGAGGTGAATTATTGGGTTGGCACAGTGGTTAAGAATCTGCCTGGGAAGCATTCATGCCATACCGGAGTACCTGGGTATAAGACCCAGCTCTGCTTCCAACTCTAGCTAATGTAAACCATGGGAGGCAGCAAGTGATGGTTCAAATATCTGGGGCCCTGATCCATGTGGGAGAGGCAGGTAGAGTCATGGGATGCTGGTTTCAGCTTGACTTGGACCAGGCTTCTGCTAGTATTTAGCTAGTAGACCAGCAGATGGAAGATATCTCTCTCTCTCTCTCTCTCTCTCTCTCTCCATCTGCTTCGCCATTCTCTTGTTGTCATCATCTCTCTCTGTCTTTCAAATAAAAACATAAAACTTTAAAAATCAAAGAATAAAAATGATATGATTAATAACTGAAAACTTTTCAAAAAATGAAGCACTTCAAATTTAGGTGTATGGTTTGTTAAATTTTTAATTTTTTCAATTTTATTTGAAGGAAAGAAAAATATACAAAGAGGTCTTCCATCCATGATCACTCTCCAAATGCCAGTCCAGAGCCTGGAACTCAACCCTCTCATCTCCCGTGAGTGGCAGGGACCCAAGTATTTAAACCATCTTCTGTTACCTACCAGGATGTGTCTTAGCAGAAACCTAGATCAGTCCCAGAGTAGGAACACAAATCTGATATATCTGATATATAAGATGTGTATATGGAAAATTTTACTTTATAAATAGTACTAGAGAAGTATAAATGGGAAAATATATAGTGAAACCAGATTTGAAAAATCTATATTTAAAGTGTTATTTCTTTCCAAATTAGCTGATTAATTAACTAAGGTGAAAATAAAATTTACAACAAGTAAATTAACAAACTGATTCCAAAATTTAAAGAGAATGAAAATAGGCAGTGATAGCCATAACACTCTTAATTGGAAACTGAGTTGGAATTATTCTCTGTCTTATCAGACTATAAATATACAGTGTTTAAGATAGTACAATATTGAGCTAAGGAATGAAAGCAAAGAGCATTTTTTAAGTGGAGTTTAAAGAAACAGACTGACACATTTAACTACATATTTTGAAAGAAAGATGTTGCTGAAATATTAGGAAAGAGTGTGCCTTCAAACAATGATGAAGGGTTAATTGCAAACCAAATTTTAAATATTCCAAGTTGGTTATAGATATCAATGTGAAACGTAAAACCAGTCAGGTTTCTAGAGTTAGAACTAAGAACTTTTATTTCTCAAGGAGCATCCACAGATTATGAAAACAGAAGTCAAAGCATGGAAGAAACACGTAATAAGTAAGCAGCAACAAACTTCCATGGAAACACAGCTGGAAAGAAAGCACAGATCACACAACAGAAATATTGGCAAGGGGTTGAACACACGTTTAAAACAGGATATTCAGATGTCTGATAAGGATATGAAAATGGATCTTAGTTTCATCTGTAGAAATGTAAGGTAAAATCCATGAGACAAAACTACCATGAAGCAAAATGACAATTGTTAAGACCCACTGTGTTCTCATGTATGTAAAGATAAAAGAATCGGGTGGTGCTGTGATGTAGTAGGTGAAGCCTCTGCCTTCAGTGCCGGCATCCCATATGGGCACTGGTTCGTGTACTCCTCTTCGGATCCAGCTCTTTAATATGGCCTGGGATAGCAGTAGAAGATGGCCCACATACTTGGGCCCCTGCACTCATGTGGGAGATCTGAAAGAAGCCCCTGGCTCCTGGCTTCGGATGAGCCCAGCTCTGGCTGTTGAGGCCATTTGCGGAGTGAACTAGTGGATAGAAGACTTTTCTCTCTCCTCTCTGTAACTCTATCTTTCAAATAAATAAATAAATCTTAAAAAAAAAAAGATGAAAGAATCCTTGACAACTGATGGAAAGAATGTAAATTGGTACTGTGTCTTCAGAAAATTATTTGGCTTTACCTAACTCAGGATCCTACAGTTCATTGCTAAATTTTGCCCAAAAGAAATTTCTCCATGTACACTGCAAAAATATGTACAACAGTGTTTACTGCAAAACAGTCCATCCATAATCCTGGAAACAAATCCAATTCACAATAAAATCGTAGATAAATGATGATGTATTCATACAAGGGAAGAACATATCTCAGTTAAAAACAGAAAACCTTGGATACAAGCTAAAATCTACATAAAATTCATAAATAATTTAATGTTAGCACAAAGATTTTATGCAATTCAATTTTGTACACACTTTACATTTTTTTAAAATTTAATTATTTATTTGAAAGAGTTACACAGAGAGAGGAGAGGCAGAAAAAGGGAGAGATATCTTCGATCCAATGGTTCACTCCCCAGGTGGCCGCAATGGCCAGACCTGTGCCTTTTTAAAGCATTTTTAAAAGATATTTGTTTGAAAGACAGAACAATATAAAGACAGGGAGAGGCAGAAAGAGAGATGTTCCATCTACTGGTTTACTCTCCACATGGCCACAGCAGCAAGTGCAGGAGCCAAACTGAAGCCAGGAGTCAAGAATTCCATCTGGGTCACTGATGTGGCTTTAGGTGCCCAGACACTTCTACCATTAGGAAACAAAGTAGATGGTGCTTGAACCAGCATGCTGATAATGTTGCCAGCACCAAAAGTGGCAGCTTCTCAGGCTGTACCATAGGCTGGCCCCCTGTATTCATTTTAAAACAGTCACTATCAGTTTGTAATGTAACAAGATGAGATAAATTTGTAGCAGCATATGGGACTTCTGAGTACTGGTAAAGTTATATCAAGTAGAGATTATTTTAATTTTCTACTTTGTTATCAATTATTGAGCTACACAGTAGACTTATTTTCATTTCCTTTGTTCTGATTAAAATTATCATTTAATTAGAAGCTACAACAACAAAGGAAGAAAGCAAATAAGTGAACAGGAAACCATATTTCCACGAATTGTCTACATGCAGCATATAATGATAAAGATAGAAGTATGAATGACAGCTTAAGAGAGATGGTGGAATTGAGATGATTTAATGTATAATGTGCATTCTACAAGAAGATAGAAGAGAGAGAGTGCAAATAAAGAGTATTCATAAAGATAAGATGTGAGATTTGAATGAGGATGTCTTTCAAGAAGAAAACTGATTGCCCTAGATGAAAGATATAGAATGCAATAAGGATGATTAGCCAAAAAAGTGATAAATACATATGCAATGATTAAAACATAGTATTGGCTAATAAACAGTATTAATAATGCACTCAAAAGTTAAAAAAAGACTAGATACCATACGTGTTATCATCATTTATCTGAGAGGATTAATTTTAAAGCGTTATAAGATAAAAATGTGATTAGGATGAGAAGAAGTGGTTTATTCTTGGACTTTGACATATTAATGCTTCAGGTCTGGTTCACCAGGACCACAGTCAGGGACTTTTGAGAAAAGAACTCCTGAACATAGTCTCTCTAATAGAAATACTCTCAGAAGGAAAGTGTCAGGGAAAGAGGAAAACATCACAGTGAAAGAAATCCAATAAATGGTTCTCCCTAGGCAAAATCCTACAGACATTAGCTTCTAATGAATTCTCAGGGACAAGAGCACATAAGGGGAACTCAAAGTTGTCATGACCTGAGGCAAGGGGCCTAAGGTCTCCTGCCTCTCTGGGAAATTGGAAAAAGGATGCCCGGGCAATGTACATCTGCAGCTCTATATTTTTTAAAGATTTATTTATTTGAACATCAGAGTTACACAAAAAGAGCAGAGGGAGAGAAAGAGAGAGAGCTCTTCCATCTTATGGTTCACTCCCCAGTTAGCTGCAATGGCTAGAGCTGCACCAATCCAAAGCCAGGAACCAAGAGATTCTTCCAGGTCTCCCATGTGATTGCAGGGGCCCAAGCTCTTAGGCCTTCTTCCATTGATTTCCCAGGCCATAGCAGAGTGCAGGTCTATTTTTTTAGTAGGTGTAGCAAAGAAGACTCCATTCACCTGAGGCCTATTTTCCAAAAAAGTGCAGAAATTATTGGTAATCCAAATAAAAGATGGTGGGAGAGAGGTGGGTGTGGCACACAAAAAGCATTGATGACGGGATTTGGATAAAACACTGATACCCACTCTAACATACTCCCAACTCAACTTCCATTTGGTTCTGCCCTGTCACATGTGTAACAAAAAAAAAATGTCAAAAAGAGGTTGATGACAGAAGCTCTATTTCCATTGGCTGTAGATCTCAAGGCTAAAGCTGTTACCTCATCCCTCCCTCCTCTATCTTCCTAGGTCACCTGCCATCTTGACCAGTGTCTCTGCTGATAAAGCTCTTTGCATGTGAATGATTCAGGTTCATTTGCTCTTGTCAGACTGTGTTTGCTGTAATTGCAAACTCATATAGAAATGGGAAACAGCTGAGATGTACCCAAGGGAAACTTTGATTTCTAAACGCTCTCCTTGCTTACCTCAGCAAGTAGCAGCTATCCTACCTCCTCGAATGATCAGGGTCAATTATACCTGGCAGTCTGGTATTTTCTTCAATTGCTTGTTGGTTATCTGACACAAGGAAACCAAATGACCAACTAGCATATACAGATTTCATGTTAGAGGGAATTTTTACAGTCTATTTGGAGAATTGTCTCCCTCTGGAAAAGGAGAACCTAAAATTTTGGTCATGGGAAGAAAAGTCCCCTAAGAGGTTATTTGGAAGTAATGAACAAAGAAGCACCTCTTATTCTGACTTCAGATTTTCTAGATTTAGGTACTGTGTATCACTCAACTCTATCATAGCTATTGGTTCATGATATATATTGAATTTCCTATTGTAAACAGTTTGTGTGGATGTTTGTGCCAGACAGTTCTCTGGGTGAACATGGAAAAACCTATGCCTCCCCTTACCCTTCTCAGGCTTAATTGTAGAATGTTTTCTGAATAAAACACTCTGAGATATGGAAAAACTTGCTGGGACAGCCTGAGTTCTCTCGCTATCTTCCCTGAAAAAGAGGTGGTCCTTCTATATGGGGTCCCCCAGTTTTACTGGAAGTGAGGCACAGAGGACATTCTGCCTGCCCTAGGTAGCTTTGGGAAACAGCTCAGTATGAATCTAACATTTCCACCATCCCTCTCTTACTACCAATGATTAATATAGTTGTTTTGCACAACTTGTGTGAATGTTCTAAAACCAGACTTCTGCCAGTATGAGAAATTACAGTCTAACATGCAGTGGGATGGAGAATTTTATATATATATATATATATATATATATACACATATATATACATACTATACACATGTAACACATACTAAATGTATCAGTAAAATATATCATGAATACTAATGTATTGCCAATAACATATATTACCAATATATTATATTAATGAACTTTCCAAGAGTCTTTTTAGAAAAAAAGATCTTTGTAAAATTATTTCTATTTCAGCTGGCATCGTGGCTCCCTTGGCTAATTCTCCGCCTGCGGCGCTGGCACCCTGGGTTCTAGTCCCTGTTGGGGCACCGGATTCTGTCCCGGTTGCTCCTCTTCCAGTCCAGTTCTCTGCTGTGGCCCGGTAAGGCAGCTGAGGATGGCCCAAGTGCTTGGGCCCTGCACCTGCATGGGGGACCAGGAGGAAGCATCTGGCTCCCAGCTTCACGTCAGCACAGCACGCTGGCAGTGGCTGCCATTTGGGGGGGGGGTGAACCAACGGCAAAGGAAGACCTTTCTCTCTCTCTCTCTCTCTCTCACTGTCCACTCTGCCTGTCAAAAAAGAAATCTGTTTCAAGTTCTCTATATACTCTTTTTTTTTTTTTTTGACAGGCAGAGTGGACAGAGAGAGAGAGAGAGACAGAGAGAAAGGTCTTCCTTTGCCGTTGGTTCACCTTCCAATGGCCGCTGTTGCCGGTGCGCTGTGGCCAGTGCACCGCGCTGATCTGATAGCAGGAGCCAGGTGCTTCTCCTGGTCTCCCATGGGGTGCAGGACCCAAGCACTTGGGCCATCCTCCATTGCACTCCCTGGCCATAGCAGAGAGCTGGCCTGGAAGAGGGGCAACTCGGACAGAATCCGGTGCCCCGACCAGGACTAGAACCCGGTGTGCCGGCGCCGCTAGGCGGAGGATTAGCCTGTTGAGCCACGGCGCCGGCCTCTATATACTCTTACAGCCTGGTTGCTTTGAACACTATCTCACTGTGTATACATATCACATTGTTTCTATGCCTTCATCCGACTAAGGACAATTTGGTAGATTTCATATCTTGGCTATTGTGAATAGTGCTGCAATGAACATAAATTATGAAATAATTGTTTCATATTATTTGGGTATATAGAATCCTACACACAGTAGGATGATTGTATCACATGGAAGTTTTCCTTCTTCTTTTTTAAGAAATATCTGCTGCTTGATTGTTTCCTTTGCTGTGCAGAAGCTTCTGAATTTGTTATAATCCCATCTGTCTGGTTTTTCTTTTGTTACTTGAACTTTTGGGATATTATCCAAGAAATCATCATATACACCATTTTATTGAAGCATTTCTGCTATGTTTTCTTTGTGCAATCTTGTCATTTCAGGTCTTATATTTAGCTCTTCGATTCATTTTCAGTTGCCATGTGTATATGGTGAGAGGTAGGGATATAATATCATTCTTCTTATACATGTGTAGGTATAATTTTCCCAGCATCTTTTATTGAAAAGACTATCCTTTCTCCAGTGTATGTTCTTGGTACCTTTAGGCTAAGTCTCCTCCTGCTATGCTAGCATCCCTTATGGGCTCCTCTTCTGATCTATCTCTCAGCTTATGGCCAGGAAAGCTGTGGGAGAGGGCCTAACTCCTTGGGCCTTGTACTCCTGTGGGAAACCCAGGAGAAACCCCTGGCTCCTGGCTTCCCACAGGCCAGGCTCCCACCGTCACAACCATTTGCACAGTGAACTAGCAGATGGAAGACTTTTTCCACTGTCTCTCTTTCTCTCTACCTTTAACTCTACCTCTGAAATAAATAAATAAAATCTTTAAAGAAAATCTGTTGCCTGTATATATGTGGATTAATTATTGAGCTCTCTGTTCTGTTCCATAGAGCTATGTATTGTTTTTGATGCTGGTATCATTCTGTTTTATTTATTAGCTTTTGTGGTATGCTTTGAAATCAGTTTTCTTCTTTTTTTTTTTTTTTTTTTTTATAACGCTTTTATTTAAAGAATATAAATTTCCAAAATACAGCTTATAGATTACAATGGCTTCCCCCCCTTAACTTCCCCCCCACCCGCAACCCTCCCCTTTCCCACTCCCTCTCCCCTTGCATTCACATCAAGATTCATTTTCAATTCTCTTTATATACAGAAGATCAGTTTTGTATATATTAAGTAAAGATTTCAACAGTTTGCCCTCACATAGCAACACAAAGTGAAAAATACTGTTGGAGTACTAGTTATAGTATTAATTCACAATGTATAGCACATTAAGGACAGAGATCCTACATGATATATTTTTTTATAAAAATTGATTAATTTTCTAGGCAATTTCCAATTTAACACCAAGATTTTTTTCATTTTTAATTATCTATATACAGAAGATTGATTCAGTATATACTAAGTAAAGATTTCATCAGTTTGCACCCACACAGAAACACAAAGTGTAAAATACTGTTTCAGTGCTAGTTATAGCATTACTTCACATTGGACAACACATTAAGGACAGATCCCACATGAGACGTAAGTACACAGTGACTCCTGAAGTTGATTTAACAATTTGACACTCTTGTTTGTGGCGTCAGTAATCTCCCTAGGCTCTAGTCATGAGTTGCCAAGGCTATGGAAGCCTTTAGGGTTCGCTGACTTCAATCTTATTCCGACAGGGTCATAGTCAAAGTGGAGGTTCTATCCTCCCTTCAGAGAAAGGTACCTCCTTCTTTGATGGCCCCATTCGTTCCACTGGGATCTCACTCACAGAGATCTTTCATTTAGGTCTTCTTTTTTTTCCAGAGTGTCTTGGCTTTCCATGCCTAGAATATTCTCATGGGCTCTTGAGCCAGATCTGAATGCTTTAAGGGCTGATTCTGAGGCCAGAGTGCTGTTTAGGACATCTGCCATTCTATGAGTCTGCTGTGTATCTCGCTTCCCATGTTGGATCATTCTCTCCCTTTTTGATTCTATCAGTTAGTATTAGCAGACACTAGTCTTGTTTGTGTGATCCCTTTGACTCTTAGACCTATCAGTGTGATCAATTGTGAACTGAAATTGATCACTTGGACTAGTGAGATGGCCTTGGTACATGCCACCTTGATGGGATTGTATTGGAATTCCCTGGCCTGTTTCTAACTCCATCATTTGGGGTAGTTCCGATTGAGCATGTCCCAAATTGTACATCTCCTCCCTCTCTTATTTCCACTCTTATATTTCACAGGGATCACTTTTCAGTTAAAATTTAAACACCTAAGAATAATTGTTTGTTAATTACAGAGTTCAACCAATAGTACTAGAATAAAAAAATTACTAAAATGGATAAAGTATTACATTGTACAACAATAGTCAGCACAAGAGCTGATCAAGTTACTGTTTCTCATAGTGTCCATTTCACTTCAATAGGTTTTCCCTTTGGTGCTCAATTAGTTCCAAATTAAAATTGATGCTCAATTATTATAGTAACCCCCTTTAATACAAATAATAATAATGATAATCAATTATAATAAAATAATAATAATAATAAAAGAATAAAATTTATACTATTTTAAACTTGTTTCACTTTTCATGTAGGTATCTGGTAAAACTATAGCCTAATTATTGTAAACTTTTAGGTAAAAAAACAAATATATAGGGACTGGGACCATGGTACACTCTGCAATGCTGGCATCCTATTTGGGCATCAGTGTTACACGCAACTGCTCCCCTCTAATACAGTTTCCTAATTGTCCAAAACTGAATGGTTACTCACCTTCTAAACCCAATCAAAACTTTTCTGCTTAAAGTAAGCCTTTCCAGCAGAAGATAGACCAAGTGCTTGGGCCCCTCCACCCAAATGGGAGACCTGGATGGAGTTCCAGGCTCCTGGCTTTATTCTGGCCCAGCTCTGGCCATTGTAGCCATTTGGGGAGTGAAGCAGCAGATCAAAGATTCTGTCTGTCAGTCTGTCTCTCTCTTTATCTCTGTCTCTATTTCTCTCTTCTCTCCCCTCTGTAACTCTGCCTTTCAAGAAAAATAAATACATCTTTTTAAAGAAAATCAAATAAACAAGCAAACATATGAGTATAGCATCTCTGAACATCTCCACTAATTACTACCTCATTTCTTTCCTTGATCCAGTGTATATCAATTATCTTTATTTATTTATTTATTTATTTTCAGACAGAGTGGACAGTGAGAGAGAGAGAGACAGAGAGAAAGGTTTTCCTTTGCCATTGGTTGACCCTCCAATTGCCACCGCGGCCAGCAGCGCACCGCACTGATCTGAAGGCAGGAGCCAGAAGCTTCTCTTGGTCTCCCATGGGGTGCAGGGCCCAAGCACTTGGACCATCCTCCACTGCACTCCTGGGCCATAGCAGAGAGCTGGCCTGGAAGAGGGGCAACCAGGACAGAATCCAGTGCCCCAACCGGGACTAGAACCCCATGTACCGGCGCTGCAGGCGGAGGATTAGCCTATTGAGCCATGGTGCCAGCCAATTATCTTTAATTTTTTAACCTCATTCTTTAGTTTCATTCTGTAGACCACTCTGCTGAAATTGCTGTTACAAATAATACAGCTATCAATATATTCTTAGAATTTCTTATTAAGGAGATTTTAAAAAAACACTGTATTTCTCCTTACACTATGATAAACTTATTCTTTTCCCATGGAAGTCTAGTTTATCTGTTTATTTCACTGATCATTTTTGATTTCTCTTAGGTCTCTTAACATTGGAATATACTGGATTTAAGTGCTTTGATCTCTTTCTACAATCATAATGTTAGTGATTTTTACACATTCTTACGTCTTTAAATAAAACTACCATAGGAAAATCATACCCAAAGTCATATATCCATTTTAGATATGTGTTACAAACTTCATACTCATTTCAAATTGTCTATTTGCTATCTCTCCCTAAGTATCTAGCAGATATCTCTAATTTAGCTTGTCCAAAATTGAATGGTTGCTTGCTTCCAAACCCAGTCAAAACTTTTAGGTTTCAAGTAAACCTTTCCAGTTTCCCAGACCTAACTTAGCATAATCCTTCTCTTTTTTTCACATTTCATACTCATTTTGTCAAGATATTCTGTTGGTTTTAATTTTGGAATACATCAAGTTCATCAACTTTTATTTATAATTATCAGTTTCAATGTCCCATTTAAGCAATCTTTCCATATGATTGTGATGGTATTTTTCTGTTTATTTACATAATATTTACTGCTTTATCCTTCATATTTAGGTTTGTAGCCCATATATAGTTGAATTTTATGATGTGAAAGATTAACTACATTTATAATCATCATGAGACTCATCCAAGAAAGCTAAATCTGGATTTTTTTTTAAAGCAGTTTTATTTGAATGAGTGAAAGACACACACACACACACACACACACACACAGACAGACAGACAGAGAGTTTTCCATTCATTAATTCAACCCCCAAATGTCTGCAAAAGCCCGGGCTGGGCCAGGCTGAAGTCAGGCGCCAAGAATTTTATCCACATCATCCACATGGGTGGCAAGGGCCTAAACACAAGGGCTTATCATGTTTTCCCAGACATAGTAGCAAGGAGCTGGATTGGAAACTGAGCACATGAGACTGAATCACACTCTGAGATGGGATGTTGGTGATTTAAGCCACCATGTGACAACACCAATCCTTAAATTTTGAAATGTTATGCTAGAGACTGAATTTATGGTTTCCCCCCAGAATTCATATGCTGAAATCCAAACCCTCAGTATTATGGGATTAGGAGGTGGAGTCTTTTCTACGCGCTTAGGTGATGAGGGCAGAACCCACTTCAATGAAGTGAGTGTCCTGATATATAGAGACTTCTGAGAGCCCCCTCACCTCTTCAGCCAAGTGAATATACCCTGTAAAGATGGATGTCTCTGAGATAGAGGGTAGGTCCCAAATTATGTATCTACAAGCATTTTGTTTTGGGATTTATCAATCTCTAGAACTGTGAACAATAAATTTCTGTTGTTCATAGTTCAAATGGTCTATGGAAGTCTCTTACAGCAACCTGGACAGATTAAGATGTACATCAAATATCCTGGAAATCATGTGCATTATTTCATTTTCCATTGGTATAGAAATATCTGGAGTTATTTAATACAAAAAGAAAATATATTTACTAATTAAATTCAGTATCATGTAGTTCCACCAGTTCATTCTTAGCGAATTAGTGAACTAATGGTGCATGACATCATTAATGGCAGAAATACATCAAGAGAAAGGAATCATAGAGTGAGACAGAAAGCCCAACTTCGAGCCCCTTGGTTCACACTTAAAGATCCTGCCATCTTAATGCATCACATGGTGGTCTAAGTTTCTGTTATCTGAACCCCTCAGTGTTTATAAACTGAGTGGATACTTTTCATATATTTATGCAGCTGGAATAATGTTCAGTCCCAATGTGGCTGAATTTCCCAGGTATACTTTTGAGTTAAAAATGACACAGTAGTCTGTTTTATGCATGGATTTATTTACATGAGTTCAAAAATAGGCAAAAGTAACCCATAATGCTAGAATAAAAATAGTGTTGCATATGTTTGCAATGCTGGGAGTTATTTATTGGGACAGGGATGACAGAGCTTTATGACCATCTGTTATCTACACTGTGTTAAATAGATATCTACATTTGTTACAACTCATCAAATATACACCAAAGTTTTGTATATATTCCCAAGTGTTAGTTACAGTTTGATAAAGAGTATTAATATATTTATAACTAGGTGTCTATCTACCATTTGCATACACTTCAATGACTCGCTTCATTCACAAAATCTTCTAGATTTACTCTGCTAGCTGTGAGGCAAAATAATGCCCTCCTCTTGCCCCACCAATTAGGTCCACATTCTAATCCCCCAAACTTCTGTATATGTTACTTTGTATGGCAAAAGGACTTTACTTATAACATTAAGTTAAAGATTGGGAATTTTAGGAATTTTCCAGGATTACATGGGGCAGAACCAATGTAATCACCTGGGTTTTTGTTAGAGGAAGCAGGAAGTTCATAATCACAGGACACAAGAGATGATAGAAGCAGAGATCAGAGTGACACCAATTCCTGAAAGGATTCCACTAATCAAGAAAAAGGAACAGTCTCTAGAAGATGGAAAACGCTAGAAGTACATTGCCCCCTAGAGCATCCAGAAGGAACACTGTTCTTACGAAACATCAATTTTACAGCAAAACATATTTTGAATTTCTGACCTAGAATTATAAATAATACATTTGGGTTATGAGCTATTAAATCTGTGTGAATTTATTACAGCAACAATAGGAAGCTAATGTACCTTCTCAGGTAGAAACTTACGTTTTACTTTATGCACTTGTGTAACTAGTTTTCAACAAAACTGTCAGAGTAATTCTCCTCATACACAAGTAAGATTGTTTTCCTTTCCAACTGAAAATTCTGCAAGTTTCTCATCTCATCAAGGTTAAAAGTGCAGGTTGTTAAGTGAGTTG
Organism: Sylvilagus floridanus; assembly: GCA_949820135.1. Classification (NCBI taxonomy): domain Eukaryota; kingdom Metazoa; phylum Chordata; class Mammalia; order Lagomorpha; family Leporidae; genus Sylvilagus; species Sylvilagus floridanus. Next base: position 95,912,782 of record OX463225.1, read on the forward strand.
CCTGTTACCATTCTGGCTTCCTCCATTGTTCTCTTTGTTTCAGCCACCAGGAACATTTTATTTCTCAAACACACAAGCACACTGTTATTATTTTTTTCTAATAGCATTTAATGCTTCTTAAACTTTTATAAGCACTTGTTTTCTGTTGTATTTTCTATCTGGAACACCTTTCTATAGATGCATGTACAGGTAAACACCTCATCTCTTCAATGTTTGCATATTTTCACTGTTTCAATGAAGACTATGTGAAATTGTTTACTCTTCTATATAGTCTCCTTCCCTGAATATTCCCTGCATGAAATTTTGAACCGTTTAATTTTTTTCCAGTGTAATTATCATATAATTGCATAATATAGTAATATACTCACATATTTATTATTCTTACCATTTATTGTCTGTCAGCCAAATATAATGTAAAACCTATAAGGTAAATAGTCTTAATCATTAAAGTAATATAAGTGCTTAGTACAAGACTTGACATATAGTAGGCATCATATACATATTTTGGATGAAAATACTTATTCAGGAACTTCTGTGGAGCAGAAATTGTATTCTGAGCTTTAGAGGGGTGAGGGGGTGTTCAGAAAGTTCATGGAAAATGCACACTGTGAAAACCCTATGCATGGATTTCAAGAAATTTTGCACAAAAATAAACACCTTTTTTTTTTCTTTTGAGAGAATAAGAGATGGGGAGAGAGAGAGGAATAGAAAGAGAGAGAAAGAGGGAGAGAAAGATAAACATCAATCCTGGATTATTTCTCAAGTGTCCCTAATGGCCTGTGTTGGGCTAGGCCAAAGTCAGAAACAGGGAACATAATCTAGATCTTCCACGTGAAATACAGGAATCCAATTATTTGATCCATCCTTGCTTTTCCGAGGATCTGCACTGGCAGAGAGCTGAAATCAGGAGTCAGGACTGAACTCAGGCATTCAGATACCTAATGTAGCATTTTCACTACGAGGCCAAATGCCTGCCCTACAATTTGATTCAATTTAATTTCTCCAAGAATATTTTGAAGTTCTGCTGCATTTATAATAACAAAATAAGTAAAAATATCCATTGGATATTGGAGCAAATCAGTCAGTGAAGAAAGGTCAATTAGTCTAATGTTATGTCAAATGATGTGGGGAAACTGAACAGATAAAGAAAATCATCTAACTGTTTTTGGGGTACTTTCGAGGATTGCCTTTAGGAGTTGCATACAGCATAAAAAAATGAATGGATACTTTCAGATAAAGATGGCGAGATAAGAGAGTGCAGAGTATTCTAGGCAAATAAAAAATAACTGCCCAGAAATAGCAGAAAGATAAATCATGGTCTTTGAAGTCTCTATTTGGCAAATACAGATTGAAAAAAGAGGTCAGTAATGAGACATAATGAATACATGAGTTATTCTCATGCCATTTAGAACTTTGTAAGCCTAATATAGTGGCTTAGGCATTTACAAAAAAGCAGTTTAAATGGGAAAAATAGTTTAAATGGGACAGTGAAATGATTAAACTGTTTTAAAAGTGGTCAATAGTTTCATTTATTGGGAAGAGATCAAGCAAGTAAGAACATATTAGTGTCAATTATACAAACCATAGGAAAATTCTTTATGAGCCTGGAAATGCTTATTTTACAGGAGTGCCAGCCATGGATACTAAGAAAGTAAAAAAAAAAAAAAAAAAACTTTAAAATCAGCTATATAGAATCAAAGATTTTAAGGGATAGACAGGTGTAAGAATAGACAAAGTTTATGGAAGATTTGAGAAAAGTTGTTTTCTTTTCTGTTTTCTCTATTGTTATTTATGAGAGAAAAAAATGCCTAAAAACTATCAAGGAATGCAAAATAAAAGAGACCATGAACATTATTTTTCCTGCATATAGTGTATGTAAAGCAATGATTTATAACATACAATGAACCGCATGATCTCCTTTTAAGAGACAAGAGACAACAACATGAGGTACCATCACCTCAGGTCACCACTTAAAGAGAATTTTCAAGAAACAGCCCAGGAAAACTCAAGGAGGTGGAACTCAGAGTCTGTGGGTAAGCTAGGGAGTTATATATAGAGAGAGGGCTGGAGGGAGAGGACTGCAAAGAAAACTGCAGACATTTGAGGACACCCCTCCCTTTAGCACTGAACAGAGTAGTGATTTGTGCATACTAGTCTGTGTAAGGAAACTACCCCTGTCCAGAAACAAAGACCCACAAGAAAGGATTAGAAGGAGCAGAGCTCAGTACTAACATAGGGTTAGAAATGATGCAGTCTCTTACCAGCTGATCTGGGATGCTTTACAATTCATAGAGTGATGAGTAAAGCATTCTTAAGACTTTTCTCATCAGTAGTAAGTATTTTGTCTAAAATTTTAATTTTTAAAGACATTTTATTTATTTGAGAAACAAAGTTACGGTGGAAGAGAGAGAGAAAGAATGAGAGAAAGAAAATCTTCAGACGGATGGTATACCCCCCGGATAGCCACAATAGCTGAGGCTGGGCCAGACCAAAGTCAGGGGCCTGGAACCCCTTCCAGGTCTCCCACATGGGTGGTAGGGGTTCAGTCACTTGAGCTGTCTTCCACTGCTTTCCCAGGCACATTAGCTGGGAGCTGGATCTTAAGTGGAGCAGCTGGGACTGGAATCAGCAATCATTTAGGATGCGGGAATCCCAGAAAGAGGCTTAACCTGCTGTGCCTACCTCTCTGCCTGACAGTTTAAACAACAGAATCCAAAAGTATCAAATTTCCATATAACCTAATTCAACCAACATTTATTACACTAATGAAAAACTACTCAGAAGCTCTTATATGAGTAAAAAATACTTATGATTCAATAAGATAAAATCTACAATGCTTAGCTTCCAATAAAAAATTACCAACTGTGTAAAAAATCATTAAAGTTGAGCCATAATGACTATATAAGACATTAATAGAAGCTGACTCAGGAATAACACAGATCAAAGAATTAGTAGTCAAACACATTAAAACACTGTAATTGTATTTGTATGTATGAAATGTAAAATAAAACATTGGATCTGTTAAGACATGGAAGATATTTTTAAAAGCCAAATAAAACTTTAGAATATAAAATTGTTTAATATAGTATTAAGTATATGCATGACTGATTTAATTAATTAATCTGCTTAGACATTATAGATTACAAATTTAGTACATTTAAAGACACATCAAGGGGCCTGCTCGGGGGCACAGTAGGTTAATCCACCACCTGCGGCACTGGCACCCCATATGGGCGCTCGTTCTAGTCCTGGCTGCTCCTCTTCCAACCCATCTGTCTGCTATGGCCTGGGAAAGCAGTAGAAGATGTCCCGCACCTGGGAGACCAGAAAGAAGAACCTGGCTCTTGGCTTCAGAATGGCACAGCTGCAGCCATCGCAGCCATCTGGGGAGTGAACCAACAGAACAAAGACTTTTCTCTCTGTAACTCTCACTGTCTGTAACTCTACCTCTCAAATAAATAAAATGAAATCTTTAAAAAGATGCATATCAATAAAATCTATCTAAATTAATAACTGAGATGTTAACAAAAAAAGAAAAGCTTATCAATGATTTGTGGAACAATTCCAAGTGTCCTAATACACACATAACTTGAATCCTTCTCTGTGAATATGGTTGATATTTAGATACAACAGTGAAAACTTTTAAATTAGATAAAATGTCAAATATACAAATTGAAGAGCTCAAGTGATTCCTAAGCAAAAGAACCAAAGACAATTACACCCCTCATCTCATAACCAAATTCCTCAAATGCAGAGTTAAGTAGAAAATATTACAAGCAACCAAACCAAAAGATATCAAATATAGAGCAACAAATGTAAAATATCATCAAAGATTATAACATGAGAAGACAGTGGAACATCATTTTTAAATATGTGAAAGTAAACAAATATTGTCAGCCTAGAACTCTTTATTCATTGAAAATATATTTGAAACATAACTGATTTTAAAAATGTGTTTTCAAACACAAAAAAGTGAAAGGACACATCTCTTGCAGAATTAAATTACAAGAAGTATATCAGAAGCTTTCTAAAAATAAGGAAAACTTCGCCAGATGCAAATACAGTTCTACACAAACGAAAAAACAGCACCAGAATTGGTAATACCATTGGTAAATATATAGTGTTGTTTCTTATTATTTGTCTTTTAGATAATTGTGTTTTTTAAAATATTTATTAATTTATTTTGAAAGTCAGATTTACAGAAAGAGAGGGGAAGACTGAAAGAGAGAATGAAAGAGAAAAAGAGAAAGAGAGAGGGGTGGGGAGAGAAAAGGGAGAGAGAGAGAAAGAGCTCTTCCACTGGTTCACTGTCCAAATAGTTGCAACTGTCAGGGCAGGGCCAGACAGAAGCGAAGAGTTTCATCCTGGTCTCCCACATGGGTAAAGGGGTCCAAACACTTGGGTCATCTTACATTGCTTTTCCAGGCTATTATCAGAGAGCTGGATGAGAAGTGGAGCAGCTGGAACACAAAACATTGCCTGTACGGATGCCAGCGTCACAGGCATTGTCTTTATCAGCTACACTACAATGCTGACTCCAAAATTGATTTTTAAATGCTAACTATTCAATAAAACTAAAAACAATATACTCATGATATGCATATGTGAAATTCGTAACTCAGAATAATAAAATAGCATAAAGTGGTAAGAAATGGACACATTTGCTTATAACATTTTTATATTGCAAATGAAATGGTATGAAATCTCTCAGACATAGACTGACAAGTTCGACATGCATATTTTTCATCCCTAAAGCTATGACTAGTTCATAAAACAACGAATTATAATTAGTATACCACAAAATCTAATAGAACAAAATCATAAAATTGTTGAATTGTTTCAAAAATTTCAGAAAGAAGAAAATGGGGACAAAAGAACCAGTGAACTCATGTCAATAATTACATTAAAGTTAAAAAACTCTAAATACCTCAATTAAAATTGGATTAAAGAGAAAGACTTGAATAAAAACACAAAAAGATGTCTATGGTAAAGTTGGAGTGGGTATATTAATATTAAAGCAATTTCAGAGAACAGACATTTACCAGAGATAAAAGGAGTCATTTTCTAATGGTAAAGGGGATCAATACATCTAGAGGATGTGACATTTCTAAATATCAATATATATAACCTTGCCATTTTCAATACATGAAGCACAACTAGAAGATTAGAAGAAACACACAACTCTACAGTTTAACTATCTGTTTTTGTCACCTTATATTGAGTTGGGTAGAATCATTTCTTGCTACACTCTTCCAAAATTTCATATTTCTTTGAAAATTTTTCTCTAAACATCTAAATTTTGGCATGGTTTCCATGGTACTCTGAAATGTGTCCTATTGTAGCAAAAATTTTAAGCATATGCTTATGTTTTAAAGACCAAATGACTGAGTGAAGCTGACAAGATATTTGGAGAATGTTGATTAAAGCAAGAAGTCAGTTTGTCGTTGCCTGGTACTGTTGAAGATACTAGTGAAATATCAAGGAAATGAGAAACATGCTATTAGGAGTTTAAGAAGTAGATTTTTCATTTTGTAGTGATAATTACAATAAAGTTGTCACCTATAGTACCCTGAGATACTGAAATTCTACAACTAAGTGAACTAGCTAAGAAGATTTCAGGGCAGAATGATTAATGTACTACCTGTATTTTATCTACCGCCTGTGACAAAATAACAGAAGAGAATTGAGAAGTTAGTTCTCCATTTTCAAGTAGAGCTTACAGAAAACATAAAGAGAATGATTCTTAGTGGTTTCATAAATACTAATGTTATTAATCATTCTCAGGCTTTCCAGTGCTTTACAAAAGGCTACGCTAACAAAGGTAAAACTTAAAATGAGAATATACAATATAGATAAAATCTCAAACATGCATAATGTGGTGCTTCAGAGAATAACTGTCAGGAAAATGCTCCTCCATGGACCTCTACCAATATCCCTCACGTATCTCCTCTCATGGACCCTCTAGGAAATGTTAAGTGTGTTAGATGAAGCAGCCTTACAAAACAATAAGGGAAAGCATAGATTATTGTAATGGGATTTGTTGGTATTGGGAATAAGACAATAAAGTCAGCTGAATAAAATCAAGATGTAAGGCATTATATAGAAATCCTAGAATGGAACAGTTTATGATTTCAAATCCTACAAAATTACTTATTAAATTTGTTCTTTGACCTCAAAGGACAGTTATGACAGTATAATTTGTAAAATCTTGAGGGTTCGATAATGAAAGGTAATATAATACCCTCATCCAGTTGTTCTCCTGGTTTCCAGCTTTTCATCTTGGCAGGAATATCCTACATCCCTGGTTTTATTCTGAAGTACACTAATCCTGTGACATTAAGTCACTGCTAATACTGGATGTGATTCTTTAACTCAGGTTAATGGTCAAGGAGAGCAAAAGAAAATCCCAACAACTTCTTCCCTCTCTTCACAGTTTGCTCTCTACCCCAGGACAAAACCCCTACCCTAGTCTCCCATACCCAGCACAGAACATTCCCACAATTCTAACTCCTCCAGGGTTGCAGAGGAAGAGATTGCTCAGTGCCTTCTTAAGATTCCAGCTCTCCAATTACTATCTTAATTAAAAACTAGATAATATGAAGACTGATTTCTTATCACACCAGTGGAAAGTAATGGCTCTTTTAAGTGTTTCCATACTTGTTACTTCCCTGAGTTTGAATTTATCTGTTTCCCTTTTTCTATTGAGATGATTGAGACTAACAGAATATTAAAATTGAATAGTATCGGGGCGGCGCTGCGGCTCAATAGGCTAATCCTCCGCCTTGCGGCGCCGGCACACCAGGTTCTAGTCCCGGTCGGGGGATGCCAGATTCTGTCCCAGTTGTCTCTCTTCCAGGCCAGCTCTCTGCTGTGGCCTGGGAGTGCAGTGGAGGATGCAGTGCTTGGGCCCTGCACCCCACAGGAGACCAGGATAAGTCCCTGGCTCCTGCCATCGGATCAGGGCAGTGCGCCGGCTGCAGCGTGCTGGCCGAGGCGGCCATTGGAGGGTGAACCAACGGCAAAAGAAGACCTTTCTCTCTGTCTCTCTCTCTCACTGTCCACTCTGCCTGTCAAAAAAAAATTGAATAGTATCTAACTGTGATTTTTTTACTGCTTGAGTCAGTGAGACTTAAAATTTCTCTAGTAATTAACAAAAATATAAACCAGTAATTCACATTTTCCATATAAATATATAGCTTATAGAAATATTCATTTTTAATCACTTCACCTTCTGGATTCTTAAGCAAAGTACTTATTGGGAAGAAGATATTTTGTTAACTTGTTTTACTCTGAGATTAAAGAAAAGTCACCTGGAGGAAAAAAAATCCTTCAATCCCTTTCTCTGCTTCATTTTACTCAGCTCTCCCTAAGAGTTGTGAAAACTAGGGAATAGCGGGGCACTTGCAACTAAAATGTATTAAAATATTATGTTAATTTTCCAATATTAGGGGAAGAAAAGGTTTGTGTCTATGTGGCCTAGCAGCAATATAGCAATTTAAATAATAATAACTTTCTAAAGCATTATATAGGATCATCCTATTTCATTTTGATCCAGAATTTAAAAAATACAACATAGTCAAGTCCTAATTAACCTTAGCAATCCAAGAATTATATTTCTGTTCCATATAACTTGAAATGTAAGTAACATTTTCCTTCTCAGTTATGCCATTTTTGTTTAATTTGTTATGTGTTTCTATAGTTGGAGTAACCTAGGTTTGCCATCTTCAGTCTTTGTTTATGTAAAGTAAACTGACCTAATGATTCCCTATCCTACTGTTGGAATTGATTAAACTTTTCCTACTATTCAGATAAATGGTCAAATATGACTGCCATTATCAGTTAGGAAAAAATGATTGTCCTTTTCTACATGTCCCAAGCTGATCAATGAAATGAACATTCTGGGAGCTACTATTGTACAGACAGGTGGTGCTGACAAGTAGGGCAGTTAAAAATTTAAGACAGTACCTCAGAAGAATAAAAGAAATTAAATTTGTGAAGGTCACATCTGGACATTGTAACTTTCCAGCAGATTGCACTCCTCAACATACCTCTGGGACTCTAAATAGTATTGTAACGTGGAACTAAATAAGCCATTTTCTTCTAGATATATTTTATTACCACTCCACGTATTAATAATTCTTCCTTTATAAAATTATGCATACGATAGCAGGATATTTCAGTTTGAAACATTACCTATCACTTTTTTCCATACCGTAAGAACAACCTATTTTATTCATGCGACTTTTCCAAAATCTACAACTTCAGCTCTTTTTACATGGCTGGCTTCTTGTTTAGGTGCACTATGGCAGGAGTTAAAAGTAAACTGTTCAAGAATTGTGAATGTCTTCAACACTGCCAGGATCTCCAAGTTGCTACCCATATAAGTGGAGCTGTTTTCTATTGGCGATGGCTATACAATTCCTGTTGCAACTGGACCATTCCGTGCTCCACAAGTTGCTTAATGTTTAATGGGAATCACACGATTTTTGACTACATTGCATCCCTCTCAAGTTATTTACCTATAACAGTACTCAGAATTTGTAGTGCATTCTAGTTGTATTTAGCAGTTTTACAACATTGTATATAAATTATTGGAGAGTTTTGCTACTCAGAGTAGAGAGCATTCACTGAATATCATCATTTATTCATGGAAATATTTAAATTTTTCCATATGCTTAGAAGAGCTCTAATTATAATTACTGCTTTTTTCATTCAGTTGGTTACCATCTACAGCTTTTAAAATTTTTGAAACCTTTTCACAATTTAGCTATTCTCAAAAGCAAACAGTCTGAAACTGTTACTGAATATTAGGGACAGTGGACTGTCTTCTTCGAAAGTCACTTACTATAATTCCTAGTGTTCTGCCTGCTCTAGATATTCCGTAAAGGCTTGTCTAAAATGCTAAGCATCTGCTTTTCAAATTTTTTTCTTTATAGTAAACTGCCTTCTTTAGAAGATGTAAATATGTGGGTGGGTAGGTAATGCCAATAATATGAAGCTTCTACATCAAATTTCATATAAAATAGGAAGTTAGTGCATTCAGTTCCTATTGATAGTATAAGAAATTGCTACAAATTTTATAATTTATATAATGTTAATTTATTAAATTCTAGTTCTCGATTTCCAGAGTGTGAGGCAGGTATGATTCACATAAAATCAAGTTACACACAGTGCTGTGCTCATTCTGAAAGATTTTTGAGAGAATTAATTTCCTTTCCTTTTTCAACTTCTATAAGGTTGTCATCCATTGTCTCCTAGTCCTTTTTCATAGTAGTGTAGCATCTTCAAGTGTCTCTGACCTATTCTCCTGCCTACCTTTTCCACTTTAAAGGACCTAGGTGATAACATTAGTGCACATAGATAATCCAGGATATTTTATTGATTTTTAAATTAAGATTGTTAGCAAACCTGATTCCATGTATAATACTAATCCCCCTTACCACTTAAATAGCATATTCATAGGTTCTGGGGATTAGAACAGGGACTTCTTTGGAGGTCAGTTATTCTTTTACCATAGTTTATAAAAGTAATGTTGAAATTTGGGAGGCTGTTGGTCCATAAGTGACTTTTTGGAACTTTTTGATATCTAAAAGTTCTAACATTTAAATAAATAAATTTACAATATATGTGGATTTGTTTGTCCCAACATGAGTTTAGAAATAGAATGAGTTAGGTTTTTAATTAAACACAAATACTCTGTTTGGCCTTGGTCATGTTATTTAAGCTTGCAAGAAAATGAGAAAAACACCAACATTACAGTGTTGTTACGAGAAATAGAACTAAAGTTTGTACCATAGTAATTCATTCATGCATTGTAAGACCTTACTGAACTACAGCTATGCTGACCATTGATCTAAAGTTTATATGACTTTTTCAAATTATAAATGTTTTTGAACTGTAATATGCATGGCAATGTGTAAATAAGTATTCAGCTCCTTGAAAATTCACAACTTGAGCATATCTGTGCAACGAGTATCCAAACCAAAACAAAGAATTTAAGTACAGTTCTATTTGTACTGTATCAATCCTTAAGTAACCAACAGCTTGAACTTTCACAAGATAAATTAAATTCACCTGCTTTTGCACTCTATATAAATGGAATGACACTGTATGTACCTTTTGGTGTCTAACTTATTTGCTTCCATATTACATCTCTAAAACATCCATATTGTTGAAGATGTTATAGCTCTTTCTTGTCATTGATAAGATTGCTTTGAGTAGTAGGAATATCTTGTGGTTTTGATGTAGGCAAGCATATAGGATAAAATTCAATTAGGTTTGTGAGCTGGAAGACCACACCTTCACCACACCCCTGTATGATCTCACGTCCCTACCTCTCCACACCTGTATGCCTACCTGCCAGTTAGACTAATTAGCCCTACCCTTTGGAAGCAGATTAAAGACCTGTTTCCCTTCTTTATTCCTCCCCTCTCTTGATCCCCTTGCTGCCCCGTGCCTTCGGGGTGTGTGGCCTTTCGGCCACCTGCTCCATGCTTTCGGGCCTGCATCCTCCTCCATGTGGCTAGTTCGTTTTGCTTGGAATGAATCCAATTTCCCTTTTTCTTTTAGATATGGCCCTCACTCTCCTATGCATTTCTCTCACTAAATAAAAAGCTTAAAAACTTATCATGCTGCCTGTTTATTTGTGCCAATATTCAGAATTCTCTGAATTCACAAGAGCCCACACTGCTTATTAACTTCAGATATATTAATAAGCAAAGAAATAGCAGTTACTAATTTTAGGATTTTTTCCTGTTTATTTGAAAAATGCCATCAGAATTCTAATAGATATTTACTAAATATGTGGTTCTCTGTGTAGTATGACTATTTAAACTATATTAATTTTATTAATCCATGAACATAGGATATATGTTATATGTGTTTTCTTCAAGATTTTTCATCAATGTTTTATAGTTTTTGAGGTACAGGTATTTTATCTTCTTGGACAAATTAATTCCTAGTATTTTATTTAACACCACTGTAAATGTGACTGTTTTATTGCTTATTTTTCAGATAATTTCTTGTAAATCCTGGTTGTTTTAAAAATTATATATTGCATTTCAGTAATCTGTTGGAATTTATGATATGACACCAGTTGTCTTGAGATTCTATAAATTGAATAAACTTTATTCATCCCCTTTCTATTATTTCTATTATTTTCCCTCTTACTATAAATTTTCAAATAATCTAATTTTTTTTTTTTTGACAGGCAGAGTGGACAGTGAGAGATAGAGACAGAGAGAAAGGTCTTCCTTTTTGCCGTTGGTTCACCCTCCAATGGCTTCCGCGGACGGCGCGCTGCGGCCGGCGCACCGCGCTCATCCGATGGCAGGAGCCAGGTGCCAGATGCTTTTCCTGGTCTCCCATGGGGTGCAGGGCCCAAGCACTTGGGCCATCCTCCACTGCACTCCCGGGCCACAGCAGAGGGCTGGCCTGGAAGGGGGGCAACCGGGACAGAATCCGGCGCCCCGACCGGGACTAGAACCCGGGGTGCCGGCGCTGCAAGGCGGAGGATTAGCCTGTTGAGCCAGGGCGCCGGCAAATAATCTAAATTTTAGTCACAAATTCTACTATTTCATCAAATTTTGCTCTTGACATCTTTCATTTTTCTTTTCATCATTCTATTTTGCAACTTTAATATATTTAAGACTTAAAACTCGCTATAAAGAGTGTTTTGGATATCCTAAAGATATATTATTTGCCTGTAAATTAGTTTAACAATTTTCTCACAGTCTGAGGCTTTTTATTTATTTTGTTAATGATCCTTGTGTAGAAAAGAAGGCATACTTTAGATCAAGTCAAGTTGTATTCTTTTTCAGATTTTTAAAAATATTTTTAATTTAAAGGTGGGGATTCCAGAATGGCAGAATAAGGAAAGACATATTGCTCTAGGCTGGGGTAAATAGTAGAAAAAAAGGATGAAAGAAAGAAAGAAAAAAAGGAGTACATTCTCAGGGGAGATAATATACGGAATCAACCCAGATATTTATCAACTGATGACTGTATAAAGAAATTATAGTATATATACACTGTGGACTAATACTTAGTGGTAAAAAAAAGTAAATCATTGTTTTGCAAGAAAATTGATACAATTTTAAACTATTATACTAAGTGTAATAAGCCAGTCCCAAAAATACAGATACCATATGCTTTCCCTGATTTGTGGCAACGAATAAAGTCCCTAAAATGTAATGTATTGGAGTGAAATTTTGAGTTTATGGTCATTTACAGCCCTTGTCTCTACTGTTGAGAAAGAGTGTTTTTGTTTTTAATACTATTTGTTGACCACTTTACTTCATATAGGATTAATCTTATGAGTATAAAGTAAACTTAAAACAGATCATTGTAGAAATTAAGAGTTTGAATATGAGAAGGAGAAGGAATAAGTGTGGAAACATGGGCAGGAGGGAGGATAGGGACGGAAGTAACACCATGTTCCTAAATCTGTACATATGAATTACATAAAAATTGTATAGCTTAATTAAAGTTTAAAAAATATGCTATCTCAACAATGTCAAAAGAAGAAAGAGAAAGATAGAATGAAAGAAAAAAGAAAAAGAAAGAAGAAAATGAAGGAAGGAAGAAGGAGGAGGAAGTGTGGGAGAGAGGAAGGGAGAGAATAGGAGAAGTATCATTATATTCTTTGAATTTTATGTATGAACTACATGGCATTTGTTGTCTTTGTATTAATCTCACCTTAACATGGGACTTGATAATTTTTCAATGTTTAAAAAGTCTGGGGAAAGGTGAAGGAAGATTAATTGCTAAATCCTTTCATTAACAATGTACACCAAAATAAAATGCAGTTACATGTTCAAATTCATATCAGAAAAACAAACAAAAAGGATTGTCATTCTAGAATTCAACATCTGGAATATATGTAAAAATGAAGGTAAAATAAGGAAATTTTTCTAATAAAAATGAATTAGATTAAAAAAATAGAAGCAGAGAGACAATGAGACAGAGAGAAAGATCAAGAGAGAGGGAAAGCTAAAATCCACTGGTTTACTCTCCAAATATTCATAATAGCCAGAAATGGGCAAGACTGAATCTAGAAGCTGGAAACTCCATTCAGTTCTCCCATATGTCTGGCAAGAATTTAATTCAACTGCTGCCTATGAAGATCCACAATAAAAGGAAGGTAGAGCCAGGAGCCAAAGCTGGGAGTCAAATTCAGGTACTACATTATGGGTTATGAGCATTCTAACTAGATTAACTGCCAGGCCAACCAACATGCGCAGCCAAGTTTACTCTTATGAAAAACAAATTTGAGAAAAGTTCTTTAGATGAAGAAATTATTGAATATGTTTCCCTTGACCTTATATGGTACACATATGTTGACAACATCTTTGTCCTTCTGCTGGTAATATACCTATTGAATAAATTAAAACATGAAAGGCTTCAAAATAATTCCTGTACAGAGAGATCACTGGTGCCATATCATAAATTCCAACAGATTACTGAATAATTCCACCTGATTGTTTTAAAAATTATATATTGCATTTCAGTCTATATCATGAGCAGATATATTTACCAGTTTCTTAACTGCTTGTGTCAGTTTTTGTTGTTAGTTAATGGCAGTTAATGTACAACTGGAAAATGGTATTTAGTGTACAACTGGAAAACATCAGTGACAAAAATAATCAAATCCATACTCTCAGAGACTTATATGAATAGTGGGTAGTTACCTTGATGATAAATGATTAATTGATTTTAGAAGGGCTCATTTATGCAGAGTTTGGTTTCTTAGTCTAGAATGTCCTTACTTAAGATGACTTTTTTTCTATTGCATGTGGTATCTCATCCTAAAGGAAACTTTAATAAGGACAAAAAATTAGATATTAGAAAGCTGATTATGTAATTTGGTGTGAACATCACCTGGAAAGGCAAAATTAATAAATATCTTGGAAAGTGTTCTTATAGTCATATGGAAATTGAACAAAACAGCAGTATGAATCTTTTAATAATTTAAGTTAAATTTATTAATCACATTAGATTTTAAGGAAAATTTGCATAACATACATAACACTTTACTTGACAGTGAAGTGATTTTTGATATAAAGAATAAAAAAATCTAGAGGAAAAATGCAGTAGTTTAGATTTTATTTCATTTCAAGAAAGAGTTTTCATCATAACTTAAAAATAAATGGCCTCATTTGGTATTGACTTCTACTTCATTAAAATAATCATGAGGATGAGTGCTATAATATTTCTCGGGATGCTATAGAGTGTATGGTAAGGCTTGTAATAACTTAGTCTAGATAATTTCTATCATTCCTTCCTATTATACATATTATTATTACCTGATGAATCAAAATTAGGCTGACATGCAGAAATTACAAAAAGGAGACTATATAAAACCTATGTATATTTTTCAATGAAAATGACCTTGGAACAAATATCAAGTGAATATTATAATGTAATTTGTTAATGAATATTTTTTTATCTGGGAAAGTTGACTTTTAATCTAACCTGTACCATAAGTTTTTGTATGTATTTTTTGTCTTTGATATATTATATGATCAGTTTCTCTCAACTGAAAATACATGATTGAGTGACCTAATGTTATAAAACAGTGAGTCCCATAGACAGCTGTATGACAAACATTAATGTGAAGACCAAGAGTTTTCCGGTCTATACCTGAGTTGCTGAAAGAACGGAAGGCTTGTGTGGCTGCATCAATATGAGAGGCGAGATTGTGAAGTTGAGAAATTCAGATCCAAACTTAGAAGATGTTGAAACGATTTTGGATTTTAACAGAGAGAATGCTCCAAATAGTGACATAACAGTTCCATGTAGTGCAGGCATGAACGGGAGACAGATCTAGAGCAGGGAGGGCAATCTGAGTTATAATTCTCCTGCCTGAAAAAATGGGGCTTCACTAAGGGTGCTGTGGTGAGGAGGAAAGGTGCGGACACAAAGGGATTGCATTTTGCTGACAGTAGTTGCTATAGCTTATGATAGAGAGAAGTCAGTGAGAGCAATTATTACATCTTAAGTGTTTCTGTCTCCCCAGGCTGCCTATGTCATACATTTCGTGATCTTTTAGTTCTTGTTATTTAACATAGTATGCATTGGTGTGCCGCTGTGGCATAGTGGTTAAAGCTGCTGCCTGAAGCACCGGCACCCCATTTGGGCTCCAGTTCGAGTTCCAGCTGCTCCACTTCCAATCCAGCTCCCTGTTAATGCACCTGAGAAAGCAGCAGAGGATGGCCCAAGTGCCTGGGCCCCTGCACCCATTTGGAAGATGTGGAAGAAGCTCCTGGCTACTGGCTTCAGCCTCGTTCAGCCCTGGCCATTGCAGTTATTTGATCAGTGACCCAGACCTCTCTCTCTCCCTCTTACCCTCTCAGTCTCTCCCTTTCTGTAACCTTTTCAAATAAATAAACAGAATCTTTTAAAAATATTATACATGTATATATATATATATATATATATATATATATATATATATAATATTCTGACAATGAGAATTACTATATTATTTGTAAACCAGCATTTTAGTTTTTGTTTGGGGCAATAGACAGTCATCGAGCTGTGTTCTGGAAGTATATTCTCCAGACATTATTTTGGTACTTGTGTAAGAGTCACTTTACTAAACAGAAGGGTCTTTCATTATTGTTCCATTTCTTTCTGTACCTTCTTCTTTTATGTCTCTTCTTCTTCTAGCTCTCCTTCTCTCTTATCCCTTTCTTACCCTTATCCCTCCTCTTCCTTCTCATTATTCTTGCAAGGACCTAGTGTTTTGCCAACTACAATGATTTTATTAGACACATTAATCATCAGTGGCAGAAAAATCTGCCACTAAGGATGCCAAATTCAGCAATGTGTAAAGGACCATGTTTTATCTATCTTATTTTGAAAAGCCTATAAATTACTTAGTAGAGTTCACTTCTGTTGAGATATCACAATTCTCTAATACTTGTTGTAATTTTGGGGGGAAAAAAAGCAAAGGAACATTTTCTAGTTGTCTCATCTCTCTAATATCATGTAACTAGTCTAAACTGTTAGAGGAAAAAGTGTTTAAAATACTGTATAAATAAAGTAAAATATGAATTTTCCTCAGTGTTAAGAATTATGATCTAAAATATAAGGAAGTAAATTAGATGATTTGCTACTAAACTGTGGTCCTAATAGATAAGCCCTCAAATTTTAAATTTTATAGTACCACCAGTCAATTATTTTCTTCTAACAAAACATAAAAACCTCCTGTGACATTAAGGTTTACTTGAAATATACAAACTCTCAAATTTTATCTAGTTTGAGATATTAGCATCAAGCTAAATGACTTGCATGACAATTGAACAAACAACCATAAAGAAAATTTCATTTGGCTGTCATGAAGTTGAACAAAGAATATGGTATTATAAAAGATAGAGTAGTGAATAAAAGGCTGGTGATAATGTACTATTCTTAGCAGTAACAACACAGATTATAATCATAATATAGATTGTAAAGTCTTTTCTGTTATGGGTTTTTAATGAGAAGTAATCAATGTTTTGGGTAATTCTATTGTAGGTTGAGTAAATTGTTTTGCATTTATGTGGTTAACAGAAACATATCCCAAAACCAAAGGTATGAGACAATTCTTTGCATTGCTGCTGCTATAGTATAAAGTTCTACTTCACCAGGTTATTAATTACATTTCTGATACATTTATATTTATCTTCATTTTAAAGAATTATTTTATGTATAGGAGACAATATATTGTTGTATAAGTTTCTGAATTACTCAAAGATAGTACAGTGTGTGAGCAAGTGTTTGACTAGGTACTCTGGATCTCAGCTCTACTTCTAAGTGCTTGCCATGGAACCTTGGGAAATCGAGTTCTCTGGGGGCCTTAATTTCCTCACCTGTTCAATGGGGTTAGTCAAAAAAGCTATTTCCTTTGATGCCTGTGAGGATTTAAAGTGGTAATTTGTGAAACAGTGCTGAGAATGATATTATGCATTATTATTACTGTAATTGAAATTTTATCCTCAAAATACCTTCGTGAGTTAACAGAATAAAGGGCAGGAGATTTTGATAACAGAAAGGATAGGTTCATTCAGAGCCACTTGGGGCATCAATACCTCTGAGAAAAGACAGAAAAGTGACATAAATGTGCAGGTGGTGAAGTAAGAAAAACCTCCTGGCTATGGAGGCAAGCTTTATCTTAATTTACAACTTGCCTTGGGTAAGCATTGCTTGTAACTTTTTCTTCTAGCTTCTAGAATAAAACATCAATACTGAAAGGAGAGTATCAACAAAGTAGAGCCTTGAAAGCATTCAGATCCATTCCGTAAATAAATACTTCAATTCTTCTTATACTGAAATCACCACATACATAACATGGAAATCATCTTTAAGGAGATTCACTGACATATTCAACAGTCTTTAAGTTAAGAAAAATCCCCCTGGGAAAATCATGATGCAGGTACACAGCAAATATAAAACGGAAAGACAGTAAAGAACATACCATTTATTAATAAATAGTGGCAACTGAAAAATATCCTGTATTGTCAGGTTAGATCCATCGGCTTAGCAATTTGAAACACAGTACCTGAGGCTAAGAAATAGACGATTTTTTCACTTTAAAAAAGTCCTTGTTGGCTGGCGCTGAGGCTCAATAGGCTAATCCTCTGCCTTGTGGCGCCAGCACACTGGGTTCTAATCCCAGTCAGGGCGCCAGATTCTGTCCCTGTTGCCCCTCTTCCAGGCCAGCCCTCTGCTGTGGCCCAGGAGTGCAGTGGAGGATGGCCCAAGTGCTTGGGCCCTGCATCCCATGGGAGACCAGGAGAAGTGCCTGGCTCCTGGCTTCGGATCAGTGCGGTGCACCAGCCGCGGCACACCGGCTGTGGCGGCCATTGGAGGGTGAACCAATGGCAAAAAGGAAGACCTTTCTCTCTCTCTCTCTCTCTCTCTCTCTCTCTCACTGTCCACTCTGCCTGTCAAAAAAAAGTTAAAAAAAAGTCCTTGTTTTTCTTTTTTTGCTTTTGAGTCACTGTGAAGTACAACATAATAGGTTCATGTTGCATTCTAGTTAATATGTAGATTTGTCTTATTTCATTAATCAAATTAATTTCTCTTGAACTAAACAATATTAAGGATCGCTAGTCTAATATCAATTAAGAAATATACTATAATATTGAGGAAGGATGACAATCTTACCATTAAGTTAAACTGATATTTTTTGTTACTGCAAACTATGTTAGGAAATGAATTCCTGTAATTTCATCAATTCATAACAGAGCATCATTGCTTCACTTTTGCACTAATACTTCATGGGGAAAGTTTTGCATAAAAACAGTTCATAAAGTTTAACATCTTACAATTCTTTAACTCTTTTCTTGTTATGCATGGTTTTCAGATGATCACATATTAATATTTTTGCATACATTTGTTGAATTATATCAATGACCCACATGCCCTTCCTACAGGATGGAGTTTCATTCTACAATGATGAAAACCTCTTTTTTTTGTAAGGAAGCACACAATGAACATTAAGCCCCCCCCCTTTTTTTTTTCACAGGCAGAGTGGACAGTGAGATAGACAGAGAGAAAGGTCTTCTTTGCCATTGGTTCACCCTCCAATGGCAACCGCGGCCGGCGACGCACCGCGTTGATCCGAAGCCAGGAGCCAGGTGCTTTTCCTGGTCTCCCATGGGGTGCAGGGCCCAAGCATTTGGGCCATCCTCCACTGCACTCCCGGGCCACAGCAGAGAGCTGGCCTGGAAGAGGGGCAACAGAGACAGAAGTTGGCACCCCGACCGGGACTAGAACCCAGTGTGCTGGCGCCGCTAGGCGGAGGATTAGCCTATTGAGCTGCGGCGCCGGCGAAAACCTCTTAATAGCTTTGACCTTTGAAGTACTATGCAATATGTATTTTTTCTCATTTATACAGATTCAGAGGCAAGGAGAAACAGGCTCAAGATCTGTGGCTGCAGAGGCTGACCTATGGCATGAGGGTGGCGTCAGCCTAGGGGAAAAGATGTGCCTGAAAGCAGGCAGTCTTGGCCGATCTTTGCAGTTCAAAGAGCCTGCCTTGGGAGAGTGAATAAGAAAAGAAAGGCGCTGTATTCCTGAGATGCTATTTTGCTAAGAACACTGGATGTCTTCTTTCTTAGGTACACAAGGATTGTTTAGGATACCCTGACCCACATCCCTGATCCATATAAAGCAAATAAAAGTGTGCTTAGAGATGCAGGCAGGGCTCAGACCTGGAGTCTTTAGCCTCCTGATCCTTGCACTTTCCACCTGAATCTGCCTCTGAATAGTTTCTTATGGCTGACACACAGAGGTGGCTGGACCAATGTGGCAATACAGTACCTTCATATTCAACCTGTATATGTTACATAGTTTTAATTTCATTTCTACTTTTTAGTTAGAAAGATACTGTATTTTTTTTTTGGACAGGCAGAGTGTACAGTGAGAGAGAGAGAGAGAGAGAGAGAAAGAGAAAGGTCTTCCTTTTTCTGTTGGTTCACCCTGCAATAGCCGCTGCAGCCGGCCGGCACATCACACTGATCTGAAATCAGGAGCCAGGTGCTTCCTCCTGGCCTCCCATGTGAGTGCAGGGCCCAAGCACTTGGGCCATCCTCCTCTGACTCCCCAGCCACAGCAGAGAGCTGGACTGGAAGAGAGGCAACCGGAACAGAATCCAGTGCTCTGACCGGGACTAGAACCTGGGGTTCAGGCGCCGCAGGTGGAGGATTAGCCTATTGAGCCGCGGCGCCTGCCCGTACTGTATGTTTTTAAAAGACAGTTTTGCAGAGCTACGATTGCCTTAAAATAAGATAAAAAATTAGAAGGTAAAATATAGCAAACTTTAACATATGAAAACACCTGTCCAAGGCCAGTTACGTGGCATGTTGGGTAAAGCTGCCACGTGCAGTGCAGGAATCCCATATGAGTGCTGGTTCAAGACCCAACTGCTCCACTTCTGATCCAGCTCTCTGTTATGGCCTGGGAAAGCAGTAGAAGATGGCCCAAGTCCTTGGGCCTCTGCACCCACATGGGAGACTTGGAAGAAGCTCCTGGCTCTGGATCAGCACAGCTCCAGCTGTTGTAGCCATCTGGGGAGTTAACCAGTGAATGGAAGGCATCTCTCACTCTCTCTCTCTCTCTCTCTCTCTCTCTCTCTCTCCTTCTGCCTCTCTGTAACTCTTTCAAATAAATCTTTAAACAGAAAAAGAAAGAAAACACCTGCTGAACCATAAAACCATCAATTTTTACAAACCTGGAAAGTTTTATTTTCATATACATTTAGTACTACATAGTGAATTTTTATATATAATTTACAAACTTCTACCTAATTGTTGATATATTGATATGCAAATTATTATACTCTTCTTTTCTTATATAGCCAAATCTACATTAACTCATTTGCTACCTTGCCAGTTAGTCAATGCTCAGCTCAAACATACTTTTCCTCACAGACCTTCTGAAGGAATATGTCTCCCTTTGAACAGTGATTACCGTTTTATGACCACTGAGCCTATCTTTCACTAAACCTGCAAATTAGCATACCTTCAATAGATGATAAGCTTTCTGAGGGCAAGGACATTGATTTATCTACTTGTTACTTACAAACTTTAACATACAGTGTGTATTGAATTGAGTACTATACTGACTGGTGAAGAAAGATTTCTGCTTCAAATTTGCAAGTACATTCTTCATTTAAAGGATACTAGTTATCCAGACAAGACTTCCCAAGATAAACAAAGGGAAAGAAGGAAAAGACAGAGGGATATAAGAAACTTAAATACAATACTAAGTTTCATTTTCCAAAGTTGAACAATGGGATCATTTAATTATGTATAATAGAGACCAATAGCATTAGGACCATAAGAGTAATCTCAGGAGTATTGGACTGAACTAAATGCTCTAATAAGGTGTGGCTTGTGTATGGAAGCTTCCATACAGATGATAATGTGCAATGTGACTAAGAAACATATATTTAAATTTTATATGGAAATCTATTTTACTTACATAATTTTATTTTTAATCTTTTTTATTACCTTATAACAAAATCCATAATTAACTTGGCAATTATAAAAAGACATTAGAGATTTGATTTACTTTAAGAAGTACAACATGTTGATGACTGAAGAGGGACCATAACAGCTAAAGGCATAACAGGTAAAGCCACTGCCTTGCAATTCTGTTATCTCATAAGGGCTCTGGTTTAGTCCCTGCTGCTCCACTTCTGATCCAGTTCCCTGCTAATGCATCTAAGTAAACTTTGGAAGATGGACCAAATGCTTGCGCCCCTGCACCCACGTGGGAGATCTGGAAGAACCTCCTGGCTCCTGGCTTTTGCATGGCTCAGTTCCAGCCATTATGGCCATTTGGAGAGTGAGTGAACCAGTGAATGGAAAATTTCTCTCACTGTCTTTCCCTGTATCTGTATATGAAAATTTGGAGTGATATTGTAGAATAAAAAATAAAAAGAAGCAGCAGAAGAAGGAAGGAGGGAAGTAAGGGAGGAAGGAAGGTTTATTGGACAATTAATAAAATGTTGAATAAAATGTAAAATTATTTAGAAGTATCAAATAATCTTCTGTATTTTTCATTCATGAAATACAAAAAATTCCTGATTTTATATGTCCATCTTTGAAACTTAAAATAATCTTTAAAATAATACAAAACCAAACATAATGAACTCTGTAAATAAGAATGAAACATTTTAGAAGCCTGCCATTAGTTGAGACAAGTAAATATTACTTTTGCTTCTAAGACCCCACTAAATCAAAACAATGGGGCTGATGTTGCTGGATAATTGTCTCTGTTATGCTGCTGGGAGTGTAATTTATGGCTTTCTAAAATATGCTGTCATAATGGTAGGCTGCTTAGTAACTCAGTGGTATTTATGAGTAGCCTATCTTTAGGTTTACACAATTTCTAAAAAGGAAAATGAAAATGGTTAGTGCTGTCTTGTAAAATTGACCCTTAGCCTTTCACAATGACATAATTGATTCAGAAACTAAGTATGTGAAACATGACAGAACTTACAAGAAAACAAAAGTGTAAAAACTCTCGTGAGCTTAAATTTGTTCTGTTCAACTTGTGTTCCTGCATCCAAAATTACATTCACATAAAGAAAATGCAGACTAATAGAGACACTTAGAAATTCTCTAGAGAAACTGATAACACTAAAATTGCTTTAATGCTGATGGACTTACATGTAATTTGATAGATAAAAGTCTTTTTTATGATTACACAATTGTATCTGATTTAAGGTAGATGGAGCTATTGTTTCTGTTATTCAAAATTGTGAATCATGAGGATGCAATACAACTCTTAAGATGAAAGTGATGAAATACAAACTGCATGTTTATCATGGATATTGTGATGACCTGAACAAAGGACAATAATCATCTTATGTAGAAATCAAATTTAGGAGACATGAAATATTATAGGAATTTTTATGTAAGTTTATTTTAGAATTTAGCTCTTTAATGATTTTAGACATTATCTGGCAAATTTTGTTTTTCAGGAGCAAAACAGTAGGAAACAACAAAGAAATAGTAAGTGATTTATATTTTTTCTTTCTTTCTAATGCTTTTCTCTCCATGTTGACTGAGGAAGGATTACGACTTTCATTTTTATTTTTTGAGGAAAATAGATGCTACTGTTTAAATTGAATAACATTTCATACATGAAACAAACAAAAATAATATTCTATCTCCTTTTAAAAAGATTATTTATTTATTTGAAAGCTCAATCAATAGAGAAAAAGACACAGAAAGATCTTCCATCCTCTATCTGATTTCTCAAATGGCCACAACAGCCAGGCCTGGGGTGAGCCAAAGCACCTGGTCTCCCACAAGAGAGGCAGGAGCCCAGTTATGTGAGCATCATCTTCTGCCTTCCCAGGTAGAATGCTACCGACATTCCAAGCGGAAGCTCAACCCAAAGAGCCACAAGGCGTGCTCCAGTATTCTACCTACTTTTAATTACTGTAAGCCTAGTTTGTAACTAATATTCCTGAATCTCATTTTGTTGTCTTCTTGTTGTTTAACTTTAAAATGAACGAGATAAGTATTGGTTAACTGATTATACTTGTCTATATGAAAAATCATTCTGTGCATCTTAGAATGTTTCTTACTTTGCCATTAGAATATGTACAATTGCTTTCTTTTAACATTAACATAGTTAATTAGCACTGTGCTTCTAGATTCAAACCTGATCTTGACCAAACACATAGTATGTGTAGATGGTATACAACATGTAGTACAGGTAAATTCATTTTTTCTTTTTGATGAACATTTTAACGCAGTTATTTCTTTATCCATTCAGCCATCAGTAAACATTTCAGTTGTTTCCATGTCTTTGCTATTGTGAAAAATGCTGCAGTTAACCGGGGAATACATATACCTTTTCAACATACTGATTTCATGTCCTTTGGTTATATCCATTAGTGAGATCGGTATATCACATAATGGTTTCATTTTCAATGTTTTGAAGAACTTCTGTGCTGTTTTTCACCATGGTTATACCAATTTATCGACAGTGTACAGGGGTTCACTTTTTTCCACAGCTGACAAATATTTCTGTCCTGTTTTTAGGGTAATAGCTATCCCAACGTATGTGAGATACTCTATTATGGATTTGATTGTGTTTTCCTTATTGTGTTTTCATATACCTGGTGGCCAATTGCGTGCTTTCTTTAGGAAATGTCTGCTTTGTTTTTTTTATATTCCTTTCTGTTTTATGAGAATTACTTTAATACTATTGAGTTCTGTGAGTTCTATATATAAAATCAATATTTATTCCAAACACACAAAAAATTAGAACTAGTAAATGAATTCAATAAACTTGCAGGCTACAAAATCAACACAAAATATTTTGTGCATTTTCATACAACAACACCAAACTATCTGAAATGAAATCAATAATATAATTCCATTTACAGCAGCTACAAAAACTAGGAATAAATTTAATAAGCAGGTAAAATTACAGGTTGAAATTACAAACATTGATGGAAGAATTGAAGATTACATAAACAGAAAGCTAGCTCATGCTTATAGAATATTTAGACCATATTTTTAAATGTCCAAACTAACTAAAAACACACAGATTCGATGAAATCTCTTCCAAAATTCTAATAACATTATTCAAAGAAATATAAAATAGACATATACGTCAATGATACAGAAGAGATAACCCAGAGATAAACTCAAACATGTATTGTCAACTAATTTTTGACGAGGCCATCTAGATTATATAGTGGGAAACACAGTTCAATAAATGTTATAGGAAAAATGTGACATCCATAGGCAGAGAATGAAATTGGACCCTTACCTAATATCACATACAGAAAACAACTCAAAATGGCTTAAAGACCTATGTGTAAGAACTGACACCATGCAAGTCCTTGAAAAAATATGCAGAGGGAAAGCTTCTTGACACTGTGCTTGGCAATGATTGGGTGCCACACAAAAGGTAGGGTTACTAAGCAAAAGTGAATACAGGCCCTATGTCAAGACTGAAAAAATTTGTACAGCAATGGAAAAATCAAGAAAAAGAAAAGATATCATATGAAAAAGGAGAACATATTTGCAAATCATATATGTGACAAAGAGTTAATATCTTTTAATATTGCTTTTTTGTCACTCTGTTGTTAAGTTTGTTTTACTTACTTAGGGTTTGGTTTTTAAAAAGCACGTTTGTTATACCTTCACTTTTATAAAGTATTTTAGCAGGATGTGAAATTCTCAATTGAAATTTAAATTTTTTAACACTTTAAAGGTATATCAATCTGGTTTATTTAATTTTTGTTAACAATGTGATGTCAGTCTTATTTTTCTCTTTTTAAGTCTATTTTCTCATGGTATGACACATTTTTTCTTTTGTTTTAGGTGGTAGCTAAGATATGCTTATGTGTGTCTAAGTATTATAATTTCTATTAGGCTATCTTTTTTTTTTTCGACAGGCAGAGTGGATAGTAAGAGAGAGAGACAGAGAGAAAGGTCTTCCTTTTGCCTTTGGTTCACCCTCCAATGGCCGCCGCGGCCAGCGCGCTGCAGCCGGGGCACCGCGCTGATCCGAAGCCAGGAGCCAGGCACTTCTCCTGGTCTCCCATCGGGTGCAGGGCCCAAGCACTTGGGCCATCCTCCACTGCACTCCCTGGCCATAGCAGAGAGCTGGCCTGGAAGAGGGGCAACCGAGACAGAATCCAGCGCCCTGACCGGGACTAGAACCCAGTGTGCCGGTGCCACAAGGCGGAGGATTAGCCTATTGAGCCACGGCACCGGCCTCTATTAGGCTATCTTAAGATAAGAATTCTTCCATGGAGAACATCAAAAAGTGATTTAAAAATTGTCACAATAAATGGGTAAAGGAAAATATAAATTATAAAATATTCGATTTTTCTGAAGGAGGTTAAAGAAGAAAACAATTATATTTTCAGAAAGGATAGTGGGCCTAGTGATTAAGATGCCCATGACCCACATCTGAGTTTGTGTCTAGTCTCTGTTAATGCAGAACCTGGAAAGCTGTAGGTTCCAGTTCATCCCCAGACATTGTGAGCATCTGGGGAGTGAACAAGTAGGTGGGAGCTCTGCCTATCTGTTTTTCTCTTTTTCTGTCTCTCCAATAAAATAAATATTTAAAAAGTAAAAAAAAAAAAAAGTTGATTTACTGAAGAAGAAAAGAGAGCTTATTTGACATCCAAATATGTTATCATATTTAATATATATATGAAAGTTTAAGATGCAATTAAAATCCAAGATTGTTAGTTAAGACAGAAATACACAAAAATCTATATGTATGATTTATAAAAAGTGTAACTGGAAAGTAAAGTGTTACATAAATATTTAGTGTACAAAAAGAGAAAAGAAAAAGAGCATGCAAATGCAAACAAATCTATGCTGATGGTGTCTGTGTGGTACAGTAGTTAAGATGTGTTTTAACGTGCCCATATCCTATATCTAAGTAACTAAGTTTGAGCTCCCACTTCTGCAGCTCCCATTCAACTTCCTGCTAATGTGCAACCTAAGAGGTTGCAAGTGATGTCTTAGACACTGGGGTACCTGTTACCCCCTTGGGAGACCTAGACTGAGTTCCAGATTCCTGGCTTAAGCCTGCACAGCCTTGGTTGTTGAGTTCATTTTGAGAGTGAACTAGCAGATGGAGGCCACTGTCTGTCCCTTACTGTCTCCTCTATCTCCCCCCCCCCCCTTCTGCCTATGTGCTTTTCAAATAAAGTGTAAATAAAAGTGTTTTTTTTAAAGAGATGGTGTAACTATAGTATATTAGACAACATAGATTTCAAGGTAAGTATCACTTCTGGGCAAAATATGGAAAAGTTTTAGAAGTACAATGATAAGCCAATGCAACAGGAATATGTGAATTCAAATCCACATGCACATAAAACAAAGTTTCAGTATATACAAAACCAAAAAATGACAGAGCTGAAAGTATATTTACATAAAACTACAACCATTGCCCCAACAATGAATTATGTCTAGTAATAATTGTTAAAAAAGGAAGAAAATCTGAATGCTTATAAAGATGTGAAGAACACAATTAAAATATTTCACATGATTGAGATGCATGAGCAGAATACTCATTTATCAAGAGCACTGGAGCAATTATATACTTGTATAATTTTATTTTTCATAAAGCAAACCTCAGCTATTGTGACAAGATTTAAAGCACAGAGCGTATTATCTTTTCACAAGGAAAAATCAATAACATAAAGATAACTGGGAAATCCACAAGTTATTATTTTTTTTTGTAAGATTTTATTTATTTTATTTGGAAGCAAAGTCACAGATGGAGAGAAGAAGAGGCAGAGAGAAAAGTCTTACATCTGTTGGTTTATTTCCCAAATGGCTGCAATGGCCAGAGCTGGGCTGCTCTGAAGCCAGGAGCCAGGAGCTTCTTTGTGGTCTCCCACATGGGTGCAGGGGCCCAAGCAGTTGGGCCATCTTCTACTGCTTTCCCAGGCCATAGCAGAGAGCAGGATTGGAATTGGAACAGACAGGGCAGGAACCAGTGCCCATATAGGATACTGTGCAACAGGTAGAGGCTTAACCTACCACGCCTTCGCATAGGCCCCAATCCACAAGTTTATTTTTTTTTTGTTAAAGAACCCCAATATTTCTCTTTCCTAGTGACATTGCCTCAAACTGATCTATTGCTTTCTGTTTGGAATCCATGATTCAGGGACTCAATTTGCAAATGTCTCAGAAGAAAAAAACTGGCTTCCAATGTTACCCTTTTTCTGTGAGATTTTGCTTGTTAAATTCTAGATGGGGTGCACATTTGGCATAGTGATAAAAATGCTGCTGGCATTTTTTGTACCAAAGTGCCTGTATTAAATCCTGGCTCTGCTCTCAATTCAAGCTGCCTGCAAATGTGTACCTTGGGAGGAAGCAAGTGATGGCTCAAGTAGTTGGGTCCCTTCAAACCATATGGGAGATCTGAATTAAATTTTGGGCTCCTAACTTCAGTCTAGTTCAGCTTTAGAGGTTGTGGGAATTTGGGGAGTGAAACACTGGATGGGAGAGATCTGTCTGTCTCTGTATCTTTCAACTACATAAATAAATAAATTCTGGATGCAAAAAAATCATTAATGCCTTCAACACATTTTTGTTTTATTTTAATCTAGCTTGCTCATTTAAAAAAAAATTCCTGGAAATTGCTTTGGGTTCAGTTCATGATCACTGTAATACAGTGACATTTTTTAATTTCTTGTGCATATACAATATACAATGGTCTATTAAGTGTGCAATACCATTAAGTCCAAAAATCAATTTCTATCTTAATTATAAAATACTTTACAGCACTTCAAATATATTAATGATGTATTAATGTATTATGAGCTGTCTCTTCATCATTTCTTAATCTTTCTCTTTGGAGGCTCTTACCTCAATGTTGGCTGCTGCTGACTGATCAGGATGGTGGTTTCTGGAGGTTGAGACAGTTCTAGCAATTTCTCAAAACAATGAAATTTATCACATGACCTGACTCTTCCACTCATGAAAGCATTCTCTGTAATATGTGATATTGATAATGTTTTTGCCACAGTAGAACTTCTTTCATGTTTGGAGTTAGCATTCTCCAACCCTGCTGCTGCTTTAATTACTGACTTTATATAATCTTAAACTTTGCTCTTATTTCACTCATGTTCACATCATCTTCACTAGGAGTAGATTCTTTCTCAAGAAACTATTTACTTTTCTCATCTATAAGGGGTAACACCTCACTCACTGAAATTTTATGAGATTACAGTAATTCAGTCACGTCTCTAGGCACCCCTTCTAATTCTAGTTTCCTTGCTATTTCTATTTATGTGATATGCTCTCCACTGAAGTATCGAACCCTTCAAAATTATCCATGACTGTTGGATTCAACTTTCTCCAAACTCATGTAAATGTTGATATTGTACCCTTTCTCCATAATCATAAACATAGAATGTTAAATGATCATTGGCTTCCACTTTGAATCACAAGCCCTTGACAAAGAATTCAACATGTCTTTTAAAGCTTGAAGCTGGACATTGATTTCCCTCTAGTTATTCAACTCTAGCCTGACAATGTAGATACATTTACATTGAAATCTGTTTAGTGTGGCAACCAGCATCCACTATCTTAGCTAGATCTTCTAGGCAGCTTACTGCAGCCTCTGCAACAGCACTCGCTGCCTCATCTTGTACTTTCATGTTATGAGAGGGCATTTTCCTTAAATTTCATAAACTTCTCACTTCAAAATTGTCTCCTGCAACTTCTTCCAACTCTCTGAGTGTTTATAGAACATTAGCCTTTGGCTTAAGGGAATGTTGTGGTTGGTTTAATATATTCAGACCACTATTTTATTCTCCATTTTATCAATAAAACTATCTTGCTCTTTTATAATTCTTATGTTCGATGAAATAGTACTTTTAATTTTCTTCAGCATTTTTCCTTATGCGATCGGAACTTTGCTAACTATTTGGCATGGGCTATTTGCTTATTTCAGCTTCTGAAAAGTCTCTTATCTTAGTCACTTGCAACTTTTAGATTTAAAGTGAGAAAATGATGACTCTTCCTTTCTCATGTGCACTTAGTAACCAGAGTAACATGACTGCTTTGCTTAATTTCATTACTGTTTTGCCTCAGAGAATAAGAAGCCCTGAGGACAGAGAACATTGGGGAATTAGTGGCTGGTGGAACCATCAGATATGACATGTATCAATTAGGATTGCTTTCTTATGTTAATGCTTTGCTGTGGTATCCCCAAATGATTATAATAGTAACATCAAACAGCACTGATCATAGATAATTATGAAAATATAATGAAGATTCTATATTATCTTCAATATGAATATATAATATTGAAAATATTATTGAATATTGAAAAACTTTAACATTGTGAAAATTACCAAAATGTGACACAGAACTACAAAGTGTAACTCTGCTGTTGGAAAAAATGATGCTGTTAGTCTGACACTATGCAGAGTAGCCACAGAGCCTCAATTCGTCATGAACATGATATCTACCAAGCACAATAAAACAAAAGACTCATAACAAGGTATACCTGCAATTACTATCAATGAACACCTCAACTGGACTTTGCAATACAGAGAGATAAATTTTATACATATTTAAGTGATATAATTTTAAGTTATTTATGCCCACAGTTGATTCTAATTCTGTTGGGACATATTATTAAAATTATGAAAGATTTTAATGTCTTAATACATGGGGCTACTTTAATATAAAGGGCAGTATACAAACTACACATATCTCAAGAATGTGAGTTATTTCTGGAAAACTTTTAAGTAATTTAATATTTAAGCATAGGGATTACATAAGTTTCTAAACATTTCTAAGTCATGAGCATTAATCAAAATTACAAAGCATCAGCAAACAGAAAATCCGCCCAATAAGTCTTAACGTAAGCATTAGATTTGACGTCAGTGCTTGAATCCCCACTACGTCAACACCATCTGCACCAAAAGCACATGTATGAGTCTATCTTCCTTTGAAACACTGATCAGTCTGGATTAACTTTGTTTATTTTATTCTTAGTATAATTTTCATGGAACAATATGGAGAACCTAAAATAATGAAGGCCAAAGAAAATGTCAGTTATGTCTTTTTTTTTGTTTAAAGTAAGTTTCTTTTATTAAAACAACAACAATATTTATTTGAAAGGCAGAGTTATGGACAGAAAGAGAAGGATATATATATATATATATATATATATATAGAGAGAGAGAGAGAGAGAGAGAGAGAGAGAGAGAGAGATCTTCCATCCATTGGTCGACTCCTCAAATGGACATGACAGTCAGGGCTGGGTCAGGATCTTCATCCGGGCCTCCCATATGGGTGCAGAGACTCAGATACTTGAGGCATCTTCTGCTGGTTTCCCAGGCTATTAGCAGGGAGCTGTATAGGAAGTGGAGCAGCCGCAAATTGACCTGGAGTCCATGTGGGATGCAGGCATCTCAGGCAGCAGCTTTACTCCCCTATACCACAATAGGAGCCTCAGGTTATGTCCTTTTAACATACACTTACACCTGATTTAGCTGTATTTTTTTAAGTTCATTAATCATTTCTGTTCCATTGTAAAAAACCTGACATGAATTTATTTATTTTAAAGATCTATTTTATTTATTTGAAAGGCAGTTACAGACAAAAAGGGGGAGAGACAGAGAATGATATTCCATCTGTTAGCAAACGGCCACAATGGCTGGGGATATGCCAGACTGAAACCAAGAGCCAAGAGCTTCTTATGGGTCTCCTACATGGGTGCAAGGACCCAAGGACTTGTGCCACCCTCCTTTTCTTTCCCAGCCCATTAGCAGGGAGCAGGATCGGAAGTGGAGCACTGGGATGTGAACAGGTGCCCATAGGGATGCCAGTGCTACAAGCAAAGGCTTAACCTGCTACATCACAAAACAGGCACAAGTGAAGGTTTTTATAATTTTCTACACTTTGCTAATAATACTTAAAATTTTATGCGGACAGTTTAATCACCTATTATTGCTTTATCAAATTTTATCTACTTTTATGGTAAAAAGTATTATCATCCTCTGTATTTCTTTTCTACATATGCCTTTAAGGTATTAAAATCTATATAATTAATTCTATAATTAATTTTATTACTCTTTATTGTGTTTACTATTGTTAAAACAGAATACTTACACTGGGAAGCTTATAAAGGAAAGAAATTGATTTCTTACAGTTCTGCAACCTGAGATCTTCAAGGCTGGGGAGCTATACCTGGTCAGGGCCTTATTGCTGGTAAGGATTCATGCTTGAGGCTCAGCAGAGTCCTTACCAGCTCAGGGTATCAGGTTGTGAGACTGAGCAAGCAAGCCAAAGAGAATTTGCTTGAATAACAAAGCCACTCCTGCGATAGCTCATTAATACATTAATTCATGACGAGATTAATCCATTCTTGATAACTCTGTCAATCATTTCTTACAGGTCCCACTTCTCAAATAACATTAAAAGGAGTGAGCATTTGAATTATGGGTTAAGACACCCCATGTCAGAGTAGCAGTTTTGCTTTCAATTCCAACTTCTGGCTAATGTACACTGGGGGAGACAGCAGATAATGACTCAAGTAGTAGAGTCCTTGTCACCTGCAGAGGAGACTCAGATTAAAATCCTGGATTCCAGCTTCCTTCTGGCCCAATCTGGCTGGGTAAGCATTTTGGGGGAATTAACCTGCTGATGGGATACTTCTCTATCTCTTCTCTCTCAGCCTCTGCCTGTCCTTTCAAATAAGTTAATTAAATGTATGTTTTAAAGTACTGTACTTTATTCTTTTAAACAAAGCAAATAGCATTAACAAATGAGTTTGGGAAGTAAGTGTCCAACACGTAAAATTTATACATTCAAATCATAGCATTATCATCATTCTCCTATGCTTTGTCAGTAGGGTAATCCTAAAATTGGTAAAATATTAAATGATATGGGATGTAGGCATCCCAGGTGGTGGCTTAACCTACCACAGTGTCTTCTCCATATTATTATTCTTGATGCTCCCTTATTTTACATTCTTCGGTGGACTGATTGTTATATATTTTAATGATATCATTTAACTAGCTCCCTTTCATTTTTATTTCAAGGCTAACAGATTAACTTTTTTATTGATGTTATTGTTTTTATTGATGTTATTGTTGATTATTTGTTTTATTTTTGTAGAGAAGATGCAGTGTTAAATGTATAAAGCTGATCTTTTCTGAATCCCTTCCTAGAGTAGGAAATATATTAAATTTATTTTTATTTAAACCTTAGTCCTATCTGAATCTAAATAGTTCAGCTTGAAATTCCTTATTCTTTGAAAAAATCCCTCAGAGCCTTAGTCTAACAGTGTTCTCAGGTATGTCATGTATCATATTTTACATTTTGAAAAGTAGGTATTGGCAAAGGCAAATTTATCCTGGAGCTGATGAGACCTATCTCAGGGCCCCTGTGTGAACCACTTCTGAAGCTTTCAGAATGCTCTGAGAATATTTTCATATGGATAGTCTTTTTTTTTGTTTTTAATTTGCAAAAGTAAAATAGTTTACCTGCAATGGTTAAGGCCGCTTCCTTTTTCCCCCTGACTTTTCTTTTATGACATGTCTCCTCCTATTAATCATGTGGTCGGGGCTGCAGGAAAATTATGTAAGTAAAACACATCAAATGATACATTCAATTTAGAAATAGTTAATTATATTTAGTGGCTTTCTGTCAAGTCGGTGCATAAAATTATTGCCATCCATCTAGTATGAGAGAAGCTTCCAGAAATAGTTACTGTTCACTGTTAGAAGTCTCCAGAAGTTTGACATATGGACACTAACAAAAACATGATTGAGATTGGCACACATTGAAAGTATTTTGAAAGTTAATTACACTTGGGAATACCATGAAGTTTTACAGGTAATACATGAAACAAACTTTTCCCAGAGTTGGCCAGAACATGAATATCTATAAGATGTTAGTGTGTGTTGTTGTTGATATTTCAAAATCAACAAAAATTAAAAGGAAATTTGACCCATTATTGTAGAGGAAGATTCAACTTATCATACTAATCTCTATATAAAAAATAATGTTTTTGTTCATTGAGAAAGTATCAAAGAGTATATGTTTGTAATATAGGAAATGTTATGATGGTTGAGTGTTTATTATTATGTGATCATTCTGAATCCAGTGATGACCACGATCTTCTTAACTTTCTAAAATTAGTTTTTGCTGTGATTTAAAATTTTTCACAATAAAAAATTCACAATCATCTCAAATTCTACTATTTTACATTATTTTCCTTTGAAATAATGCTCTATTATCAGCACTGAATTCCCTGACTGGACCTACCTTTTGACCTAATTCTTGGACTGCGTTGCTTTCTTCAGCTTGTGTTTTCAGTTTTTTTTTGTTTGTTTGGTTTGGTTTAGTTTTTATTTATTTATTTATTTATTTATTTTTTGGACAGGCAGAGTTAGACAGTGAGAGACACAGAGAGAAAGGTCTTCCTTCCGTTGGTTCACCCCCCAAATAGCCGCTACTGCTGGTGTGCTGTGCCAATCCGAAGCCAGGAGCCAGATGCTTCCTCCTGGTCTCCCATGGGGTGCAGGGCCCAAGCACTTGGGCCATTCTCCACTGCCTTCCTGAGCCACAGCAGAGAGCTGGACTGGAAGAGGAGCAACCGGGACTAGAACTCAGTGCCCATATGGGATGCTGGCGCTGCAGGCGGACGATTAACCAGCTGAGCCATGGCACTGGCTCCAGCTTGTGTTTTCTAAGCAGCATTCCTCCTCTGAAAGCATTCCTTGTCCCTGAAGGCCGTTTTCTTTCCCATGCTGCAGTCTGGCTGATGAACATAGAGATCTTCCTTGTGATTCATGTCTGGTTATCTTCTTGCTGACTGTTGCAAGTTGAATTGTACTCCTGTCTCCTTCACTCTCCAAGATGTGCTGAAGTCTTGAATGCTGCATTTGTGCATGTGACCCATTTTAGAAATAGCTTCTGCAGCCACAATCGAGGTAATGAAGTCATACTGGGTTAGAACAGGCCGTAATGCAATGACTGGTATCATAAAAGGCAGGGAATTTATGCAAATATTTATGAAAATAGAGACACATGTGTTCTGCCACAATCCAAGGAAAGCCAAATTTTTCTAGCACCAGAACCTAGGAAAGAAACATGACACAGATGGTCTTCTGAGCCTCCAATTAGTAAGCAACTCAGCCAACACCTCGATTTCTGTCTTGAAACCTTCACAACGTGAAAGAATAGATTTCTTTGATATTAAGCCTCTGTGTGTTACGCTTTGTCATGATATCCCTTGAGTACTGCTCCCCTTCAGCTTTTGTAAGCCTGCTGACTGAGTGCTTCCCAGTATTTCCCTCTCCTGTGGACCCCGGGTGCAGGTCTGCTGTTAGCTTCTCTTTCCTGTGGCAGACAGGATGGCAGAATATTCCGGAGTGCATTAGTGCTGGCAAAAAAAAAAAAAAAAAGCCAGCAAGTCATTCAGAAAAAGAACTTTGTTCTTGTCTCCTCAGCCTAGAGAGGGAAATCAGTAATTCACACACAGATTGCTCCCTTCTCTCCCTTTGATCTGCCTCTACAATCTATAATTTCAGTAAGTTCAGTTAAAGGTTTTGCATACCAATATGTTTTTGTTTAATAGACTTGTTCTTAAAAAATGAGAACAAAGTGAAAAAATAAAATCTTGATTAGAGTCAGTTTTTTTTAAACCAATACTAAAATGCAAAGAATTATTATCTTCTATTATAAAAACCATTTTATCTAATTTAGAGTGGCTTTTGGTAGACTTTAAAAATATCTAGCAAACATGCTACATTAATCATTTATCTACCAGCAATGTTTTGCCCCCACTGTAATGGACGCACAGACTGTTCTCAACCATTATTCAGCTTTTGATTTTTCAACAGTATAAGGTGAGAGAGTGCTACACAATCAGCAGAAATGATACTTTAGAATGTGTAATTTAAACTTAGGCAGGTGACATGCAGTAGGATGCTCTATTGCAGCTCCCACTCAGTCAAACAATGGTGAGGGTAAATAAGCCACACACTGTAGTGTGTGTTTCTAAGCTATGGTGTTCAGTAGGTTCATATTTCACAAAATTCATATTTTACTTAGGATTTTTTTTGACAGGCATAGTGGACAGTGAGAGAGAGAGAGACAGAGAGAAAGGTTTTCCTTTTTGCCGTTGGTTCACCCTCCAATGGCCACCGCAGCTGGCACACTGCAGCCGGCGCACCGTGCTGATGATCTGAAGCCAGGAGCCAGATGCTTCTCCTGGTCTCCCATGCAGGTGCAGGGCCCAAGCACTTGGGCCATCCTCCACTGTACTCCCTGGTCACAGCAGAGAGCTGGCCTGGAAGAAGGGCAACCGGGACAGAATCTGACTCCCCGACCGGGACTAGAACCCGGTGTGCCGGAGCCACAAGGCGGAGGATTAGCCTGTTGAGCTACGGCACCGGCCTTACTTAGGATATTTTTAAACTTATGATGGGTTTTTTGAGCCTAGCACCACTGTAAGTTGAGGAATATCTGAATTCTTACTTTAAATTTCAGATTATTTTTGCAAAACATATTGGGTTGAAACTAAATTCAAGTAATGTTTGTTACAACCTGGTAAATAAAGTGCCAGAGGAAAAAATCTTTAATGTTGGAATCACAGAAAATCCATTCACTTTTGAAACAAAATCTTAAATCATCCATTAAAATTGTGTTTATCACAATTTTAGTCAGTGTTATCAAAGAAAATCATATTTAAAATTTAACAGTTTTGGAATGTACTATGTATTTTATTTCCTAAACTTTCGTTTAAATAAATACATTAATTATAAAGCAGAGTACAGCTCTACAAGTAAGCCTGTAGTATCTGTTGTGTTTACAAATATACAAGTAAGTGGGGTCTTTGCTGTAGCACAGCAGATTAAGCCTGTATCTGCAAGGCGGGCATCTAATATCGGAGTGTCATTTCCAATCTTAGATGCTGCACTTTCATTTCAGCTCCCTACTAATGCACCTGGGAAAGTAGCCAATGTTGGCTCAAGTGATTGGGCCCCAACTCATATAGGAGAACAGAATAGATTTCCTGGCTCCTGGCTTCAGCCTGCACCAGTGCTGACACTTGCAATCATTTTCAGGGTGAACCAGTGGATGCAAGGTCTTTTTCTCTCTCTGTCTCTCCCTCTCTGTCATTCTGCCTTTCAAATAAATGAATGAATAAATAAATAAATGTTTATTTAAATGTATATAAGTAACTTGTATGCCTGTCTTTTGAATAGGCTTTAAAATGAAGCTGTTAGGATCAGAGCTGTGGCACAGCAAGTTGAACTGCTGCCTGCATTGCCAGCATCCATATGGACATTGGTTCAAGTCCTGGCTGCTCTAGTTCCTATCCACCTCCCTGTGATGCACCTGGGAAAGGAGCATAAAATGGCCCAAGTTCTTGGCCCTTGGAACCCATGTAGGATATGTGGGAGACCTGGAAGAAGCTCCTGGCTGCTGGCTGCTGGTTTCGGTCTGCACATGTCTGGCCCAGCTCAGGTCATTGAGGCCATTTAGGGAATGAACCTATGGATGGAAGATATCTCTCTCCCTCTCTCCTCATCTCCATGCTTCCCTCCCTCCATCTCTTTGTAACTCTTTTTCATATAACATGAGTAAATATTTTTTAAAAAAATGAAGCTATTTGTAAGATGTAATTACTGATTTTTTTTTCTTTCTTATTTATTTATTTTAACATCAGAGTGAAAAAGAGGAAAGACAGAAAGAAAGATATTTTCATCCCATGGTTCATTCCCCAAATGTCCAGGGTTGAGAAAGACAGAAACCAGGAGCCAGGAACTCCATCTGAATCTCCCATGTGAATGGTAGGAACCAAGCATTTGGGCCATTGTTCACTGCCTTGCAGATGCGCTAGTAGAGAGCTAGATAGGAAGTGGAGTAGCCAGGCCTCAAATCAGCAATCTAATAAGGGATTTGGTTGTTGTAAGCAGTGGCCCAACCTGCTGGGCCACACCATGTGCCCAGTTTTTTTATATATCTAAAATGAATTATTGTTTTATTCTCTTTGTAAAGGGTTAACATACACATTTTTAAAAGTTATATGAGTATCACAATCAATTAAGACTAAACTCCGTGTTTTAAAATACCTTTTTAATTTTCTTAAGTAGTCTTTAGGGTCCTGATTTACGGACATAAAAGCAAGGAGAGAGAGAGAGAGAGAGAGAGAGAGAGAGAGAGAGAGAGAGAAGAGAAATGTACTACAGAGCGGGAACCCAAGGAAGGTGATGGATAAGTGCTTCTAGATTATAGAAATTGAATTTTTCTCTCAAGAATGTCTTTTAGGCTAACATGTCCTTTGCTTTCTCAGTCACTCCAGACCCATCTATCTCAGGAGGAGAGCATAGCCATTAATTGATCTTCACAGAGCCTCTTAATACATTGAAATCATGGTGCAATGGATTGGGAATTGCAATTAGAAACACGCTGATTTTACTTTAGCTTTCTTCCATGCAGGTAGTATAACCATTTTTGTCTTTTGGAAAACATCTTGTTAGAGCAAAGTTAAAAACAACACATTGGATAATATCGTTGACTTACCTCATTTGAAAATAAAATTATGATTCAAGTGTTTTAAGCAGGGTTATTCCTTTCAGCAATTCACTTAAGCCTATAAAGGAGATACTTCTGTATTCGACACAAAATGACCTTTTGTAGAAAACATTAGACATGCTGGGCTAGTATCCTTCTGTTAATGGAAATCAAGCAGCTAAATAATGCAACTGACCTGAAAAAAAAGTCTGTCTAGAGATAGCCTTCCAATTTGTTTCTCAAAGTGAAGCATATAATTGTATTTAATAACCTATTATTTAACACTTCAAATCTATGAAATCTCATATTATATTTAAGATCAAACACAACACTTTCAATACTTTAAGGTCTGTGGCAAGTGGTATTTATGTAATTTTACATAAAAATATAAATTACTTGACAATGAATATATTCATTGAATTTGAGAGCTAAATTTGATGATCTCATTCAGTACAAAAAGTTCTGTTGAAGTCAGCTCCTTAAAATTTCTGTACAGGTTATGTACAGACAATGCAATATCTAATTTGATTTTATTATGTTTGCTTAGCCTGAGACTCTTCCAATTATATCTATCGGTTTTCCAATTATTGTAGCCAATAAGCAAGTACAAGAAAACAAAATAATTTGTTTTGAAACAAAGTGTAGAAATGTCATTAGACACATCAAATCACAATACTCATCAAATAACCCTAATGGCAATTTAGATTATTAAAAAATCTGAGGCTACCACTAATCTGATTATCTCATTTTTAACATGACTAGAGGAATGGACATTTAATCCAGTGTTTAATATACCTTTGTCCCACATCTGAATACTTTGGTTGGATTCTGAGCTCCAACCCTTACTTCAGTTTCCTTTTAATGTAGACCATGGTGAGGCAGGGGGGGTGATCAGACTTAAGTATCCGAATATCTGTCACTCACCTTGGAGATCTTGGTTGAGTCCTCAGCCCAGCCCCAGGGGTGAAGACATTTGGGGAGTGAAACCAGCAAATGGAAGCTCTCTTTCTATATCTGTCCTCTCTGCCTCTCAAATAAATAACCTAAATTTTAAATTATATATAAAACACAAGTTAAATATGAGTAGGATCTATATAACATCACACAGTTAGTGTTATGTTCCACATTCATTATGTCAGCTTTTCTAACAGAGCTCTTTTTCTCATACTGGCGCTTATTACATGTAGGTACACTTGAATGTTGGTGTTATGTTGGTGTTAGAAAGTAAGAGAGAATTAGGCCAACACTGTGGCTCAATAGGCTAATCCTGTGCCTGTGGCGCCAGCACACAGGGTTCTAGTCCCGGTCGGAGTGCCGGATTCTGTCCCAGTTGCCCATCTTTTAGGCCAGCTCTCTGCTGTGGCCAGGGAGTTCAGTGGAGGATGGCACAAGTGCTTGGGCCCTGCACCCCATGGAAGACCAGGAGAAGCACCTGGCTCCTGCCTTCGGATAAGTGTGGTGGGCCGGCGGCGGCCATTGGAGGGTGAACCAATGTCAAAAGGAAGACCTTTCTCTCTCTCTCTCTCTCTCTCTCTCACTGTCTACTCTGCCTGTCAAAAACTTAAAAAAAAGAGAGAGAGAGAGAATTAGATACAAATGCATTTTGCAAAAGTTTCCATTGTGAACAATTACCCATGGGACACGATTTTTCAAATGAATGTTTTATTTTTACCACTGCTGTACATGTAGAATTTAATGAATGATTGTTGATACCAAATATTTACAGTAAATAAACATCATATTTGGGAGAATGAAAGAGAAATGTGTTTTTCTCAGTTATAAGAGGGAAGGAAACATTGGTAATGATTTATATTTAAGGTGTGCATCAAGACAATAAAGTAGAATTTTTAAAATATCAATGGAGGGAGTTCCAGGGTCAAACAGAAGAATATGTCATTTACAGGGCTGGGAGCCAGGTAGTCAAATGAGTATCCCAGAGATGTCTACATTAGCATGTGACTTTAGTTTTGTGTGATGTTAGATAATGGAGAATTCATAAAGATTTCAAATGAGACTGGAGAAATGATGACATTAGCTAAAAACAGTCCTCATTGTCTGATGCATGTGTTTATGTACTATCTTTCCAATTATACTGATTTATTGTAATCTAGTCACAGATTCTTTTAGTACCATGGCCTTGCTTTTATAAAACAGTTCACCAAGACTAATGCAATGAAAAGCACCACCAGAAAATGCTTAGTAGTCTATAAAATTAATTGTTGTAGCTTGTTTCTAGGTAAAGAGTTATTTCAAAATCATATGCTGTAAAGCTGTTTTAATTAAGCATCTCATGGTGTTTGTATTTCGAAAACTCTATGTGATTCAATTGTCATTATATATATATATATATATATATATGCTTTTTAGAAAAACAACTAAAATAATAGGTTCCTAGATACCATTTCATGAGCATATTTAAATAACAAGTATCTAAAATTTATAATTTAACTGGATCTTTTATTTACTCTAGAAATATTTAATCCTATTTGTTATTCTGGTATGACTACTTTCATATTACGTGCCATCCTATCCCCACTGAATGCCTCTGTGTACTACAGTTCACACACTCAAGCTTAGCACATTGAGGCTACAGGTGAGTATTTTAGATTTTATGGTTTGCTTGTATCAAGCTAAGAATAAAATGACTGTAAGCTGCCATCTTTCATTTTGAAAGAAATTTCTATTTTCAGCATTTATATATCTATATCTATATACCTATATACATAGCTATATATCTATATACCTATATATAGATATAATATATTATATATTATATATAATATATATTACATATAATATATATATTATATATCTATATCTATATATAGATATAGATATATATCTATAGATATAGATATACTATATTATATCTATATATAGTATATCTATATCTATATATAGATATAGATATATAAATTGGTAGTGCTAAAGAATTTACCTTTTTTTTTTACATTTTTTTAACCAACTGTCAAATGGGTTCATTTTCCATTACGTGCTATATCACATATGGGTCAGGAATCTATTCCTGGATATCTTAACACATTGCTACATTTCTGCATTAACTATTTCTCTCAGAAATGCATATTATTTGGTTTTCCTTCTGTGTTACCAGCACACAAATACGAAGAAATCAAATCAGTATTGATTTACAACACAGATAATTATGGATGAATGTGTGAGAAGGCTTTCTAATAGAATTCTGTCAATCAACTCCAGGTTCAACTTTCTCATTATGTGTTTGCTGAAACTATATGATGGAATTTGTCTGGTGACATTTCTGGGATAGTGACTTTGATTTCAAAGGAAATGTTTCAGGTTCATTTCATTACCTTGGAAAAGTAAAAGCAAATTTGCCTTATAAAAAGCAATTACTTCTTAGCTGACCAGTGCACAATAGCAATATAAGAGAGATTTCTCATTCCACTATTCAAATCCTGAACCAGCAAACTAGTGTTTGATTTTGCTTTAAGCCAATTTTACCATGTTTGAATTGTAAAAGCATTTAATCTTCATAAAGTAGGTTTTATAATGGAGATCTTAGTGTATTGGTATGGAATACCACTAAGGAACAACAGAGTGGTTTTTTTTTTGTCTTCTTTTGTTTTAATATTTATACCATTTGAAAACTGATATTTAGTAGAAAACATTCATGAACATCTTAAGAAATGCAGAGAACACTTTAAATAATTATACTTTTATTTCCTTCTATATTTACATTTATTACTAAGTGATGAAAAATGAACAACACTTCAATTACACAATCAATTTAATGGCTATTAGAAAAATCTGATTGAATTGTAATCATGTTGTTTTCATTCATTTTATAAATTTATAAATTTACTTTCCATAAGAAAGACCTTTATGTAGGTATTTTTAAATTTTAAGTGTAGACATAAATTATAAATTATAAATAGAGCTCAGGGAGCTATTACCACCTTGACCTTACCTTTCAGTATCTAGTCTAATAAAGTATTAATAGAACTATTAATCATTAAGAATTTTTCTATGAATAGTGTACAGAGGAAAATCCTAAAATTTTGGAATGACGGAAAGAAAAAGTAAGTCTTAGTATAAAAATGATGTTTCTGTTTTCAGTCCTGGATAATAGCATCTCCTAAACATATTTCCCTTTCATTTTGCAAAATAAATCTCCAGTATGAAAAACATGAAAAAAGAAAATGGTATCAACAGATATAGAAATACTGAAATATAAAGGAAATTTATCTAGAAATTTAAATGATATGCTAAGTTTTTGGTATTGGAACTAGTAAAGATAATAGTATGATGGTGAAATTTAATATTATAAGCAGCAGAAATTTAGGATTTGTTTACCTAATTATGTATTTGTGAGTGTCAAAATATTAAGGACAGGAGATCAGAATATTTAATATTTATTGCTAAAATGTTTTACCATTTTTAATAATTATTTTAATATAAAATAGAATAATTATTAACAATCTAACATAATAGTTTATGGGTCACATATGGGTCAGGAATCTATTCCTAGATATCTTAACACATTGCTACATTTCTGCATTAACTATTTCTCTCAGAAATGCATATTATTTGCATATTTCTCTCAGAAATGCATATTATTTGGTGTATTATTTGTGTATTATATTTTTTTAAACTTTCAGTTCTATATAGTATTATGCTTAGAGTTAACAGCCACTACATTTTTTTGTTTGTTTTTGCCAATGGAATAGTGAATAAGTTTCTGAACCTTGTAGAACTATAAAAGGCTGCCACTAAATCAGCAAGTCTTGCAGGTACATTTGGGTTGTATCTGTGTAAGAATGGAAATGAAAGCCATAACTAAATTTGCTGTATGAATATCACCACATAAGTAAAAAATAAAAGGAAAAAGTAGAAACTTGAACTGAAATATGTGTTTGTAGAAGGAAGAGGGTGTAAATCACATAAATGATGCACAGTGAGCCTAGTGGGACATAGGAGAACGAAAATAAGGTAGTGAAATAGCAGCAGAAAAATATGAAAATAGTGCTAGAGTCAAACAGAGATTTTCATGATAAATTGGAATAAATTATGGAGTTGTATGGTACATGAACAGGTCAAAAATATCAGTGACTAGAAGTTTACTATTGAAATTGTAAATTTAATTAAAATTTGGCATTGTGCATAAAGTACATAATATATTCACAACTTAGAGTGTTTTTATAAGATATATTTTTGTGAACCAAAAAAATAAAATCAATGATAAATTGTTTGACAATACTTAGTGAAGCAAAACTAGTTTCTGATATCTTGAAATAGAAATGCTATATGAAAATTAAGAAAATATGCAGTTACCACATAGGCCCACACAATTAAGTTCTAATATGAATAAAACCTTAAATATCCATCTGTTTTGAAGATCTTTCACTTTTTTTACAGACTTGAGAGTCGCATAAAAATAGCTGAAAAATAAATTCTTGATGAATGTCTTTTCTTTTTCCTTTTTAAAGAGATGAAGAATGGTATTATTAAAGATAATATGCTTGGCCAGCGCTGCGGTTAAATAGGCTAATCCTCAGCCTAGCGGCGCTGGCACACCAGGTTCTAGTCTCAGTTTGGGCGCCAGTTCTGTCCTGGTTGCCCCTCTTCCAGGCCAGCTCTCTGCTGTGGCCCGGGAGTGCGGTGGAGGATGGCCCAAGTGCTTGGGCCCTGCACCCCGTGGGAGACCAGGAGAAGCACCTGGCTCCTGCCATAGGATCAGCACGGTGCACCGGCCACAGCATGCCAGCCGTGGTGGCCATTGGAAGGTGAACCAATGGCAAAAGGAAGACCTTCCTCTCTGTCTCTCTCTCTCACTGTCCACTCTGCCTGTCAAAAAAAAAAAAAAAAAGATAATATGCTTAATACAGCAGGTTAAACTACCACCTGTGAGGCCGGCATCCCATATAGGCACTGGTTCAAGTCCTGGCTGCTCCACTTCCAATCTATCTCCCTGCTAATGTTCTGGGAGAAACAGTGGAAGGTTGACCAAGTGCTTGAGCCCCTGCCTCCCACATAGGAGACTCAGATGAGGCACATGGCTCCTGGTTTCCTCCTGTCCCACCCCAAATATTGTGGCCATTGGGGTTGACCCATCATATGGAAGATCTTTCTCCCTCTCTCTCTCTAAATATATATTAAACATACCACAAATATCACAAATATACCAGTAAATATATACCACAAATAAAATACCACAAATATTAAGACATAAAAATGATCAAAATGTCTGTATACATTAATATTAATAGTAATAAGGTGTTTCATTATTATTTAAGGAAGATTTTTTTAAAGATTTATTTTGAAACTCAGAGTTACAGATGGAGAGGGAGGGACAGATCTTCTATCTGCTGGTTCACCCTCAAGATATTCCCAATGGCAGGCATCAGTCCTGGCAGAGCCAGCTACCGGGAACTTCTTCCGGGAACTTCTTCCAGATCTTCATGGGTGGCAGAGCCCAAAGACTTGATCTGTCTTTTTTTATTTATTTATTTCTATTTTTTTTTTTTTTTGCCAGG
The DNA here is from genome assembly GCA_949820135.1 of Sylvilagus floridanus. Taxonomy (NCBI): domain Eukaryota; kingdom Metazoa; phylum Chordata; class Mammalia; order Lagomorpha; family Leporidae; genus Sylvilagus; species Sylvilagus floridanus. The sequence continues at coordinate 95,956,832 of OX463225.1, forward strand.
CAGAGTTAGTCAGTAAGAGACAGAGTGAGAGTGAGAGAGAGAGAGAGACAAAGTTATAGACAGTGAGAGAGAGACAGAGAGAAAGGTCTTCCTTCCGTTGGTTCACTCCCCTACCATCCGCCACGGCCGGCTCTGCCAGGAGCCGGTCTCCCATGTAGATGCAGCGACCCAAGCACTTGGGCCATCCTCCTCTGCCTTCCCGGGCCACAGCAGAGAGCTAGACTGGAAGAGTGGCAACTGGGACTAATACCTGGTGCCCCAACCTGGACTAGAACTTGTGGTGCTGGTGCCGGAGGCGGAGGATTAGCCAAGTGAGCCATGGCGCTGGCCAAGACTTGATCTGACTGTGCTGCTTTTCTCAGGCCATTTACAGACAACTGTGTCAGAAGTGGAGCAGCCGGGACTCAAACTGGTGTCCGTAAGTGATACTGGCATTGCAGGCAGCAGCTTTACCTGCTATGCCACAGTATCAGCCCCTATTTAAGAAACTTTTGATAGCTCATCATTTCTTGAACATCTAATTGTAAATCAATGAAACTCTTCAGATTCAACTCCATTAGATTTATTTTCTGAACCCTATGTTTCTCAAAATTCCCCCAATTAGGGACATTTTCTAATGCTCTAATTAGGCCTTTGCTCCTAATTGTTCTTTTGTGTTACGTGCTTTTGAATCACACATCAAATACAACTTTCTTTCTAAATCTATGCCTACTTCTATCAGGTGCAACAAACTGCTCCTTATTCATGTTCTTTAAACCTTCTATTTAAGCCTCTTTTGCATAAAATATAGTCTCTTATACTCCTGAGAGTCTGTGCCAGAGGGGAAGGGGATATTTTTACTCAATCTTATATCCTCAACATCTACCACATTGCTTAATGCAGAGTGTCATATTATGATTAATATGATTACCATAGAAGATAACTGTTAAGACAAAGTAGTATTTCCTGATTAGCAGTTACAGGCAACTTGTTTACATTCTTGAAAATATTTATGACATGTATTTGAGAGGTAGAGTGACAGAGAGAGTGATCTTGGTTCACTCCTCAATGGCTGCAATGGCTAGGGTGGGCTGGCAGCCAGGAGCCTGAAACTCCATCCTGGTCTCCCATGTGTTGGCAGGGACACAAGTACTTGGCCTTGTTCGACTGGTTTCCCAGGTACATTAGCAGGGAACTGGACTAGGAGTGGAGAGGAACAGCTAGGACTCCAGCTGGAACTGTGATATGGAATACCTGTGTTGCAGGCAGCAGTTTAAATTGTTGCACCAAAATGCCAGCCCTCAAGATGCTTACATTGATTGTCCATTTAGTTCTATAAGTGTAAAATTTAAGCTATTGAGATCTTCACTTTGCTGCTGAGGAAATTAAGTCAAATAAAAGTACAGCAATGTATGTATAGATTTTTAGTTTTATACGATTAATAGAGTGGTAGGACCGAATTGTTTTTCCTCTGTGTTTACAGTGGGGTGCAAGCATATCTCTAAATTTTGGAGGCTTTACTACAGGTGAGGTTCTTCAGGAGTTTTGCAAACCCATTAGAGAGCAATTTAAGCCAATGTCTTTTTTTTTATTATTTTTATTTGACAGGTAGAGTTATAGACAGTGAGAGAGAGATAAAGAAAGGTCTTCCTTCTGCTGGTTCACTCCCTGAATGGCCACTACGGCTGACGCTGTGCCGATGCAAAGCCAGGAGCCAGGTGCTTCTTCCTGGTCTCTCTTGCATGTGCAGGGGCCCAAGCACTTGGTAAGCCAATTTCTAAAAGAAATTGCCATGAGATAAAATTTAGGAATTGCATCAGAGCATAATTTAACCAGCATTAATTGAGATGTAAGTAATGATAAACTATTTTTCCTCCCATAAATAGCAGTTCATTAACTGTCTTAGCTGACCCTGCTTATATAACAACAAATCCATAAGGAAGACAGTAAAGAAAGACATACACTGCTTTGCTCTGAGAAATTAAAACAACAGCAAAGACTAATTCACATTTTCTGCCACAAATTAACCCAAAATTTTCAAGTTTTAACCACGAGCCTAAATGACTATGTATATGCCAGCTCCAAATCAAAACAATACTTCTGGCTTCTGTCAAAAGATTAACAAGATTAATTACTTGATTCTTATTCCAATGGTATCATAATTAATAAATCTTCAAATTTATGCTGAATGACTATTTTCATATATTTGATAAATGAATGATTTTTCTTAATAGTTCTATGTGACTGCAACACTTTCAAAAATAAAAAAGTTTGGTATTGCTTCAGTGAATACTTTTTCTAACTTCTTTGAAATTCTAAATCTGCTTATAACACCAAGTGAGAGGAGAGTGGGACCATAACAGAAAGATTTTTCACAACTCAGTGTGGTAACAAAGGAAATTTGTAAAGAATGGTTATTATTAAAAAAGAAAATCCGTAAAAAATAAGTACTAACTTCTAACAGTCACAAACATTAAAAAAATGTGAAAATATAGAAAAGTTCCTCAGAGCTTTGTTGTTTCAGAATTCAAAATAAAGTAATGGAATATTGAAGCAGTTAACAGCCACATACAACAGAAAGCTTAGCAAAGATGACAGTTTTATGATTTCTAAAATGATATATACATATATCAAATATAAGAAATTCTATTCTAGAAATTCATTATGTTCCATCTAATTGACAATCATTTTAAAATATGTATTCTAAGAAGAAGATCTGCTAAGTTCTCAAATACTCAATCAAGTTAATTAACCAATAAGAAGCTGTAATAATTTACTGAGCTTCGTGTGGAACTGTGATCATGGGAAGTTCTTACAAAAGATTAGGCTTAGAGAGAACATTTTCAAATCTGTATTATATTTACAAACTAAAGTCTTTCCAACAAAAGGATACACTCAATTGAATCAATAGAGAAAAAGTAAATACAATATTTAAAAATTATGTCTTGTTTAAAAGTAATCTATGAACAAGCAATATATTTGTTAAAAATGAATAAAATAAAAAAAAACATAAAATTGAGCCTTATTTGTCTAATTGTAAAATCTTCATTTTTCAGTTTTGTTTTATTTTAAAATGTTAATTGTAGCCACCAGTATCACTACCATAGTCACATACATATCAATTCATTCGCATGTCCTAAAACCAGATCATCTATGTTCTTTATTATTTCTATCATTTTCTTTTACTGATGTATCTATTTTGTCAGTTACAAACTGTAGCCTCTGAGAATTGTAATCCAGGTTTTTTATCTGCTCTTCTGAAACTCAACTAGTGATTACTTTTCTTTATAAAATAAATTCCTGGTATCAAAATTCTTCTAACAGTGGAATTAAAGACACATGATATGAAGCAGGAATTGTGGCAGAACCGCCTACAATGCTAAGCTTTCTATATGAGCACTGGTTCAAGTCTCAGCTCCTCCACTTCAAATCCAGCTCCCTGCTAATGGCCTGGAAAAGCAGCAGAAGCTGGCCCAAGTGATTGGGCTCCTACACCCACATGGGACATGAACCTGCACCTCTATGAGATGTCGACGCTGCAGGTAGAGGAATAGCCTACTAAGCCCCAGCGCTGGCCTCTATCTGTAGTATTTAAAGAGATAGATCCAATTTCAGGAAAGCTGGTTTGGCCTGCTTTGTGTGAATATTCACATTTACATAGTTGGGAAGTAGTAGAATCAGTGGTTTAGCAGCAATTGGTGCTATGATTCTTAAATAGCTGCATATTACATTCTATAGGGGATCAAAATGTGTGACTGAAGATATGTTACTTAAGCCTAAAGATTATTTTAAGGTACAGGCAAATGAGATTCAACAGATGTAGAAAAACACCTTTTAGAGCTTCTTTTCACTGACTAAAATCAGAACCTTCTGAAAAATGAGGACTGGCATAAAATCCCTCTTCTAAGAAAGTTTCATGGTCATGAAAAAGATGGAAATTTGGTGGTAAAATAGACCTGACCTGCTCAAATAAATCTAATTTATTGGTTTGTTTCATGTATTTATTGCCTTAGAATTTACTGCCATATAATCCTAAAATCCTTCTTCGGAGGGCTCCAATCGAAAAGGAAACAAAGTTGGTAAGCCTTCGCTCCACAAGGCCATTAAGCCTTTGCCACACTTCCGCATTTCAGTGACTCAGCGTTTCCAACAATCCAAGATGGCCCCTGGGGGAAGTACCTAGCCTAACAGGAGACTTCCCTATTTATGAGCAGTATGTGTCCTCAGCTGTGACAGGCCCTTGAGGGCGTGCCCGGCTCCTGTCCTGCCTTACCTTTCAGCTGGTTGGCTCAGTTCCCTTATGCCCTGGACAGCTCCCTTTCTGTGTCTATAAAGCTCTTCCCCTCCCAATAAAATCGAGAACCCCGCTGCACCCTGGGCGTTGACTGTTCTCCCAGCTCTGGTGTGATACCTTTGCCGCTGACACTCCTCATCCGCTCGGCCCCCGAGCTCCCCAGGCTGTCCCTGAGGAGCTCTATGGGACCTGCTGCCCTGTGACAGGCAGCACCCTTCTTCTTTTTTTTTTTTTTTTTTTTTTGTTATTTTCCTACCAATTTATTGCACATTGCAAAGATATTCTTTTTTTTTTTTTTTAAGATTTGTTTATTTATTTTAAAGACAGAGAGACAAGGTGAGAGAGACTGAAGCCAAGAGCCAGGAGTTTCCTCTGGGTCTCCCATATGGGTGCCGGGGCCCAAGGACTTGGGCCGTCCTCCACCACTCTTCCCAGGGGCATTAGCGGAGAGCTTGATGGGAAGGAGCAGCCAAGACTTGAACAGGCACTGCGGGCAGAGGCTTAATCTTTGTACCACAAGGCTGGCCCAAATAAGGTCAGGTTTAACTGCTCATTTGAGTTACTGATAATTGAGTTTCCTTCTGTGTCTTTCCTTGTGAAACTTTTATTAATCTAATTTTCAGGGCCCCAGACAATGTACCTTAGTGGGTTGAAGAAAAAGTTTGGTTTCCTTTGTTATTCTGTCCTTTACTTGTATATGAATCGGATTCATGTAAACTTCACCAGAGAAAATACACTGACTAAACCCTGTGTGATAGTCTTGCTATGAATGCTAAAAGGGATTAAGAAAATCCCATTGCAAAATGTCCTGTTTATGTTATTGTTAAAAGGCAGTTGAAGATAATTTAAGTAACTCAGCAAGGTTTAAAGTTTAGTAGGCTAACACCCAATTTTCTTGACTTACTTTTCTATTATACCATGTCTTTTATCCACCACACTGACAATCATTTTTCTAGGCTGAAAATGAAACTGTAGTTCAATGTCATAGTGAACAGAGATTTAATAAAGCTAACTTCAGTGAAAATTAGTATTTTAGGTATTTTTCCAATTTCAGAATGTTCCAAATATAATAGAGACCTATATACGGCTTGCTCTTTCTCTATAGCTTAAGTAATAACTATAAAATATTAGGTCTATCCCCTACTGATATTGTAATAGACTTTTACTAAAATCTTCTGGAGTCATTGTACAGTTTCAAAAGAAGACTATCATCTGCGATACCTTCTGAAATCAAAATAATAATTTTCTTTAGCTCCATTATTTTTCCTGTGCAAGTGCTGAAATTTGAAAGCATATTAACGTGTTTCAAACCTTAGTAAATTGCTTTTGCTTCCTTTGGAATCGACAGTAATGAATATGCATTGAGGCATTGAGAGTCTCGCATTTAGAAGCCAAAAATGGTCTTAATTTATGGTACTCGAATTGGCACTTACTTAGTTGATCTTGCCTTCTTCAAACTGTGCAAAGAAAACTATTGGGATATATCTATATTAATGTTACAGGCAATTTCGAAATGATGAAAAAAAAGTGTAGTGAAACTGTGATTGATCACTACAAACTAAAACAAAAGGCTTAAAACTTTTCTAAATCTGCTTTAAAATAATTAACAAATTTGTTTATTTAGAAAGTGTGATTTTATTTTGTATGTTTGCAAGTTGCCTAAATGTTTCTGGACTTTTAATTTCTAATTTCATTCCTTGCAGTTATTGTTTGTGTACTTAACAATGTATACTCTGCTGTTGTTTTATGTGGTGGTCTATAAAAGGTGTTAGGTGGCAGACATTATAGCTTAGTGGGTAAAGCCACTGCTTAGTATGCCTACATCACACGTGAGTGCTGATTTGAGTCCTGGCTGCTCCACTTCTGATCCAGCTGCCTGCTAATGACCTAGGAAAGCAACAAAAGATGGCCCACATACTTGGGACCATGCCACCCAAGTGGTAGACCTGGAAGAAGCTTCTGCTTGCCCAGCACTGGCCATTGTATCCTTCTGGGGAATGAACCAATGATGAAAGATCTCTCTCTCTCTCTCTCTCTCTCTCTCTCTGCCTCTCTGTAATTCTGACTTTCAAATAAATCTCTTAAAATATTTAGGTGGGACTGGTGCTGTGGTGCAATGGGTTAAACTGCCATCTGCAGTGTCAGCATCCCATATGGGCACAGGTTCATGTCCTGGCTGCTCCACTTTGGATCCAGCTCCTTGCTAAAATGTCTGGGAAAGCAGTGGAAGATGGCCTAAGTGCTTGGGTTCCTGTACCAAAGTGTGAAACCAGGATGAAGTTTCTGGCTCCTGGCTTTGGCTTGGCCCTGCTCTGGCTGTTGCAGCCATTTGGGGAGTGAACCAGAAGGTGGAAGACCTCTCTCTCTCTCTGTAACTCTGCCTTTCAAATAAATAAAAATAAAAGCTTTCATGGCCTTGTCTAAATAACGTTGGAGTTTGAGAACACAGAGGCTTCCATAGCCTTGGCAGCTCATGACAAGAGACTCGAGTGATCACTGACGCCATAAAAAAGTGTCAATTGTTAAATCAACAACAGGAGTCACTGTGTATTTGCTCCCCATGTAGTACCATGAGAATGAAAGGTAAAATCAATCTTCAAATAGTGCTTTATACTTTCTGTGTCTGTGGGTGCAAACTGTTGAAATCTTTACTCAGAATAGAGTTGATCTTCTGCATAAAAAGATAATTAAAAATGAATCTTAATGAAGAATGGGATGGGAGAGGGAGTAGCAGATGGGATGCTTTGCAGGTGGGAGGGTGGTTATGGCGGGAAGAAGCGCTATAATCCAAAAGTTGTACTTCTGAAATTTATATTTTTTAAATAAAAGCTTTCCATGAAAAATATATTTTAAAAAAAGGCCTAGATGGTATACAATGTTATACAATTTGTTTAGTTACGTTTTGATCTTCTAATTGTTCTATTATGAAAATAGGAAAGTAGAATGTCTAGCTATTACAGCTGAACTATTTCTTTAATTCTGTCAGTTCTGTTTATTAAGTTCATACATATTTATAATTTTTGTCTCCAAAATATTTTGTCCTATAATGTTTCTAATAAAATTTCCAGCTTTATATATCATAATTTTTGTTTGTATCTGATTTTAATTTGTGTAGCTATTAAAGGTTTCTCATGAATGCTCTTTTTCTGATACACCATTCCCCACCTTTTTCCTTTCAATCTTTTCTGTCTGTGAATCTAAAGCAAGTCTCTTGTTGACAACAGTTTGACCATACGGTTTTCTTTAATCCTGTGTGACAGTTTCTGCTTTTTGATTGGGTTATTTAATTCTTCAGAATCAATGTTCTTATTTGTACTGTATCACATTAATTATTTAGAGAGTTACATTTATCATTTTACTCTCTATATATATGTATCATGTCTTTTTATTTCTCTATTTCTCCTTTGTATTTTCTTTTCAATCCTATGTAGTAGTAAATTTATTTAATAATGTATTCAATCAATTTTCTGAGTTACTTTTTGATTACGTTTCCAAAAGTTTTCCTATATATCTTCACTTTCCTGAATTAGCTTTCAAAATATCCTAACTTAATTCTGAGGTGATGTAGAAATGTTATAACTACAGATATCTATTCCTTTGCCCTTTTGTGGAAATATAGCTTTATATTATGTATATTTATTTCTAAGAGATTGAAACTGAACACAAAAAGTCTGCAAATGGTACAAAGATTTCATCTATTTTACATAGAAAAATTTCATAGATCAATAAGCAGAAGATTCACCATCCAATTTTTCTTATCAATTTTCATTTTAGTGTGATATTAATACATTTAAAACAGATTCAATGTAGTTTATAGGTACAATTCTATGAATATCTGATGCTTCTCTTCCTCCCTCCTTCCCTTTCCCTTTCTTCTCATGTTTTTCTCCCTTCTCCTCTTTCCTTGCTCTATCTCTCCCTTCATTCCTTTCTAACTTTCTTTCTTTCTTAGTTTTTGGGATAACACATTTTAAATTTACATTATAGTCAAAGGCTTAACGCTGTACTAAATAAACAGTTCACTCATTAAAAGATAAAAAGACCCTACTTCAGGAATATAGGCAAGGGATATAAACAATAATCAAATGGAAAGATGGTCATTTCACTCATATATAGTAAATTTGTGCTGCTTTTGGGAAATATATTATATTGATATTACATTTCTGTATGTTATAGACTCCATATGTGTGTGTGTGTATGTAAAGTTTATATTGTTGCTTTTGAAATTAGTTAAGAAGATAGAAGAGAAAAACATGATTTTGCTACATTTTATAATCGCACAATTATCTTTGTGTGTGTTTTAGAATTTTTTTCGTTATAAACTTTGCATATGTGTGTATTAGAATTACAGTGATGGGGCCGGTGCCTTGGCTCACTAGGCTAATCCTCTGCCTGCGGCTCCTGCACCCCAGGTTCTAGTCCTGGTTGGGGTGCCTTGTACTGGTCCCAGTTGCTCCTCTTCCAGCCCAGCTCTCTGCTGTGGCCCAGGAGGACAGTGGAGGATGGCCCAAGTGCTTGGGTCCCTGCACCTGCGTGGAAGACCAGGAGGAAGCACCCTGCTCCTGGCTTCGGATCAGCACGGTGTCAGCCATGGCAGCCACTGAGGGAGTGAACTAATGGAAGGAAGACCTTTCTCTCTGTCTCTCACTGTCTATAACTCTTCTCTGTCTCTCTCTTTATGTCTAACTGCCTGTCAAAAACAAAACAAAACAAAAAAAAAAAGAATTACCGTCATTACTGTCACAGGGCCAGCACTGTGACGCAGTACGTTACTCCTCTGTCTGTAGTGCCAGCATCCCATATGGGCACTGGTTCTAGTCCTGGCTGCTCCTGTTCCAAACCAGCTCTCTGCTGTGGCCTGGGAAATCACTAGAAGATGGCCCAAGTGCTTGGGCCCCTGCACCCACGTGGGAGCCTGGAAAAAGCTCCTGGCTCCTGGCTTCAGATCATCGCAGCTCCGGCTGTTGCTGCCATCTGGGTAGTGAACTCAAGGAAAGAAGACCTTTCTCTCTGTCTCTCCCTCTCACTGTCTGTATGTAACTCTATATCTCAAAATAAATAAATAAAATCTTTAAAAAATAATTACTGTCAGGAATAACTTCTTTACAAGTGCAAGAAAATCATTTGGTATTTATGGTTAGACAAATGTGCCAGAATAAAAAAAAAGTCCGCTAAATTTTAGTTAATCTGGAGGAGTCTTTATTTCATTTTTTAATTTTGAAGCATAGTTTGGATGAGTATAGGATTTGGGGTTGGCAGTGTTTTTCTTTGAGCAGTTAGAATATATAATTCCATTGCCTTCTAGCCTGCATTGTTTCCACTAAGCCTCAGCTGTTAACTTTGTTGGGATTTCTTTCCAAAAAGCAAGTGATTTTTTTTTCTCTTCCTGTTTTCAAGATGCTTTACTAGTCTTTGTCTTTGACATTTTTACTCTAATGTGTTGGTAATAATTTTTTTTCTCTTATTTTACTTAGAGTTTGTTTTATTGCATGTGTATACTTTTATTTTCCAATATATTTGGAAATTGCTTTTAGTATTCCTCCTTGGTGTGCCTACGTTGGTAGACTAACAGTGCACTTAATAGATATGACTTTGTTCATTTAAAACCACATAAAATCATTGCATATATAAATAATTAATATACATTTATCTATTTATATGCATACAATATATCTATATTTTTATTAGTACCAAAATTAATTTTGAAATTCTTATGAGAGTACTTCCAAAAGTTTTTGGAAAAGTGCAATTAAAAGTTAAATTTATTTTGAAACAAATTTTTTTAATTCATGCATAGATTTTTCATTTTACATGTTTCCATGGGTTTTCTGAATATTTTTAACATTTTTATTTTTAATCTATTCTTGCCTTCTAATTGTTAGTTTTGTACAACAAATATGTCTTATTTTATGGTCATTTATGCATGAATTTTATCTTTCCTCATTGCCTATAGCCTGCTCGAAATGATAAATAGTGAGAAGTAATTTTTGTCAAATGCTCAATCAATAAGTGTAGAAAAATAAGAGAATAGATTTTATGGTGAACAATAGTGGGACTCTCTCTCTCTCTCTTTTAATTAATTATTTGAAAGACAGCAAGACAGAGACATACACATGGAGGCAGAGACAGAAGCAGCCAACTCCTTAAATGCCCGCAATGGTAGGGAGTAGGATAAGGTGGAAGAAAGGAGTCAGAAACTGAATCCAGGACTCTCGGGTGGGCGACTGGAACCCACTTATGTGAACAATCACTGCTGCTTCCCAGGAGCTGCATCAGTGGGAAGCCAGTCAGGAGCCAGAATTAGGAACTGAACTCAGCTACTACAAAGTGGAACATGGGCATTGTTACCACGAAGCTATCTGAACTTTCTAATAGTGGGACTCCTCACTATATATATATATATATATATATATATATATATATATATATATAAATATATATTTATTTTTTATTTTTCTTTTGACAGGCTGAGTGGACAGTGAGAGACAGAAAGACAGAGAGAAAGATCTTCCTTTTTCCGTTGGTTCACCCCTCAATGGCCGCTGCGGTTGGCGCACTGCGCTGATCCGAAGCCAGGAGCCAGGTGCTTCTCCTGATCTCCCATGGGGTGCAGGGCCCAAGGACTTGGGCCATCCTCCACTGCACTCCTGGGCCACAGCAGAGAGCTGGACTGGAAGAGGGGCTAACCGGAACAGAATCCGGCGCCCCGACCTGGACTAGAACCCGGGGTGCTGGCACAGCAGGCAGAGGATTAGCCTATTGAGCTGCAAGTCCAGCTTAATATTTACAATAAAATTTTGTACAAAAAAATCATTATTTTTTATTAACTAGTCTAGATTCTTTTCCCATGGTTATACAAGCTAGCAACAAGCATGGATTTAACAATGTTTTTGTATTTGTTTCTCTGTTTGTTTGCTTCTTTTTCTTTGTTTGCCATTTAAAGCATTACTGCCACTCTAAGGCTCTAATCTAATCAGAGGAACAATTGGGAGATGTTAGGCACAGAGTTCGAGCCTGCTATGAACCTGCTAACCTTTGTTCAAGAAAAATTACTAATACAGAAAATGGAAGGTCATGCTAAAGGTGGAGCAGGTTGCCATCACTCCACATACTTTTAGCTCTGTCCCACACGCTATTGTAGTTCTGCTTTTTCCTATTCGTTTTCAAAAATCTTTTGAAATACAATATTGATTCAAATAACACACTTTTTAATTATCACCAAATATAAGGCTATTTCCAAGAGAGCTACTCCTCATTCCTCTGTATCTTAGCAATGTAGTGGGGAAAAGTGTTTCTTGGTGGTCACTAAAGAAGAAAATTTTATCTGAAATTTGGTAATAGAGAATTGATATTGGGAGGAATAAAAGGATCATATCAAGAACAGCACTGCTAATAACAATTGACATTTACTGTAAAACTACTACTTTAAATACTTCACGTGTATTACCTCTTTTAACATCGTCTCAGATAGAAAACATATTTGTCACAATTGTGAACATCACAATAATTCCCAGGTGCCTTTATTGTACTTTTGTAAGACACTCTGTTTAACCTCCAATAAGCCTGAGAAAATGAGATTTATGCAAGCATGCTTACAAGAGCAATGATTTCAACACCTACAGATGACAGAAAATGATTAAAAGGTTTTCAACCTGTATAACACTTTTTCATTCAACAATCATGTGAAAATAAATTTAATTACTAATTTATGTGATTTTATGATCGATTCTCATATTGTCCTGGTGATCTGCCATAGCCCAAATCCTATTTCTTTTTTTAAAAAGTAGGGATAAAAGACTGCGTTTCACTGAAAATATGCAATTGAGAGAACTGAAAAAATACTCTTTTCAAAAGCATTCAAACATCAAGTAATAGATACTGTTGAAAGAATGCAAATTTAAAAGCTTATAGGACTTTGAAGCAACAGTGTTGCTCCTATTTATAACCATTTCCTCACCTCTGGAAATTGAGAAAAAATTTTTCTCGAGGCATACTCAAAAATGATTTAAAAATATAGATTTTTTCCTATATTGTGAATAGTGCTTTTAGATATGTGTGTCAGTTTCTATTGCATACATTGTTGGGAAATAATAAAATTTTAAATGCAATACACTCACACACATATAATATATATAATATTTATATATGCATATATATATCACAAGCTTAACATTTTTGTTGGGTTGTTAGAGTAAATCTTAAATTGAAAATGATAAACAGATTGGCCAGTCTGGATTAAATTAATGTCATTCATAAATGTCTCCATCTTCTAGGAGTCATTAATTACATAGACCATAATGGACAGTCCATTTTGTACCTTGAAATAAAATAGAAACATGATATTTGATTTTATTAAGTTTACTCTTCAGTAATATAGGTAGGTTTTAATTTTTGTGAAAAAGTGTATAAGAAATATGTTATCAAAATTCATAGTAAGTTGGTAAAAACATTCAATATTCTTCACAGAGGAATATAAGGGAAATTATTTATAATAGAGGGTTCAGAAAAAATATTCATGAGAAACTGACATGAAAACTTACTTTGAAAGATGAGGATGAGTGGTGCAGAATGTAGCTTTAATTGGAGTACATTCTAGATCAGAAGCTCTATTTGAACACGCTCTGAAGCTAAAAGAATCTGACAAATATAGGGACATGTGTTTGTAATTGATCAAATAGTTGTAAAGGCTGGCTGAGTCTGGGAAGGACCTGTAGGACAGAATGTATCAAACTTCACAATCTATGTTAATATTTGAAATTTTGTAATATGGATGGTTGGAGGTCATTGGAGGGCTTTAGAGCAAACAATCAATGATGTGCTCAGATATTTTCATTATATAAAAACACTCCAGTCACTATTTCGCTTTTGGAAATTGTTTAAAGAGAGGCAAAGAGGATAAAGAACTGTGTTCTGTGAAGAAGGAGTAACACAGAACATAACACTGGGGAAGGGGTGAACTGGGGGAAGCTGAGTTACATTTGAATTCATACATCAGGATTTGTGATTAACTAATGCAGTAAATGAGGAAGAAGGTATTTTTTAAAAAGACATTAACCTTATTTGTGCCAACAAAATCAAAATGATTCATAATTTTTCCTATTATTTATCTTATCCATTTTATTGGCAAAGCAATAAAAAATTCTCAATTTTCTAGTTAGATCAAGAGTGTTCAGTTCATGCTCCTCCAGCAGTAATTTCATTTTGTCACGTAAAATAACACATTTTGCTAGATTTTTATAAGCTACATTAGAGTTATGATCAGTGGAAAAACAGTTTATAATGATTATGGCAATCATTTAGAATTAAACTTGTGGCCTAAGATACCCTATGGTTCAAGGTAGCAAAGAACTAGAGAAAGAAAAGTACCAGACACAGAGGTTGCTAGGTTGTCCTGACCTCTTTTCAAAAAAAAAAAAAAAAACTCCTATGCTTCTCTTGGATAGAAGTGATATGGCAGTGTTAGAAATTACAAAGGTGGGGGGTGGCGCCGCAGCTCAATAGGATAATCCTCCGCCTGCGACGCCAGCACACCGGGTTCTAGTCCCAGTCGGGGCACTGGATTCTGTTCCGGTTGCTCCTCTTCCAGCTCAGCTCTCTGCTGTGGCCTGGGAGTGCAGTGGAGGATGGCCCAAGTCCTTGGGCCCTGCACCTGCATGGGAGACCAGGAGAAGCACCTGGCTCCTGGCTTCAGATCAGCATGGTGTGCCAGTCATAGCACACCAGCCGCAGCAGCCATTGAGGGGTGAACCAATGGAAAAAGAAGGCTTCCTCTCTGTCTCTCTCTCACTGTCCACTCTGCCTCTCAACAACAACAACAACAAAAAGAAATTACAAAGGGGTGCAGCATTGTGGGGCACCAGTTAAACTCCCGACTGCTCCACATTTGATCTAGCTCTCTGCTATGGCACAGGAAAGCATTGGAGGACGGCCCAGCTCCTTGGGCCCCTGCACCCATGTGGAAGACTCAGAAGAAGCTCCTGGCTCCTGGCTTCAGATAGGTGCAGCTCTGGCCATTGTGGCCACCTGGGGAGTGAATCAGCAGAAAGCAGCCCCCTCCCCCCCCGCGCCTCTGCCACTCTGTAATTCTGCCTTTAAAATAAATAAATAAATCTTTAAAAAAGAAAAAGAAAGAAATGACAAAGAACCTGGAGCATGACTCAAATCAAGTCAATATTAGAAAGCTGTGTTAAGGGGGCTGGCATAATGGATTAAGACACCACTTCAGCATTGGCCTCCCATTTGGACACTATTTAAGTCCCAGATGCTCCACTTCTGATTCAGCCCTCTGCTAATGCATCTGGGAAAGCAGAAGAAGACTCAAGTCCTTGGGCTCCTGCACCCACGTGAGAGACCTGGATAAAGATCACCCACGTGAGAGACCTGGATAAAGGCCCAGTCTTGACTTTGCAGCCACTTGGAGTATGAACCAGAAGATGGAAGATGTGTGTGTGTGTGTGTGTGTGTGTGTGTGTGTCTGTCTTTCCCTCTCTGTAACTAAGCCTTTCAAAGAAATCCAAATAAATCAAGTAAATCAAAATAAGTATTTTTAAAAAGAATTGGAGGGTGAACCAACAGCAAAGGAAGACCTTTCTGTCTCTCTCTCTCACTGTCCACTCTGCCTGTCAAAAAAAAAAAAAGAAATCTATAATAAAAATAATATTTTAAAAAGGCAAGAGCTCAAGTTACAGAGACAAACATGTTTTTATTAACTTTGAAACATGCCATGGATTGGAAGAAGGGAAAGGGGAGCTATATTTTGTGGAGCTTTAAAAATTTTAGGAAGTACATCTCAGTATTGGAGATACACATTTGAGATGTAGTTGATATTATTGAGGAGTTTTTTAGGCATATTCAGTACTTGAGACATTAGAAGTAATAAGCATTAAACAGATATTGGGAACACATGTATGTATAAGTATACATATATGCGTATGTATTTATATAATATATATATATATACATAAAACTAAAGTATCATTATATGGCTGAAGAGCATAGATTGGATTATAAGTATTAAAAATATATGGAATTAAATTTAAAGACTGCATATGCATAATGAAGGCAAACAAGAAAAGTCATTTATATAAAGCAGCATCTATGGAATTTAAGATTCAGAAAATTTCATGAAATTTTACAGATTTGGAATGGGTATTGTAGTATATAATAGGTTATGCCACAGCTTAGGCTACCAGCATCGTATGTCAAAGTCCCTATGATCAAGGTCCGCCTCTACTTCTGATCCAGTTTCCTGTTAATGTGCACCTGGTAAACAGCAATGAAGTTTCATGTACTTGCGTCCCTTCTACCCACAGAGGAATCCCAGATGGAGTTCCTTGCTCCTGGCTTCAGCCTGGTCTAATCCTAGCTATTATGGAATTTAGGGAGTGAAATGGAGGATGGAAATTCTTTTCTTTTTGTCTTTCTATCTCCCTCTCTATCATTATTTTAAAAATCAGTAAATAAATTAAATGTTTTCATAGAAGTCATAATATATGCATTTGATAAAGTAGAAATGATTGACAGGATTGGCGCTCTGGCACAGAGGGTTAAAGCCCTGGTCTGCAGTGCTGGCATCCCATGTGGGCATTGGTTCGAGTCCCACCTGCTCCTCTTCAGAAACAGCTCTCTGCTGTGGCCTGGGATAACAGTAGAAGATGGCTCAAGTGCTTGGGCCCCTGTACCCACAAGGAGACCTAAAAGAACCTCCTAGCTCCTGGCATCCGAACAGCCCAGTTCGTCATTGCAGTCATTTGGGGTGTGAACCAGCAGATGGAATGCCTCTCTCTCTCTCTTTCTCTCTCTCTCTCTGTTCCTTCCTCTGCCTCTCTGTAATTCTGCCTTTCAAATAAATAAACAAATCTTTAAAAAAAAGATGAATGGCAGTTGTTGCATTTTTGTGCTTGACTTTTAAACATCCAAAATGTTACCTCATAGGTATAAATCTAATCCATGATTTTCATTTAAGTAAAGTGAAATTTCACAAGTGAATATTCACAAAGTTTATTATACTTAAAAAATTTCTAAGTAACTCAACTATATGTTCACCCTTTTTTAAAAATCAGGGTTTTGACTTAGGCAACTGTCTGATAGAATTCCTTAGAAAACTGACCAAGATCTGAGCCTTGCTGACATTATGATTGCATTTGTATGAGAGTTTATATGAAGTAATTTGCAATACTCTCTTTAAATAATCTAATTATGACAAAAATTTGTTTTCTGTCCGCTCAAAAGGCGCAAATTGGTTTGTGTTCATTGCTTACTTTTGCCAGGAATTTTTTAGCATTGCCTTATTTATAAACTTGAAGGAATTCAAATTTTTAATATAGAAAGTCACAGTCATTCCTTTATAATTCAACAAATATTTTCTGAAAGGGTTATATAGTAAACATGTCAAGAAAATAGGCTATGTAGTGTTTTTTATAACACTTCAGTCTTGCTGTTGTGACTTTAAACCAGTCATAGTCAATATATAAATAAATGGGCAAGACTGCATTTCAATATATTTTTATTTGTGAAATCAGGTAACTACTTCAATGGGCCATAGTTTACTGATCCCTGATAATACATATTGAGTATAACTATATAAGCTGTTTTACCTTAATAAGACAATTTTATAGTGTGAATTAATTTCATTTGTAATAAAATAAGCACTGAAATATTTTATCCTATTCTGTGAGTTTCTTCTTCAGTCTGACTTGTGCAGAAGCCCCTTAGCTTGTTATAATCTCATTTGTCTAGTTTTGGTTTTATACTCTGTGATTTTGGTGTCCTTTTCAAAATGTCACAGCCTACAATAATATCTTGAGGTGTTTCCAATATTTTTGTTTGTTTTATCTGATCTTATATGATCTGAAACTTATCTGATTTTTTTAAATTGATGTTTGTGTGGAGTGGTAGGCATGGATCTTGTTTAAATACTTTATAGAAATCTAGTTTCTTGGCATAAATTATTAAAGAAACTATTTCTTTTTCATGATATGATTTTAGCTTCTTTGTGAAAGGTAATTTAGTTATATACACATGGATTTTTCTTTTGGGATTTTGTATTCTATTTCATGCAACTATATATTTCTTTTTATGCCAGTGCCATGTTTTTTAGTTATGATAGTTGTGTAGGATGTCTTGAAATCAGATCTGTTCTTATTGCTTAAGATTTATTTGGTGATTCTGAGTCTTTTATTTTTATTCATGAGTTTTAGGATTATTTTTGCTGGATCTGTGAAGAATGCCATTGGTATTTCCACAAGAGTTGCACTGAGTCTGTAAATTGATTTGGGTAATGTAGGCATTTTATCAATATTAGTTCTTCCAAACCATGTACATAACACTCATTTTCATTTTTTTGTATCTTGTAAAATTTCATTTATAAGTATTTGATAATATTTATGAACTATTCATCAGACAAAATATTAACATATAGAGTGTACAAAAATTCAAATAACTCAACAAAAAGCACAACCAGTCCATTTAAGAAATGGGCAAATGATTTGGTAAACATTTTTCAGAAAAAAAAAATAAGATTGTCAATAAATATGTGAAAACTACTCAATATTCCTGGCCATCAAGGAAATACAAATCAAAACAATAATGAAGGGGTAAGCACAGTTAAAACATTGCTTGGGATGTCCACATTCCATATCAAATAGTGCCAATTCAAGTCTTGGATCCTTTCAAATAAATAAATCATTTTTAAAACTCTCAATGAGGTATCATCTGACTCTAGTTAATATGTCTATCACCAAAATGAACAAGTTTCAAATGATGATGATGATGTGGAGAATAGGGAACCATTAGATACTGTTGGTGTGAGTGTAAATTAACGTATGTATCAGAAGGAACAGTATAGAAGGTCATTAGAAAAAGAAAAAAATATATATCTACTATATGACACAGCTATCCCGCACAGCTAGCTGTGTATTTATGTAAAGGAAATGAAATCAGCATATGAAAGAGATACTTATACTTCCATGTACATTTGAGCAGTTTTCACAATATTCAAGATGTAGGACCAAACTGGGTGTCTGTTGGTGAATGGGAAAAGAAAAGGTGGTATATATACGTAATGCAGTATTAGTCTTCATTTAAAAAATCAATGGAAACCTGAAATATGCAAAAAAATTGATGGAACTGCAGACAATTGTTATGAGTGAAATGAGCCAGAAGCAGAAAGACAAATATCAAATATTGTTTCTCATATCATGGGAATTAAAACACTCACACACACACACACACACACACACACATACATATCACCTCAATTTAAAATATTTATTATCAGAGTCCAGAAAGGTGAGGTAGGAGAAGTGGCAGAGGTGGGAGGGATAATGGATACTAAAACACAGAAAGTTAAATGACACAGGTTCTAGTGTTTCTTTAATACAGTGGGGGTGACTAAGCTATATTCTAAATAAAAAATCTGGAACTTGAGGTATGTTAGTAGTCTCCAAACAAAAAGAAAAAATAAAGAAATGGATAGAATGGTTGTCTGGTACAATTGACTTAAAATTTGCATATGTACCGAAATGTTGCATTGCACCCCTCAAAAATGTTGGAGTACTGCATGCTGATTCAAAGGTTGAGCATAAGGCCTGAGCTGTGGCTCAATAGGCGCTGGCACACCAGGTTCTAGTCCAGGTCGGGAGTGCTGGATTCTGTCTTGGTTGCCCCTCTTCCAGGCCAGCTCTCTGCTATAGCCAGTGAGTGAAGTGAAGGATGGCCCAAGTCCTTGGGCCCTGCACCCGCATGGGAGACCAGGAAAAGCACCTGGCTCCTGGCTTTGGATCAGCACTGTGAGCCGGCTGCAGTGCGCTGGCCACAGCGGTCATTGTGGGGTGAAACAACGGAAAAGGAAAACCTTCCTCTCTGTCTCTCTCTCTCTCACTGTCCACTCTGCCTGTCAAAAAAAAAAAAGTTAAGCATAAATAAAGAAAACCATGCATCTGAGACACACTATAAATGTAGCAGTTTATTATACTATGTCTCATAAATGCATATAAATGTTTAAAATTGAAATATGAATGAGGAAGTAATAGAAAATAATATATTTGACAAGTAATCCTGGCATACTTTGCTTAGTCTAAACATTGTCTGGTAATATTATAACAATAATAAATAATACAATAATATATTATTGTTAAGAAGGAATAAGATTTTACTGCTGTTTTTAACAGAAATTTCTGTAGATTTGAATGAAATATAAAGGTGAACATAACATGTACTTTTGTTGTAATATTGTGCATTAAGTTTCCATCTAAATATTGCAAAATATTTATTTAACTACCTAAGAATGTACATTACTATTTCACCTTGATGCTTGTTATATTTTCGAATATTTATTTGAGTTACACAGAGAAAGGGAGATCTTAGATCCACTAGTTCATTCCCTAAATGACCACGACAGCTGGTGGTAGGACAGGCCAAGCCAGGAGCCTGGACGTTTTTCAAGCTCTCCAACATGGGTGGCAAGGATCCAAGGACTTGGCATCTTCTACTAGTTTCCTGGTGCATGATGAGGGAGCTGGATTGGAAGTTCAGTAGCTGGGACACAATCCATTGCCCACAGGGGATGCGTGCATGACTAGTTGTGGCTTACTCCACTACACCATGATGCTGGCACCTGTTTGCTTAAGTTGAGACTCTCATCCTATGAGTTTGTAGAGTAACATACATATCTATAGAGGTATATTTTTTGTCAGATAGAAAATTAATTTTTTGTATTATTATATTTTTGTGATATTAACCCATTTTGTCTCCAACCTTGAATGTTTTTCCTGGGGAAAATATCAAAATGGATATAATGAAAAAAGTACACATGGCTCTTAAAATATTTTTGCACTCTAATTCCACTTCCATATACTTTTTGAAGTTACCTCGGTTTTAACCTCTTCCCCACATAATTTTCTTTGTTTAGGCTTACTAACTTGCTGGTTCTCTCATTAATGTAGCAATAAATGATTGCATGTTTATTTTTTGATTTGTATGAAACATTATTTGAACCCTTTTATTAGTTTTGATTTTATATTTGTATAAAGAGATGGGATTTCGTGTATTTAATAAGTACAGTTGTAAGAAGATAACCATACTTTCCTACCTCTCCGTCTTCCTCCCTCAGTCTCACTGCTTCCTTCCTTTATACTTATTCTTTAATTTTTGAAGGATGTGCTTTCAAGCTATTCTATAATCACAGGCTTAATTCACCAATAACATAAACTTCAACAAGCGAAAAATAGGAAGACCACTGTTTCACAAGAGTATAAATAAGGGCTAAAATCAATAGTCATATCATAGGATGCCTCTTTCATTCCTATACATTTTTTGTATTCTATATTAAATATCACATATCAGAAAAACATATAGTAATCTTTTTGAGATTGGCGTCTTTCACTAAGCATCATGATTTTTAGTTGCATCCCTTTTTTTTCCCTCAAAAGTCAGGTGTTAATTATTTTTTTTTATGGCTGAGTAATAGTCCTCCATGTATATATACCACATTTTCTTTATCCAATCATCTGGATTGATTCCATATCTTAGCTATTGGGAACTGAGCTACAAAAAACACAAGCATATGGATAACTCTTTCAAATGCTGCTTTCATATTGTTTGGATAAATTCCCAAGAATAGGATGGTAAGTCTATTTTCAGATTTCTGAGGAATCTCTGTACTGCCCAGTCTGAATGGCTATCATTCAAAAATTTAAAAAATAAATAAATAAATGCTATGGATTGTGGGAAAAAAGGAACACTAATTTGTTGGTGGGAATGTAAAATAGTACAAATATGATGATAGGGATAACTGCTCTTGTGTTGTATCTTCTTGAAATACAAATAATTTGGAAAATGCTGATGCCAAAATACAAAGATTTATTTATGGATTTAAGGCATCAGTCCAACATAAATGGGGCAAGTGCATTGCAAAGATACCTAATCCTTCTTCTGGCAATTGTTGATTGATGACAAATTACATCTGTTAAACAGGCTTCCAATGTTTATACTGATAAAATGTGGAGTTGTTCCAGTTATGTACCACTTTTTTATTTTTGACAGGCTGATGTGAGAGAGAGAGACAGAGAGAAAGGTCTTCCTTTTCCTTTGGTTCACCCCCAAAGTGGCCGTACAGCTGGCGAGTTGCGGCCAGTGCTGCGCCGATCCGAAGCCAGGAGCCAGGTGCTTCCTCCTGGCCTCCCATGTGGGTGCAGGGCCCAAGGACCTGGGACATCCTCCACTGCACCCCTGGGCCACAGCAGAGAACTGGACTGGAAGAGGAACAACCAGGACAGAATCCAGCACCCCGACCTGGTGCCACAGGCGGAGGATTAGCCTAGTGAGCCACAGCGCTGGCCTACTGTAATGTAGTTTTAAAATATGTTATCTCAAAAAAAGCCAGAAAGGAAAAAGTGTGGGAAGGAGAAAGGATGAACGAAAAGGATGGAGGAAGAGGAAGGGAATGTTATTATTTTCTTAGAATTGTATCTACAAATCATATTGAAGCTGTTAAAATTAATTAAAAATTAAATTTAAAAAGCATGAAACAAAAATAAAGAGAGAAGATGCTAAGCTGAGCAAAAACCTGAGCATAAAAAATAAACTTTTGCTATTTTAAACTGCTGGGCAGGAGAGAATCTCAGTTGTAGCAAGGGCACATTCCCAAATATTCGTTTTCTTTCTTGGGAGGGAATATGTCATAAACTCTTCTGAATTAGAAAAGTCAATGATTCTTTTAAGTTTTCTTCTTATCTAATTTTACAATGTTAGCATTGTTCAGCAGGTGACACTATCTAAATATCTCATTTCAATTAGTCTATTTTTTCTTTGTGTTATTAAAACTATTTTAAGTATGCTTTTTGGGAGCAGGGTGGTTTTACTAAATAGGGTACATTTATTCTATCCTTAATGTAGAATACATCTCTTTCGTTGACAAGTCACTGATTAATAATAAAATTCCCGTCTTTGAATCACATTCCAGAAGTTGAATTTTATGAATTAGACCACAAAACTTTGTTTTCAACAGAAGTTTTGTTGTCTTCACTTCTCTTTAAAAATAAAAGCTGCCATAGGAGAGATTCTGCCTAGTTCTCAAAGCCCTTGTGAGTTCTAGAGTTCTTATCCAGAATCCACAATCTTAGTATTTGAGTAATTCTTCCATAAATCACTATACCGATCATTAGATATCAATCTTTTCTTTGAATGTTACATGAGTTGTTTGGAAAGAAGTTTCCGATTATGTACATCTGAATGCCATCTATTACCCTCTGACACTTCTGTAAACCTGCAGAATACCCCCTGTAGTGCTACTACTACTACCTCTCTTGCCTGTCTCTTACTGTGCCATCAGTGTGCCTCTATGTCTTTTTTTTCTGGTGGCCACTTCATCAGAGAAATTCCTTAAATAACTCACAATGAACAAAACTCATACACTAACCCCCTCTCCCATTGTGGGTGTATGTGCTAAACTAACAGTGGATACCTGAGGCCATGGAATCAGTTCCAACATACAGTGAGTTTTTACTTATACCTACACTCCTATGATAACTTAATTTATAAATTAGACACATTAATGTTAAGAAAAATAACTAATAATGAAGTGTAACCACTTTAACAGCATCCAGTGACACCACATAAATTTCATCTATTTCTCTCTAGTGTTCATGGAGAGGATAGCAAATACAGCAAACACACCATAAACAAAGGGATACTTAACATTCTAGCTGGAACCTGAAAACAGAGCAAGATTTTTCCATGCTACTCATAGTGACATTCTAAAAATATAAACTGCTTACTTCTGGAGTTTGCTGTAAATATTTTTAGACTGTAGTTACCTGTGGATAACTGAAACTGGAAAGTGAAACTGAGAATAAGGAAGGATTATTGTCCTAGCAATCAAAGAAAATAACTGTCCTAATATCTACATAATTGATATTGATTGAAATAAAATTCTGAAGTATAGGATTCACCCTTTAATTCTATCCTAATGGACAACTTTAATGGTGCTAATCATTGGCTCAGTATTCTAGAAAATGAATGTGTTTTCTTGTTATTGTTGTTTCAAGAAATAACTAATGCTATGGGCAATGATGTAATAAAATTACAGTAAAATAAAATTATTGATTAATTGTGTGGGAAAATGACAAAAACTGATGAAATATATTGATTTCAAAGATGTGGAGAAATTATTATACTCATTCATTTTTGGTAAGAGTGTAAATATAAAAAATTATAAAATTATTTGCTAGTTACTATCAAACTTTTAAATATGTCTAACTTCTCTGCAATCAGATTCTGAAGCTTATTTCTGAACAAAAATAAAATTGATGATGGATAAAGCTATATTGGCAAGATGTGCATTGCAGCATTATTTTTTTGGCAAAACAAAACAACAGAAACAGCATAATCAATATCACATGAAAGGGACATACACATATATCATACTTCTGTGTATTGAGTTGTTGTTAAATATATGTCAGAATTACATGCATTCTTTCAGAAGGGCCCATGATATACTGAGTTACAAATACTGTGAAGTAATCCAGGTATTGTTTTCTTGTATATTTTTATAAGGGGAAAATTTCTTTCTTTTCTATCTTCTCTGATTTTCTCTCTCTCTGGCTACTCTGCTTCCTGTCTTTACACACATACTTGCACACACTGCCAAAACACATAAGCATACACAAATATAAGGATATTTGAGACAATGGGTATAAAGAAAATTGTGAAATAATACATTATGTATTCACATTACATATACATCTGGTGATGGTATTGGAGAATATATGAAGAAAGTTAATATTGTTTGAATATGAATTGCTTAACTTTTTACAATGTAGGTTATTAAATTTGAAATTATAATGGTCATTAACAATACAGCTAACTAAAAAAAAGAAAGTATATGGAAACCAATAGAAAGGGATATTAAAGGTATAAAAGTTTTTTTTTTTTTTTTTTTTTTTTTACAGGCAGAGTGGACAGTGAGAGAGAGAGACAGAGAGAAAGGTCTTCCTTTGCCGTTGGTTCACCCTCCAATGGCCGCCGGGTCGGCGCGCTGCGGCCGGCGCACCGCGCTCATCGGATGGCAGGAGCCAGGAGCCAGGTGCTTTTCCTGGTCTCCCCATGGGGTGCAGGGCCCAAGCACCTGGGCCATCCTCCACTGCACTCCTGGGCCACAGCAGAGGGCTGGCCTGGAAGAGGGGCAACCGGGACAGAATCTGGTGCCCCGACCGGGACTAGAACCCGGTGTGCCGGCGCCGCAAGGCGGAGGATTAGCCTGTTGAGCCACGGCGCCGGCCCAAAAGTTTTAAATACAAAACAAATAGATCCAAAGTATTTTTGAAGACTTTTGCAATAAATGATAAATAAGAATAGTAATTCATGATTTGTTCCTACTCACTTTCTCATTATAATAGCCAAAAAAAAAAAAAGAAGAAAATTTCAATCATCCAAAAATTGACAGATTGTTTAGTTCAGAGATAACTGCCATACTGATTATGTAATGAACAGAAAACCAACTGATATCTTTTGAGCTGACAGTGTTTGTTTTACTTCCCTATATGTCAGAATTTTATTGACATAATTATTTCTGTAATTATTGCAAGACAAAATTATTCAGAAATTCTTCATGAGTTGAAAGGAAATTGGACCAGAGGAGACACATTTTACCTTAGAATAGAAAATTACAATAAATGTGTGGAGATTCAAAAGTCAAAATATCCTGCTCAGATTGTGAAAGCCCTGGCAAAATATTAGGGTTTTAACCTCCTATTTGTTGATTACACAGGTGGGTTTATTAAGACAGCAAGGCAGATGTCATCTATTGTGGATAAGAGGAGCAGAAGAAATGAGAGGAAAATAAATTTGTGTGCAATGGAAAGAGGAAAGAAGTCCTGAAAGTAGGACCCAGCCTCTTGTCAGTCTCCCCTAGCACAAGTTATTCTTGCCTGTCTTATCAAAAGGATCCCATTGAACTGAAGGAGTTAAACAGTTGTCCCCACTAAACTGAAGGAATCAGTTACTTCTCCAAAAGATAAAAACCCTGAATCCACAACCCCATATTGCCCACCCAGACTTTCCCAGGAAAGGGAAGAGGGGAGAAGGAACGGGGAACCCATATTCATGTCCGTAAAAACCCAGTCTGAATGTAGAGTGAGGTCTCAGTCCTTTACTGAGATGCTTACCTGGTCAATCAAGTATAGCAATTTCTGTTTCTTCACTTTTTCCAGTAAACTAAGCTGAAATTATCTTCTTGTCTGCTCATTCATCGACTATGTTCTTCATCATCTACAGAACAAGTTCCCAGGGTTCACATCAGTGTTTGAAGCTTACTGTTTATTTTTGTTTTATTTTGACTACATTTGTTGTATGTTATCATTTATTTCACTCATTTATGATTTCTTTGTTATCAAGCTAAGGAAATTCAGTGCTGTCCGCTTATCTGGGATCTATTTACCACATATAGCAACACTAATGATCATTAGAAAAATAGTCTCGTTAGTTACATATAGCTTGTTAATTGTATAAACTAGGAGTCCTGACTTCATACAGCCAAGTAGAGGATATGATGCCCAATTTGAAATTGTAAAACCATTTCTCCAAGATTCTAGATCTAGAACAGATAAATACAACCATGCGAGATAATGACAGAAGCACATTCAGTCCCATGCAAGCGCCTATGCATGCAGATAATTTGCTGATCTTAGACAAATACATTTCCTTTAGTCAACAATTATGTTTATATACATATATATGTGTGCATGTGCGTGTGTATGTATTTGTATACACTTATACACATATATTCTCTATACAATCATGTATACTAGTACATATTTCTTGTTACAATTAATGTGCATCTATAAAACTATTATATAAATATAAATCCTTTTTATATTGTCTGAAATTTTATATTACAACCCAATTCTCTGGCTCATTGTATAGATTAAAATTCAAGAAAGCATGAGTCTCACAGACAATGCATCAGAGATACCAAATGCGCTGACTACTTGTCAATAAAGCTCTGTGTTTTATATTGTTGAAACATCTTTGTCAAAAAATATTTCAAATTTGTCAAAAAATTTCCATTACAATATCCTAATTCAAACACAATTGGGAGAATTTTACTTTTTTGCATAAATTGTTAAAAACTCAAAGATCTTCTGGCAGTCCTTTTAATCACTTTACAATATTGCTTCTGTCTAAAATATCTTCCTTTTTTGAAATGCATGCTTCACTAACAAAATGAGTAGTGAACTCCAGGATTCTTTTTTTTTTTGCATTATAAATTAAGGTACATATCATTCCATCTAGTTATAATAATAATAGCCTAAATGAGACTCATTTCATTACAGTCCTATGGGGGGAAAAACTACAGACCCATAATAGAATCTACCAATTTTATTTATTGCTTTCTCCTTTAAAAAGTACAATTTAAAATGAAAATTTTACAGACAGTGAATACACATTTGATTCACTTAACCTGATATAGTCACATGAAATATTTCAGCCAAATGAGAACTCAAAATGTCACTTTAATTAATTAAATGGAATGGTATTTTGAATAAATTATGTATACATTTTAGAGAGTTTAGAGCTAAAGACATGCTAGCAAGATATTCATGTATTAAATATTTTTCTAGCATACAATCAACTTTGTATTAATCAAATGTCTTCCTTTTGATATCACTGTACTTAAGAATGCTAAAAACATTTTTCAGCTAATATTGACCAAGCACTAGCAACAGAACAAAAGTAAGAGCTTCATTTCTTATGAATAGTGTTAAAGCATCAGAATTTCATGTAAGACAAAGAACAACGATGACCAGAAACTCCACATTTAAAATCTCTACTCTAATAGATATATAATGTATATGTATATATAGATATATATAGCTGATATTCATATACATACACACATATATAAATACACACAGTGTGTATATCAAATGTCATTAGTTTGCTTTTTGCTATTAGAACTAAAATGTTTGTGAGCAACTTCTTTGGAAGCAAAGGTTTATTTTAGCTCAAGATTTGAGATTACAGGACTGTGAAGACACACAATCCAGGCACATGTTAATGGTGAGTGTGGAATCACGATCACATTGTGAGGCAGAGATAGAACACCTAGGCAGAAGTTGAATTCTAATAATCAGATTTCTTATGAGAACCACTCTCTGAAGCATGGCCCTATGATCTACAGACTTTCCACAGGCACCTATTTCAGTTACCAGAAATAGATCGTTTCCATCCTTAATTACCAGTCATTAATATTAAGACATTAGAGTTTAAACAATGGCTTAAATTTCAGTGAGACAAATCCTACCGAACTCATAACAAATGATATTCTTCTTTTTTTCTGGTAAAGATTTATTTCTATTTCAAAGGCAGATATATTATATATATATATATATATATATATATATATATAGAGAGAGAGAGAGAGAGAGAGAGAGAGAGAGACAGAGACAGAGTCAGAGAGAGAGAGAGAGAGAGAGAGAGAGAGATCTTCTATTTCTGGTTCACTCCCCAAATGGCCACAACCACCAAATCTGGACCAGTCCAAAGCCAGGAACCCAGAGCTTTATCCAGATCTCCCACCTGTTGCAGGGGCCTAAGTCTTGGACCATACTTTGCTGTCATTTAAATTTTATCTTTTGAAAACTGCCTGTTTACATCCTCTGCCCATTTCTTCACTGGGTTATTTTTGTTGTTGTTGAGTTTCTTGAGCTCTTTATAGATACTGGATATAAATCCCTTATCAGTTGCATAATTGGCAAATATTTCTCTCATTTTCTTGGTTGCCTCTTAATTGAATGTCTCCTTTGCAGTGCAGAGGTTTCTTAGCTTTATATAATCCCATTTGTCTGTTTCTGCCTTTATTCCCTGGGCTTCTGGGGTGTTTTCCAAGAAGTGTTTGCTTATACCAATGTTTAATCAAGTTTCCCTGATGTTTTCCTGCAGTAATTTGATGGTATAAGGTTGAAGATTTATATCCTTGAGCCATTGTGTATTGATTTTTTTATAAGATGTAAGGCAGGGTTCTTGTTTCATATTCTGCACATGAAGATCAAAGTTTCCCAGCAGCATTTGCTGAAGAGACTGTCCTTTCTCCAGGGGTGGATGCTAGCTTTCTTGTCAAAACTTTGTTTTTCATATGTGGATTAATCTCTGGGGTTTCTATTCTGTTCTATTGCCCTACACGTCTATTTCTGTACCATTACCAGGCTATATAACTACCCTGTAGTATGTCTTGAAATCCTTTATTGTGATGCATCCAGCTTTGTTTTTGTTGCTTAAGATTGCTTTAGCTATTCATGGTGTCTTTTGTTTCCATATGAAATTTAGCATTGCTTTTTCTATATCTGAGAAGAATGTCATTGGTGTTTTGATTGGGATCACATTGACTCTGTAAATTACTTAAATTGTTGTATGGACATTTTGATGGTATCAATTCTTCCAATCCATGAATATGGAAGATTTCCCCATTTTTTGTATTATCCTTTTCTATTTCTTTGTTTAATTTTTTTTAATTTCTATTATAGATATCTTTAAAATTCTTGATTAAATTCATTCTAAGGTTAAAAGTTTTTTTGTAGCTATAATGAATTGGATAATCTCAGAAGTTCTTTCTCAGTCATGGAATTCATTGTGTAAACAAAGTCCATTGACTTTTGTGTCTTGGTTTTGTATCCTGCAACATTACCAAACTTTCTTATGAGTTCTAATAGTCTCTTAGTAGACTCTTTCAGTTTCACTATTTGTAGGATCCTGTCGTCTGCAAACAGAGATAATTTGATTTTCTCCTTTCTAATTTGTATCCCTTTGATTTTTCTTGCCTAATGGCTCTGACTACAACTTCTAGAACATTATGAATAACAATGGTGAGTGTGGTCTTCCTTGTCTGGTTGTGAATCCTAGTGAAAATGCTTCTAAGTTTTCCCCATTCAATATGATGCTGGCTGTGGCCTTTCATATGTTGTCTTGACTATTTGCTAAACTCTTTACTTAACATAGAGCTAATCATGTTTATAAAGTCAATTGAAAATAGATCTCAGTAAAAAATAAGTGTATGAATAAGACAGTAGGAAGTTTGTAACTCTAAAACTGTATAGTTTTGCATACATTCCTATGAATATACTTCTAAGAGTATAATTAAAAACTTGCCACCCATTAAGCTGGGTGTTAAAAATGCCATCTTATGTTTTAAAGTGACCATATCAACTGTTAATGTGATCATATAGATAGGATTAAGTGTTAAAGGAATCATATAAATAAGATCAAGTGTCTGGTAATAATAATAATATATAGAATTAAAAAGGAGAGAATGTCCCAACTTGGGAAGCAGTCCACACAGCAGACTCATAGAATGACAATCACTTTAATTAGCACTCTGACCTCAAAAACAACCTTTAAGGCATTCTGGACTGGCTGAAAAGCCTATGAAAGCATTTCAGGCATGGAAAGCCAAACCACTGTGGCAAAATCATGTCCTACATGAAGGATTTCTGTGAGAGAGACCCCAATGGAAAAAGTGGCCATCAAAGAAGGATGTACTATTCTCTGAAGGGAGGCTAGAATTTCCACTTTGCTTGTGGCCTTGTCTAAATACTGATGGTGATTGTGGATTTAAAGCCTTCCACAGACTTGGCAGCTCATGCAAAGAGCCTCAGATGATCACTGATGTCATACATAAGAGTGTTAATTGACAACAGAATCATTGTACACTTACTTCCCATGCAGGACTTCTAATCTCCGTGAGTTGTATGATTATTTTCATATGCTTATCCAGCTTTTCCAGAAAATGTGTTGTGAAATCTATTTTTCCTTGAAATTATTGAATCACCTTTCATTTCTGAAATATATTCATTTTTCTTGTATCTGTTATTATGACAACATTCATATAGATTCTTAAGCTACTATGAAACTCTTGATTATCATGTGTTTAGTGAAAATATTGCAATCAAACAACAAATCTTCAATATTTTATTTTTTATTTTTGAAGTTATTTTGACATTTTTGTATACATTGTTATTCCACTTAAGTAATAAATTCATCATTTCAAGTTTTATAAGACAGTAAATTGAGGATTTGTCAGGCATTGAATTTAACTCATTGGTCAATTTTTGATGAATAAACATTAAAATGATTTGATCTTCTATTTAAAGAAAAATCAGAAGTTACATATAATTATACATATTTTACCATCCAAAATTTTTATATGTTCCATATATTACTCCTTTGTCACATAAATGATTTGCAAATATCTTCTTACAGCTTGTGGATTGCCTTTATTTTAAAATGACTTTTGATGCAAAAAATTTGTAATTCTCATAAAGCTCATTTGTTCTATTTTTTCTTTTATTTCATTTGCCTTCGCTATTATACCCAAGAAATCCTTTTCAAATCCAATGCCAGATAGAGTTTGCCCTGGTTCTCTTCTAAGATTTACAATTTTTTTCTCTTTTCACTTTAGGTATCTGATAATTTTGAATTAATTTTTGTATATTGTGTGATGCAGAAGGCCAATATCTTTTAAAAGTGAATAGTTATTTTTTTCCAAAATCATGAGTTGAAAGGCTGTTTACCTCATTGATTGGTCTTAATCCTCTTCTAAAATATTATTTACCATATGCATGGGCTCTGTCTGAACTCTCCTTTCTGTTCAATTGATCTGTTTTTTCTTAGTTTATATCTGTACAACACTGTTTCTACTACTCATTGTATATCATGTTTATATCATTCTGTCTTAAAGAGTTGGGGTGAAAATTGAAAATGTGATTCATATGACAGATGTTCAAAATGTTTTTAGAAACTGTGTTTAAAAATACTATATATCAATTAAAAATTGTAGCAAAATAAACATTTTAATACCACTTTCTATTAATTTTTGTTATGACATATAAAGTACATTTAACAGAATACTGCAATTTTATGTGTAAGGAATAAACAGCAACTACTTTAATGTTTTGATGACAATAAAAACATTTTAGAATTTTTGAAACTGAAGTTACTATTATAATTGATATTTTTGATGCATTTAAAATTTGCTATTGATGCATTAGATGAGTAAAAAATAATATAATATGTAAAATGACATATTTGACTAAAAACTTTGTCAAATCTGAATTTTCAGTATTATAAAATAAAAAAAATAAGTAGTTTTGTGCAGTGGTTAAATTGGCAATTCTTAGTATCCATAAGACAATGATGTGAATTGCATTTTACAGTTTTTTTTTTTATTTGACAGATAGAGTTAGTGAGAGAGAGAGAGAGACAGAAGAGAGGAAAGGTTTTCCTTCTGTTGGTTCACCCCCAAATGGCCGCCACGGCCTGCACGCTGCGCCGATCAGAAGCCAGGAGCCAGGTGCTTCCTCCTGTTCTCCCATGACAGTGCAGGGCCCAAGCACTTGGGTCATCCTCCACTGCACTCCCGGGCCACAGAAGAGAGTTGCACTGGAAGAGGTGCAACTGGGACTAGAATCTGCTGCCCATTTGGGATGCTAGTGCTGCAGGTGGAGGATTAACCAAGTGAGCCATGGCGCCATTCTCTCCCCCCATTTTATCACAGTTTATATGAGATAAAATGAAGCAATACTGTTGTCATTACAGAATTATTATAATGTGGGAAATGTCTCTCCTGTCAAAAACCACTAATCTAAATAAGTGGCTAACCTACTATGTCTAATGGGCTCCTGAGTACTGATTGAAAATTTAAACCAGTGGCTGATTCCAATTACCTGAACTGAAGTCCCCTTTCCCCTTCACAGCTGTATTGATCATGGCGCATTATTTACCTTCTGTGCTTCAGCTATTTATCTATGAAAGGGGAATTCTATTTTACTAGCCACAAGATATTGTAGGAACATGCATAGTTAATTTACTCTCTATGAGTGAACAGGACTCTTTGCATTTGATTATTATTAATAGATATTGCCTGTATTCCCACTGAACTTGGGTCTTTTTACACGTTGAACTTTTTATTACAGGAAACATTAATACTTCGACGATAATATAAATTAATGATATGTTATCTCACAAAAAAAATAAGGGAGTAAAGAGGCAAGGATGGGGGCAGGGAGAGAATGAAGGGAGGAGGAAAATATCATTAAAAAATTCTTTCACCTAGTGAACACAGAGCTGGAGGAGAAAGAAGAGCAAAGTGAACTGCAGAACAAGAAGAATACTATAGAAAATTCACAGAGATGGGGTTAGCTGAAGTTTGAAGACTTCATGAAGCTCCTTAAAATGTTTGAAAACATGAACCGTTAACACTGAAAGTGTTTTATTAATAAAAAGATATGTTCATGGTGAATTATCTGTTTATTAAGCGAATCAATGATTTTTTAAAAAAATGAAACACATCAAGTGTTGGGGTGTGCAAATGAAAGAAGAGGCAGGACATGGGAACTTTCTTCCGAAGAATGCTGCTTAGCTGACCCAATGTCTTTTCTTTATTGATAGAGTTTACAACAACCTATTGTAGAGTGCATGTTCATGAAACTCTAAGGATTCTCTAAAACATGTTTTACAAGACATATTAGATAAGTGTGTCTGGAAAAACAGCTGCATATCCTTGTGAAGTCAATGCTCCTGAGAGGGCTCAATGCTCTTCTAGTTAGTAAGTCATAAACTATCCTTAATCAGTCCCTGCAGTCACACTCTTGTGTTCTCGGAAGAAAATATCTTCACTAGGAGGCATTGGGAAAAATCTTGCTCTCCACAACCAAGCAAATCACAATGAGAATTTTTCAGAAAAGAGTGATAACATCTCAAGAAGAACCTCAACCAGGTCCTTCAAGAAGTAGTCCAGGACAAGGTATCACTACCATAGGCGATGACAGCTCCATGCATGTGATTGTCCCTGATGTTCTGCCAGTGGGACAAGGTATCTTTTGAAGGGGCAATCCATTGACATTGCTGATCCTGGCTCTGAGTATGCCTAGTGGGAAAAGTAGCACTGTGTGATATTTCTTGCAAAGTTCTTTAATGTTATTTTTAATATTTAGTTATTTATTTAAAAGGCAAAGAGTTACAGAGAGGTAGAGGGGGGGGAAGGAGGGAGGGAGGGAGGGAGGGAGGGGGAAAGAGAGAGAGAGAGAGAGAGAGAGAGAGAGAGAGAGAGGTCTTCTATCCACTGATTCATTCCCAAAATGGTTGTAATGGCTAGAGCTGTGCCAATCCAAAGCCAGGAGTCCAAACACTTGGATCATCTTCCACTGCTTTCCCAAGCCATAGCAGAGAGCTGGATTAGAGGTAGAGCAACTGGGTCTTGAAGCTGTACCAAGATGAGACCCCAGTATCTCAGGTGGCAGCCTTACCTGCTATGCCACAGCGCCGGTCCCTCAATGTTTGAGTTACAGGTGTTTGTGTCAAAGGTTTCAACTAGAAAAGTTTAAAAGTGATAAAATAATTTAAAAATTAAAAAAAATGCTTATAAGATAAGAATATATAGAAATAAAATATTTTTATGAAGTAGCAAATTGTGTTTATGTTTTAAAGTCAAGAAGTTAAGAAATATTTAAATTTATAAAATAAAATATTTCAGTGAATAAAATTTAATTTATTATCAAACAAAGAAAACTAAGGTTTTTTTTTTAGAAAATATTTTTGGACAACTCTAGTGTAATCAAGTGTAGTGTTTACAAAGTCCATATAGTGAACAGTGATGTTCCAAGTGATTGCATTTGTTTACCACTCACTCAGTGATTCACTGAGAGCAACTTTAAGTCCTGCAGATTTCATTCATGGCAAGTACCCTACACAGATATAGCACTATTTATTTTTCAAATCAAATTTTAATGAAAAATTTAAAATCACTATTGTAAGTTTTCATATTTGTGGGTTAGAGTATGATAATTTGATACATGTATTAAAGGCATAGTGATAAAAGCTGTTCGTTAATATTTGTCTCCTCAAATATATCACGTTTTTACTGTATCTTTTCTATGTTCAGATATACAGACACCACTGTGTTATAATTATTAATAGTATTCATTTTAGTAGCATGTGTACAAGTTGGTAGCCTGTTTATTAGATTATTTCATCTAGATTCATGCAACTCATAATGTTCTCAAAATGTAACGAACAATTAAGAAAGTATTGTTCAACACATATCCCCATTGTTAACAGATGTGATTGTATTTCGTTGTCCGATGATGTCACAAATTACCACAATTCCATTTCTGAGTGAAAATGGTTCTAATTACAGTGTCAGGTAACCCATTTGTTTCTCATCCTTGAACATGTTTATCCATTTTAGTATATTTTAGCATATTTTAGTTTATCATTAAAGATATATGGAAGATATAGAAATCATTTTTTTTTTTCCAAGCAGAATTAGACAGTGAGGGACAGAGACAGAGAGAGAGTCATAGACAGTGAGAGACAGACGGAGAGAAAGGTCTTCCTTCTGTTGGTTCACTCCCCTAATGGTCAATATGGCCGGCGCTATGCTGATCCGAAGCCAGGAGCCAGGTACTTCCTCCCAGTCTCCCCTGCGGGTGCAGGGACCCAAGCACTTGGGCCATCCTCCACTGCCCTCCCAGGCCACAGCAGAGAGCTGGCCTGGAAGAGGAGCAACCGGGACTAGCACCTGGCGTCCCAGCTGGGACTAGAACCTGGGGTGCCAGCACCACAGGCAGAGGATTAACCAGTGAGCCACAGCACTAGCCAGAAATCATTTCAAGTGTGTTAGCAGGAAGTAATTTTAAACCGGAAAATAGATGCCAAAATTTTTAGGAGTTCTAGAGGCAGTTGACTCTAAGCTAATTTGCCTAAATGTTTGCAAAAAATCAAAACAACAGCAGCAGCAAAGCCTGAAAACAGACCCTTGCTAGAGGAGTTTTCGTCTCTTCCAGACATGAATGGAGAGGACTAAGACGCCATGATTGGGACTTTTAGATAAGTACAAACACTTAATCTGAAAACCAGATCCAGAATCAAGAAATTACTCCCAGAGATACAGGGGGAAAATCCAACAGCTTTTTAGCACTACTATGCATTCCAAGGTCCACAAAGTGAATAACTGAATGGTAAATCAGCGGTCTTGCTCAATAACAGAAAATGTTCAATGTAGCCATAAATTGGCTCTGTTTATTTATTTATTTTTTGAGTTTATGAAACAATCTTATTTTGTGGAATTTTATTTTCTTCTTGAAACTAACTTCAAGGAAATCTTTTGGGCTGAACTAGCCCAAAGCCAGGAACCAGGGACTCAAGCCACATCATTTATGTGAGAGACAGGAATCCAAATACTAGGGCTATCACTGCTGCCTCCCAGGGTACACCAGAGTGTACCAGGAAGCTGGTATTGGGAAAGGAGCTGGGACCTGAAACAAGGCTCTCTGATATGTGATGTGTGATGTGGGCATCTCAAGCTGCGTCTAACTGCTATTCCAAACACCCACCCCTGTGTGCCTTTTTTTTAATACTTATTCTGGGTATCAGGTACAGTATGTATGAATGTTTTTTTTTTTTTTTTGAGTGAACATATTATTTACACCATTCTTTAGCATACATGAACGTTGTTTTTGTATGCTATTTCTTGTCCAATAAGCTATTTATTTAGATATTGTAGTAGCACAGGCAATAGATTATACTAGAATGCCATGTCAAAGTGGTGCATAGACTTGCAAATCAAGTTGGGTTTTGATAAGGGTTTTATTGGCACTCACTTTGAATTGAAATTCGATGACTTCCTACCCTGGTAAAATTCATTTTAAGTAACACAATTCATGACTTTGAGATCTGTTAATAATACCTATTTAATTGCGATTTCTCTGTACTGCATTTAGAACATCTATGCATGAACACAAAAAGCAACAAAATACCGTATTAAAAAATAAATTACTTTTGTATCAACTCAAGAGCTCATGTGCAGAGTCACTTCCTTTTTATGACAGATGTGACAAATAATTACTATAATTGGAAACACAATGTGTATTGAAACACCTGAATTAACAGCAATATTTTTGAAAATGTCTTTTTCTATAAGATCATTGTACTATCTGATACTAACATTTCCTATTTTATATTTAAAAGTACATGGTTTGCACAGTACAAAAAATACTCTCTCTAACATTGCAGGCAAAGAAGAATATCAAAGTTGTAAGAGCAGAACAAACACACTAGTATTGAAATAAGTTAATGTGACATAAAGTGCAAATAAATAGAAATAATGAAGGGAGATGCAGTACATTCCAAATATTTTTTGTCCCAAGAGACCTCTTATTAAATTCCAAATATACTCTTCTGGAGGCAACATAATTTTCCTTTACACATTTATCAACATAGAGAAGAAAAAAGATATTTGGGTCCCTGCATATAGAGTAAACGTAATGATGTAATTTATATGTAGAAAAGCCTTTGACACCAAATTTATAACTTAAGGCATTGGAAACTGTGACAATTTTATTTTTTCCATATCCACGGATTTGGGTTAATTCTCAAACTGAAATTTCCTTCAGTAAAATTGAGCTACATCATAACCTACTGGAAGATAAATTAGTAATCACATTTTTTCATCAAAAACAAAATTGAGCCATTATAATACTGTAGCATCTTCTACTTTTAACATCTTCCATTTTTGGGAACAATGTTGTGATGTGATGGGTTAAGCTACCTCCCAGGATGCCAATATTCCATATGGACATTGGTTCAAGTCCCAGCTACTCTTTCATTCTAGCTCCCTGCTAATGCAGCTGGTAAAACAAAGGAAGATGGCCCAAGTTCTTGGGCTCTGCACGCATGTGGAAAACATGGATGAAGCTCCTGTCTTGGCCTGGCTCAATTCTGGCCACCACAATCATTTGGGTAGTAAATCAGCTGATGGAAGATCTCTCTCTCATTCTGTCTCTATTTATCTCTCTCTAACTGCATTCAAACAAATAAGTCTTTTCTGAAAACTAATTTTCTTAAATATGGTTCTATATACATTCAATGTTACATTTACAAATATGAAATTAACACATACTATTACATTTCTGAATCCAAAGATTTCAAAATGCTAGCATAATTTTGAAAGATAAAACTGCAGTAGAAACTCTTAAATTCTACATAAACAAATTAGGTATTGCAGTGTTAAGTTGTTTCTTCTTGAACTTTGTTTTATATTTCCACGTACATTCATATTTATATTAGTCACTCAAATCCTCCATTTGTTACTACTATAACAAGATAAATTTTGTACAATATTATTCAATCTTCATATTTTCCATGAGTTAACAATTAGTTTTTGACTTTTTAAAAACATTTCTTTGATTTCTGTACTTGTAAGAAAAACTTACAAGAATTTGCTGCTATATGCAGTGAGCTTAGCTTACCATCCACTTCCCACTATGATAGTGTGTATTAATCAAATATTTTAGTTCTATTATCTGATATTAATAGCTGTGGCTTGTTTTCATTCTAGAGTTTAAATTTTCACATATAAAGTTACATGCTTCAGTGATTATGAGATTTCATATGGTCTGAGAATTGACATAAATGAGCCCCTGAGAACAAAAGCAAATGTGTGGAGAGAAGCAAAGAATATCAACTTGCATCCTTATATTTGATTTGTGTAAAGCACAATTCTATTTGTAAAATGAATGTATTACAAGCTTCCTTTAATTTACTGAATTGTTAGTTATTTTCTCTCAAATTGGTTTCTGTTCCCTGTAGCAAAAGAATAATAATTAGTGGGAAAATTCTGTTGTATGGATAATCCTAATGCTATCAGCAGTTCTCCTTATCAAATTTCAAACTTATTAATTTGGACATAAAGTTCATTATAATCTGTGTTTTATTTATTGTTATAAAATGTGGGATTAATTTAAAAAACATTTTATATTGTTTGTATTTACTTTATCCCTTGATCACAAAACTTTACTAAAATACTAATGTGAAACTGTTGCCCTCCTAAAATGCATTTTCCTCTCATGTACTTTCATTGTGTTTTGAATTACAATAAACATCTTGCTTTTCTGAATTACTATATTTTACTATTTTATTCTAATATATTATCTGTAGCTTATAATAAATTATGGTATATAACTGATGATGCTTTCTAGACTTAACTCTTTTCTTGTATATATTAATACATAAAAATATCAATGAGTAGATAATCAAGATGCTTGTTAAAGGAATGTTTGTTAATAGAAGTTTTCTTGTTTCAGTTGTTTATTTCTTCTAACACAAATAACTTCTGTTTTATAAAACTCCTAACTCTGTGTTTGTAGCCACCAATGTCAGCAGAATAATATGTATTTTAGTATACTTCTTCATCAGTAATATATTTTGACTTACAACCACCTTAGTCCATGACTCTATATAAGCTACGCATTGATGCCTTAATTACTTTTTAATAAACATTTTATTTTTTTAAGAATTATTTTATTTATTTGAAAGACAAAGTTACAGAGAGAGGTAGAAACAGAGAGAGCGGTCTTCCACCCACTGGTTCACTCCCCAGAAAGCCGCAATGGCCAGAGCTGAGTTGATCCGAAGCCAGGAGTCAGGAGCTTCTTCCAGGTCTCCAACGTGGGTGCATGGGCCCAAGGACTTTGAGCTATCTTCTACTGCTTTCCCAGGCCATAACATAGAGTTGGATTGGAAGAGGAGCAGCTGGGAATAGAACCGGAGCCCATATGGGATGCCGGTGCTTCAGACAGCGGTTTTAACCCATGCTGCCACAGGCCTGTAACTATTTTAAATAATTATGATATTTTTAACTCTTGAAAGTTTTCTTTTTTTTTTTAAGATTATCAATATATTTATTTTAATTAACACATAAAATTGTACATGTGTGATGTTTCAGCACATGTATACATTGTGTAATGTTCAAATCAGGATGTCTTATCTCTTCAAACATTTCTTTGTAGTGAAAATAGTCAATATCCTTTTTTGAAAAATACAGTATATTTTGATTATCCATAGTCACTGATCTGTGCAATACAACACCTAAGCTTCTTGCTCTGTGACATAGTACCCATTGGTCAGCCTCTCCTCATGCCCACCTCTCCCTCCTCTCCCCAGGCTCTGGCAATCGCTGTTCTACTCTCGACTTCTATGAGATCAACATTTTTAGATTCCACATGTGTAAGGTCATGTGGCATTTTCCTTTCTATGACTGTCTTATTTTAATTAACAGAATGTTTTCTACTTCCATATAACTATTGGAGATATACCCAAAAGAAATGAAATTGGCATGTTGAAGAGACATTTGAATTCCCATGTTTCTTGCAGGATTATTCACGCTAGCCAAGATATAAACTCAAGCTAACTGTCAATCAACTTTGAAGTAGATAAAGAAAATGTTGAGGTAAATGTATGTGATACAAGCACACACACACACATGTGTGTGATGGAATACTATTCAAACATAAAAAATGAAGAAATGCTGTCATTTGTGATATCATGGAAACCTGTCAATGTTCTGAGGCTTAATGGTACCAATTTGGCAATGAAGTCACGTCCAGAGCTAATTTCCTGCACTTCCAGATTTGCCATCCTACTAAAAAAAAAAAAAAAAAAAAAAAAAAGAAAGTTTTCAACAATAGTCTTTTAAGCTAAATATTTATTTTATTTCTTTGAAAGGCACAGTTACAGAGAGAGAGCAAGAGGCAGAAAGAGAGATTTTCCATTGACTGGTTCACTCCCCAAATGGCAGCAACAGCCAGTACTGAGCCAGACCAAAGCCAGGAGCCAGGAACTTTTTCCAGGTCTCTTCCATGGGTTGCAGGGACCTAAACACATGGGCCATCTTTCTCTGCTTTTCCCAGGCCATTATCCAGGAGCTAGGTCAGAAGTGGAGAAGACGGGACATGAACTGGCACCCACAAGAGATGCTGGCATCACAGGCAGCAGCTTTAGCTCCTAAGCTATAGCACTGGTCTTAAAGCAATTTCTTTAGCAATAGACAATTCTTGGCTGAAGAATGAAAGCCTTGTTTCAGAAAAGACAACTGGGATGTTGCACCACAGAATCCAGTATCAATCTTGTGTCACTCAGACTGACTTGTCTCTATATAGTAAAGTCCACTTTGGAGAATAGACATAAAGAATTGTAGCTGACAGCTCTTCCCGTGAAAGACTACAGATCTTGGCATTGTGATTTGTCTTGAAGAAATTAATGATAATCATGTTTCTATTCTATTACTTATTCAGATTTCATTCACCTTTGATTAGTACTCTCTAAGCAGGCTAGTTTCTTTGATGGGATGATACTCATCAATCACAATCCCTAAGATAGCTAAGTTGCTATTCACCATATATTTCCAAAATTCTGACTGCTAGTTTGTCCTTTCTCTAAGACAATCGGACGTGCAAGCAACAAGAAATACCGCAATGGATTTTCTCACTAGTAAACATAATTTTCTCTTTTCAGTGGAATGGTAAGCCCTTTTTCTCCTTGTGATAAGGGAAAATTAATGGTTCCGAAAATAGTGATTTTTTTCTTTTATTCTTGCTTGATGCAGAAATTTCCCAGTATACTGTAAGTGTAAAGCAAGTATATTGATACTATTATTCTTAGTAGATATTTCCACTCTCCAAAAGGAGTCACTAGAAATAAAAATGCTGAGAGTATTATAAAAAAATACACAAACACTTCAAATGCTAACTGGGGATGATAGTAAGTGCTCTGCTTACACTTCTAAACATTGACTATTAACACTTGTATGCAACCATGTTCAGATAAAAGGATCATACAGCTACTGATTTAGAGAGTAAATGGTGACCCACCAAGACAACATATTAGATTCGACATCATGACTTCTGGAAAGGTTCTAAAATTCTGGGAGTTCTGGGTAGTTCATATGTGAGAGGATCGGTGGATTCCATGATCATATGTCCACTGCTACATAAACTTTGCAACAAATTAAATCTTTTGTTTTGGCGCAATTGAATATACGCTCTAATGTCAATGGATAAAAACTTGTTCTAAGATAGTTGCTTGTCCAGGCCTTGTGGAAATAAATATTTTATTGATAATCAGAATTTGTGTGTGGATTCTAGGCAAGTGGAACTGTTACTAACTTATAGGATGAAAGGGTTCTAACTCAATAACTTCACCTTGAGGTGACTGGTTAATATTCTCAAGGGACAATGATGGATTGAAGATTCATACTTTCTCTTTGTTGCTTCTGTAATTTTTCAATTTTCTGTAATTTGTGTTTTCAAATTCTGTAAATTTTCAATGATGTGAGATCATTGGGCTGAAGAAAAGCTAAACTTTTTGCCATCATAGCAACTCTGGTAATGAGTCTGTTGTAGCAGTGTTGAATGTCCATTGTAAGAATCCTGCTGCTATCACTCATTGAATCTTTTTCTCATTCTACGTTATTCTGAAAACTTTCTTAAAGCCTAGTTTATGGTCAATACTATGTGGTAAGCATTAACAAGTAATGCAAGTATCTTCATACAATGTGAAACTATTCGTCAAGGAACAGGTATGTGTTTTCATGCCAGATCTCTTTATTCCTGAAGTTTCAATCTGTCTCATTTTAGGTCTATACACATGACAAGTTTTCATTACACATAGGTGCATTGATTTTTCAGACCACTTCTTATGGGTCTATATTACAGCAGTCATCCATTTTTGTCTTTTTCCTACATCTTCCACTGATTCATCTCCTTTGCTATTGTCCATTCACCTAAATACATACTATTTATGACCATCTTTTCTTAAAGAACTACAAAGTGCAATACACACAAGGTCAAAATTTTCCAAGAAACAAAAAAATTTTTTGCAAAGTAGCTGCCACAGAGACTGATAACTGAATTTATATTAGTCCCCCATTATCCAAAACAACTATCCACCAAGAATTTATAATGACCTATTATGTTAATAAAATACATAAATATGACTTGATTCACCATCTTTGCACATTTTTATGATTTTTAAAATGGTATAAACTTCTGGTATTGATTCTGGATTCAATATGATTTTCAACATATAATCTTTCTTAAAAGATTTGTTTATTTATTTATTTGAGAGGCAGAGTTACATACATAGAGAGGCATAGACAGGCATAGACAGAGAGAGAGAGAGAGAGAGAGAGAGAGAGAGAGAGAGAGAGAGGGAGAGAAGTCTTCCATCCATTGGTTCATTCCCCAAATGGCTGCAACAGCCAGAGCTGGGCTGATCCGAAGCCAGGAGCCAGAAGCTTCTTCCCAGCCTCCAACATGGATGCGAGGGCCTAAGCAAAGTGCCATCCAGGGGGCTGAATCTGAAATGGAGCTGTTGTGACTTCAACCAAGACTCATATGGGATGCCCACAGAGCAGACAGAGGCTTAATCTGTTACGCCACAATGCCACTCCCTCAACATATAATCTTTGTCAGGGTCAAAAGTGGAGTCTGTTTGTCAGACCTCCACTTGATCCATATTATGCCACCAGTGAAGGAATTAAGTTACAGTTTGGCAGCTTTTACTCCAAAAGCTAAGGAATTACACTTTTAATGTGAAAAGTACAAAAGTAGTGTCTTCTAATTGTCTTGCAGGGATCAGACCCATGAACAATGGTGAGACCTGTAGATTTTTTTAACTTTGGATTCTAATTCTTTTTATACAGAAACCCCTGGAACTAGAACAGCCTATATTTCTATATCTTGGTTGTATGTAGTAATCAGATGCTGAAGCCCCATTGGCGTATATTTTATGTCATGTCATAGAAGAACCAGTGCCTCTTAGGACAGGTTATATTGTGGTTGAACAGGTTAAGTGGAGTTAGATCCAAAGGAGGTCATGTGTTATCTTGCAAGGCAGAAAGTGCTCTGCAGCAGTGGAAGAACAGAGGACCAGAGTCTAACATTTCAAGGTACTTGAGCATATTAATCTGCATGTTTCTTTCTTTCTCCATTCATATGTCATTTCTTATTTCTTCAAAATGTATACCATTATAATGGAATAGAATACTTGGAACTGATGGAATGAAAAAGATGTCATACTTCATACTGAAGCATAAGGTATATAGTGAAATATGTAGATTACTATTTTTCAAGGATGACAAGAAATATCCAAAATGTGAAAGAAAGGAAGTGTTATTCAGGTGTCAGAAAATATATCAGGGAAGATGCTCAGATGAGGTATTTTAGACTTTCAGAAGATAGAATATGATAGAATATAGAATAGTTTGAACAACAGCTAAAATTTTGGTTTGTTGACTAATGTCAGAAAGGGATAAGCAATAAGGCTGATTATAAATTATTAATGGCTTGAACTATCACGTCGCAAAATTTTAAATTTATATATTTTTCTATATAGTAATTAAAAATCTTTCACATATATTTATTTCAATATAGCATATTAGTTGGAAAAAACAATGAGACCCACACTGTTAACTTTTCCTGGTTAAATAAATAAATGAATTGTTAATCATATACTAACAATATTCAATATTTGAAGAAACTCTGTATAAATTTTAACTCTGATTTAGACAATGATTTATGCCTGAAAAATACAAGAGAGAAATCTGGCAGAACAGATAGATTGAAAAGTAGGAACCAATAAATTTGTCATTAATATTGAGTATTTAATTGTATATTTTCATGATAATTGAAATGATATGAATATGGGAGGCAAAATTAATAAAGTAGTGGAGTTGGAAAAAAGAAAACTCTGGATGAAACCTTTGGAGGAACCAGTCATAAGGTTATTCAATATTCAAAAATAATGCAACATATTGTAGTTAGGTAAATTCAGTGGTATAAAAATTTTGGAACTTCTCTGGATGAATTATTTTACTTTGATTCAATGAAAAGCAGATATGAAATAAAGGGATTGTGAGCAAAAGTTATCAGATGCTTGAGGAAAGAAACAATATCTGAAATCATCATTCAGTGGAGTGGTAAGTTGAACGTACTAATCAAATACAGAATGATTGATTACACTGGAAACATACCGAGAAGTGAACATAATGAGTCCAGTGAATGCGTTAACACAAAATATAAGCAATTTTAATTGAGAAATTATCAGAGGAAAGGGTCTTGAGAACTGTGTGTATTTTCCTTTTGAGCAGATGGACGGTCGTTCTTCCAGCATAAGGAGCTCTCCTCTTGTTATTGCTCATCATCTCTCAAAGCAGACAAGGGCTGCTGTGGAAGATTAGTGTAAAAGTAAACATAGAATTTTACAGGAAGTGGGCTGAATATTGCAAGGGACATTCAAAGAGTGAATGATTTAAAATCCAGGTATTTGCTGGGGCCAGTGTTGTGACAGATAGTGCCACCTGTGACTCTGGTATCCCATGTCAGAGAACTGATTTGAGTCCCAGCTGCTCTACTTCCTGTTCAGCTTCCAGCTAATGTGTCTGGGAAAGCAGCAGCAGATGTCCTGATTATCGGGGCTGTCACCACCCATGAGGGAGACTCACTCAGAGTTCCAGGTTCCAGGCTTCAGAAGTTCCAGTCCTGAGCCATATGCTGCCATTTGGAGTGTGAACAGTTGATTAAAGATCTCTCTCTCTCTCTCTTTCTCTCTCTCTTTCTCTCTCTCTCTCTCGCTCTGCCTGTGAAATAAATAAAAGAAAGGATATGTAAAAAGTGAGAAGAAATTTTAATGAATTTTCAAAGCTATCAGTTTGGGTTATTAAAGATAATTAGAGGAAAGGAACTCAAGAAGCTGAGAGGCCAGATACATAGAAGCACACATTGAAACACTACGCTGAAGCCTACTTAAACGACAATCATTCATCCTCTCCTCTTTGCAATATTTTGGAGTAACTTTTCTGTGTA
Source organism: Sylvilagus floridanus (assembly GCA_949820135.1). Lineage (NCBI taxonomy): Eukaryota > Metazoa > Chordata > Mammalia > Lagomorpha > Leporidae > Sylvilagus > Sylvilagus floridanus. The sequence continues at coordinate 96,001,796 of OX463225.1, forward strand.
ACATCTTTCTGCTTTCTTATGGTTTTACTGATGAGCCTTCCCAATCACTCATATGTGATAGATTTTTTTTTAAAAGGAAAGAAATACATACATTCTAAAATCAATGAGAAAGTGGAGTCTTACTCCATAGATTCAGACAGTGAATCAGACAAAATGTCTTTTTGTCTGAAAGAATCTTGCCTTCTGGTTTGGTAAAATAATTCACACTGTCTGCCAATGCATAGTAATCCACAAAATGACATATTTTAGTGCTTTATGCAGGAGGACATTTAATGCTCAGGAGAAAGAACATGTTTCTGTTTAGTAATTCAGTCAGGAAGAGATGTGCGTGTGTGTTTTAATCTTTACTCAGCACAAATAATCCTGACGCTTCTCATTCAGATTGCATTGCCTTGAATTCTGCTTCCTCCTCCAGAATTCTTTTTTTTCTAGTTATTATTTACATCTTTCAAATATTTGCAGATCATTTTCATATTCCCTCTGCCAGCTATAAATATCATGCTGCTTTAATCTTTCCCACAAATCAGACTCCTTTTCTTATTATTCAGTCTTTTTTTCCAGGATCCTTTCCAGCATCACTACATATGGCCAGTATTGAAGTGCTGTGACATTAATGCAACGTAGCAGCTGCAGTCTGGCCAATGAAAATATCAATTTCTATTCTCATATAGGGTGTCCCTTCATCTTGCATTTATTACCATAGGTATGCATTTGTTTCTCGTTTACTGTTCATTTTCACCTTTCTGTACGAAATGTTCAGACTTAGCCTAGATCTTTCTATATATTTTAATTTCTATATTCAGGCATTAATCACCTTGATATTCTATAAACTCCATGGTTTTATTTCACATTTAATGATTTCATTCATTTTCATTAGAAAATCTCTATTTGAAGACAAATTTGTGTCACATAACGAGTCTTCATTATTCCTTTGTTTAGATAATTTGTAGTGATATAAAATAGAGAACTAAAATCTAATGCTTAAAGTAAGCCGATTATCTTAGATAATGTTTCTGAAAAAGATATTTATCATTACTTTAATGACAGTATTCAATTCGATACTTATTATAAAATGCCATGTCATTCCCACAATTCAGATTATGTGGAAAAAGCATTTTATAAAATATTTTTTTTCTGAAATAGTAGAAATTATTGAAATTTTTTGAATTTTAGTCAGTTTCTAGTTGCTCTAAGGGGAAATTTTTATTTCTTTGAATAAGTTTCAAATTTGACTGCTTTTGGCATTCCATGTGTTATTGTACAAAGCATGGTTCTGAATGACTTAACATAATATATGCAGAGGAAATGGGAAAGAATCTTTACACTTTGAAAAATGTTACGTATTCCTGGCTTGGACAATGATGCTGTGTCCTCAGCTCTCAAGCTACAATCCATATGCAATCAATATTAATGTGTAAAGCAGAACACTCTATTTATGTTTCCATATGGAAGCCTGTAAAACAAGTTACTAACTTTCCATAAAATAGTTCTTAGTTCATTTTTCCTATTGCTGTGCCTTGGAGTAGGGCTGCAGGTACAAGTCAATGGAGTTATTGAAAATGTGCAATTTGGAAATATTAGAATATATAAGGTTAGAGAGACCTAAAATAATGTAGACATATCAATTTTGGCTGCATGAAAAGTTTTGGGAGATATATAGTGGATTCAACTGAAAATTAGTTCAATGGATGCCACTGGAATTATGTCCTAAATCTTAATCTACTGGGCCACCACTCTGGCATCGCAGATAAAGCTGTTACCTGCAGTGCCAGCACCCCATATGGGTGCTAGTTCCAGTCCTGGCTGCTCCACTTCTGATCCAACTCTCTGCTGTAGCCTGGGAAAGCATAGAAGATGGCCCAAGTCCTTGGGTCCAAGCACCCAATTCAGAGACCTGAAAGAAGCTTCTGGATCCTGGCTTCAGATTGGCCCAGATTGGCCATTTGGGGAGTGAACTGGCAGATGGAGGACCTCTCTCTCTCTCTCTCTCTTTCTCTCTCTCTGCCCCCCTGTAACTCTGATTTTGAATAAATAAATAAATCTTTAAAAAATTTTTAATGTACATGCCCACTATTCTAATATATGATTGAGGAAGTGATGATCCCATCCCATTCACCAGATAATTTTTTAATTTTTCATAGCCAATATCAGTCATCTGTGAGAAAATTTGAACAAAATTCAAAATTAAATATCTATTTTAAGAAAACACTTAACAAACTAGGAAAAAAAGAATTTTCTCAACCTTATACATACTTCAGTATCAACCTACACGCAGCTATACAAATTGGAGTTATCATAATTAATTGTAAATTACCACATTTTCCTTTTATTGTAAGGAAAAAGATAATTGTATCCTTTCTCAATATTTTCTGTTGATTATAATAAGTGTAATAATATTTTTTAGAAAATTCATTCAGTCGGCACTGTGGCATAGCGGGTAAAGCTGCTGCCTGAAGTGCCGGCATCCCATATGGGCGCTGGTTCGAGCCCTGGCTTCTCCACTTCTGATCTAGCTCTCTGCTATGGTCTGAGAAAACAGTAGAAGATGGTCCAGACACTTGGACCCCTGCACCCATATGGGAGACTTGGAAAAAGCTCCTGGCTCCTGGCTTCTGATTGGCGTAGTTCCAGCCGTTTTAATGATCTGGGGAGTGAACCAGCCAATGGAAGACCTCTCTCTCTCTCTCTCTCTCTCTCTCTCTCTCTCTCTCTCTGCATTTCTGTAACTCTAACTTTCAAATAAATAAAATAAAAAAAAAGAAAATTCATTCAGATTAGAAAGAGAGAAATTAAACTACCTTAATTTGCAGTTAACAGCGTATCAACATGAAATCTGATGAGTTATACAATTTTTACTGTAATGGCTGTATGAGTTTAGGAATAAGATATAATAATAAGATAAGATAAGATATAATAAGATATAATATAGCTAACCTACTTCAAAATTTTACTACATATTTCAAAAAATTTGTTTTACTTCATGTGCGTATTAAATCAGCTGACATTTAAAAATGCTTATGATAACATCAAACATATGAAAAATTTAAAATAAAGATGTGCCAGACCGAGGTATTGAGACATAAAACTCCTGTTAGCAATTAAAGACAATTTAAATAAAATCAGACAGGAGATACCTTGCTTGTGTCTCCAGAGACTTAATACTCATTTCATGAAGAGATCAAATCTCTCTAAATTATTTGATAAACTAAATGAAACAAGTACTAAACCTCTATAGATTTTTGTACAATTTGACATGCTGCTTGTAATCTATAAGAAATTTAAATGGGCTAGAAACTTCAAAATAAGTTGGAAAACATAAAGACAAATGGAAAGACTGACCTGACTTCAAAGATTACTATTAATGTGTGGATTTATGGCAGTATAATTTTTGCATCAAGTAGACTCCATGGAGAAGGTTAGAAAATGTAGGCACTGACACATGGAAAACTGAACTTTTTGCATAGGTATATTGAGATACAATTCTCATAGCATACGATTCGGTTATTTTTAGTGTATGCACAGAGATTTACACCATAATTTCAATCAAATGCAAGAGATTTTATCACCTCAGAAATAAAGCCCATAGCTTTTACCTAACAAATATTAATCTCCCAAACTTCCCTTGCCATATGTTAATGTTACTTTCTGCCTCTATAAATTCATCTACATTTTCCATTTCGTATAATGGAATGATATGTGATTCTCAGTGACTGATTTAATGTTTTCAAGATACATGCACATAGCAGTATGTATCAGCACTTCAATCTTTTTATGGTCAAGCAACATTGCACTATACAGGTTTATAACACAAATGGTTTATCAGATCATTGACTATTGAATATTTGTGTTGTTAACTTCTTTTATTAATATTAATATTAGGGCTGGCTGTGTGGCTGAGTGGGTAAAGCCACCGCCTGAGGTGCCCACATCCTCTATGGGCATCGATTAGAACCCCAGCGGCTCCAATTCTGATCCAGCTCTCTGCTATAGCCTGGGAAAGCAATGGAGGATGTCCCAGGTCCTTGGGCCCCTGCACCCATTTGGGAGACCCAAAGGAGGCTTCTGGTTCCTGGTTTCGGATTGGTCCTCTTCCGGCCATGGCAGCCAACTGGAGGGTGAACCAGTGGATGGAAGACCTTTCTCTCTCTCTCTCTCGCTCTCGCTCTCTCTCTCTCTCTCTGCCTCTCCTTCTCTCTGTGTGGAACTCTGACTTTCAAATAAATAAATAAATCTTTAAAATGTATTAATATTATAGCTATGCACATTCTGAACATGTTTTCTTGTGCATATTTATTTTCATTTCTTTTCAATGTAAACCTAAGAGTGGAGTTGCTGGATGAAATGGTAACACTATGTTTAAATTCTGAGCAAATTTCACTCAGTTTTCCAATATGATTGCACCAGTTCACCTTTCCACCAACATTCCACAAAAGTTCAGATTTTCCCATATACATATTTTTCTCATGACTTGTTACTATTTATCTTTTTTATTGTAATTACACTCTGGAGCATAGAATGGAATCTCATTTAGGTTTTAATTGCATTTCTTTGATCATGGACACTGTTGGCTTTCTTTCCATGTGTCTAGTGTCTGTTCTTATATCTTCTTTGGTGAAATGTTTATATTTAACATAGCATATTTTAGTCAGTTAATATGTATTGTTATTTTGCATTTGTAGAGTTTTTAATATATTCTCATCAGTTATGCAAATATTTTACCCATTCTTTAGGAACTGTAAGATTGTCCTTTTACTTTCCGGATAATGTCTTTTGTTGCACAAGCATCTCTCATTTTTGTGAACTTAAATTAATCTTTCCCTCTCTTTTCTTGCTTGAACATTAGCTGTCATATTTAAAGCTCACTTCTAAGTCTGACATCAAAAATGTTTATTCCTAAATATTTTTGTAAGAGTTTTATATTTGAAATTGCAGACTTAGACTTTTGAGGTAATTTCGAGGTAATTTTTATACATGATATGAGATAGGGAAGTAACTCCATTCTTTTGCAAATGGATATCCAGTTGCCCCAGTAGCAGTTGTTTAAAGATGTTTATTTACCAATTCCATGTTCTTGGAATCCATGTGAAAAACAGCAGATTGTAGAAGTATTTCTTTTGATTAATTTATATATCTATTCATATTATCTTGAATATTGTAAACGTTAGGAACTTTGAAAACTGGGAAATCGGGACCAGCATTGTGGTACACTGGGTTAAGCAGTCACCTATGATGCCAATCCCATGAGTGTCTGTGCTAGCTCCAGCTACTTCACTTCTGATGTAGCACCCTGCTAGTGCCCGTGGGAAAGCAGTGGAAGATGGTTCAAATGACCAGATCCCTGTGACCCATGTGAGAGACCCAGATGGTGCTCCAGGCTCCTGGTTTTGCTGGCTCATTCCCCACCATTACGTCCATTTGGATAGTGAACAAGTGGATGGAAGATATCTCTCTGTGTCTCCCCTTTTCTCTTTTCAACTCTCCCATTCAAATAAGTAAGGCAATCCTTAAAAAACAATGGAAAATGCAAGTCCTCCTTGCTTGTTCTTTTATTTCAAGGCTGTTTTAGTTAGCTAGTGTTTCCTGAGATTCCATATGAATTTTAGGATGTGTCAATTTTTACAAAGAATAGAATGAGAATCATTGTAGAAATTGTGTTGTAGTCATGAAAATCTGACTGGCATAGAAACATATTGCTAATTCAACTTGCTAGTATTTAGTTGAGGATTTTTCCTTGAATATTTGTAAGAAATATTGGGTTGGAGTTTTTTGTTTCTTATAATTTTACTGGCTTAGTTATCAGGGTAATGATGAACTCACAGAAAGCTTGAAGGAATTTTTCCTCTTCTACATTTGAAAAATGTTTGAGAAGTTTCACTATCAAGTCATCTTGAGAAAACTGCAGGAATTCACAGGTGAACCAATGTAGATACACTTTTACTTTTGGACATTTTTGAAAACAAATTAAAAATTTCTAATTTTTAATTCTATTAAGATTTTCTATTATTTTGGCAGTTTGATAGTATTTTTCTAGAAATATGTTGATTTTATCCAGGTTATTTGATTTATTTTCATACAATCAGTCACAATATTTCTTTCAATCTTATGGCCATCTATAAATTCAGTAGCCATGTCCCCACTGTTTTTCATGATTTTCTCAGTATGAGTATTCTCTCTCTCTCTCTCTCTCTCTCTCTCTCTCTCTCTCTCTTTTGTTGTTGTTAACCACACCAAAAATTTTGCCAATATTGTTGGTCTTTTCAAAGGACCACATTTTGAGTTTTTACATCTATATTGTCCTCTATCCTCTATGATATTAATCTCTAATTTTTATTACTTCCTTTCTGTGTTTCATTTTGGGTTTAGTTGTGTCTTCTTTTGTCTAATTACTTAATGCATAAAGTTAGATTATTGATTTTCTTGTGTTTTTTCTTTGAGTCATTGATTGTTTAAATATTTTAAAATATTTTTACATTTTACACTTTCTGTTCTTGATTTCTTGTTTAATAGCATTACAATCAATGAAAATATTTTGCATGATTTTTTAAAAGATTTGTTTTTATCTATTTGAAAGGCAGAGTTATATATAGAGAGAGAGGTCTCTCAGCTGCTAGTTCACTCCCCAAATGCTCAAAATAGCCTGCAAGTGGCAGGAATCCAAGAATTGAGCCATCATCTTCTGTCCCTAAGGGTGTTCCCTAGAAGCTAACTGAATCAAAGGCAGAGTAGCTTGATTCAAAACAGGTACTCAGCTTCTGGCAAAGTGAGTCCCAATTGTTGACCTGACTGCTGAATTAAACACATCTTCTATGATATAGTTGCTTTACTAATGCTTGACTGCATTATTGATCTTCTTTTTGTTGTTGTTCCATTCATAACGTAATGTAGGGTATGAAAGTCTCCAAGGATTATTGCATCACTCTATATTTCTTCAGTTCCATCAAGTGTTGCTTTGCATATTTTGCTATTGAATGTTAGCTATGTATATACTCTAATATTATTTTGGTGGATTGGCTCGTTCTCTATGTAAAATATTTCTTTTTTGTACAATATAGCATTTTTTGATTTAAAAGTCTATATTCTCTGTTTTTTTTAAATTATTATTTACTTGAAAGACAGAGTTATAGAGAGGCAGAAGCAGAGAAAGAGAGAGAGAGAGAGAGAGAGGAAGAGAGAGAGAAAGAGAAGTCTTCCACCTGCTGGTTCACTCCCCAAATGGCCATAATAGTTGGAGCTGGGCTGATTGGAATCCAGAAGCCTGGAGCTTCTTTCAGGCCTCCCGCTTGGGTTTAGGGGCCCAAGTGCTTGGGCCATTTTCTACTGCTTTCCCAGGCCATAGCAGAGAACTGGGACTCAAAAAGGTGCCCATATGGAATGCCAGTATGGGAGACGGAGGCTTTACTTGCTACTCCACAGCACCAGCCCCTATTTTCTGTAGTATTAATATAACTACTTCAGCTCTCTTATAGTTGCAACAAACATGGAACACCTTTTTCCATTATTTCATATTCAACATGTTCTATCTTTAAATTTATAAAGTGAGTTTATTATAAAAAGCAGGTATTTGCATATTGCATTTCAAAATAAATTCTGACAATTTCTGTCATTTTATTAGAAAATTCAATCTACTTTTATAAAAAATAATTATGAGAAAGAAGGGACTTACTTCTGCAGTTTTTCTGTTTGTTTCTTATGTGTCACATTTTCTGTTAAATTCTTCTAATTGCTCCCACTTTTTGTTGATTAATTAGTTTTTATTGTGTGCTATTTTTCTATTCTTATTTTCTTACTGGAAAATTATTTTCAATGTTTCCCTTTAGTGCTTACACTAGGAATTACAATTAATTTCTTCACTTATAGCAATGTATTTTCTGTTATTACCACCTTAGTTACAAATGCAAACAGAACTGCTCTTTCTTTATTTTGTTATTGTCTCAAATTACATATTTATTCATTGTGCCCCATAATACATTTATAAGTACTGCTAAATGTGTTAATCTTTTGTACCCTATTTATTAAAATCATCATTAATAGAAATATGGGAAAAGCATTTAGCAAAGTTGTTAATACAGAATATCTGTGTCCTGTATCAGAATGCTTGGGTTCAGATCTGTCTCCATTTTCAATTCCAGCTTCCTGATAACACACTTTATAAGAGGCATGGGGTGATGGCTCATGTACTTGGTTCCCTGCCATTCATGTGAAAGGTTCAAGTTGAGTTCCTGGCTCCTGACCCAGCCTTCCCTGTTATGGATCTCTGGAGAGTGAAGCAATGGGTGGAAGATTCCCTTTCTCTCTCTCTCTCTCTCTCTCTCTCTCTCTCTCCCCTTCCCTCCAATGAAGAAAAAAAATATATTTATTTTTGAAATGAAAAAATGCATTGATACTGGCTTTTGTATTTTCCCATATAATTATTTTTTACCAGTGTTCTTTATTCTTTAGTTTGGCTCAAATTGCTGTCATGTCTTTTCGTTTACACTTGAAAGACTCCTTTTAGAATTTTTTATAGGAAATGTTAAGTTATGATGAACTCCCTCAGCTGTTGTTTTTCAGGAAATGTCTTAGTTTTTGAAAGATAATTTTGTCAGATATAGAATTATTTGTTGACAGTTGTTTTTCTTTAATTCTTTTAGGACTTCAAATATGTAATCCCACAGTTTGTGGTCTCCCTGGTTTCTACTAAGAAATCAGCCGTTAATTTTATGCAAATCCCTTGTATATGATGAGTCATTTTCCTCTTTCTTCCTTTAAGATTTTCACTTTGCTTTTGTCTCTTAAGAATTTAATTATAATATGGCTTGTGTGGATCTCCTTATTTTTATCCTTCTTAGAATCTTTTGAATTTCTTGGATATGCTGATTTATTTCTCATAATTGGGAATTTTTTGATTATTTATTTTTTACAATCCTTTCCTTCCCATATCTCCTTTATAATCCCCATTATATCGAATGTTATCATGTTTTATGGTGTCTCACCAACTGAATAATTATCGATCTTCAATGTCATTGATTCTTCTTTCTGCCTGTTTGCATCCACTTTGAAAGCTCTAGGGAATTTTCATTTCATTCAGGAAATTTTAAGTTCCAGAATTCATGTTTAGTAGTGTTTAAAGTTTCTCTGATTATTGACATCCCTATTTTTAATTTTTTTCTAATTTCTTTCAGCTCATTGTCTATGCTTTTCTTTATCTCATTGAGTTTCTTAAGATAGCTGATTAAAAGTGTTTTCAGTAAATCCAATGTATGTGTTCCACAAAAATAGTTCCTATTAATTTTCCTTTAGCATGGGTCATGCTTTCTTCTTTAATTGTATGTTTTGTAAATACTGTGCAAACTGAACATTTTGACATCAGAATGTGCTAATTATGAAGTCACCTTCTCACCTGCATGTTTCTTGTGGTTATTGTTTTCCCAAGGCTATTTTGCTCACTTAGTAACTTTTCTAAGTTGGTTTTGTAAGGACTGGACCATATCAAGTGTATTCACTCTGCAGAGTCTCTTTCCTTTAGTGTTGCTCTTCTGTGGTCATCTAGTGCTCTGATTGAGATTTCTTTGAATGCACAGGAACAAAAAAAATATTAAAAAATGAAAAAAAAAGTGCAGCAATGTCTAGATTGGAACGTTAATTTAAATAATTGATTAAATTTTAACTGGACTATTTAATTTATTTTTGACTAGCAAGTTTATTGTTAATAGCCAAATAGTCAAAATAGCTCAAATGGTGAGTGGATAAGCAAAATTGATTCCCCAATAAAATACAATACCACTCAAAGAAAGAAGGAAAATGAATAAGCCAAAGATACACAAAGTAACATGGTTTATTTTCAAAATAATTTCACTAACTTATGGGAGCCAGAAAAATATACTTACTATGTTATACTGCATATATAGGACTTCAGGCACTGAAAACTCATGTATTTTCTAGGGTGTAAGGCCAAAGAAAGGAACAGGATGCCTGCCCAAATGGGAAGCTGAGCATGATTCGTAATGACTTGTTTACTATGTCAGTTCTGGTGACAGTTCCATGAATGTATACAAACGTCAAAACATATCAAATTGCATATTATATATGTATATATATACCCATATGTAATTATTAAATGTAATGTGTATTATATACAAAGGTATTTCAAAATGTTCATGGAAATATGTATTATAAAAAATTGTGTATGTATTTTCAAAGTGTTTTACAAAAAATAAGCTTTTGTTTTCATTCCACATTTATGAACCTTTTGAAGTACCCTTGAAAATATACACTATGTATCTCTCTATATATAATGAGATATATAGCTTATACATGTCTGTTTATATATATAGATTGTTTTATGTTAGACTTCCATAAAACTGTTATATTATGTATTTCATCTGTATCCATCTTGCATCATTCTGCCTTTGGTAATTGACTATCAGATGGCTAGAAAAATTGTTGAGGATCCCTCTGGAATCAGAACTTTGAAATCTATTTAGCCATATATTAGCTTGATTTTCTAGGGAATGAAGTGCGATTTCAGTAAAGGGCCAGAGTGTATTTTTACTCCAATTAAACAATACAAATAAATATAAATGAAAGGATGAATACAGTTACATTTTACACTAATTTTATACTAATATTTTATAGAGCTATTGAACATAAGGAAATCAGATAAAACATTGAAATAGATTTTATCTCAAATTTTGACCTAGTTACTTATGTAATGGTTATACAATAGCCTATTTTTTTTAAAAAGATTTATTTATTTTACTTGAAAGTCACCGTTACAGAGAGAAGGAAAGGGAGAGAAAGAGAGAGAGAGAGGTCTTCCATCTGCTGGTTCACTCCCCAGATGGCCGCAATGGCCAGAGCTGTGCCAGTCTGAAGCCAGGAGGCAAGAGCCTCCTCTGGGTCTCCCAAGCAGGTGCAGGGGCCCAAGGCCTTGGGCCATCTTCTACTGCTTTCCCAGGCCATAGCAGAGAGCTGGATCGGAAGTGGAGTAGTTGGGTCTCGAACCAGCACCCATATGGGATGCTGGCACTGTAGGTAGCGGCTTTACCGGCTATGCAACAGCGCCAGCCCCACAATAGCCTATTTTCTACTAAATCAACTGTGTATAAAATAATACTATCCTTAAGTACAAAATAAAATTTTAGACTTTGTTCATATAATATGATTTGGGGATTTTCTATATGTCTAGAGAAAGTTCAAAGACAAACAAATGAAAGATTATTAAATCAAGTTTTGTATAATTTATATCAATCTTTCATTTTTATTTATTTGAAAGGTAGTGTTACAGAGAGGCAGAGGCAGAGTGAGAGACAGAGAGAGGCCTTCCATCTGCTGGTTCACTCCCCAGTTGGCCACAATGACCAGAGATGCGCTGATCTGAAGCCAGGAGCCAGGAGCTTCTTCTGAACACAGGGGCTAAAGGACTTGGGCTATCTTTTAATGCCTTCCCAGGCCATTAGCTGAGAGCTGGATCGGAAGTGGAGCAACTGGGACTCAAACCGCACCCACATGGGATACCAGTACTGCAAGCGTCAGCTTTGCCCTCTACACCACAGCATTGGCCCCACATACCAAACTTTCTTAACTGTAAATATGTGATATTTATTAAATTTTATTTTCCAAATTGTAAGACTTCTTTGACCAATACAATTCATTAAAGTAAATTAATGATATCAGAAGTCAGAGAAACTTACAGGTGTTTCCCCACTTATGATGCAATTAAATCACAATAAATACAACTTAAGTTAAAAATATCATGTCAACAATACATTTAAAAAATCTAACCTTACTGAACATTATATCTTAGCAATACAGTACACTGTAGTTCTTTTCTTTTTAATCCTGTGATCTTGTGGCTGATTGGAATCTACAGCTTGCTATGCACAATCCAGAAAGAACTACAATACATATGGCTAGCTCAGCAAAATATCAAAATTCAAAAGATGAACTACAATTTCTACTTAATATATATTTATTTTGTACCATTCTAAGGTAGAAAACTCATACATAAATTTAACCATCAAATATTGGATACTGTATATATATATGGATGTACGTTTTTGTGTGTGTGTGTAAAGAGCCTACGTTGCTTGACTGAATGAGCCGTGAATAGAAAATACTGAACATATATGAACTGTTTTTGTTATTATTCCTTAAACTATACAGTACAACAGCTATTTACAGAACATTATACTCAATATTATAAGTAATATGGAAATAATTCCATGTATATGGAGGGAAGTGTCTAAACTATATGCAAATACTTTCCCATTTATATAAGCAACCTGAGTATTTGCAAATTGTGTTACCCAAAGAGGGAACCACAATGCTCCAAGGAAACTGAGCAAGGCTCTGTGGTTATGTATCTATAACTATATCTACAACAACTAAAACAGTTGAAGGGTAACAGATGTATAGGTATGGATATCCACATATGTACATACATATAAATAATAGAGTACATTGGTTGAATTTTATAGTTAGAAATACACAAACACATTACGATGAAGACATGTAAATGTGGAGCTAATGCGAAGGAAGCACAAATATCACTTTGTGGACACAAATGTAACTACAACATGCAGTAGGACTTAAAATAAGCTTTCATATGTTATCAGTTAACCAATTCTAGCAGTCAATTAGCTAAATACTTATTTTTATATGTTGCACTTTAAAATATTTTATGTATTTCAAAGGCAGGGAGAGAGAGAGAGAGAGAGAGAGAGAGAGAGAGAGAGAGAGAGAACACATGTGTGAGCGCAAATCCTGACAACAGCCTGACCTGGGCCAGGCTGGAGCAAGAAGCTCCATTCAGGTTGTCTGGGAACTTGAAGAATTGAATATTTGAGTCATCATCTGCTGCTTTCCAAGGTTTATATTAGCAGGAAGCTGGATGGGAAGTGGATCATTCAAACTGCCACTACATTATAGGGTATGGGGGTCCCAAGTGGTGTTTTAACACATTATACCAAAAGGATATAGCTGTGGCTATTGATATGATAATCAATGTAAAGAGTCTGAAACATCCTAGCAATCCACAAATAAAAATATTTTATTTAAAAATCAATTTTCTTTGGCCAGTGCCACGGCTTACTAGGCTAATCCTCTGCCTGTGGTGCCAGCACCCCTTGCTCTGGTCCCAGTTGGGGCGCCGGATTCTGTCCTGGTTGCTCCTCTTGCAGTCCAGCTCTCTGCTGTGACCCAGGAAGGCAGTGGAAGATGGCCCAGGTCCTTGGGCCCTGCACCCATGGGAGACCAGGATGGGGAACCTGGCTCCTGGCTTCGGACCGGCGCAACACACCAGCCGCAATGCACCAGCCGTAGCGGCCATTGGTAGATGAACCATCGGAAAAAGGAAGACCTTCCTCTCTGTCTCTCTCTCTCTCTCACTGTCCACTCTGCCTGTCAAAAAAAAAAAAAACAGTTTTCTTTAAGCTCTAAAGTCTTTAATTTCCCATATTTATAAGTATTTTAGAAAAGACAGTTGTATTTAAAACTTTTTACTCCTTTATTTGTAAGGGAGGTAGGAAGCAAGGATGAAGAGACGAGAAAGGCAGTGTGTATGTGTTATTATCCTCTGATTCACTTCACAAATGCCTGGATCCAAAGTCAGGAGCCAGAAATATAATCTTGGTGTTTTATATATTCAATTTTTGTTGTATTCTTTTAAAATGTATTCATTTTTATTTATTTGAGAGGAACACACACCACACATACACACACACACACACACACACACACACTCACACACACACACACACTGGGAGAGACAGAGAGTAATAGAGAGAAATAGTAATAGAGAGAATCAGAGACTGGTTCACTTCTCCAGTTCCACAACATTGTGGGCTGAGCCAGCTGAAACTAAAAGCTTGAAATTCAGTCCAGGTCTCCCACCTCAGCAGCAGAGAGCCAGCCACTTGAGCCTACTTCATCCACTTCAGGCTGTGCGTCAGCAGCAAGTTAGAATAAGGAGTGTATGTAGGAGGTAAACCCATGCACTCGAATATGGGATGCAGGTGTCCTAACAAGTGTCTTAACCTCTAGGTCAAACACTTGCTCCATTTTACTAGTACGAACTTTCATGGTGGGAAAATTAGCGGAAAAAAAAGTCATTTTCCATGAGAATAACCTGTGATGATTATTTTGTTTATTTCCTAAACCTAATTTGACCCCACCACTGTGTCTTAGATCCTGTAGATCATGTTTTCTTTCAGTTATGGACTATGCAAAATTGATTTCTAATCTCCATAGCGTATCAGATTGTGAAATGAATGAAAGCTCCTCAATCCTTGGATCCAGGCCTACAGATTTAGATGAAAAAAGTCTGCTAAGTATCAAAATTATGTTCTAATTTTTCTCACTTGGAAAGCTGTTACCTCTGTTTCACAGATTTTTCATAGCTCCTGTTTAAATGAGTTGAACGTAAGCCAGCCCTATTTAGGTTTATATGAACATGTGAAATGACCAATTTAGAGCATTTTCTCTAAAGACCAACAATAAATTTATCAAAAAATAACTGTTGGCACACCATGAAGCCATGAAAATACAATCTGCTGTGAGAAAAAATCTAAAAAGGCACCATGGAAAGTTAAAGGAAATAAGAAAACACAGATTTTGGGGAAGCTGTCAAAAAATTTTTATGGGGGGACTCAGGCTATGGTGTAGTGGGTTAAAATCCCAGCCTGCAGCACCAACATCCCTTATAGGCACCAGTTCAAGTTCCAGCTGCTCTACTTCTGATCCAGCTCCCTACTAATGTTGCCCTTGCATCCATATGGGAGACTCAGATGAAACTCTTGGCTCCTGGCTTCAGATAAGTTCAGCTCTGGCAATGCAACCATTTTGGGAATGAAAAGTTGGATGGAATACCTCTCTGTCTCTACCTCTGTATGTAACTCTGTCTTTCAAATAAATAAAGTAAATCTTTAAAAAAATTGTTATGGTATAATTTTTTCCATAATCATCCACCACATCCATTTAATATACTGAAATACTGTATAATGATACTTTAATAATTATCAAATGTATGCTGTATTCATTTGAATTATAGAATATCAGAATAATTTATTCCATAGTGCAAACGATTTAAGATTTCAGTTCTTACTGACTTGTTCAAAGAGTGCTATTACCTAGTTCTAGAGTAACTATTAATCAAAGAGTCATTTAACCTTAACCCTATTTATAAGGAACTCTTCAATGTTATTTTCTATATAGTTCTTCAACATTGTAACTTTCAAATCTCTCTGATCCCATATTCAGTATGTGACTTCTCCAACATTTGCCCTTGCCTTAAGACTTTTTTTTTCTCAAGGTATAGTGGGATTTTCAATATTTTGTGTTCATATTCTATTCAAAAAAGAAATAAAAAGTCTAATACCTCAAAAAGAGTGCTTCAAAAGAGGTACAGAGAGGATAGATTTCATGCAACAGGAATAGTGGTGACATTATGGAATAAATTCAGATAAAGAGACCACCAAGGTAACAAATTATTAAAGGTGAAGGGTTGCCCCAATTGGGTGAACTGTGTGTATGTGTGTGTGTGTGTGTGTGTGTGTGTTGTGTGTGTGTGTGAATTGGAGAACAGAGAAAGAGAGAGGAAAAGGAAAAGGAGGGAAAGGAAGATTATGAAAGAGGGAGAGGAGAAAAGTAGGGAGGTATTAGACATATAAAATAAATGAGTATAACCAGATTTCTTTCAATGTTTGTTGGCCTTGTGAGCTATGATGAACAGTTTTTCATCAGTTGGCTAATTCATTATGAAAAATACAATAGTGAGTGTTATAAGTGATATAGTAAAACCTTCAATATATAGCCCTATTAAAATGGTGGAAGAGGCATATCAGAACACATGATAAGCAGTATTATATTTATGTTTGTGTTACATATTGGAATAAAAGACATGCTTTTCTTGAATGTGGCAAGACTAGTAAATTCCCCTGTATAGTACTCCCAACCTACAGATATTATTAATGCTATAGAATGCCTGGATGGTTCATGAAGTATATGATTAATCTGACCAAATTAATAATGAATTGTGGGGTGGTTCCAAGATGGTGGAAAAGGAGGGAAATTATTGATTGATAGTTCAGGAGAAGATAGTTTAATAAAAGTGGAGATATTGTAGTCTCAGGGAAGAGCTAGGAAAAAAATGGTAGAGGAAACTCTCCCGTACTTAGAAGGACACTGTGGACCTCCGTGGAGGGCATGGGCGCCCACAACTAGAGACCCCAGCTGCTGAGAGTCTCTGCACCAGCGCTGGAAAGTGAGGTGGGATGAAACCTCAGTAGTTGAGACACTGGCAGAAATGCAGCAGGAAGAGCCCAGAGGGAACGAGGCTTGAAGCCCCGTGGGCAAAAGTGCACCGCCTAACTAGAGGAGAGGAAAAATAAAAGGGACGGTATGGACACAATGCTCTCTCTCCACTCACCTTACAAAGGCATGCAAGCTGATAGAGCAGGCACCAATTTGGACATATGTAACAGCTGTGCCAGCTCAGGGCCGTGTCCAGCAATCAGCCAGAGAGAAAAACCTGACTCTGATGGGGAGTAATAACAGGTGGCTGAGACCTAGTGATCGTGTGGAACTTCTGAACTGGACAGCGAAAACAAAAACTGAGGGTGTGTGGGAGAACTCAAAGAATGGCTGAGACTTTAGTAGTCTCTGTGGGAGACACCACAAGCTCGGGTGGCCCTGGCTACCTGGTGAGAGACATTGCAGGGGAATCTGAGCTTACACCAAGGACATCACAGATCCTTTGTGTGGTCCTTGGGACGGAGCAGACAAATATTATACCCACTGGGGCTAGCACTCAGGCATTGATTGCCACTGAGAAGAGCTCAACTGAGCAGAATTACTTCCTTTCTGATTAAAAAAATAGAGACAGAGAGAGAGATAGAAGATTTACCATGTCAAACCTGGGTGTGTCACCTTAGGCACACTCTCAACCCTGAAGAACTGAACAGAGCTCTCTGGCCACACACACCGCAAGCCTCTAGAGATGCACTGA
Organism: Sylvilagus floridanus; assembly: GCA_949820135.1. Lineage (NCBI taxonomy): Eukaryota > Metazoa > Chordata > Mammalia > Lagomorpha > Leporidae > Sylvilagus > Sylvilagus floridanus. Next base: position 96,018,780 of record OX463225.1, read on the forward strand.
AAGCATACAGTCCGCTTATGTACAGAGTCCTGGTACAGCAATAAAAGATGCCACAGCAGGAAAAAAGGAAAAAAAGAAAAAGAAAAAAAAAACTAGTATCTCCACAAATACAGAAGAACAAATGCAACAACCAAGGAAACAAGAATAAGGAAGACAACATGACACTTTCAAAAGACATGGCACTTCCTTACAAGATTATGAAGACGATGAGGTAGAAGAAATGCAAGAAATAGAACTGGCTGAATGGATTAAGAAACAAAACCCATCTATTGCTGCCTACAAGAAACACATCTTTCCAGCAAAGATGCATGCAGACTGAAAGTGAAAGGGTGGAAAAAGATATTCCATGCCAACAGAAATGAAAAAAGAGCTGGCGTAGCCATCTTAATATCAGACAAAATAAACTTTAACACAAGAAATGTTAAGAGAGACAAAGAGGGGCACTATATAATTATTAAGGGATCAATTCAACCAGAAGATGTAACTATTATAAACGTATATGCACCTAATTACAGTGCACTAGGTTATTTAAAAGATATATTTAGGAACTCAAATGGAGACTTAGGCTCCAATACAGTCGTACTGGGGGACTTCAATATTCCACTTTCAGCAATGGACATATCTACTAGACAGAAAATCAACACGGAAACAGCACATTTAATCGACACTATAGACTAAATAGATCTAGCAGGTATCTACACTTAAGGAAAACACTTTCTTCTCAGCAGTGCATGGATCTTCTCTAGGATTGGACACAAACTAGGCCATAATGCAAGTCTCAGCAAATTCAAAAGAGTCGAAATCATACCATGTAACTTCTCAGACCACAATGGAAAGAAGCTGGAAACTAGCAACTCAGGAATACGTAGAGCACATGCAAACACATGGAGACTAAACAACATGCCCCTGAATTAACAGTGGGTCATAGAAAAAAATCAAAAACTTCCTGAAAGCAAATGATGATAACAAACCAACATATCAAAACTTATAGGATAAAACAAAAGCAGTGTTAAGAAAAAGTTTATAGCAATAAGTGCCTACATCAAGAAATTGGAAAGGCACCAAACATGTGAGCTATCAATGCATCTCAAGGATCTAGAAAAACTACAGACAACCAATCCCAAAACTAGTAGGAGAAGAGAAATAATTAAAATTAGAGAAGAAATCGAGAAAATTTAATCAAAAAAATTACAAAAGATCAGCAAAACGAAGAGCTGTTTTTTGAAAAAATAAACAAAATTGATACCCCATTGGCCCAACTAACCAAAAAAGGAGAAAAAAGACCCAAATTGACAAAATCAGACATGAAAAATGGAATGTAACAACAGACACCATAGAAATTAAAAGAATCATCGTAAATAACTACAAAGTGTTGAATGTCAAAAAACTGGAAATCTTTCATAAATGGATAGATTCCTGGACACATAAAACCTACGTAATTGAACCATGAAGACATAGTAAACCTAAACAGACCCATGGAATAGTCAGAGATTTCTCAGAAACCTGAATATAACCCTACCATATAACCCAGTCATCCCACTCCTTGGAATTTACCAAAAGGAAATTAAATTGGCAAACAAAAAAGCTGTCTGCAACTTAATGTTTATTGCAGCTCAATTCACAATAGCTAAGATCTGGAATCAACCTAAATGCCCATCAACAGTAGACTTGATAAAGAAATTATGGGACATGCACTCTATAGAATACTATACAGCAGTAAAAAACAATGAAATCTTGTCATTTGCAACAAAAGGGAGGAATCTGGAAAACATCATAGTGAGTGAATAAGCCAGTCCCAAATGGACAAATATCATATGTTCTCCCTGATCAGTGACAACTAACCGAGCACCAAAAAGGAAACCTGTTAAAGTGAAATGGACACTGTGAGAAACAGTGACTTGATCAGCCCTTGTCTTGACCGTTGATGAACAACTTAATACTTTATCCTTTTTAGTATTTTTGGTTGTTGTATTTAAAACTATTGCTTGAATTCTGTAACTAATACACAGTTATTCTTAAGTGTTGAAACTTAACTGAAAAGTGATCCCTGTTAAATATAAGAGTGGGAACAAGAGTGGGAAAAGATGTACAATTTGGGACTTGCCCCAAATGGCAGAATTAGAAACATACCAGGGGATTCCAATTCAATCTCATCAAGGTGGCATGTACCAATGCCATCTCACTAGTCCAAGTGATCAATTTCTGTTCACAATTGATCATAATGATAGGACTAAGAGTTAAAGGGATCACACAAACAAGACTAGGGTCTGAAAATACCAATAGAATAAAAAAAAAGAGAGAACATATTCTTTGGATTAGCTTTATTATTAAGATTTGTTTTATGTTTCAGTAAGAGTAGAGTATCTGCCACTTGATGGTGCCTAATATTTTAATATGAGCTAATAACTAGTTTAGTTGCAATATTTTTAAAAAGATTTACTTGTTTTACTTGAAAGGAAAAGTTAGAGAGGAAGAGACAGAGAGAGAAATATTCCATCAACTGGTTCTCTCCCAGAATGGCTGCAACAGCCAGGGCAGGGCCAAGCCCAAGCCAGGAGCCAGGGGTTTCTTCCAGTTTGCCCATATAGCTTCAGGGGCCCAAGGACTCAGAGCATTCTCTTCTGCTTTCCCAGGCTGATAGCATCTTGCTGGATGTGAAGTAGAGCAGCCATGACTAGAACCAGATCCCATATACGATGCCAGCACTGCAAGCAGTGGTTTAATCTGTTGTGTCACAGCATTGGCTCCCATTTACCATATTTTAAAATATTAGAAGATATATTACTAATAACCTTATGTAATAATAATTAGCCAGTATCCCAATATATAAAATGGCAATTAAAAAAAAACTCCCCTTTTTTTCCTCTGGAATTAATATAACTAAGAATTAAAAATATATTTTTGACTTTTGTGAATAACTAGCTTTTCATTGCTGAAAAAAATGTGAACATACATATTGCTTTAAAATAGTTTTATGTATCTATTCATGTTTTGCTAATGAGAGCACTCAAAAGGGAAACTTAAGTATACCAAAGCAAAGATGCTTTTAACTGGAAAAAAGTGAAAAACAATTTTGAAAAATTTGAAAGTAATATCATTGTAACAATGACGAAAATGAAATATCATCTGTAAAGCTTAACACAATAAAATCATATGCTACAGAACTGCAGAAAAGAAATAGTGCAATTTTTGTTCAGATATTTCTATAATCATTTACCCATATGTATCCAGAAAAATATGGGTGAAAACAGGGATGTCAACTCTTAACATTGCTGTTCGCAAAACTATAGTATTCAAAATTTTAGACAGAACAATAAACCATGAGAAATAAATGAGAGGAACCAAAATAGGAAGAGAGGAATTCAAATTGTTGATGATATATTGTATATGTAGAGAAATCTAAAGACTTCACCAAAAGGCTATTAGATTGCTAAATTCATTTAATTAAGTGAAATGATTTGAAATCAAATTGCAAAATTCATTTTTATTAAGCTAGCTTCCTGGCATAATGGGTAAACTCACCACCTGCAATGCCAGCATCCCATACGGGCACCCTTTCATTCACTGGATATTCCACTTCCTATCCAGATCCCTTATACTGGCCTGGGAAAAGCAGCAACAGGTGGCCCATGGGTCCCTGGTAGAATGCAGATTTCCTTGGGGGCATTTTCTGGAGTATCACCTGAAGTTTGGTGGCTTCTAGTTGTCCAGTCCTGGATAACACAAAGCATGTAAGACAGTTATTATCTCTCCCAATCCACAGCTTCATCTTTTGAGAGTTCCAGGGTTCTAGCTAGAAGCTGAATGTAAAAGATTCAGTTTTTTTTTTTATAAAGCTTTTATTTAAAGAATATAAATTTCCAAAGAACAGCTCATGGACCACAATGGCTCCCCCCCCCACAACTTCTCTCCCTCCCCCTCCCCTCCCCTTTCCCGCTCCCTCTCCCCTTCTGTTCACATCAAGATTCATTTTCAATTCTCTTTATACACAGAAGATCAATTTAGTACATATTACGTAAAGATTTCAACGGTTTGCCCTCGAATAGAGACACAAAATGATAATACTGTTGGAGTACTAGTTATAGTATTAATTCACAATGTACAGCACATTAAGGACAGAGATCCTACATGATTTTTTTTTTTTAAAATTGATTAATTGTCTATGCAATTTCCAGTTTAACACCAAGATTTTTTAATCATTTGCAATTATCTTTATATAAAGAAGATCGATTCAATATATACTATGTAAAGATTTCATCAGTTTGCACCCACTCAGTAACACAAAGTGTAAAAATACTGTTTCAGTACTAGTAATAGCATTATTTCACATTGGATAACACATTAAGGACAGATCCCTCATGAGACGTAAGTACACAGTGACTCCTGATGTTGATTTAACAATTTGACACTCTTGTTTATGGCGTCAGTAATCTCCCTAGGCTCTGGTCATGAGTTGCCGAGGCTATGGAAGCCTTTAGGGTTCGTGGACTTCGATCTTATTCCGACAGGGTCATAGTCAAAGTGGAAGTTCTCTCCTCCCTTCAGAGAAAGGTACCTCCTTCTTTGATGGCTGAAGAGCCCATGAGAATAGTTTAGGCATGGAAAGCTAAGACACTCTGAAAAACAAAAACAAAAAAAAAAGAAGAAGACCTAAATGAAAGATCTCTGCGAGTGAGATCCCAGTGGAAAGAACGGGGCCATCAAAAAAGATTCAGTTTTAAAGCTTCCATGATCAAAGTTAAAACTAAGCATTATAACCAAGGCTGTGGGCTAGATCCAATCAGATAAAGCTAACTCCCTTAAGATTCAAATTTTTAAAGCCATTAAACTTGATCAAGACAACAGAAAACACATAAACTTCCTGAGATACATAAAACTTTGTTACTTAGGTCAGTTACAAAATATAAAAACCTTGATTTAAAAGGATTAGCATGTGATACCAGTATAAGCCCATCACTTAGGACAGCTTAAAAGAACATACAGAATTAAACTCAAAATTACATTAAACTAGGTTTTGAATACAGGTAAGAAACAGTTAAGAGATTTTTATACAATTACACTTTACCAGTGTGGCAAGATGAACCCTCAGAGTAATGCTCTACTGCTGTCCCTCAATGATGTCCTCTTCCATCATGAAACAGCCAGAGTGGTCATCACCCCCATATCTCTAACAGCAGTTAGGGCCCATACTTCTGGGATGGGGGGATAGGGAAGATGGGCTAATGGGTTGTTAGGTCTATTTTGGAATGAAAAAGGGAGAATACAAGATACATGCTTATCCTGAGAACCTGCCTTTAGCAAGATAAAAGCGCTAATTCCACTTTCTGAGTTTCTAGAAAGAAGAAGTTATCTATCCCACCTTTCTGATGGCTTTTATGTTTCATCAATTGCCAGGATTACAATCCCAGCCCTTTGGCTTCTTTTGTTCCCACCCTTTGTTGATTCTCTCCCGAATTGGGTTTAAGGCAAGACTCTACTTCCTGGCTGCTGTGGCAGGAGGTTTCTGACTTCTAAAAAAGAAAGAATGAAAGAAACAGGAAGGAAGAGAGGAAGGAGGGAAGGGAGGGAGGAAGGGAGGGAGGGAAGAGGGATGGAGATAGAGAAAACAGAGAGAGAAAGGAAGAAAGAAAAAAAGGAAGGAAGGAAGGAAGGAAGGAAGGAAGGAAGGAAGGAAAGAAAGAAAGAAAGAAAGAAAGAAAGAAAGAAAGAAAGAAAGAAAGAAAGAAAGAAAGAAAGAAAGAAAGAATAAAATACCCAAGTACTTGAGCCCCTGCCATACACCTGAGATACCTGAGATACCTGGAAGGAGCTCCTGGCTCCAGGCTCCTGGCTTCAGCCTGGGTCAGCCCTGCTATTACAGCAATTTGGGGAGTGAATCAGATGATGGAAGATTCTTTCTCTTGCTCTCTCTCTCCCTCACTCTGTAGCACTTTCAAATAAACAAATAACTCTTTTTGAAAAATCATTTTTACACTCCAATAAAGAACTTGTGAGAAAGAAATAACAAAATAATCTCATTTGTAATTCGTACAAAAATACCTAGGACTATACATAACAAAGAAAGTGAAAAAATTATTTTTGAAAATTAGAAGAGTTAAAAAAAGATTGAGCATGACACACACACACATAAATAAAAACATCTCTAATGTTCATAGATGGAAAAATCAATATTGTAAAAATTTTCCTAATACCCAAGACAATTTATAGGTCAAATGTCTATCCACACCAAAATGCCCATAACATTCTTCATGGAACTAGAAAACCTTCTCTAAAATATATATGGAAGTATGAAAAACCCCATACTTGAAAGCAATCTTGAACAATAGCAACAAACAAATAAAAACAAAACAAAACAAAAAGGTGAAGGTAGCACAATACCTGATTTCAAGATACACTAAAGTGGTATAGCAAACAAAATAGCATAATCCTGGCATAAAAATGGACAGACCAAATTAACAGAAGTGAGAGAATCAACATAAGCTCTAATATCTACAAGTCAAATCATTTTCAATTAAGGTGCCAAAAGCAGCATTGGAGAAAGGATATCCTTTTAAATAAAGGGTGCTGGGAAAACTCTATATCTATATGCACATGATTGAAACTCTGTCCTGTCTCTTACTCTATACCAAAGTCAGGGGTCAGCACTGTGGTGCAAGCAGGTTAAGCTACCGCTTGTAACAGCAGCGTCCGCATTTGATGTATTTGTTCAAGTTCTGGTTAGACCACTTCCAATTCATCTCCCAAATAATGCACCTGGTAAGGGATTGGAAAATGGTCCAAGTGCTTGGGTTCCTGTCATTCATGTGGGAGACCAGAGAGTTCCTGGCTCTTGGCTTCAGCCTGGTCCAGACCTGGCTGTTTTGGCCATTTTGGTACTGCACTGGTGGATTGAAGTGAGTAATCTCTCTCTCTTTGTGTCTCTCTCTGTGTGTCTCTCTCTTCTCTCTGCCTTCCTGCTTCACTTACTCAGTTTGTCACTCTGCCTTTAAAATACATAAATCTTTTTTTTAAAAAATTAACTCCAAATCAGTCAGTCTTAACTGAAAAACTGAAACAGTGAAATTAATGGAGAAAAACCTAAGGAAACTACATTAATCATTGGCATATATTTTTTAAAGATTTATTTATTTAATTCAAAGGCAGAATTACAGAGACAGAGGAAGAGGCAGAGATAGAGAGAAGAGAGAGAGAGAGAGAGAGAGAGAGAGAGAGAGAGAGAGAGATACCTTCCACCTACTGGCTCACTCTCCCAAATGGCAGCAATGGCCAAGTCCGGGCCAGGCCAAAGCCAGGAGCAAGGAACCAGGAACACTATCCGGGTATCCCACATGAGTGCCTGTACTTGGGTCATCTTCTTCTGCCTTCCCAGGCACATTAGCAGTAGTGGATAAGAAATGGAGCAGCCAGCACTTGAACTGGCTTCACCTTCTACACCACAATGCCAGCCCATAGATTATTTTTATGAGACCCCAAAAGCAGTCAATAAAACCAAAAACAGAGACAAATATCAAACCAAATATCAAACCAAAAACAGAGACAGATATCAAATTAAGAAGCTTCTGTACATCAAAAGATACTATCAACAGAACGAAGAGACAGTGAATAGTCTGGGAACAATTGAAAACAATTGGTAGGGCAAATTATTACTATCTAGAAATACAAAGATACTTTACAAATTCTGTGGAAAATGGAATTAATATATAACTAATTTTTATACAAAACATTATTTAATTGTTTGAAAGGTATAGAGACTGAGAGAGAGGGAGGTAGAGAGAGAGAGAGAGAGAGAGAGAGAGAGAGTGCTCCTATCCACTGGTTCACTCCCCAGATGCCTACAACAGCTGGGACTGCACTGAGACTGAAGCCAGGCATTGATAACTCAATCCATGTCTGTTGTCTGGATGATAGGAACCCAATTACTTAGTCAACAATCACTGCCTTCCAAGATCTTCATTAACAGGAAGCTGAAATCAGGAATTGGTGGTGTGTATCAAATGTATCAAACACATTTTCTAATGTGGGACACACATGTCTTAGACTGAATGTTCATCTTGATTATTTTAGTGCAAAAATTTTTGAAATCCATACACAATATTTCATAATACAATAATACACAGTTTTTACAAACCTTGAATCATATTCATATCAAGAACTATAAAAATAATGAAATACTGTCAGTTAAGCAAAATTGAGGGAACTAAAGAGAGAAGGCTTGTGAGAAATAAGTAGGAAGATATAGGAACAAAAGATTCATAAAACAATGAGAAAATAGGATGTATTTCTATTTCATCTTTAAAACTAAATTTTGAAATATTTTATGCATGTATTATATATGATGCACATTCTAATTGATCAAAATGGAGAATAAAAATAATACAATTTAAGGGGATAAAATTGACATGGATAAAGGTTTAGGAAATACAAATTTAATCAAGTTAGAGGAGTCAAGATGTTTCTGTGATTATACTATATATGCTTGACAGTACTAAAAAAATGAGGTTTAAGTAAATAAATTGTCCAGATTGTTAAATTCCCATTCTAGGAAAGCTAATATACACAATTTGATAAAAAAATAAAAAACAGAAACAAACACTTTGCAGTGATGATGAAATCCAGCATTCACCTCACCTTTGAAAATGAAATACCTACACACACACTCACACACACACACACACACACACACGCACTTACTTATGTATATATAGTGTCTAGGTTTTCTTTTTGGGTTAATAACAGTATATATTATACATCTCTATCTATACAGATATACATAAATATTGTTTTAAAAACATAGCTAACAGCAATTAACTTTGTTTTTGCATTTCTGACAGTTTTTTGACAACTGAGTAGATTTTTTTGACATAGATTTCTACTTTATAGTCATTTTAATTTCTCCATTTTGATTGTATTCAGGAAGAATATAGTACCAGTGGCCATATGTTTATTTATGAAGCAGCTTTCAAAAATACGTAAGGTTTCTAACCATGTGGTTATGATGGAAACATCAAAGCATATAGGTTCAAGCAAACTCTATCTGATTGGTGGTATTATTTCTACAACTCCGTTATGAAGCTTTAGATATTCTTAAATTTACTGATTTTAAGACATTTTGAGATCTATAAATTAGGTCCCAAAGTGAGAGGAAATCAGTCCCGAACTTGATGTCAGCATTATCTGTGAATTAGCTGTGCTTTGATCAGCTTGGACCTTGAGTGTATACATTGGTTTCCTTATGATTCTCCTTTCTTTTGGAGGGGATAAAATTTAATTTTGTATGATTGCAGATCCACCACTTTTTAGTGGGATGGTTGCTATATAATCACATAGTTTTTCTGTCTTTCTCTGTCTTTCCTTTTCTGTCTTCCTTTTCCTTCCCCTCTCAGATGTTAATTGGCATAGAGGGGCTGATTATACTGGTCATGATCCTTTAATAAAAAAAAGTTTCTTAAGATGGGGCCAGTGGTCTAGTTGGCAAAGCTGCCTTCCTGCAATGCTGCTATCCAATGTGGGTGCTTATTCTAGTCCTGGCTGCTCCACTTCCAATTCAGCTCCCTGCTAATGAGCCTGGGAAAGCAGCGGAGGACAGCCCAAGTGCTTCCAAGTGCTTGGGCCCCCGCATCCATATAGAAGACCCAGAGAAAGCTTCTGCATCCTGGCTTTGGCCTGACCCAGACCTGGCCTTTACAGCCATTCGGTGAGTGAACCTAGCAGATGGAACATCTGTCTCTCTCTCGTTCTGTATGTGTGTGTGTGCATGTATGTGTGTTTGTGCACCTCCCTCTTTCTCTGTAACTCTTTAATAAATAAAAAAAAAAGAAATCTGGGGTCGTGACTCACAAGTTTAGGAAAGAAATAGCAGAAGCAACAATTTGACTCTGGCTGAAAGACATTTTATTCTCATTTACTGAAGTTGTTTTAGAAAAGTAGATATGGTAAAGATAAGCTGGGTAGACAATCCACCTCATATACCTTATTTCTATGTTTAATATAACTTATCTGATCTCTATCATTAGCTTTTCTCCTTTGGGTGTCAAAAACTTATAACAGGATTATTTTGGCTTGTTCATTCAAATTCATTTTCAATGAACTTTTCTGAAAGATCACATGACTTTTTTTTTTTTTTTTTTTTTTTTTTTTTTACAGGCAGAGTGGACAGTGAGAGAGAGAGAGACAGAGAGAAAGGTCTTCCTTTGCCGTTGGTTCACCCTCCAATGGCCGCCGCGGTCGGCGCGCTGTGGCCAGCGCACCACGCTCATCCGATGACTCTTTGATTAGAACATGTTTCCTCCTCTCTTTCTGCCAGATAGTAAAAAGGTTAGAATTCATCTCTGAAAAAAAATGTAAATTTTGACTTTTGCACTTGAAAGTTTCAGGATATGGGACATAAATATTACTTCTCTTACTGACTAAATCTCTATATTCTGACCATCTTTTTTGTTCTGACTGAATTTATTGCCTGGTAGGAAAATAAAAAGTGGTAGCCAAGGTTCTCAGCAGACACAGATTGGAATTTCAATGATACTAGAAGCCTGATGCTCAAATACATATCACCATTCCTTACAGCTTTCTGGGAAAATTTGGTATATATCATATATAATATAATATATGATATATATAACCATATATATATATATATATATATAAAACCATGATATATATAACCATAATATAATGGTTAATTGAGAGTTAAACAGAAATCATGCTTACAATACAGTATTTCAATGTATTAAATTAATACTGAGAAAAAGATTTTTAATTGAAGCAAATATGGTATAGTATTGTGAAATACTATGTCAGTGATATAGTAATGTCTCTGCATATGTATATGCATTTATGCACATATGTGTATATTTAATATTTATGTAAGGACAGATATGAAGCGTTCTGTAAAAGGTCATGGAAAATTTGTATTAGGAAAAACTATGCATAGAAATCACAAAGATTTCGACCAAAATAAATTGAATTCCATTTTCCACAAACTCTGTAAAGTACCCTTTTATTCATTTTTAAATTTTTTCAGTTTTTCAAACTTCCTGAAAATAAGTTATTTTTACTGCCTTGGAGATACAGAGTGCAAGTGGACACTTTTGTGCAAACAGCTCATCACAGAAACTGAATTACGACCTGTGGGACTCTTGTTCTCACTAAACCAAAGTATGTATGTCTTCTGATACTGAAGAGAGAAATTCTTACTTGAATCATTCTAGGACTGTTCTCTGAATGGTAAGATTAAACCCTAGGAAAGTGAAAATAAGAATTGTTGAGGAGGGGATTCCAAGATGGCTGAATAGGGAAAAGATGTGCTGATTCTTGTGAGGAGAAGATAACAGAATAAAAGCAGAGGAAGTATATTTCCAGGGGAGAATTGGAGAGAAGTTCACAGTGGAAATTCTACATAAGGAAGAGTAATTCTCTGGAGTAGCATGGAAAGTACAGATACAGAGAGAAAATGGGACACTATCCTTGAGCCCTGTAGCTGAGGGCTGGAGGAAATGCCAGATTATGAGAGTGAGGTGAGAGCAGACTGCAACAACTGGTGCCACTGATGATACTGTCCTAGTAACAGCCTTGGGGATAGCACTGTCTTTGAGACTGACCTGCTGCCCCAGCTGGGGGCATGGTACCCCATAACCAGCAAAGGAAAAATAATTTCTGTCTCCCTATCCCCTAAAGGGTGCCAAGCAACTGGAGGAGAAAAGGCCCCACATTGACACAGGTAGAGGCTGCATACACACAGGACCAGGGGAATTTAGCAGAGGATGAAATTTCTGTTTCCAGTTGCCTTTAATCCTGGCTGGGAGGGTTAACAGGAGGCTAGGTGCCAACTTTGGATTGTGAGGTGCACCCATCCTTTAAACCTGTCAAAGGCTCAAGGGCTCAAATTGCAAAGGTGGAACACCCAGAGGCAGCTGGCTCGGAAAATGACTGTGCTGTCTCCATAGATGGTGCAAGCTTGCGAGGCGAAGAAGATATCCTCTGCATGCTGTGACTGCAGGAACCTTGCACGCTGTGACTGTGGGAATCCTATGACTGCACAAGAGGGTGTGGGGTGCAGATGGATCCCTGGGCAATCACTGTATCAGAGGCTCAGCGCTCATTGACAGCAAGGGTGAGTCATTGCTGAAGGTTACATGATCACACCAAGGACTGCACAGATCCTTCATGCGGTTCATCATCAGCATCAGTGGATTGTGCCCACTGTGGGCTAACCCTGGGTTTTCATCACAATAGATGTGATTAAACTCAGGCCTCTGATGACAATGTAGGAGATCTACCATGCTCAACTTAGGTGGTGACAATGGCTTCCACAGTGGCTGAACCAGATTACCTTCCTACCAACAGTGGATTAGGGTACATTTTCCCACCATCCTTGCCATCATTTATTGTTTTCTGATTTCCGTATGGGGCCATTCTAACAGGGGGAAGTGAAACATAATTATGGTTTTCATTTGCATTTCCTGATAGATAATGATCCTGACCATTTTTTCATGTGACTGTTGGCATTTGAATTTCCTTAGAAAAACACATGTCCAAGGTCTTTGCACATTTCTGAACTGAATTGTTTGTTTCATTGTTATTGAGATTCTTGACCTCCATTTAGATCCTGGATATTAATCCTTTATCAGTTTTATGATTTGCAAACGTTTTCTCTCATTCTGTTTGTTGACTCTTCACTTTGTTGAGTGTTTCTTTTGCAGTGCAGAAATTTCTCAATTTGAAATACTCTTATTTGTCAACTTTGCTTGGATTGCTTGTGCTTCTGTGGTCTTTTCCAAGGAATTTTTGCCTATGCCAATGTCTTGCATATTTTCCTAAATGTTCTCCGTAATTTGATGGCAACAGGTCATATATTTATGCCTTTCATCCATTTTTATTGGATTTCTGTGTAAGGTGTAAGATAAGGATCTCTTTTCACAATTCTGCACGAAGATCTATATTTCTGAGCAACATTTGTTGAAGAGACTGCTTCCTCCAGGGATTGATTTTAGTTACTTTGTCAAAGAAAAGTTTATTGTAGATGTGTGGATTGACTTCTGGAATTTCTATTCTGTTTCATTGGTTTGCAAGTCTGTTTTTTTCCCCAGTACCAGACTGTTTTGATTATAACTGACTTGTAGTATGTTTTGAGATTTGCCATTGTGGTGCCATCAGCTTTACTTTTGTTGTATAAGATTGATTTAGCTATTAGGGGTCTCATGTTTTCATATGAATTTTAGCATCATTTTTACATATCTGAGAAGAATGTTATTGATATTTTGAATTTGTCAATGGCTTTTGGTAGTATGGACATTTTGATGATATTGATTATTCCTATCCCTGAACATGGGATTTTTTTTCCATTTTGTTGTGTCTTCTATTTCTTTCTTTAATGTTTTATGATTTTCATCATAGAGATCTTTGATGTCCTTGGTTCAATTTATTCCAAGGTATTTAATTCTTTGTAGTTATTGTGAATGGTTTTGATCTTGGAACTTCTTTCTTGGCCATGGCATAGCCTGTATATACAAAGATTATTGACTTTATGTGTTAATTTTATATCCTGCTACTTTAACAAACTCTTTGAGATCTAATAGTCTCTTAATGTTATCTTTGAATGTCATTTATATATATTTATATATATATATACATATATATAGAATAATGTCATCTACAAACAGGGATAGGTTGTTTCCACCTTTCCAATATGCATCCTTGTCTGGTTCTAGATCTTAGTGTAAATTCTTTCATCTTTTATCTGTTCAGTATGAGGCTGGCTTTGGGTTTGTCATCAATTTCCTTGATTTTGTAAAGGGATGTTCCTTCTAAAACCAGTTTGCTTAAGATTTTCATCATGAAAGACATTTCATTTTCCCAAATGCATTTTCTGCATCTATTGATAAAAATATAGATTTTGTGATTCAATTTATTAATGTGATGTATCACATTTATTGATTTGCAAATGTTCAACCATTCCTGCAATCCAAGGAAATTCCACTTGGTCTGGGTGAATGATCTTTCAGGTTTATTGTTGGATTCAATTAACTAGTTTTTTTTTGAGGAATTTTACATCTCTATTCATTAGGATATTGGCCTGTAGTTCTCTCTATGCTGTATTATTTTCTGGTTTAGTAATTAAAGTGATGCTGGCTTCATAGAAGGTGTTTGGAAGGATTCCATCCTCTTTCAATTGTTTTAAATAGCTTGAGAATAATTGGAGTTAGTGCTCTTCAAACATCTGGTAGAATTCAGCATCGAAGCCATCTGACATGGGCTTTTCTTTTTCAGGAGGCTTTTATTATTAATTCAGTCTCTGTCTTGGTTATTGGCCTGTTTGTTTTCTATTTCTTCTTGACTTTCTATGTCTGTTTATGTTTTCTGTCTTCCTGACTCCATTGTATGTGTTCAAGAATCTATCCATTTTGTCAAATTTTCCAATATATTGGCTAACAGTTCTTTGTAGTAACTCCTAATGAGCCTTTTTATGTCTTTAGTTTTTCCTGTAACAGTTCCTTTTTCATCTCTGATTCTATTGATTTATGTATTCTCCATCTTTTTCTTGATTAATTGGGACAATGGTTCATTGGCTTTCTTTATTTTTTCAAAAAAAAAAAAAACAGCTCTTAATTTCACAGATCTTTTGTGTGTTTTTTGGTTTCAATTTTATTTCTTTCCTAATTTTAATAATTCCTTTCTTGCTACTATTTTTGGGTTTGTCTTGTTGTTGTTTTTCAAGGTCCTCGAGATGCATTGATAGCTCATTTACTTGATCCCTTTTGAATTTTTTGATGTAGGCATCAATTACTATAAACTTCCCTCTTACACTGCTTTTGTATCCCACATGTTTTGAAATGTTATGTTGTCATCTTCATTAATTTCCAGAAATTTTTTGACTTCTCTTTTGATTTCTTCTGTGAAGCACTTTTCATTCAGGAGCATGTTTCTCAGTCTCCATGTGTTTGTATATGTTCTAGATATTCTCAAGTTGTTGATTTCCAGCTTCATTCCATTTTGGTCAAAGAAGATGCATGGTATGATTTCATTCTGTTTGCTTCTTTGTTTGTTTTTACTGAGTGTTGCTTTATGGTCTAGTATATTTTCAATCTTAGAGAAAATTGCATGCACTTGTGAGAAGAATGTGTATACTACAACTGTTGGATGAAAAATTCTGTAGATATCTGTTAGGTCCATTTGGCCCACAGTGTCCATTAGCTATATTGTTTCTTTTTTGATTTTCTGTCTGATTTATCTGTCCATTGATGGAGGGGAGTGTTGAAGTACCCCATTACCCTTGTTATGGGGTCTATGTCTCCATTTAGATTCATTACCATTTTTAAATAGCCAGGTGCCCTGTCATTGTGTGCATATATATTTATTATAGTTACATTTTCCTTTGAGTTTATCCCTTAATCATTACATTCATTACATAGTGCCCTTCTTCATTTCTTTTAACAGTTTTGGTGTTAATGCCCATTGTCTCTAATATTAGGATGGCTACACCTGCTTTTTTTTTTTTTGCTTTATGTTAGCAAGGGATATCTTTCTCCATCCTTTCACTTTCAGTCTGTTTATCTTTGTTGGTGAGGTGTGTTTCTTGTAGGCAGTAAATAGATGGGTCATGTTTATTAATGTATCCAGCCAGCTTGCATCTTTTTATTGGAGAGTTTAGGAAATTTACATTCAAGTTTACTATTGGTAAGTAACAATTTCGTCTTGCTATTTCCCCATGAATACTGCAATTGTATGCTTTGAATTTTCTTTGTACTTGTACTTTGAGATTTTCTGCCTCCATATGCTTTCATAATAATGGCTATCTTTCTGTGTTTCTGTGTGTAGCTTCTCCTTAAGAATATTGTATGGCTGGATGAGTTGTGACCAATTCTTTCAATTTCTGATAGTTACGAAAGGTCTTTATTTTACCTCATTCATAAATGACTGCTTTGCAAGGTATATTCTGGGTTTACATTTTTTTCTTTCTCTTAAAACCTGGACTATGTCCCTCCATTCTCTCCTAGCCTGTGGATTTCTGATTAGCAGTCAGCTGTGAGTCTAACTGATATGCTCTGAAAGTAAACTGGCATGTATCTTGTACACATTTTAGAATCTTTGCTTTATGTTATGCTTTTCAATGCTTGACTAAAATGTGTAGTGATCAACATCTTTTCTGGTCATGTCTATAAGGAGTTCCATGTGCCTCATGTATTTGGAAGTCCATTTCTTTCTCCAGATTAGGGAGGTTTTCTTTTTTTTTTTTTTTTTTTTTTTGACAGGCAGAGTGGACAGTGAGAGAGAGAGAGACAGAGAGAAAGGTCTTCCTTTGCCGTTGGTTCACCCTCCAATGGCTGCCGCGGATGGCGCGCTGTGGCCGGCACACCGCGCTCATCCGATGGCAGGAGCCAGGTGCTAGGTGCTTTTTCCTGGTCTCCCATGGGGTGCAGGGCCCAAGCACTTGGGCCATCCTCCACTGCACTCCTGGGCCACAGCAGAGAGCTGGCCTGGAAGAGGGGCAACCGGGACAGAATCCGGCGCCCCGACCGGGACTAGAACCCAGTGTGCCGGTGCCGCAAGGCGGAGGATTAGCCTGTTGAGCCACGGCGCCGGCCATTAGGGAGGTTTTCTAACAAAATTTTCGTTAAATATGGTTAGGTTTTACGCTCATAAAATTAAGCATTGTAGCATTGGGTAACAATTTGAAACTGTAAGGTGAATAAGGAAAATAAATGATCAAATTCTAAATCCTAATGCTTTTACAATATAGAGTATCTTTCTATTGTTTATCTATCTTACCTATCATCCGTCTATCTCGCAGCTAGTTTTCCGTAAGTATTAACAAAATTAATTGAATTAAATATTTTCTGAGATGGTGTGCCTATCCTTTAATTTTGCTAGTCCTTGAATCTAGGAGAGTTCCACACCATCTCAAGAAACTAGAAATATGATTCATCCTTTAAATAATAGCCAGAATTCTTCCAAGATCATGATTCTTTTCTAATTTCTGACTTGCGTTATTCTTGTATTACCAATAGTTTATATTGTGATGTTTTTCTATACTGTTATGTATAGTGGTTTAAGGTCACTTCTCTATCACTGGTAATAGTTTTGAAAAGAAGAGCAATTTCAACAAGCCACTCTAAGTGTAATTTTTTTTTCTTTTGCAATGAATTCATTGGAAATTGATTCACATGGAAATAATTATACTGATGTCTTATATAAAACTATAGAATATTTTCTATGATATCAAATATTCAAAACATAAAATAATTTGGAGCATTTATACATAGCACATATGTCCATCAAGCCACTGGTAGGTTTGATTTCTTTGGAGGCCTCTCTCCTTGGCTTGCAGCTGTCTGCTTTCATTCTATGCTCTTAATTTTGTGCTCTTAACATTGTATATGTGCTCTTAACTTTAGTATCTTTGTGTATACAAATTTATTCTTTTTATAAGGATATCAGTTAGATTCAATTAGATGTCATCCTAATGGTCTCATTCTAACCTTGTCATCTCTTTAAAGGTCTCATTTCCAATTATTAGGTTTCAGGAGTTTTGGTTATGAGGAAGGTGTAGAGGTGATCAGTCAGGACAAAATGATTTTACTGAAGGCAACATCATGGTAGAAGTCAGTTGCATGCTCAGTGAACTGGAGTCTGAAGTGAGGTTCAGTATCTCAAGAGACAGGCAGTCATCCTTCTAAATTTCTTGTCTGAGGAGGGAGGCTGGCACACATGCAGAGACCCATATTCACCACAATAGGTTGAATCAGAATAATTGTAAGAACACCTTGATTATTGTTTATAAAGGCTGTTTATTTATGTCATATGATTTTGTCAGCTTGGAATGCCCTGGGAGTTGCACTCACAAAAGCTCGTGCCAGGCCATTGAAAATCTATCAATAACATTCCAATAAGTCATTCCAGGGGTGTTTATTTATGCCTAATTTTAAATTAGCCATTTGTTAATGGCAAATCCTAAGAAATCTGGCACATATATTTGTAGAAAGGGAAAAATAAAAACCTTTTGGTATTGTATAGAAAAAGATCCTGGGGAAGGGGCCACAGAGTACAAATATGAAGGTGGTTTCACTGGCTGCTTCACACTGAAAAAGGATGTAGTCGGGAAAGTGATTTCTCTCTTACTCAGTACTTGGACTAAGGTTGGTGAAGTGCTTAGTAACAGCTACCACCTTACAAGAGGATGGTATCAACATGGATTTGAGTAAAGTTCTGAACCACTGAGTGGTGAAATCACTTTAGTAATTGAAGGATGCATGACCCTTGAGTCACAAGAAGAAAAATCATTATAAGAAGAGTGAAAAGGGGCACCAACCATGGTAGACAGGAGGATTCTTTTTTTTTTTTTTTTGACAGGCAGAGTGGACAGTGAGAGAGAGAGACAGAGAGAAAGGTCTTCCTTTTGCCGTTGGTTCACCCTCCAATGGCCGCCACGGCCGGCGCACCGTGCTGATCTGATGGCAGGAGCCAGGTGCTTCTCCTGGTCTCCCATGCAGGTGCAGGGCCCAAGCACTTGGCCCATCCTCCACTGTACTCCCAGGCCACATCAGAGAGCTGGCCTGGAAGAGGGGCAACCGGGACAGAATCCGGCACCCCGACCAGGACTAGAACCCTGTGTGCCGGCGCCACATGGCAGAGGATTAGCCTAGTGAGCCGAGGCGCCGCCCTGACAGGAGGATTCCTAAAATCAGTGGTTCTAGGGGTCAGAAGTCTGCTATCGAATCTTGGAAGCCCTGTCCACCAGCTTGAGAGCAGTATCTCTGATTGGATCAGTTGATGTAAAACAATACTTTGTCTAAAAATAAGCAGAAACACCACTTTTCTGCTGCTGACAGACAAAAACATTGTTGACTTTGTAAGGTTACATCTACTAAGAAGGACTAAGCTTGTGTGGGGATCAGTGGTGGTACAGTTGTTTAAGTTAAGTGGGGAGGAAAGAAGGCCAGGTAACTTGGATCTGAAACATACGTGTTGTGATAGGAATCTTTATAAGACTGTTTACTCTTGCTACCTGCCTGGGGATTGTGGCAATAAGGCATATGGAGTTTCCAGTTAATATTCAGGGAGGTGGATATTCCCTGAGTGATCTGAGAAATGAAAGCCAGTTCATTGTATAACTGAATAGGTATGAGGAGAATGAACTGATGTATGATTTATATTACACACATTGTCACCATCATATCTGCTTTCTTTGATGAACAAGAGAAAGCCTCCACTCACACAGAAAAGGTATTAATGATGACAAGTAAATACATTATCTTTTTGACCAGAGGCATATGGTTGAGGTCTTGTCCAGGAATTTGCCCTCTGGCCTGGTGGGTGGGGAAAGTTGGAGGTCTGAGATGGCCATAGGGAAAGAGGCTTTTTGACAGATATATTCAGAATTAAGTAATAGCAGACAGGTAGTGGAAGATATAATGTAAACTATGAAATGGAAAACTAGAAGTAAGAGGTTTATTGCATATATGAAATTGCTTTTGTAGGGAGATATTTTCATAAGGATGTGGTGGAAGGCAATTTAAAGGAGGTCCATTGTCCCAGACAAGGGGATCTATCTACCTAGCTACTGGAAAGGATAACTACTGGAAGTCACAAAATTTTGGGGATCTCAGGAGAGATGTCTAGTTATAAGAGAGTAGACACGTGAGGAGTGGAGGGTTGTAAGAGTGTAGCTTAACCAGTATATCCTGGGCAAGGAGCTGAATCATACAGGCAGGGAGCATAAATAGATTGTGAGCAAATAAGGGGTTGAGTCTTGAGCAGATGGGAAATTCCATCATTGACTTCAAAAATAGAGAGGAAAGAAGGAACTAAAGGTCCCTTATGTTCTTGTAAAACTGAATATGTTGCTACTATGTCTAGAAGAAATGAGATCAGCTTCTCTGCTACCTCTAGAAGTACCCTGGGGTATATATTGGTTGATGAGCACAATGGAGGATTTCAAACCAGGCCTTCATCCTTGGCAACTGGGGCAAAGAGTTCAGGAAGGGACAATCTTAGTTTAGGATTGGGATTGGAAGGCGTGACCCCATTTCCTAGGACTTCTAGTATTTCCTGACCTACCTAAGCAGAGCCTGGGGATTGGGGCAGGCTTTTGCCAAATGTTCTTCCTGTGGCATTTGGACCAAGGCCCTTGAGGCTATGAAGGTCATTGGACATAGGATTTTCACTGGGCCCATTGAAATTCAGAATCCAGTAGCTGGTATTTAGCTTAATCCCTTTTTACTATTTGCATTTAAGATTTCTTCTTCCTATTAAACACTTTGAGGTCCACTTTTATGAGAGTTTTCAATAGGTTTTTTGTTGACTTCTAGATTTTTATCATAATTTATAGTCTTAAGGGCAATATTTTCCAATCCATGTGATATGCTATTTGAGAAAGGATGATTTTTATTTGACCCATGGAGTCAGAATTGGGGTAAACATTCCATCTGACTACATCTGTTCCAGCAGGGTGTTGGTTTAGGTATTGTGTTTGTAAGAAGATAGCAGGCCAGTGCTGCGGCTCAATAGGCTAATCCTTTGCCTGCGGCACCGGCACATTGGGTTCTAGTCCCGGTAGGGGCGCCAGATTCTGTCCCAGTTGCTTCTCTTCCAGACCAGCTCTCTGCTGTGGCCTGGGAGTGCAGTGGAGGATGGCCCAAGTGCTTGGGCCCTGCACCCCATGGGAGACCAGGAGAAGCACCTGGCTCCTGGCTTCAGATCAGCGCGGTACACTGGCCACAGTGCGCTGGCCGCAGCCACCATTGGGGGATGAACCAACAGAAAAGGAAGACCTTCCTCTCTGTCTCTCTTTCTCTCCCACTGTCAAAAAATAAAATAAAAGAAGATAGCAAGGGCTGCAGTGACAGTCCAGATATAGGCCTTTTCGCCATGTGTAACTGAAGAGGAATTAATGACAAAAGCATCCTGATGGGAAAAGTCATACGAGTGAGTAAGGCATAGAAATCCCCTGTTGTATTGGGTTGAGTCCATGGTGTAGGACCCCAGATGCTTTTCAATTTGAGCACAGAGAGACAGAGAATAGGATGTTGATATTTATGATACTCTCCATGCCATCACAGTCACAGAAGGGCAAGCTAGGGGAAGAACCTAGAGAGTGAAAATCAGAATGTGACAGACAGCAGTTCTTGTGAATGTGAATGGGTAGTAGGGAAAGTAAGGAAAGAGTAGGGGGAGGAGAGGGGACAGAGATGGGGGCTGGGAAGGAGAGGACAACTCCTTTCAGAGTTGCTGGTGGGATGGGAGAGTAAAGTGGATGTAGGAGGACAGAGGGGGAGGTACTGGGGAGAAAAATGTGACAGGAGGGTGAGGAAGATTCTATTGAGGGTGACAAGGTGGTGTAAGGAGGAGGACATGCAGGGTATGATGAGCAGGATCAAAGTCAAGCTCAAAGACAAGCTCAGTCTTTAGAGGTTCAGATTTTAGAGGTCTGATCTCTTTCCTAAGTAAGAGGTATTAGGAGGTCTGATCTTATCACTAAGGAGGAGAATTTGATAGGTGGTGCAGGACAGAGTTTAAGGTGACTGCAGAGGCAGAAGAATGCACTACATAGAGAACCTCAGACCAGACATTTTCCACTGTGATTGATGAAACTGTCTGCCTCCAAGAATTTGTGGGATAAGGTCCCATTTGGGGAACACTGATTATTATTATCTAACTTATGTTGTGCTGAAACTAAGCTGCAGAAAAAGATGAGCCTCTTTGGCTTAATTTCGCTTCCTCTATATAGGGTCTTACAGTTGTGGAAGCAATACCCAAAGGCTGAATCTCTATTGAGTCATGAGGGTTTTCCATTTGTAAAAGGGGTGGGGGTGAGGTCCAGAGAGTCAAAACCGGTGTTGAAAGGAGGGAGAGAGGCAGACATCTCTGGATCTCTTATTCAATGTTTATGGTGAGACCATGTCTTCACTTCAGCATCTCCAAAGCTAAAGAAGTCAGGCCAGAAAGGGATAGTTCCCCCAGCAGGAGGAAGGACCTTGACCTAGCACCGGGATTTTCAGATGAGTAGAAAGAATAAAAGTGTGGCAAAGTTTTCTGAAGGAACTCAAAAACACTCGCCTCATTTCCCAAGACTGTGACGATTGTAATATGTCAAAATAGCAATGGAGAGGTAGAGATTCACCATTGACCAGTTGCTTCCAAATCACCCTCTTGGGTTTTGGCACTGAATGTTAGGTTTTAGGAAGTTGCAGAGGTGATTAGTCAGGGCAAAAAAGATTTTTATTGTAGGCAGGGCAGCATCTGAAGTGAGGCTCAGCACCCTGAGCAGTGAGCAGTCATCTTTTTAAAACCTCTTTAGGGAGAGAGTCTTGCATACACACAGGGAGCCACATCCACTGTCATAAGATGGATATGAATGGACATAAGATCCCCCTTGACAGTTGTTAACCAAAGCTGTTTCTTTACAACCTGTGGTCTCCTCAGTTTTGATGTCCCAGAAGTGGTACTCAAGAGCTGGTGCCAGGCTGCTGGAATGTCAAGCAATAAATTTCCACATTTCATTTCAGGGTTATATATTTGAGTCTAATCCTATTAGGTTTGAAATTATCTATTTATGTCCCAATGGCCTAGTAAGTCCAACAAAAATAGTCACATTCTAAGGGACTGGGAGCTTGGCCTTGGGATGCATTTGAGGAATAGAGCACAATATAGCCTGTAACAATTCCTTTGTACACGCGTCTAATTTCATCCAATGTGTAGTAAAAAGCTGCCATTTATAAACTATCAATGATCACACACTTACAACACCTTCCTTCTGTTTCATTTGTTTGATAACTTTCCGTATGTAGCTTAATTGTATAAAAATATACTGATAAATGAATTTGTAAACTCATTCATAGGATTAACGTGAAATAAGTAAGGCAATACCTAAGATTACCTAGGAAAACAAAGTCAGAGTAGAATGATAAAAATGATGCAATCTAAATCCTTTACATTCACTTCATTCAACCCTTATGCTTTAATATTTTTACCTGTTGAAGTCATATATTCTTGTATCCTACAGGGAAAATTTTGTGGTTTCTTTGTATGCCAATTGTAAAGGAATCACTAATCTTTTCAACCTTTTAAAATTGTTCAAGGCAATTAAGCTCTAGAAAACCCAGACACATGGCCAGAATGTGGAGTACCCAATTTGCATATCCAAATTCCCAATTATGTGCATAGTAATATGCAAATAACCCTTATTTCCTCTTGACTAAGAACTTGATGTTTGCAAAATTGCCTACTCGTCCTTGCAGAAAACTAGACACAAAAAACAAACTCTCCCCCTAAATGATGTAATGATAAGCTTTGTTTTTGAGAATCATGTCTGTGAGATTCTAACTTTTCATATTAAACAACAAAAGAATAAATAAAAGTACAGAGTTCTCCATATTGTATATTTTGTATATACACATGCATATCTGTGCCTCATATGCATGTGCATAGTCATAAACATATATGAAGCAGTTTCAAAAATAATGGAAATTCATACTATGAAAAAACTAGCATGAGTTTGAAATCTTTTTCATGAGAATACATTCATCTTTAAAAAATATTTTAAACACAGACAGGCAGGGGAGAGGGAGAGAAACGCAGAGAGGGAGAGAGAATTTGGGAGGATTACCTCCCTTTCAATTGTTTTGAATAGCTTGAGAAGAACTGGAGTTAGTTATTTTAAATCTCTGGTAGGATTCAGCAGTGATTCTGGGCTTCAGCTAGTTCTGGACATTTCTTTGCCGGGAGGGTCTTTATTACTGATATTATTTCCATCTTGGTTATGGGTATGCTTAAATTTTCTGTGTCTTCATGGCTCAATTTAGGTAGGTTGTATGTGTCCATGAATCTATCCACTTTTCTAGGTTTCCTGGGCTGTTAGCATACAGCTCTTTGCATAATTTCTGATGATTCTTTTTATTTCTGTGATGTCTGTTGTTACATTTCCTTTTTCATCTCTAACTTTATTAATGTAAGTCTTCTTTCTCCTTTTTTTGGTTAGTTGAGACAATGCTGTGTCAATTTTGTTTATTTTTTCAAAAAACAGCTCTTTATTTTGCTGATTGTATTTCAATTATGTTGATTTCTTCTCTAAGCTTAACTATTTATTTTCTCTTACTAGTGTTATTTTTAGTTTGCTGTTGTTTTTCTAGCTCTTTTAGATGCATTGATAGCTCATTTATTTGATGCCTTTCTAATTTTTGGATGTAGGCAGCAATTGCTATAAACTTAACACTGCTTTTGCTGCATCCCATAAGTTTTGATATGATGTATTGTCATCTTCATTTGTTTCCAGATGTTTTTTTGTTCTCTTTTGATATCTTCAATGATCCACTCTTTGTTCAGGAGACTGTTGTTTAGTATTCATGTGTTTACATATGTTCTGAGGATTCCTGAGTTGTTGATTACCAGCTTCATTACATTTTGGTCAGAGAATATGTATGGTATGATTTTTTTTATTCTCTATCAACTACTATAGATCAGAGAAAAGCCATATTAATAAGAGCTTGATTCTTAATAGCTAAGATATGGAATCAACGCAGATGTCCATCACCTGATGATTTTGTAACAAAATGCATGCATCTGGGGACCACAATGTAATAACATATTTTAGGTTACTTTATAGTCAGTCATAGGATTAATGCTCCACTGATTAAATTATTCCAGTATAATATGGGGATCGATGTTTATAGGCAGGGCCATGAATAATAATCAAACCCTAGGATATCAATATCTCTCAAATACATTTTTTGGACTCTATAGATTAGCTACCAAAAATCAGAGAATGTATGTGGTATTGATCTTTTTCTATCTGGTTTATTTAAAAAAACAAAATGATCTCCAGTTGTATCCCTTTTTAGTAATAAATAGGATTTCATTCATTTTATGACTGAATAATATTCAACCATGTATATATATTAATTTTATTGATTCAGTAATCAGTTGATGGGTATCTAGGCTGATGGTATATCATAGCTATTGTGACTTGAGCTGCCATCAACATGGGGTATGTAGATTTATTTTAAATTTCTGAGGCATCTCCATACCATATTCCATAATGGTTGTACCAGTTAAGATTCCCTTCAACAGTGAATTAGAGTAAATTTTTATCCAGACCTTTGCCAGCATTTGTTGCTTGTTAATTTTCATACGGCAGCAATTCTAACTGGGGTGAGGTGATACTACATTGTGTGGCTTTTATTTGTATTTTCCTGATGGCTAGTCATCCTCAGCATATTTTCATGTGTCTGTTGGCTATTGGTATTTCATCCTATGAAAAATGCCTTGTCATGTCCTTTGCTCAATTCTTTTTTAAATTAATTTTTTTACATAGAAACAATTTATCTAAGTTATACATAATGATTCTTCTCACCTTACCCTCCCTCCTGCCCACATTCGCACTTCTTCCTACTATCTCTCCTATTCCCATTACTCTTTTTTACAAAGATCTATTTTCAGTTAACTTTATACTCATAATATTAGCCCTACACCAAATAAGGAGTTCAACAAATAGTATGAAAAAAATCTTCCTCAACAGAGACCCGGGCTGTTCAAAATCCTCATGTCTCAAAGTGTCAATTTCACTTCTATAGATTACCTTTTAAGTAATGTGTGTATGTGTGTGTGTGTGTGTGTGTGTGTGTGTGAACTGGAGAATAGAGACAGAGAGAGGGAAAGGAAAAAGGAATGAAAGGAAGATTATGAAAGAGGGAGAGGAGAAAAGTAGGGAGGTATTAGACATATAAAATAAATGAGTACAACCAGATTCCTTTCAATGTTTGTTGGCCTAGTGAGCTTTGATGAACAGTTTTTCATCAGTTGGCTAATTCAATATGAAAAATACAATAGTGAGTGTTATAAGTGATATAGTAAAACCTTCAATATATAGCCCTGTTAAAATTGTGGAAGAGGCATATCAGAACACATGATAAGCAGCATTGTATTTATGTTTGTGTTACATATTGGAATAAAAGACATACTTTTCTTGAATGTGGCAAGACTAGTAAATTCCCCTGTATAGTACTCTCAACCTATAGAAATTATTAATGCTATAGAATGCCTTACTGGTTCAAAAAGTATATGATTAATCTGACCAAATTAATAATGAATTGTGGGATGGTTCCAAGATTTCGGAATAAGGAGGGAACTTATTGATAGTCCATTATAGTCCATTGGTAGTCCATGTAACATTGTGTATTATTATTATTCCATATTGTTATATTCCATAAATTCTTTCTTTATTCACTCTTCAGATGATGGATATTTGTGTTTATTCCATATCTTAGCTATTGTGAATTGAGTTACAATAAACATGGGGGTACTGATAATTCTTTCATAAGCTGATTTCATTTCCTTTGGGTAAATTCCCAGGAATAGGATTGCTGGATCATATGGTAGGTTTATACTCAGATTTCTGAGATACCTGCATACAGTCTTCCACAGTGGCTGTACCAGTTTATATTATTACCAACAGTGGATTAGGGTACCTTTTCCCCACATCCTAGGCAGTGTTTGTTGTTTCTCAATTTCAGTATGAAAGCCATACTATCTGGGGTGAGGTGAAACCTCCTATGGTTTTGATTTGCATTTACCGGATGGCTAGTGAATCTGAGATTTTTCTCAAGTGCCTGTTGGCCATTTGAATATCCTCTCTTAGAAAATGCCTGTTTAAGTCATTTGCCCATTTCTTAACTAGATGGTTTGTTTTATTATTGAGTTTCTTGATTATAGATTTTGGTTATTAATCCTTTATCAGTATCATAGATTACAAGTATTTTCTCCCACTCTATTGATCGTCACTTCATTGTGCTGAGTGTTTCTTTTGCAGTGCAGATGCTTCTCAGTTTGATGTAATCCCATTTGTCAATATTTGCTTTGATTACACGTACTTTTCCCCATGTATTGCAGTGTTATCCCAATGTTCTCCAGTAATTTGGTCTTACTGAGTTGTAGATTTAGGTCTTTGATCCATTTTGAATGGATTTTTGTGTAAGCTGGAGGGTGGGTGCTAGGGGACTTGCTTCATACTTTGAAACTTGGAAATATTTTTCCTAGTACCATTTGTTGAAGAACTGTTCTTGCTACAGAAATTTATTTTAGTTCCTTTGTCAAATATAAGTTGGTTGCAGATGCATGGACTGATTTCTGGAGTTTCTATTCTGTTCCATTGGTCTGTATATCTGTTTTTCTTGTTGTTGTTGTTGTTGCCAGTAGCAGGTTGCTTTGATTATAACTGCATTGTATTATGTCTTGAAATCTGGTATTGTAATTCCTTTTGCTTTGTTTTTGTTGGATAAGATTGTTTAGCTATTTAGTTTATCTAATATTTCCATGAATTTTTGCATGTTTTTCTAGATCTGAGAAGAATGTCCTTGGTATTTTGATTTGAATCACATTGAATCTGTAATTGCTTTTGATAGTATGTAAATTTTGATGATGTTGATTTTTTCAATCCATGAACATGGAATATTTTTCTATGTTTTGTGTCTTCTATTTTTCTTTAATGTTTTGTAATATTCATTATAGAGATATTTGATATCATTGGTTAAATTTATTCTAACGTATCTATTTTTGAGCTATTGTGAATCTGACTGATTTTGGAAACTATTTCTCTGCAAGGAATGGTCTGTGTATACAAATATTATTGATTTTTGTGTGTTGATTTGCAGTTTGTAAATATTTCCCCCTATTAACTTTGTTGAGTGTTTCCTTTATTGTGCAAAAGCTTCTTAGTACGACATAATCCCATTTACATATTTTTTTTTCTTTTATTGCCTGTGCTTCTGGGGTCTTATCCAAGAAATATTTATATAGACCAATGTTTTATTTCTTTTCTCTATGTTTTCCTCTGATAATTTGATGTCATAAGGTCTTGTGAGTTGATTTTTGCATATTTTATTATAATATTATAATTCTATATTATATATTTAATAATCTTATGGTTTAGTATATGTGCTCCACTTATGATCCAGCTGATACATATGGGAGGACAATATTGGTTGATATTAGAATTATATTTGACATGTTCTTTTACACCTTGTGACCTCTTCGCTACCAATTCTTACAGAATGTATGTTCAAAATATAATCTCCATCTAACTAATCCTTCCATTCCAACCTAACAGCTTAGACCAAGTCACTACCGTTTTTGCATTTAATTCGATAGCTATCTTACTGAAATTTGTCAAATGCCTATTCTATAAAATGAATGACTCAGTAAGAAATAGAGAATTATATATTAAAGCCTAGACTATGACGCTGTTCCAGTGGAAAAAAAAAAATATATATATAAAGAAAAATGCTAATTATATCACCATGATATCCAAGATTTTATATGATATAAACTCCTAATATCTCTATTTATGCTTCCATTTTGTCTGCCACCTACACTGATTTTCTTGTTCCTTCCCAATGTTCCTAATTCATAGGCCTTTCTGTCATCTCTTATAGGGGTCTTCTCTGACAACTTTAAATGAAATAGCAAAAAGTAACCCTGAACACTCTAACATTTTTACTCTGCAGTTTCTGTTTTAACTCCTGAGTCATATTTTTTGTAGGCTTTAACTGTTTATCATATACTACATAAGTTACTAATTATTATGTTTTTAAAAAAATTATCTTCCTTTATTAGGGAAGATAAAATTTTCATCTATTTGAGAGTTAGAGTGATGGAAGGAAAGGGAGACAGGGAAAGTGAGGAAGAGAGAGAGAACATCCGTCTACTGGTTTACTCTGCAAATGACTGCAACGGCCAGCCTGGGCCAGGATAAAACTGTGGGCAGATTTTTTTTCTTTGTTTTGTTTGCCACTATATTCCTAGTAGTCAGAATAATCTTAGGCACTTGCAAAACAGATATTTGATAAATATTACTGAATAAATGACTAAAGCACACAATAAACAATATGATTTAATATAACTTAAAAGTGACGAAATTAGGAGCTAGTGCTGTGGCTCACTTGGATAATCCCCCACCTGCGGTTCCAGAATCCCATATGGGCCCTGGGTTCTAGTCCCGGTTGCTTCTCTTCTAGTCCAGCTCTCTGCTGTGGCCCAGGAGGGCAGTGGAGGATGGCCCAAGGGCTTGGGCCCCTGCACCCGCGTGGGAGACCAGGAAGAATCACCTGGCTCCTGGTTCAGATAGGCATAGCTCCGGCCATTGTGGCCATTTGAGGGGTGAACCAACGGAAGGAAGACCTTTATCTCTGTCTCTCCTTCTCACTGACTGTAACTCTACCTGTCAAATAAATAAAATAAAAAAGTGACAAAATTAAAGAATAATTCATTCTTTATATTGAATGTGGGTACTATGTCATGGATAAAATTTTAAAAATCAAGCATTAATTACACCCAGATAATTAGGGTCATTAAATTTAAAAACAATGCATGAGCTCAGGAATATTGTTATGGGTTCTCTTTTTTAAATGTTTATTTATTATTTACTTATTTTTAACCTACTTGAAAGGGAGAGTGAAAATGAGACAGAGGGAGAGTGAGAGAGATATTCACCCTCTGGTTCATTCTCCAAATGCTTGCAATAGACTGGCCTGGGTCAGGGTGAAGTCAGGAGACATGAACTCCATCCAGGTCTTCTAAAGAGGAGACAGGGGCCCAAGCACTTGAGCCATGAGCCACTGCCTACCAGGATGCATTATAAAGAATCTGATATTAGGTGCAGGCATCATAAGTGGTGGTCTAACCAGCTATGCCACAATGCCTAATCCTCATGAACTCTCTTTGATGGCATACTGGGATATGAGTTTTAGACAACTGAGTAATGATTGGGGAGTTACAGCAAAAAGACAATACAAGACCATGTATTCCTTTTAGTGAAGATGCAAGATCACATTTGTGCAAATTAACACTTTCTGGAATTATCGGTATCTGTAAAGTTAATATTGTCAATAACCTTTAGATACTTACCTCAGGATCAACAAAAGAACAAGTTGAAATATCATTTACTAAAAGTGCACTCATGTCCATTTATGAAATTGTATCTAAACTGATAGTTATCTAAGAAGGTTAGTAAGATATATTATTGTGAAATAAACCAAGCTTGCAAAACATTAATACTGATTTGGTAAAACAGTTTCAATACATAAAAGACATTACATAGTGGGGCTGGTACTGTGGCATAGCAGGTAAAGCAACCAGGTGCATGCAGTGCCAACATCCCATATGGGCATGAGTTCGAGTCCTGGCTGCTCCACTTCTAATCCAGCTCTCTGCTATGGCCTGGGAAAGCAGTAGTAGAATGCCAAAGTCCTTGGGCCTCTACACTGCATGGAAGACCCAGAAGAAGCTCCTGGCTCCAAGCTTTAGATTGGCACAGCTCTGGACATTGCAGCCATCTGGGGAGTGAATCAGCAGATGGTAGACCTCTCTCTCTCTCTCTCTCTCTCTCTCTGTGTGTGTGTGTGTGCCTCTACTTCTCTGTGTAACTCTGACTTTCAAATAAATAAATAAATAAATCTTTAAAAAAGACATTATGTAGTTATATTATAACTGTGCATTACCAAAAAAAATGAAACCAAGGAAATAAAAAGCATATAGTTATATTTTTAGAATTATTCCTATGAACTACATTGAATCTATTATCTTTGTATTAATATCGCATTAACATGAGAAGTGATGAGAACTGTGTTGTAATTATCATGCACTTGCTGTAACCATGAGTATGTAATGTATTAATAAATCCCTTAAAATAAAATAAAAATTAAAAAGCATTATTATCAATAAAGAAAAAAAGAACATGATATGAATATGAATATGGTATTTTAATAATTGAAAATATATAATAATAAAATATAATTGAATAATAATATTGAAAAAATAATTAATTAGTACAGGTATCTTAAAGTATTTAGGACTCTTCCAATAAAAAAAGAAATGCATAAAATGTGGTAGAGGCCTTCTCAAGGTTAGAAAAAAGAAACTTACCCTGGGAATGGAATGTGATCTTTATCTGTTGGTCTATGAATTCTTCAACTATAGTTATTATCTGTTTATATGAAACTATTTTGGCTTTTGATTACTAAACAGAACAACGGCATTAACCATTGCCAGATGGCATATAGCTCAGTTTGTGAAAAGGAAACATCATTAGTAACTATGTACGCATGGGCAGTATTGTATCAATTGCTACAGCTACCATGTTACATTAGAATATACAATCAAATGTATGCATGCAACCATATAAGGGAGAAAAAGAAGCTAAAAACATATATAAGGAAATACTCCTCTTTGTTAGGGGCTCATTCTTTTTTGGATGGGAATACAACTGGATCTTATGTCTATTTAATAATAAAAAAAACAGTTCCCTGGCCTTGGTATCCCCTCTCTGTTCAGGAATCCTGCTACAAATGGAGAGAAATTCTTCATAGGTGATGTAAGGCCATTGCTAGGTGTTCCAAGGAGTATGCTTCAAATTAGTAACAATACATAAGATAATGAGTAATGCTAATTTACCTAAGCAACTTCCAGTGTAACATGGACTTTCCAATACTGTTATTTGATCCTCCAAACTCTTGTTATTTCAATAAAACATGGAAATTTAGTCTAAAGTTGAGTTATTTCTTAAGAATGTGAATCCCAGAAGCTTTGGTGATTAAATACAAATTCATTTCCTGTTTTTATTTTTGTTGAAATTTGCGTATTTAAAATCAAAGGTACAGAGTAGGAGAGGTAGAAATGGAGAGAGAGAGGGAAGACTTTCAGCCACTTGTTCAATCCCTAAATGGCCTCAATGGACAGGACTGTGCCAGACTGCAACCAGGAGCCAGGGAACTTCATCCAGGTGTCCCATATGGGTGCAGGGACCCAAGCAATTAGGTCGTATTCTGCTGATTGTCCAGGTGTGATAGCAGGGAGCTAGATTGAACTGGAGCAGCAAGGACTCAACTGCTAGACGGCAGGCAGTGACTTAGACTGCTATGCCACAGTACCAGCTCCCTTGTTATTGTTGATGTTATTTTTTTTAAACAGTGTCCAATCACTAAATATGGTTTCATTCCCTACTTCTGGAGACAAGCAAAGATTTCCTGTGAAAGAATGTTGTATGAAGTGTTTCTGGATTATGATTGGGTTTAGACTAAATATTGAGTTTTAGGGTTATATATTATTGATTGCTTGCATAATTTGAACTAGACATTTTACCTGAGTATAATGCTTTCAACATATTAATAAGTAATACATTCAATTTAGTTATGTTATATACTTAATATATATTAATGGAATAATATATAAATCATTTGTAATGATAGTCTGTGTTTAGTATTGTCTCTAATTATAAGTTAAACTCCTTTTTAAAAGATGTATTTATTTATTTGAGAGGCAGAGTTACAGAGACAGAGAGGGAGAGGCAGAGAGAGAAGTCTTCCGTCTGCTGGTTTATTCCCCAAATGACCTCAACTTTTAGTGCAGAGTTGGTCTCGAGCCATGAGCGAGGATCTTCCTCCAGGTCTCCCATGTGGTGCAGGGCCCAAGCACTTGTGCCATCTTCCATTGCTTTCTCAGGTCATTAACAGAGAGCAGCATTGGAAGTGGAGCAGCTAGAGCTTGCACTGGCCCCCTGATGGATGCTGGGGCCACAGTTGGTGGCTTAACTTACTGCAACACTGCCAACCCTATAAGTTAAAATCTTACAAGTCAATTCTTAACCATATGTTTTACAGTTAAAAAATAATGAAGAAACATTACTTCAGGCAATTCAACAAACTTATTCTATCATATCTTTTTTTTTTTTTTTTTTAAAAGCACTTGGTTGGGAAGCCGAGGCTTCAACCCTCTCGGTTTCTTTTTCTTTTTCTTTTTTTTTCTTTTTTTGGAGAGGCAGAGTTAGACAAAGAGAGAAAGGTATTCCTTTTTCCGTTGGTTCACCCCCCAAGTGGCTACTACAGCCAGTGCGTTGCGGCCAGCCCACTGTGCCGATGAGAAGCCAGGAGCTAGGTGCTTCCTCCTGGTCTCCCATGCGGGTGCAGGGCCCAAGCACTTGGACCATCCTCCACTGCCCTCCTGGGCCACTGCAGAGAGCTGGACTGGAAGAGGAGCAACCGGGACAAGAATCCGGCACCCCAACCGGGACTAGAACCCGGGGTACTGGCACCGCAGGCAGAGGATTAGCCTAGTGAGTCACGGTGCCAGCCTCTATCATATCTTAAAAGAATGTGTTAGATGTTTTATGTACTCTTATGTATTCTTAAGCATATTTATAAACCAAAATGTCCATTAAAATTTCTATACATCAGCCTGGTCATATCATTTAATTTTATTGGACAAGATTTTACCTATGACAAAATAACACATTATTTATGTTATGTTTCAAAAATAAAATAAAATGAAATTCGGCAAATTTGAAATAAGGTCAAATGATTTTGCTAAGATTATTTTATAACCAGAGTGTGACAATTATTTATAAGTGATAGAATGCAAGGAATAGGCATGTGACTTAATAACTTTATCTGGATTAAATTATTTATTGAGTTGTTTCCTATAGCAGATAAAAGCCAGGAGCCAGGAGCTTCTTCCAGGTTTCCCACGCAGGTACAGGGGCCTAAGGTCTTGAGCCATCTTCTATTGCTTTCCCAGGCTATAGCAGAGAGCTGGATCAGAAGTGGAGCAGCCAGGATTAGTTGCTTTCAATACTGGTATGTCATGACAACTTTATAAATGTTACCTATGATTCTACGGCAAATGAATAACCTGAAATAAAAATGCCAACCTCATTTGTCTCACAAGTATCTAGATATATGTAGACAAGTGACAGCAAATATTTCATAAGGAAAGAGAGTTTATGCTTGAGAGCACTGGTCACATTCAATTATTAGTATAAAATAACTTCTGTGAAGCAATCATAACATTCATCCAACTGTTAACTGAAAAATTAGAGTCTTATTAAACAATCAAAGTTGAAGTTTTCAACTACTCAAACTCAGAGTTTAAAACTAGAAAACAACCAGTTTTCTGCCTGAGTTGGAGGATCCACCAGCCAGAGTTTGCAGGTTTTGTACTTTTCTAATAAAATGAGTGAATGTATTGAGTCAGGTTTATATATCATCGATTTTTGTATGGTTATCAATCATATTGAAAATCAAAGATACCTAAGTGAAAATTGAATAGCATTTGGTAATAGCCAGCATACTCAGTTACTGATCAAGGATAAACATTACATTACTACAATTATTCTCATAAGGAATGCTATCTATGTACAGAGATGCAAAAAATGGGATTTTTAATTAGTCTTCCTATAATAGGCCTAAGATGGAAAAGTCACTCCTTTGTGAGCCACAGCAGATACTTCCTTGCATATTGCTGCTGTTTTCTAGAACATAAATGAGGTTCTTTGAAGGGCTCCATTACCTGGGAGCAAGCTGTGGGGCATGATCATGGCACAGAAAGATTGTGATTGACTCAGGACTATGCAGGTCTTAAGCTCACACTACCAGTATTGCTGGACTGAAGTCAGGTGTAGGTAATATATTTTGTATGAACAGTGTTTTATATACACATTGCAGGATAAACAATAGAAAACCAATTGCTAAATTTAAGCTATATGATTTTGCATATATAGTCTTTATAACAAAAATAAATAGTAACATTAAAATACACGAAGAAATAATAAACTATAAAAATAAAGGTATTTTGCTCTGGTTTCTGTTTTGAGAATGTAAATATGATTTCATAACTAATATTTACATTGATGTTAAAATCTTCAATGAGAATTCTTAATGTTCTTTTGGTTTATTTTAACATTTTGCTTCAGAAAGGTTTTAGATTTACAGAACACAAATTTTGATGTAGTAATAGAAAGAGGTCCTATATACCATCCATCCCAATCCTCCCATCCCTCCATTCTTTAGTAATCAACATTCTATGTTCATATTGAGATTTTTAAAAAAATTATCTTTCAAATATATCTTTCATATATAAGGAGATTATGTGTTATGTTGAGTCTGGTTAATTACACTCAACATAATCTCCTCCAGTTCTATCTATTTTGCTGCAAATGATAAGTAGGAGCTGCTTGGACTAGAACCAGCCCTCACATAGGATGCCAGTGCAGCAGGCAGAGGATTAACCTACTGCACCACAGCGCTGGCCCCTGTCACCCGTGATTTTTTTTTTAATCTTTTCTCACATCCTGCAGCATCTTCCAACAAATCTTATAAATGTAACTTTGAATTATATTTGTATTGGACCAGTTCTTACTGATATTACCACATTAGACAAAGTACAATCACATTTAACTTAAACCAATACTAAAATAATCCTCCATGTAATTCCAAGTTGATAGCCAACAATTTTTAAAAATACAAGTTACATGAAACTCTTACTATCTTTTACCTGATTTTGTTTCAAAATTACTCAGTTTAAAGGCAAAATCCAGGAGTGTAATTTGCATAGTAGTAAGATGCCTTCTAAGCACATAAGAGTATCTTGGTTTGATTAGTGGCTCTGACTCCTGACTCCAGCCACCTGCTAATTCAGACCAAGGGAGGTAGTAATGATGCCTCGACTAGTGAATTCCTATTATCCATGTGCGAGATCTGAAATTATCTGTTGCCAGCTCCAACCCTATGCAATTCAGCCTTGGATATTGTAGGTGTTTGAGGAGTGCATCAATAGATAGGGGTACACTCTCTCCCCCCCTTCTCATATATATATATATATATATATATATATATATATATATTAAATATATGGTTCCTACTTCAGTTGACAGCAGACTAGCTGAAAGAAGGTGGATCATACAACTAAGAACAGTGAGAAGAATTTGGAAAGGTATTTAAGAAAGATTAGAGATTTTTGAAATTTCCCAATGAGGAAACTGAGTGATTAGTACCCCAGGAATTAAGGACATGGAGAGATGTAGTTATCACATAGTGTCATCCCTCCAACCTGACTTAAAATAGTCATTTGCTAACTTAAAACATCTTTCTAGAGAAGCTGATCATATCTTTTCCTGGTGCATCATGGGAATTTGGGTGAGTGGGAGTGATTAGAGAGTTCATGGATGGAGAATACAGGGGAGCCCTTAAATTTCACCTTCTTGATAAATACTCCATACTCCAATTGGGTACCTGAAACCATGCACCTTAGATTTGAATAAACTGCCTCAAATAATTTCATGACTGTTTTAAGGCAATTTTATAAATAAAGCATTTATTTAAAGAATATAAATTTCAAAGAACAGCTTATGGATTACAATGGCTTCCCCCCCCCATAACTTCCCTCCTACCCGCAACCATCCCCTTTCCCGCTCCCTCTCTCCTTCCATTCACATCAAGATTCATTTTCAATTCTCTTTATATACAGAAGATCAGTTTAGTACATATTACGTAAAGATTTCAACAGTTTGCCCTCACATGGCAACACAAAGTGAAAAATACTGTTGGAGTACTAGTTATAGTATTCATTCACAATGTATAGCACATTAAGGACAGAGATCCTACATGATATATTTTTAATTGATTAATTATCTATGCCATTTCCAATTTAACACTGAGTTTTTTTTCATTTTTAATTACCTTTATATACTGAAGATATACATGCATACATATACCGTATATATGTATATATATACAGTATACATACACATACACATACTGTATATATGTATATAAACATATACATATACTGTTTTAAGGCAATTTAAACCCAGAGTAATTGTAGTAGAGAAGTGAAGGTATTTTTTATTTTATTAAGAAATTATTTTATTCATTAAATATTATATGCAGAGGCACAAAATGCAGAGAGAACAGAGAGTGACCAGTGAAAAGGAAATTTCTCACATTTCATATCATTCTTCCTGATGTTTGAAGGTAAACACCTTGTTTTTCCTGAGATATGCTATATATTGTGGCTGAGTAAACACACATACCACACACACAAACATACACACACACTCGTGAAAATTTTATTCTTTCTGTTTTTTAAGATTTACTTATTTGAAAGTCAGAATAACACAGAACGTGGGATGCAGAAAGAAAAACACAGAGAGGCAGAAAGACAAAGATCTTCCGTCTGTTCACTCCTCAAATGGCTTCAATGGCCAGGCTGAAGTGAAGATTGTGGAAGTCCATTTGGGTTTCCCAAGTGGGTGGTATGGGCCTACAAACCTTGGCCATCTTCTGCTGTTTTTCTAGATCCATCAGCTTGAAGCTGGACCAGAAATGGGGCAGCCAGGACTTGAATTAAATTTATATGGCATGCCAAATACCAAATATCCTCTGGTCTTTTTTTTTTTTTTTTTTTTTTGACTGGAGGTTAGACAGTGAGAGACAGAGACAGAGAGAAAGATCTTCCTTCTGTTGGTTCACTCCCCAAATGGCCGCTACGGCTGGCGTGTTGCACTGATCTGAAGCCAACAGCCAGGTTCTTCCTCCTGGTCTCCCATGCAGGTGCAGGGCCCAAGCACTTGGGCCATCCTCCACTGCACTCCCGGGCCACAGCAGAGAGCTGGCCTGGAAGAGGGGCAACTGGGACAGAATCTGTCACCCCAACTGGGACTAGAACCTAGGGTACTGGCAGTGCAGGTGGAGGATTAGCCTAATGAGCCGTGGCGCCAGCCTCTGGTCTTTCTTAATAATTGTGTAGAATTCCACTGCCTGGGTGTATCAGAGTTTGAGTAATCAATGCTCTATGATGTGAGATACAAGATTTTCCTTCTTTTGCCATTTCAAGCAAAGAAGTCAAGATTGCCCTGTGTGAACATGGCAATGCTGAGGTGGGGCTGAATCTAGAATTATTGTTACTAAATTCAGGGATATGCTCATTGATAATTAGACATTGACAGCCATCTTTCAAAGGAGTTTATCACATTACATGTGTCCCTATATGAGTCTCATAACCCCCAGTGTCTGGACTGTCTCAGAAAGATTAAGAATCCAGGAGCAAAGCTGTCTCCAAGATTTTGGGGTCTTTACCTTTGAGATCATTGTTTCCAAGTTGCCTCCATTGTCTCTGGAGAGTGTACTTATATCTGAGCCCTTATCAAGCTAAAGCTCCAATAATAGACCTTACAAGTCAACATTCCACAAAGGGTTGTCTTTGAAATATTAAAAAGGGGAGGGGCCGGCGATAAGATGCAGTGGGTTAAAGCCCTGGCCTGAAGCGCCGGCATCCCATGTGGGCACTGGTTCTAGTCCCAGCTGCTTCACTTCTGATCCAGCTCTCAGCTATGGCCTGGGAAAGCAGTGGAAGATAGTTCAAGTGCTTGGGCCCCTGCACCCCCATGGGAGACCGGGAGGAAGCCAGAATATAAAACCAAATTACTGAAAAATCAAGTGGGTAAATAAAAGACAACGAAAACAGATTCACAGAAATCCAGATACTAAAGTTATAGAATATTAAATATTGATTGGTAAGTTCAAGTAATTATGCGAGAAGACAGGATAATTCCTTAAGACAACTGGAAATATTTAGAAATAAAATATGGTATCCATAACTTAAAATCACAACTAATAGTGGATTTGAGAGGAGATTAGACATCCCTGAAGAAATGATCATTGATTCAAATGGGAAATTAGAGGAAAATATCCATGTTGCCACAGAGATGCAAAAATAATTGAAAAAATTATATAAAATGAGACATATGGAATATGATAAAAGAAAACAAGAAAATGTGTAATTAGAGTCCCACAGGAAGATGGAAGAGAATGGTCAGATGCAATAAGCACAAATAGCAGCAGAGACATTTTGAAATTTGCTGGAAGGTGTTAGTCCCAGATGTAAGAAACATTACAAACACTATAAAGGAAAATGCAAACAAAACTGTAGCAAGCATTTTATAATCAAACTGCTAAAAAACAAAGAGAAAGAGACAATCTATTGCACATGTATTTCAAAGGAGAAAGACTAAGAATGACATCTGAAAGCACATTGGAAACAATGGAAACCAGAAGGCAGAGCTGAGAAAAAATATTTTCCAGCCTAACATTCCATTACCAACAAAAAAATCTTCAAAAACTAAAAATGCATTTTCAGACAAAAACAGTGAGATTCATTAGTAGCAAAATTGAACTAAAAGTAATTAACTAGAAGGAAGGAACATAATCGAAGAGAGAGCATGGAGAAACAGGAAGGAGTAAAGGGTAAAAGGAAGTGTTATCTAAAGAAATATTGATTGCATGAAATAATGACCCCTGTGTATTTGGAGTTGAAAATATATGTATAGTTACAAGATACTGAAACAATTCCCAAAAGACAAGAGATGATAACTGGACCAAAAACTAAGTATGGCACACTTGACTTTAAATAAACGGCTGCTATTTAAAAACATCTAGCCAACACCATTCACTGTGAATTGGCAACAGTCAACCTTGAAAAGAAAAGTGAAAAAATGAAGCATAAATGTTCAATTTATGCTGTCCTATAGAGTTATTTGGGGATAGTGCAGAGGATTTTAATTTTGGCATCAAAACAAAAGGAAAATTTGGTTGGAAGACTTGATAACTATGATAAACTAATGTGTTCACATACCTATGTGGAAGTTTTTCTTATGTAGTTCTTGCTTTTCTGTTTTTAAAAATGATTTACCCTATTTATTTGAAAGGCCAAGAGATGGAGAAGAAGATACACACACACACACAGAGACAGAGACAGAGACAGAGAGAGAGAGACAAAGACAGAGAGAGAGAGAGATCATCCATCCATTGTTTCATTTCCCAAATAGCTGGAGCGGGCCATGCTGAAATCAGGAACCTGAAATTCATTGCTGGTCTCCCACGTGGGTGGCAGGGACCCAGATTCTTAGGCCCTCTCCCACTGCTCTGTCAGGTGCATTAGCAAGGAGCTGGGCTGGAAACAGAACTGACAGGGTTCAAATGAGCATTGTAATACAGGGATGATGGCATCTCATATTATAACCTGCTGTGCTACAACACCTGCCCCATAGTTCTTGCTTTTTCTGAACTATAATAAGTGACTTCACTCACAATGACATTTATTAGGATTATTATAAAAAGTTAATAATATTTTATAATATACACTTTTCAAGCAACTTAAATGCTATATCACTGTTCTTACTTTTACAGTAGCTATTTCATAGAGTATATTTATGAATGTGCATTTAGTTATAGAGGTTTACATATTTTTTGAAAAATCCAATAGTATAGCAAAGTTACTATATGCCTAATATAGCATTCTTTCCACCATTTTAGAAATATTTTTACATTATTTTATAGCAATTTATTTGCATATTTATAAAATATTTCAAAATTCTATATTTTTTAGATTAAATTGGTATTGTTTTTCTAGCCTTTAAAAGCCAAAGGTAGGAATGTTTTTATTAAATAAATTATGCAATTCCATTATTCTTAACATATAACCTAAGAATTAAAGCCTTGGTTAGTCGACTTATTTCCTGTGTGAAAAATATAATGTATTAATTGTCATCTAAGCAGAATGACTACAGAAATTGCTCTATAAATTTGGCATTTCCTGCTTGCAGTCAGTATCAGTGGTTTGTTAGCAAACTAAGATTTGAATTGAATATATTATCAAAATGTGGACTGTTAACTGTATTTAGACAAACATTGGCAATAAATTTATTTAAAATTCTGGTAGTTAAAAATGTAGAATTTATTTGGAATGGGTAGGCATGTTCATTCTATTTCAAATAAATTACTAGAGCATTTAGTATGAGCTTCTGACTCCTACTTTAAAATAAATAACAGTAATTTTGAAGCTAACCTGTTTCTCCCCTTGGGATTCCTATGAATGAATGTCAGTCAGTTCTAAACATTGAGATAAATATACCCTATGAAGAGTATTAAAACTTTACATAATTATGTGATAAAATAAACATTTTTGAAAAAATCTATTATAGGGAAATATTTCTTATAAGATCTGTTTAGTTTCTAAAGCTCTTGTTGATATTTCAGATATATTTTATTTCTA
Source organism: Sylvilagus floridanus (assembly GCA_949820135.1). Taxonomy (NCBI): domain Eukaryota; kingdom Metazoa; phylum Chordata; class Mammalia; order Lagomorpha; family Leporidae; genus Sylvilagus; species Sylvilagus floridanus. The sequence continues at coordinate 96,059,643 of OX463225.1, forward strand.
TTTTTTAAGATTTATTTATTTATTTGAAAGGCAGAATTATAGAGGGAAAGGGAGAAGCAGAGAGAGGTCCTCCATCCTCTGGTTCACTCCCCAAATGGCCACGATGACTGCAGATGAGCTGATCTGAAGCCAAGAGCCAGGTGGTTCCTCCGGTCTTCCATGAGGACGCAGGCACCCAAGCACTTGGGCTGTCCTCCACTCCCTTCCCAGGCCATTAGCAGAGAGCAGGCAGGATAGGAACAAGCACGTACTTGGGATGCAGGCACTGCAGGCAGAGGCTGAACCTACTATGTCACAGTGCCAGCCCCTCAGATATTCTTTAACTCTTATATATATAGTTTTTCTGCTTGTGAATGACAGATCTTGTGGTTGAATAATTGGCACTGCAGAGTAAGCTGGTACTATCCAATAGTTAAGATATCCTCTTTTACAAGTGAATATCTCACAGATTGCTAATAAACATTGTTTTCTAAATCAGTCCTTCAACAACCATGTAAGATTCTTGTAATTTCTTACATTGAATTTCATTAATTCAATGTATTATGTAATGTATTAATTAAATGAATTACATTAATTTCTTATATTGAATTTTCACATTATTTTTGGTGCATGAGTCTATAGAAGAAACAAACCAGGAAGACTCCAAGGCAAAATTTAGTTTGGATGCACAAATTGATGATGTCACAAACACATATGCAAGGGTATGAAAAGATTTACTGTTTACATAACTGAGACTCTGACTGGAATCTAGCACTGATCTGAAAATCAAGGAGGAAGGAGAGCATGTGAACTTGTTGGAGTTAGGGAGGAAATGCCAGCCCAGACTGAAAGCTCCTTCACACAAGAAGTCGCTATGCACCTAGAATTTTCATTCGCTGCTGCACACAGTTCACCCAGAAATTCTTATCAGTGTTCCCAGATGTGGATGGGATTGGAAGGTGGGGGATAAAGACATCAATGATGTTTAAAAGCATCAATATTAAATAAAATAGAGTCAAAAGTCTGATTACATACAAGCATAATTGAATAAATTGTAAAAGTATTTAAATCCCCAATTTTTAAATTCATCATGTGACCCTAAGAAAACATTTGAACTCTTTGTCTCACTCATCTCAACCAGAATAATGGTATTAATGATTTCTTTTGAAGCAAATAAAATTTTTCATATGAAAAAATAAGAGGTATCTAGTTATAGCATGTAATTACTGTTCTATTCATTGTAAGTGTTGGAGAGAGTTTTTAAACAATGAAACTTCACATGGGTCCTCCTGACCCAAATTGCTAGTCAACAGTAACCCCCATTCTCTTCTCCCATGCCCTGTGAATCCTTTATTCAATGAGTTCAATTAACAAAAATTTTTTGCATATCCTATGTGCTATGAACTGTTATAAGGCTATTGATGAATCAACAATAAAAAAAGATTCTTCTACTTGATGTAATTAACATTTGGGGTGGGGAGCCATAGATAAACCATATGTATACAAATTAATCATATAACATGTTAGAAATAAATGAGTGTTGTAGGAACAATACTAAAGGTTGATAGAATAATTAAAGCTGTTGAAATCTGGGGCCAGGGTTATGGCATAGTGAGTAAAGCAAGCTGCCTGTGAAGCGACCATTCTATTTGGGTTCAGATTCATGTCCTGGCTGCTCCACTTCTAATCCACTTCTCCGCTAATGATCTGGAGTATAGCAGTGGAAGATGGCCCCAGTAGTATGGCTTAGGCCCGAATCAGTCCTGGCCATAGCGGACATGTGGGGAGTGAGCCAGAGGATGGAAGATCTTTCCTCTCTCTCTGTTTGTAATTCTAAATTTCAAATAATTAAATAAATATGTTTTTAAAAAAGGAGATGCAGAATTCTAATGCGATTGACATTTCAATTCTTTTTTTAAAAAGATTTATTTTATTTATTTGAAAGACAGAGTTAGAGGTAGAGACAGAGAGAGAGGTCTTCTATCAGCTGGTTCACTCTCCAGATGGTCACAAGGGCTAGAGCCATGCTGATCCGAAACCAGGAGCCAGGAGCTTCCTCCAGGTCTCCCACACGGGTGCAAGGGCCCAAGCACTTGGGCCATCTTCTACTGCTTTCCCAGGCTATAGCAGAGAGCTGGATCAGAAGAGGAGCAGCTGGGACTAGAAGTGGTGCCTATGGGATGCTAGGGCTTCAGGCTGGGGCTTTAACCCATTGCACCACTGTGCCAGCCCCAATGTTTTAATTCTAAACATCATCCTTAAGACAGGCCTGAATGAGAATGTGGTAGTTTAGTAAACCTGAAGGATTAAAGTGGATGACTAAAGTAAAGCATTCCAATCAGAGGAGCCTGAGTAATGTTGTATTCCTTTTGAATAAATTCATCCTAAGTGACACATGTCCCCACCCCCAAATCATAGGAATTTACTAGTTATCTGTATTGCTTTTATTAGGAGAAAGAAAAAAATCTCCTTCTAATCAGATCAATTCAAATTCTATGATGCCAACTGAGTTGTAATTATGTAATTATTATGTAATTTGTTTATTTCTTCAAAGTGGAAAAAGAATAATAATTATTTTTTATTAGCAATTAAATTTTTTTAAAAAATATTTATTTATTTGAAAGGCAGAGAGAGAGAGAGAGAGAGAGAGAGAGAGAGGTCTTTCTTCCATTGGTTCACTCCCCAGATGGCTGCAATGGCCGGAGCTGCGCCAATCCGAATCCAGGAGGCAGGAGCTTCTTCCAGGTCTCCCACATGGGTGCAGGGCCCCAGGCACTTGGACCATCTTGTACTGCTTTCCCAGGCCATGGCAGACAGCTGTATCAGAAGTGGAGCAGCTGTGACTGGAACCAGTGCCCCATGGGATGCTGGCACTGCAGGTGGCGGCTTTACCTGCTATGTCACAGTACCAGCCCTAAATAATTTAATTAATTGTGTATAACATCAAAAGAATCATTGAATACTCACAGACCAGATAAAGTGACAAAACTTTGTGAATTTTAGTAAAACATTAGGAGTCTTTGGATGAACTCTGTGTGAATATACCATGGCTAATGGTAAAGCTTTTTGATATTACTTGTCTCAAGTATTTAATGTGGAGAATCTTGGGAGGTACACAGTTTCGTTTGTCTTTTTTTTTTTTTTTTAGTATTGATAATTCCATTAGGGAAGCTTCAGATATTTGTTTTAATTAATAAGTCAAGTAAAATTTTAAAACATTGTATAAACATTTTAGTACATAATGTTTCTAAATGTACTGAGAGATATTTCTTTAATTTCTGTTTAGAACATTTAGCTTTAGAATTGAGTCTATTCAGAATTTTAGATAATTACCATAACCTGTTATTGATAGTAGGATACTGGAGAACTTTTTGAGAAATGAAAAAGAAATACTAAGTGTCTTTAAATTGTTTGGTAATTTGTAGGCAAATACGATTGTGGCTTTGCATGTAAAAATCACTTACAAATAAATGCCTTCTTTTCTTCAAAGGCTCTGCTTGTTGTAAATGAAAACTCACATTAAAATGACCTGTGATTCAGGAAAGAAGGTGCAAATACATGGCGCTATTCTTACATACTCGAAAGGGTTGCAAGCCAACAAAAAATAGACTCCATCCAAAGAAAAGATGAGACCCACTAGGAAGAAAAGCCACTAGACAATTAATAAACATTGCTTTTCATCTCACTGCTTTACTTTTATTGCCTCATTCTTTATAGTTTATGGGTTTGTTCTTGCCACCCTAATCTTTTCCTCTTGTAATTTGGTGTTGATTTAAAATCGGCTTTCCTGTGGCTTTTTTAGGCTGGGGAGTTCTCCATTAATAGCGTGCTTGCCTTGCGTTTTCGTTTATTCTTCTCAGTTCTATCTAAGAGTTAAAAAAGTAGGTGATAAAATTGAAATATGTTAATATAAAAATGAAGAAAAGGATTTGTCTTAGTATATTAAGAAGATTAAGCAAGGGTAAGAGTTCTAGACCATCTAGGTTTCAGCTCCCGCTTGCTGAAGCTGCTTCCGCAGCTCTATAAAGACTCCAGATGACAGTCCTCTGCCAAGGTCAGGCTGTTCTGTCAGTGCAAGTGAAAAGCATGAAAGAGATTTATTAGGCAGCACCGTGCATCTATGCATTTTATCTTTCTCCAATATAAATACCTAGGAGATGCTTGAAGCAGTGTTTAAAAGGAGTCCTAATGAATTATAAATGATGATAAATCTGACTTGATTTCAAAGTGATGGGCTTTTTACATTTAACAATTTTACTGTGGCGGTTGCCTTTTGTTACCTAGCTTCTTTTAAGTTGGAATATATGATGCACTATGCAAGGCTGACATTTAAAGGAGTTGATTAAACACAAAATTTTATAAATATAAGATGTAAGTGGAGAGCAATAGTTTATTAAAAAATACTGGCCACACACATATGCACACAAATACCACTTATCAATAGAGATTTATTTTTCATACAAAAATACATAACTTGTTGAATTAATGGTATGTTTACATTTGCAAAACTGTTGATTATTATTATCATTTTTACCTAAAGATGATCTTGTTACTCCAAAAAATTTGAATTTCTAATATCATGAAACTAAATATCTATGTGATTTTGCTTACTATTTTGAATGTGGATATCTCATGTGAAACACTATGAAAAATAAACATTTTATGATTTTATGGACTACATATTCTTGTTTACTCTTATCTAGTAATTAAAAAGAAAATAATTAACATCAATTTTGTTTGCATATTAGCTAAACTATGTAAGAAAATTCAATAACAATAAATTTTGATTTCAGGATCTGATAATGATTTAGATTAATTACGCACATTATGAATGCAAATCTTTAAAAATGTCACAGCTCTGGTACTTATTTTCTATCTTCATTTCCCCATTTCTAGAAGAGAGAAAATAATAGCATAATAACTTTTTATCTGCTAGAAAAACTGAACGATTTAAGTGGGATTATGAATATAAATTATTAGTATAATTCCTGGCAGATAGCATGTGTTTAATAAATATTTGCCCTTGGAAAATGATTTTCCTTTACACTGCATTTACTAATTGAAAATAATCTTTATTAAGTGTCTCTAATGCATCAGATACTATTTTTTTTAACTTAAGGGCAAAGCTTTAAAGCAGACAATTTCCCTACTTTTGTATCAGTACTTCTTTTTTTCTGGAGAAGATAGAGATATCAGATTATGCTAGGATATGATTAACATGTATATATTTACTTTTACGTCTTTGGATCATGACAACTAGTAATACTTTAAGTGTCATGAAGACAAAAGAGACTAAATTATAAGAGCCAGATGCATTGATGCTTTATTGAATACAGTTGATAGAGGGTTTTTAGTCACAATGTGTTGATACATATTTTTATCTATACACTTATTTATCTCAAAAATTGTATTTATTATTTCTAGGTTTTCTTTAAGTACAAAGCCATCATTTGATTGAGATTTCATTTATGTATATTTAACATTATGTCAAATACAATGTAAATGGATAAAACATTCTTGTTCACCTTGAAGTCTCCAATTTCAAAAGTGCATGATGTATACAGAAGCTGTGTAAAATATGAAAAATAATTTCATTTTAAGATCTCTGCGAGTGAGATCCCAGTGGAAAGAACGGGGCCATCAAAGAAGGAGGTACCTTTCTCTGAAGGGAGCAGAGAACTTCCACTTTGACTATGACCCTGTCGGAATAAGATCGAAGTCGGCGAACCCTAAAGGCTTCCATAGCCTTAGCAACTCATGACTAGAGCCTAGGGAGATTACTGACGCCATAAACAAGAGTGTCAAATTGTTAAATCAACATCAGGAGTCACTGTGTACTTACGTCTCATAAGGGATCTGTCCTTAATGTGTTATCCAATGTGAAATAATGCTATTACTAGTACTGAAACAGTATTTTTACACTTTGTGTTTCTGTGTGGGTGCAAACTGATGAAATCTTTACATAGTATATATTGAATCGATCTTCTGTATATAAAGATAAATGAAAATGATTAAAAAATCTTGGTGTTAAATTGGAAATTGCATAGATAATTAATCAATTCTTTAAAAGAATCATGTAGGATCTCTGTCCTTAATGTGCTGTACATTGTGAATTAATACTATAACTAGTACTCCAACAGTATTTTCACTTTGTGTTGCCATGTGAGGGCAAACTGTTGAAATCTTTACGTAATATGTACTAAACTGATCTTCTGTGTATAAAGAGAATTGAAAATGAATCTTGATGTGAATGGAAGGGGAGAGGGAGCGGGAAAGGGGAGGGTTGCGGGTGGGAGGGAAGTTATGGGGGGGGAAGCCATTGTAATCCATAAGCTGTACTTTGGAAATTTATATTCTTTAAATAAAGGCTATATATATATATATATATATATATATAGAATATTTATATCATTCTTTTACTTTCTTGCTTTCTTTGCATTCAGAAGATTTTAGGCATAATACCTTTAAAAATAACCTAGCAATACCTTTACAGAGTGTAAAATGATAATGGAGAAAACAAATGTGCTTGCCTGAGTCAAACAATGGTACAAATGTATTACTTGATTACTAGAGTTAGAAGCAAGTCTTCACTAGGGTCTGGAGGCATAGCTGTATTCATATCACAGTTGGTCAGAAATCAAATGACAGCAAAAATTTTCAACTAATAAAAACTTGTAATGTCATTACAACTAAGAAAGAATATCATCTCTGGATCACTGAATGCCAGCAAAGGATGACAATGAAAGGGCATCAGCTAGAATTTTAATTTATACCAGTTATGAAAGCAATAAGCACTAATTAACAAGAATACAACTTTTACTTTACAAAAGAGAATAATCCTTGCTTTATTGAAATTCTCTAAAGTTGATCAGCATTAATTTAGGGTCACTGGGAATAGTGTATGATGAAAATGTGAATCATTACAAAACAAAGACAGTTGATACTCAATGCATATTAATATGCAGATAAAATAATGTGTTATCTTACCACATATGTTATAGCCAAGAAAATATTTTACTACAAATGTGTCCACTAACTTCTCTCTACTGGTACTGTTTTCTCTTTATGTCATGGGCATCTCTGGTTTCACCAAATAATAAGCCTCAAGTGAGACTTGCCCAGTGAAAAATCTTTATTTACTATAGATTGCAAGATATATTTTCCTAAAGGCATGACCTCCTCATGAAGCACTTTTCAGTACTATGGTAGGAAAGGTTAGAGGCTTGTCCAGAAAGTAGAAAAAGGGGAGTAGAAGGCTCCTTCCTGTTTACAATATACATTCAGAATATAGGGGGAAAGGAGAGTCCTTTCTACTCCAGCAACATGCATGTCATATATTGTGTGCTCAAAATCTGAGTGTTTTTTTGTAGTTTTCCTTGTTTGCGGTGGTAGACTGGCATACTGACTACAAAGCTACCGGAGAAGACTTCCTAGGAAAGTGTCTGAAAAAGGAGCTTAACAGATTTAAACTGTTTTGAATTTCCTGCCCATTTCCTGTTCTCCTTCTTGCCTAAGTTCTTTATTCTGAGTTTTATTATTTGTTAGCACACAAGATTAAAAAAAAAGTGAAGGAAAGCAAAACTAAGATGCTGTAAAGAAAACATGTACTTTGGTTTGAACATGTTGCTTCATGTTTCACCTAGAAATCTACCATTAGAGAACAGATTCTTCATTCCCGGGTTTCAGCACCAAAAAAAAAAAAAAAAATATATATGAATAGATTCACAGTGAAATATTTCAACAAAATATCATCATATGTAATCATATGATATATATATATAATACATTTAACATATGTTTCATAATCACTATTTTAACGAATAACACTGTTTTGTTAATATCTTTACTTTGAAAAGCAGAGGGGGCCAGCACCCTGGGTTCTAGTCCCAGTTGGGGCGCCAGATTCTGTCCCGGTTGCTCCTCTTCCAGTCTAGCTCTCTGCTGTGGCCCAGGAAGGCAGTGGAGGATGGCCCAAGTGCTTGGGCCATGCACCCACATGGGAGACCAGGAGGAAGCACCTGGCTCCTGGCTTCAGATCTGCGCAGCGCACCGGCCGCAGCAGCCATTTGGGGGTGGGGGGTGAACCAATGGAAGGAAGACCTTTCTCTCTATCTGTGTCACTCTCTCTAACTGTCTAACTCTGCCTGTAAAAAAAAAAAAAAGTGGAGGATTTATGTGTGAATAGTCTGTGAAGTATCAGATTATTGAATTTAGAGATTGAGTGGCTATTCATTAAGTCCACAATCCTAGTTGCTATTAAAAGTATTAGTTCCATTTGCTAGTAAAAATATTCAAATAGTATTAGTGACATGCATATTTAGTGATATTCACATATTTGCAACATGCAGATCACTGAAACCTGTTAAGAGCTTCATTCAGAATCAGTGATAATATGTCATAATTTTAATCCCATCAAACTGAAAGAAAAGGAATAAAATAGGTGAGAGAGAGAGAGAGAGAGAGAGAGAGAGAGAGAGAGAGAGAGAGAGAGAGAGATTTCCTTTGGAAAGAATTGAAGAATTATAACCTATGATATGCAAACCATACTTGTTCAAAGCCATATCCAGGTAGACTGAAGTAAGAGTAATTGTTTAAAAATAGAAGGGAGTGTAGCCTGCAGGTTGTTTTGAAGCAAAACCTCATTGGTTACAGTTGCTGTTTTATTGAGAGAGTCTTTACAGATAGAACTCTGGTTGTGGTTTTGGTAAGGCTACTTGTAAGGCTGTGTGGATAAGTGTGGCTGTAACTGGAAAGAGGGTCTCATAGTTGTGGTATTAACTCAAGGCTGTGCTTTGGCAGCATCTTTTCCAATAGTTTTTGTTATTTGGCCATTATGCTTGAGAAACTTCCCTTCATTGCATCTCAACTCCATTTTAACAGGATTTGACATAAATGAATCCATTTTGATTCTGCCAACTTCCACAACATACTTTTTAAATACATTTTAATAACGAAGATTGAAATTAAGATCAAAATATATGTCGACATTTTTCACGCAAACTTTACCCATCACTTTTGTATTTATTTTTATGTGCTTTCTCTAGGAATTTTGACCAAAATGGCTATAAATGGAAAATTTTACATGAGTGAATTTTTTTTTTGAAAAAGATTTATTTATTTATCTATTTGAAAGGCAGAGTTACAGAGTGAGGCAGAAATAGAGAGAGATCGAAAGAGAGAGAGAGAGAATTTTCCATCTGCTAGTTCAATCCCCACATGCTGGAAGAGCCAGCACTGGATCAGGCCAAAGCCTGGAGCCAGGAGCTTTCTTCAGGCCCACGAGTGAGCAATTTTAATACAACATTTAGGGAAAGGACATTTTTAAAAACACTTTTCCTTTTATCACTATATTACATATCTAAAATATGTTAATAGTTATTTGTCATGATGTTATTTTCAGAATATGTACCATATACGAGGATTGTAAAAAAAAGGCATATTCCTTAAAACATTAACACATTCTCATTTTTGCATAGATAAGAGATTCAAAATATTTAAGTCATAAAGATTTAGCCAAATTCCAAGCTATTGCACAATAAATGAGAAATCCTTGTGCCTTACAGTAACACAGTTTCATTTATGATCATATTTATTATTTCCCACATGTAAATATTGAATACAGAGCAAACACCTAAAATCAAACATGACTGGATTTCTGCTAATGAAATAAAATATAATTTTTTACTACTATGTCAAACATTGGTTTATTTATATGGTTTTTAAAGAAAGTGTTGCTTAGTCTTTTAAAAAATAAATTAGCCTCTGCAGATGTTGTGATGATACACCAGCAACTCCTGGTAATAAATTGAAGATTCAGAAACAGGTAGTTGGTATTTATGTGTAAAAGTAATTACATTAATTGATCTAAATGTCAAAAGTATCATCTGTCTTAGGTATGCTTTAAGCATTGTTTCAAGATCACTTTTCTTATGAGCCAGAATAAATAGCTGAACTACCATTAATGTCCCCAAAGCATTCTTCCAGTATTAATTAAAATTTTATTTGCTCCAATACCAAATGTCTAAAAAACAAAAGATTACCTCATCTGTGAAACCTAAAGTACAAATGTGAAGTAAGGAATTTTACAGGGAAATAATGAATAATATAATGTTTCCCCATTTTCAGAGCATCTTTATGAATTTAATGGATTATTATATAATGCCTTTTATCTCATTTTATCTTCCCATCTTTTTTGAGTTTAATGAGCATGTGAAATTTGATATATTTGTTACAATAAAGACATCTAATGTATATCACACAATGATTTGATGTGCATTTCTAAGCAACTGGAACACTAATGCATTAAAAACAATGAAATACATGTTATTTTTACCCAGTTTTACCATTTAGCAGGTTGAGGAGTCCAATAAGTATTAACTGTTGAATTTAATAGAATAATTTCTGGTGGTGCTTCGGTGCACAAGATTTATTAATTTATTTATTCTAAAGGTAGAGATACAGAAAGAGAAAGAAAGGAGAGAGAGAGAGAGACAGAGAGACAGAGAGAGAGAGAGAGAGAGATTCCATCCTCTGATTCACTCCCAAATGGTTAATTAAAAAAAAAACAGAAAAAGCTTAACAGAAATAAAATCAATTATGAAAGATATTACAACTAATACAACAAAAATATAAAGAATCGTTAGTCCTGTTGTACTACTATCTATAGATAGTACAACAGTACTATAGATAATCCAATAAATTGGAAAATCTATAAATTATAAATTTATAGAAACATATAACTTATGACCTTTGAATCAAAAAGATATAGAATATCTGAATAGACCAAAACTTGGTAATGAGAAAGAATCAGTAATCAAATTCCTCCAAAAGTACGCAGTGACTCCTGATGTTGATTTAACAATTTGACACTCTTGTTTATGGCATCAGTAATCTCCCTAGGCTTTAGTCATGAGTTGCTGAGACTATGGAAGCCTTTAGGGTTCGCCGACTTCGATCTTATTCCGACAGGGTCATAGTCAAAGTGGAAGTTCTCTGCTCCCTTCAGAGAAAGGTACCTCCTTCTTTGATGGCCCCGTTCTTTCCACTGGGATCTCACTCACAGATATAGAAAAACACCATATATTCCCTATCATAAGCCAAAGTTAACTAAAATAGTTTATTTGAATTTACAATAATTTCAAAAGGTTGGGAAGGTTGAAGGAAGGAGGATATGGGGGGGTAGTTGTTTTAGGAATACCAAGCACAGTCAGCCATGAATAACAAGTTCTAATATTCCTTGGTACAGTGACATGACAATGGACAACAATAACATATTATATACTGTAGAAAAAAATTGATGAGCAGAACTGGTATGTGCAAAAGATTAAGATAAGGAAATTGAAAAACTACATAGTGTACTTAGCCTTATTCTTTGTACATATTATACCTAAGCTATAATTAACAATTTTTCCCACTGATGCAAATATCTGCTACCTTGGTGATTTCATAGTACAAACTACAGAACCTTTACCTGGTGCATAACTCACTGGTAGAGGTAATAATGTTAAATAATTTTTCTGTTTTAAATATATTCATTTTTATTTATTTGAAAAACAGAGTGTCAGAGAGAGAGGAGGAGAGGGGGGTGGATAGAAAGAGAGAGACAGAGAGAGTGAGAGAGACAGAGATATCATCTACCTGCTGGCTCACTACCCAAAGGCCTGTAGCAGGTGTGACTGGGCCAGTCCAAACCCAGACACCAGGAACTCCATCTGGGTCATACATGGGTGGCAGGTTCTCAGGTCCTTGAGCATCCTCTGCTATTTCTAAGGTGAGTTAGCAGGAAGCTGAATTGAAGTGGAGGTGGGACATGAACCCAGGAACTCTGACATGGGATGTGGGCATCTCAAGAGGTGGCTTATCCTGCTGTACCACAATGCCTGTCTTAAATAACTTTCTGATAATTACTTACCACAAGAATGATATCTACAAGTAGAAGGTGAACCATGAACGCACTAGAGACTATGAGAAATCACTAAGCAAGCCTAGTTTGTATCCATCAGACTATAGTAATGCAGCATACATTTTATATTTAACTACTCAAAAAGGGAGAGAAAAGGGTCAATTTATAAATGTGTGATAATTGTCATGTATTTTAACAAATATAGCAGCATTAATATATGTATAAAGGTCAAAATAATCATATTTTCTGTATTTCTAGTTTGTAGCATCCATTGCTATCTATTTCCATTCCTAATTTTTCAACATAGAGAAAATAACTTCAAAGTTGGCTGACATGTTTGATTTGCATAACTATTTAGTGGCAAGGAGTAAATTCAGGACTATAGAGTCCCAATTTAATGTGCTTTCCACTAGATTACAGTTTCATTGTTTTCTGTAATAGGATATGGGTGCCGGGTTCTAGCCCCAGTTGCTCCTCTGCCGCAGGGAAAGCAGTGGAAGATGGCCCAAGTGCTTGGGCCCCTGCATCCGCATGGGAGACCAGGAGCAAGGACCTGGCTCCTGGCTTAAGATTGACGTGACGCCGGCCCTAGCAGCCATTTGGGGAGTGAACCAACAGAAGGAAGACCTTTCTCTCTGCCTCTCTCTCACTGTCTAACTCTGTCAAATTATATATATATATATATATATATATATATATATATATAATATCACTATTCATTCCTAATACATCAGGCCTTCATGGACTCAAAGTATAACTGAAATATTTATTGAATTAAATGGCAATTATTTTCTACTCTGGATCAAGATAGAGTATATCTATGTAAACCTTGGTCATGTAGAAGTGTAAAATTTGAGGAAAAAATATCTAATAGGATATAATTATTTTGACTCCTTTGGCACCCATTAAAATATTTTGAAAGGATTACTTTCTCTGAATGGAAATTTCAGTGTCCATTTACAAAGATGAAGGACATATTTTTCAAGCAAAGTTGAAGTACTCTTGAGCAAAATCTGCTATCTAGGCATTACAGAAGCATTTTGTTCAACACGACCCCTTATTATAGCCTGTTTCTTTTGAACTCTCATTCACAACATGCCAGAAAATAATACATCCCTTATTTATAATTGAGATTCTGTTTATAGGACCCAGAGATAATCATGCAGGTCACTCATTATCAACCCCTACTGCCTTTGTTTCAGAATTGTTTATTTTTTTCTTTCTAAATCTCAGATCTACAAAGAATTTGAAAGTCCTTCACAAAAGACAAATAATAATTTTTGAATATGAGCTAGTTGATGTGTTTGCATCCCAATATACAAAAATATAGAATCATATAAAATGTCAGAATCCTATAAAGTTTACCCAAATAAAAATCTGACTAATGCCATGGGATCAATATCAAATATCAAATGATAAACATATTCAGTATTATGTAAGACTTAGATATAAATGATATAAATGATAAATATTAGTGTGCTTGATATTCTCATATTCTTATAGTTATTTTATTAGTTATATAATGAATATTTACAAATTATGTGTCAGTCAAAGGATTAACAATATACATTTAAAGAACATGTAATAGTTGAATCAGGGAAAATGGTAGGAAAAAAGTACTTTCAATGCAGAAAAATATGATTACAAATATAAGCATGAAAATAAATTCAAATTGCTAGTTATGAAGTAAACACAAATTGAAGAAATTATATTTCATTTTATATCCTTTAGATTGGGAGAACATCTGGCTAATCCTGACAGTATCTAAGGCGCATGGGGAATGGGAACTGTGACAGCTAGTGAAAGTTTATTTACATGCAATCATTTTGAGAAGTAAATTTGCAATTTTCAAATTTGCAAAAACAAAATAGCAAAATTAGTCTGGAAACTTTGAAGTAAAATTACTGACTAGAGAAAACAGCATTTTTAATGTCATTTACAACAAATAGCAGTGATGCCCCTGCTCCCCAGCAAACACACACACACACACATAGGAACAAGGATGCAGAACTGAACATCAGACAATTTGCAAGCAGAACACAATAGACACTTGCTATGTCTATGGTTCAAGAAATCCAGTTGAGCAATACTCTATTGAGAATAGAGAAACCCTTTTGTATGTGGATTACAGAAAATTTAGAGTCAACTAAAAGCCTTTAAAACATATGTATATGTGCAGGACTCATTTAGTTAATGACATAAATAAAATTTAAAGTCATATTTGTGATGTTTAGAACCACATATATATACACATGTATACATATGTAAAACTTTTTTAAATAAAAAGGTTTATAGTAACTTCTAAGTAGTGGCTATGTCTCTCATTTTTAAGAGTTATTTATTTATTTGAAAGGTAGAGAGGGAGAGATAGAGAGAGAGATCTCCCATCTGCTGGTTAACTGCCTCCAAATGGCCACACAGCCAGGGCTGGGCCAAACAAAGCCAAGATCCAGGAGATGCTTCTTGATCTCCTACAGGTGTGCAAGGGACCAAGCACTTGGATCACCTTCCTCTGCTTTCCCAGTGCAAAGTAAGGAGCTGGGTTAGAAGTGGAGCAGCCAGGACTTGAAATGGTATCCATGTGGGATGCCCGCACTGTAGACGGCACCCCCACCAGCTACCCAACAGTGCTGGCTCAATTTTTTTAATTAAAAAAAAATCACTAATCCAAGCAAATAATCTATCACATATTCATTAATATTTAATCTTCATTTTCCCATCATCCTCAGCCCCAACAAATATTAATTTGCTTTTTCTAGCTTTGGCTTTCCTATTAAAAAATTCCATATGTACTGGGATTTCACTTGCAGAGATCTTTCATTTAGGGTTTTTTTTTTTTTTTTTTTTTTTTTTTTTTTTTTTGCCAGAATGTCTTGGCTTTCCATGCCTAGAATACTCTCATGGGCTCTTCAGCCAGATCCGAATGCTTTGATGGCTGATTCTGAGGCCAGAGTGCTGTTTAGGACATCTGCCATTCTATGAGTCTGCTGTGTATCTTGCTTCCCATGTTGGATCATTCTCTCCCTTTTTTATTCTATCAGTATTAGCAGACAAATTGTTAAGTCAACAACAGGAGTCACTGTTACTTACTCTTCATGTGGGAGCTCTGTCCTTAATGTGTTGTCCAATGTGAAGTAATGCTATAACTAGTACTCAAACAGTATATTACACTTTATGTTCTATGTGGGTGCAAACTGATGAAATCTTTACCTAATATATACTAAATTGATCTTCTGTATATAAAGATAATTGAAAATGAATCTTGATGTGAATGGAATGGGAGAGGGAGCAGGAGATAGGAGGGGTTCAGGTGGGAGGGAAATTATGCAGGGGGGGGAAGCCATTGTAATCCATAAACTGTACTTTGGAAATTTATATTTACTAAATAAAAGTTTAAAAAAATTCCATATGTAGTAAATCATATGTGGCACTGTGTAACTGGCTTCTTTCACTTAAATGTTTTCAAGATTTTTGGAGCTGTGTTAATTCTTCACTCCTATTTATGGCTAGACAATATATTATTTCACAGCTACACCATGTTTTTGAAATATTTTTGTCTGTTGATAGATATTTTTAGTTTTTTCAACTGACTACTATAAACATGCAGCCATCAACATTCTAATATAAATTTTTGTATTTTCTTCTTGAGTATATATGTATGAGTAAATTTTATGGACTGTATGTTTTCTCTTTTTGCTCAAGAGTTGTGACACTTATTTTCATTCCAACTATGATACTATACATTCTTATCAGAATATTATAAGGATTTCAGTTTCTAGACATTCTCACTAATCTGTTGTTTTCCACATTTTAAAATCTTTCCTACTATGTGGAAATGAAGTTGTATTTCAGTTATTTTAGTTAGTAGTTTCCAAACAACTAATATTATTGCATATTTTTCATTTGCTTATTGACAATTTAGTAGCCTTCTTTGAAGAAGTGTCTATTCAAACATCTGTATTTTGTGATTACTATTCCTTTGACTTGTTAAAATTATTTTCTCTCATTTGTTGGTCATGTGTACATAATTTTGGCGATAATCTTGATTCACAAAATTTAAAATTTTTATAAAGTTCATTTATTTTATCTTTCCTTATGTTTTGGTATTTCCCTATTGAATTGTTTTGCTACTCTTCCTGAAAATCAGTTGGTCTTTATATAAGTATTTATTTCTAGACCATCAATTACATTTTACTGATACTATTTCTTTCCTTTGGTAGTACTACAATGTTTTTGGTTATTGTAGATTTGAAGGAAAAATTTTGAAATTGGAAAGTAGGAGTTCTGCAACTTCATCTTTTTCTTTTTCAAGATTGCCTTTGTTATACTGAAATTCTTGTATTCCATATGAATATATGATCACCTTGCAATTTCTTCCCAAAAAAAAAGATTTTCATAGGGACTGCACTACATATTTAGATCAATTTGGAGGATATTGCCTTCTTAATATTAAGTCTTCCAATCGAAATGTAGGGGATATTTTTCAGTAATTATGCTATATAGTGTTTGATCTAAATTCGTCATATTACTTTTCTAAAATTTTTCCTAATCTTTTTACTATTTTTGATGTTTTTAAATGAAATTGTTTCTTAATTTCATTTCTAGAATAAATGTTACAGTTTCTAAAATTAATTTTATTTCTAGAAATATAATTTATGTGTACTAACAGTGCTTGTTAAATCTTATGATTTTATAAATTCCTAAGAAATATGTGTATTACATTATAAAGTGTAAAAATAGAAATAACTAAATTCTCTTCATGTATGGAGTGTTTTATTGCTTATTCTTGAATGACAAGGAAAACTACTCCATGAAGAACATTAAGGGCAATAAATATTGAGTAGAAATAGTAAGAGCAGATGCTATGGTCTGATTCCTCAATTTATGGTGGAAGTTTTTAGTTTTTTTTCTTTAAGTATGATACTAGCTATTGGATAATTTAGATGCCTTTTCACATTTTGATGGCAATCTTGAAACATAAAAATAAAATTTTTATAAATTTCATATAAAGCTCAGGTTAAATACAGAACTATTTGAATTTTTGGGGAGTATCTTTGTAGTGACAAATGTGAATGATATTATATTCAGCTAAAATTGTATTTTTATGTAATTACTATTTTATATGCATCTATTATATGGCCAATTTATAGGTTATGGCCAAATTATAGGTCATGGAATATCCAGTAATTTAAAAAATTATCTTTCACACAATAAAATGATTGATTAATTTCCTACATTTTTAATAGCTTAAATTTTTGACTATCATTGAAACAACTGAGTGATACATTAATTAGTAGATTCAATTAATAAATTGCTTTTAAACACAAAATATAAACTTTTTCCAGGAAGAAATATGGTAAATCTATGGTAACATAATTCTTACCTCATAACAGTTTTTATGGATAACACATGGTATAGGTGTTCTCCTGCAACAGACCAGCCTTTGTTTGCCTTGCGATTCTTGTTGGCTTTAACTATTTATCTGCAGATTTTTTGGTAAATTGGGAGCTACCTGGTATAGGATGGCCTCATTCATACATAATCGGTATGATACAGTTACTTCAACTCTGCACAACTCTGCATAACTGGTATTCCAGATTATAGAGTCACTCAAAGAACTAAATAGTCAAGATAAGATTCTGTGTGGAAAGAAAAAAAAATCACAGACTTGTTTCATAGGGAAAGAGGATTAAATTAATATTATTCATATTTAATTCCATCACATAATCATATGGACAAAATAGCATTCTTAATTAACTAACTAAATATTTATTACAACCTCCTTTATACTAGGTAATGACCAGTGAAGCTTATAAAATAGTGAATAATTGGAGAAATATCCTGTCATAGTGTGGCTGATATTTTAGTATAGCAGACAGCTTACTAACATTTAAACAAATAAATACGTATTTTAGGAAATGATAAATGAAAAGTAGAATAAGGGTATAAAAGAATTACAATGTATCCTAGGTTTGTTGTTATTTTTCATAAGTCACCAGAGCAGGATTTTTTCAAAAGATCACACTAGAAGTGACTATGACTGTTACTATTAGGATAAATGATATTACAGACACACGGAATAGCCATTGGAAATGTCCTCAGAAAGTTCTGTGTATTTTCTAAGCAGAACAAGTTAGGATGAATGGAATGGAATGTGAATGTAACTGGAATTTAACTTAAATACAACTGTGTACACAGTATAAAAGTTTAGATTTTGTTTGATTTAAGTTGAAAATAATTTCTAAATGATCTTCACATCAGTTTTTTTCACTTAAAAAACTTGACAAAATTACTTTATTCAAATTATCTAAGGTTAGAAGACTGTACTCCCATAGGATCATTTGCCAATGCCAAAAACTTGAACTCATGAAGTATATTTCATTATCACTATTTACTTCATTCAGTTTTTGGTTAAATCCATTGGCTCCAACTTTTTCAAAGCAAAAGAAAATAATAGCAAAACAAATTATGTAGTATAATAAAATATCACAAGTTATTAAAATAATGCATAATGAGATAAAAGAAGCCTGTATATCAAGCAGTGTTTCTATAATTAGCATACAGATGAACAATAACTCAATTTTCATACAACCCTGGGAAGTAAGTATTATTATTCTGCTTGCTTTATAGATGAAAAAGGAATTTTGAATTTGTAATGATGTGAAGAATGGACTTAATGTTAACCTTTTTATTCCATATAAAGGTTCTTTTCCTTTGTACTAGAGCTTTGGTTAGAAATTAAGTTTAATTTCCTTAGGTATCTTAGGATGTTTGCAGTATAAATATCCTCTAACAATTAAGAAGACATCATATCTAAATTTTAATAATTTGTTTATTGAACTGATTCTGGCAGTTATGAATTATAATATCCTACTGAAATTTTATCAATAAATAGAATATAAACCTCTACAAAAGGAGTTATTTCCCCTGTGTCTAGATACTACACTCTTATTTCCAATCAAAAATTGACCTAGACTTTGGGTAGAAAAGGACAGAAGGGCACACCGGGTTCTAGTCCCGGTCGGGGCACCGGATTCTGTCCCGGTTGCCCCTCTTCCAGGCCAGCCCTCTGCTGTGGCCCAGGAGTGCAGTGGAGGATGGCCCAGGTGCTTGGGCCCTGCACCCCATGGGGAGACCAGGAAAAGCACCTGGCTCCTGGCTCCTACCATCGGATGAGCGCGGTGCGCCGGCCACAGCGAGCCGACCGCGGCGGCCATTGGAGGGTGAACCAACGGCAAAGGAAGACCTTTCTCTCTGTCTCTCTCTCTCTCACTGTCCACTCTGCCTGTAAAAAAAAAAAAAAGGACAGATAAATGACTATTTATGGTTAGGTTGTTCTATTCTTGAATTAGATGAAGAGAGGCATACTAGTGGGCAGGAACTTGAACTTAAAAGAGAATGCATCTTTAATGTGAAGTGTATCTGCAGAATCTTATATAAGAGTTATATGAAAACAGTTTCACCTCTACTCAATCTATTCCCAACAGTTATCTGCCAGTCTGAGTGCTTCCGTACCACTATAAAAATCTGTCAAGCATTCAAAACCAATTACACACAAGATGTCAAGTGTTGTCATGCCAGCTGTCCTTTCAATCCTCAGGGATTCCCACTGCCCATTTTCAGTTAAAAATATGTCTTACTATTTTGAGTATGTTGCTTAGATAAACGTTATTATTTCATGTCATCTACGTTATTTAACAAAAGTGAATGTGACTGGATGAACAGGGTTTGCAGGACACAGAAGAATTTTCTGTTTAATGTATCCTACCAACTTTGTTATATAGACAAAATCTAAGTGTGTGTTGGTGATTTCTAATAGGATTTTAGGTATATTACTGAAATTAGGTATATTACCGAATAACTATTATCAGAGAATGTTACCAACATGTCTTTTTTCAACTCAAGAGATTTAAAATATGGAAGCTAGTAACTAAAATGAATTAGTCAAGCTGGTAATTAAAATAAATTAATGAGATTATTTGGGGATAGTTTTGAACAGGACTTACTGTATGAGTATTAATTTAAACATTTCACAACTGTTTGATTAATAACTACTAATTGTTTCCTAAACATTTTAAATCACTAGCAACAAACCAGAGAAATGATGAGAGATTTATAAATTGTATATTCTGGCTGCTATGTTTCTATATTTATTCAGATAATTAAATTTAGCAGGGAAAGATCGATCCTAAAAAATTCTACTGAATTTAGAGGATGACGGCATTATGTCAAAATACATTAAAGAATACTAACACTATAATATAATTAACCTGGGCAATATAAACTTAATGCCTGAATTTGCATTTTTTATATATATTATTTACATTTTATAATCTAGCCCATAGTGATGGAATTCACTTAATTAGCTCTTTGCTTGATTTAAATTCAAATTGTCACAATTTTGTAAAAATATATTTATTTATTTAATTTGAAAGTCAGAGTTACATGGTGGAGGAGGGCAGAGAGGGAAAGAGTTCTTCACTACCTGTCTCACTTCTCAAATGACCACAATGGCTGGAGCTGAGCCTAGCCAAAGCCAGGAGGCTGGAACTCCATCTGAGTCTCCCATGTTGGTGAAAGAGGCCCAACTTGAGTCATCCTCCACTGCTTTTCCTGGCAAAATAGCTGGGAGATGGATTATAAGTGGAGCATCTGGGAATTGAAACACTGCTCACGTGGGATGCTGGCATCACAAGCCAAAGCTTCATATGCTGTGCTGCAATGCCAACCCCATAAATGTTCCATCATAAACAAAAGATAAATGTCTTAGGAGATAGTTATGTTTACTCTGATTTAAACATCACATATTGTATCCATATATTGAAATGAATTTGGCACTCATTAATATGTATAGTTTTATTTATCAATTAACATATAATAGTAAAAGATAATAAAATAATAAAATAAATAACAGACATAATTCACCTTTAGAAAAACAGAGTATGTTTGCTATGGAAAGTGTTGCTTGGGCTTTACTTAAAATAATATTCACTTAGGCTTCTACATAATGCCCTAAGATATAATATGCTGAAGTTATTTTTTCAGATCTTACATTTCCCTTAGCTGTATATGGAAACATCTAGTGACTTTTTGATTATTTTTATCTTGAAATTTTTCCATCTTATGTTATATTGATGCATTGCTAAAATAAAAAGAAATCCAAAACTTCCTAGAGTTGGAATTAAAGAATAAATTGCTGTTAGTGCAATTTTTATAAAATGCAGTCATACCAGAGTTCTTCATTTTGTGGAAAATGTATATTATGATAAAACTACATATGAATTTCAAATAAATTTTCCATCAAACTAGGCTTATCTTATTTTTAAAATATTAAAATGTTTATTTGCTTATTAATTATTTATTTGAAGAGTGGAATCACAGACGGAGAACTGGGAGAGAGAAAATGAGAGCTAGAGCGAGGGCGAAAGTGAGAGAGAGCAAGATCTTCCGTCTGCTGATCGAGTCCCCAGATGCCCAGGACAGCGTGGAGGGGTAGGTCATGCTCAAGCCAGGAAGCAGGGACCCCAGGTGGGTCTCTCATGTGGGTGGCGAGAACCCAGTTGCTTGGGCTCTCACCTGCCTTTCGGGCTCATTAGCAGGACGCTGGTTTAGGAAGCAGCAGGGGAGCTTGAACCAGGCGTTGTGATATGAGACGCAATACCTGCACTACCCACCTCAAGTTTATCTCCTAATTATTTTTTCCTCAGCCTTTTTGAAGTACCTTCATAGATCAATCCTGTCTGTGCTATTTATTGTAGAAAAGCCAGATATTACAACATCATATAAAACTGTTATGTAAATCCTAAATCGCTCTGTGGCTATTGGAAAAATCTTATAAAATGCTATTGTCTCTAATGAATAAGAAGTGACTGGGGCTGGTGCTATGATGTAGTGGGTAAAAGTGCCAGTTGTGACACCAGTGTCCTGTATGGGTGCTGGGTGCCATTCAAATTTCGGCCACTACACTAGCAATTCTTCTACCTGCTGATGCACCTGGGAAAGTAGCAGAAGATGTTCAAAGTGCTTGGGCCCCTGCACCCATGTGGGAGACCCAGAATAAGGAAAACTATCACTAATACTGATAATGTGATAAATAACCTGTTATCAAAATATCCTATGATCTTCTTACCTAGTACTGAGTTATGTAATTATTGCTTTACTTTGGAGACCCAAATATCATAGTTATTTTCCTCACAAAACAAAGAAAGAAAATTTAGAAAAGCACAATGAGACACTCATGAAATTTACAATGAAAGCCGCATGTAAAAAGTCAATATGTGAATCTAGACTATCCATTTATAAATGCTTTAAACCAGAGGTTGAAGAAACATAGAAGATAAAAGGCACATTTACCATTTTAGACATTTGAAAACCTGTCTGGAGACAGAAAATTATGGAAAGAAAACCAAGAGTTATAAATTAACCAGAGGGAAAATTCACCCTAATACATAATAATATATTAGTAAACAAACATAACATGTAATACACTTGATTTTTCCAAGCTCCACTTCAATTGGTATCCTTAAGCTAAAGATGTGGAATGCTTCTCAGAATTTCTATAGACCTTTAATAAAATATTAATAAATCTATGTTGATTCAGGACATTGGATGAATATTAAGCAGGCTTTTCTCTGAAAGGTGGCTGGGGGTGGAGGTGGGGTGGTATTTTAAAATACAATAAAGGTGAAAGTAAGACTGCAAATCAGGAGGTTTAGTTATGAGTGTTTTTATAAATAAGTGCTGAGGATGGACTCCACTTACACACAGGACCTCAAACCAAAGATTGATGTGAAACAAATTGGAGAACTTTGATGCTTGGGGCATAGCCTCAAGAAGTGCAGCAAGGAACCCTGGGAATAAATTTACAATTGTCGAAGAGTAGAGATCTACATGATGAGCATTTCTGAGTCTGCCCAGGACAGATAGGCTGACTAATGCTGGAGAGCCAAACTTAATAGCAGCATGTAACAACTGATAGCAAAACAGAAATAATGACCAAGATCCACTTTCTTCACAGTTTATTCCAGGTTATATACCACTTAAAATTGATTTAGTGTGATTTTTCCATGATCCTTTGCAACATAATGATTAGTTCTGAAAGAATAGAAATGGTAGATCTGTAGTGGGCTTACCATATTTCTTCTTTTTTGTCCTGCAGTCTAAAATTTACATATACTCAAGCAAGTCTTATAGAATTGATAATTTGAATGAATTTCTTCTTTCCTGACTTGGCAGATCTTTGTTAGCTGTTACAAAAGGGGCTTATAAACTAAATATCACTATCAAAATTATTTGTAGTAAAAGCTTTGGTAAAAATTATTTATAGTAAAAATCTAATGAACTCATATGTGAGATTGGCAGTCAACCCTCACTATTATATTTCCAACTTTTTACAATATTTCAAGTATATATAAATTCCAACTATTAGACATATTAGAACACTGCGGGAAAGAGTATCATTCGTTCGTTGATCTAACGGATTGCTGCTCCAGTTTTAATGACATAAAAATAGGCTAATTCTCTTCCAGAAATTTAGTATAATGTACTTTGGTAGCTAAAGTACTGAAAAATCACTTCTAAAATTTCAAAATGCTTCCACTGAGACAATGACATAAGTATTTGGACAATGTAAGGGTATTTGTGAATGTGTATGTACATATTCTGGAATCTCTTCTGCTGTACCAATTGAAAGATTGCTTATCTGAATGTACATTGGTAGATGATTTTACTGTGCTAGTAAATAGCTTAGTAAAATGAGTTGAGCATCAAAGCTTTGCTTGTAACTTCTATGACTGCTACAGATATAGTTGCAATTTTTGTGCCGAAACCCTTAAGAGCAGATACTTTTCTGTTGTTTCGTTTTGTTTATTTTGGTAACCTTGTACTTTTCTTGGATACATAAAGCTGAAAAGTATTGTTAGTCTAGCTTTTTATGATCCTTTTCAGCATAATTTATTCATTTTACTTCAAGATGACTGGACAATACAATTTATATTCCATTCTAAACTTAGGACTCAACTAGTTGATTTTCAGTAGAAACATGAAACTAAAGTCTCTGGAAGTAATTGTTTCAAAATTATTTAGATTTGAGTTAATAAAATAGAAACAATAAGAAGTTTTAATTTGATAATAAAAACAAAACTATACATAGAAACTTCTCTGGCTGCAGAAAATCATCTTTTACCTTGTTTGTGTATCTGTTCAAATCAATAAACCTTTATATATTTCCCATTATTTCATCATGCTACTATAACTAATAAAGCTTATCTTTAGAATCTTCTGGTAGAAGCAATATACTACACTTTCTTTTACTTAAAAATACATTTCATATAATTTAAATGTCTATGTTAACATATCATTTTAAATTTGCTTCACTCTTTCTATTTCAATAAAATTACCTGAAAATTATAGTATTTTAGTTCATTGTCAAAAGTCTCAGTTGTTTAACTTAAAAATGCTTTAAATCCTATACTTTGGAAAGAAATTCAAGTTCATAAAGGATGCAATGGTCGATCAGGGTTCATGAGCTAGACATGTTTACATGGCATTGGGCCATCACTTTTCAAACTTTAAGGCTAAAAGATATGCTAAATTGATTCTATACTGCTTTTTTGACTCACAAAGAACTGAATTTTTTGTAGTTTTTATTGGTTTTTCTCCCTGTCTCAGAATAGGAACCATCTGTTCTCACAAAAAAAATAGGAAAATAATATTTGAAATGAATTTTACGCTCTGAACCTGACAACCAAGTTTAATGGAGTTTTGAAAATTAATTATCTATAACATATATAATTCATTTATATTTTAATTTCAATCTATCAATGTCAAATAAAATAAATTATTTCAGTTGCAATTTCTAAAGATATTAACAACCTTCTGATTGCTGAACTGGAAATTATGACATGCTGTGTAGTGATGGCTCCTGAACCAGCACAGATGCCGCTACTTCATTCCTTGTAGAAACCTTACTGCATTATACAAATTCAAGCTCACTAATTCTGGCACTGACAAAATGTTAGAAGTAACTTCACAAAAATCAATTTTCCTTGTTAGAAATTAATCATATGTAAATGAATACATCATATAAATAACATTGTAGATCAAGTAAATTATAATTTAAAAACACTAATAATTATATATAGAAAATGTGGAAAACAGTTAAATTCGGTCAGTAATCAGAAACAGTGAGAACATGGAGGAAAATCAGTAACAGCCATTATGACATTATAAAGAAATACAAACTATTTAGCACTCTTCTTAAGTTTTGTTTTTTAAGGGATGAAAGAAGAATTTCAGGAAGGCTTGACACATGAAGTACAAAGACCAAACAGCACAATATGTGACTTATTATTTGGAGAAATTTATATCAACTTACAGCTCATGATAGTAACACTATAGATAGAGAAATTAAAATTAATTTAGGGGAGCCTAGCTATTGGGCAGTGGCTTCCATGAATCTTTCAATCTGAGCACAAATAAGAGTCAAATAATCATGCCTTTAATTTTAAGAAAAAAAGGAATAAAAATTCATAAATATTCTCAGATGTGGTAAGAGATGATGTGTACAAATCAAACCCCATTGATATCTACTTTATGCAAAAAGAACCTGAGAGATATTTTTATGAACAAAGGACAACATTTGATTTTACTTCTTGATAAGACAAAACAATTGATAGTTAAAAGCATTTCAAAAAAGAAAAAACTGAATGTAAATCTTGTAATGCAGTTCAATGATATAAATGGCAAAACAAGTCTGATTCACTTAAGAAAAAAAGTAAATAAATGGGGTGATTTTTGTAGCCCAGCCACTTGTGATACCATATGGTAATGAACTCAATCAAATCTCGCCTCCTCTTCCAATCTAGCTTCCTGCTAATCTGCAACTTGACAGCAGAAGGTTATTACCCAAGAACGTGGATTCCTGGTACCACCATAGGGGATCAGGATAGAGTTCTTGGCTCCTGACTTCAGAGTGGCCCAGCTGCATCTGTTGTGGGCATTTGGGGAGTGAATCAGTAGACAGAAACTCTCTCTCCCTCCCTCTCTCTGTCTCTCTCTTTCTCTCTTTCAAATAAATAACAAACATATTTAAGAACAAACCATTTTTAAAAATAGTAACAGTATTCCAGAGAATAATTATTGATAATATAAAGGATAATTGGTAAAACCCAAGACTACTCAGTCAGCTTTCTACAAGAATCTTAAGAAAATTAGATATTTTATATATGGTTAATACAAGTCTGTAAGTATATAGGATATATTCACATAGAATCTAATTTTAATCAAATAAATTTATTCTTGAAAATAGAACAGTGTATATGAGATTCATTATCATATGCATCACTCAGATTATTCTCATTATGGCAGTCAATGTATAAATTATGATAAATTAAATCTGATATAGAATATTCATTAGAACATGTAATAAACAGATGTCATTTTTAAGTGATATATGGATATATATGTATACACAGATTTACATATATACTTAGACATGTATATACAAAGAAACAAAGTAAATAAATAAGATATGAAATTAATCTATAAGTCTTCTGAAATTATATGATCCTGCCCTGTCAAGGCGACCACAGGTGGGACTCAAAACCCAATAAGTATGTAGGAGGCTAATATTTTTAATTTGGTAATTTTGCCCATGAATGATGCTATAACTATCCAAATGGCCCTGAATGTAAAAAATGTCCCCCATCCCTGTTTTAAAGAAAATGGAATTTCTTACCAACTCCTTTTTTTCCTTAACTCTAAAATAAAAATGAAGATAATCAACTAAATAGGTACCATAAATGATGGGAAGTTTGTCATTATTGTACTTAGAGACAGAAGTTAAACTTGTAAGGTATTGTAGAATCCCAGAGCACCTGAGCCCACTTTCCAAATACACAAGAAACCAATCACTGACACCTGAGTGGTAGATGTAGGAGTTTATTTTACAATTTGCACAGCAAGGAGTCAGGCAGTATCATTTGAATCCTGGACTTCTCAAGAGAATAAGAGTAATGCCTCTTATAGATTACAGTCAAGCAATGCATGATCAGCTGCTGTGCAGTCTCTGGTGTAAAGTATTCCTGGCCCTCCTTTGGTCAGCGAGGAGGCCACTGTGTTCTGAACATGCCATGCTGGCAGAAAGGCTGCTGTCCTCAGGAAGACTGCTTACTGCTGTGTTTGCTTAAGGCCTGGAGTTCCCGTGAGTCTCCATAGTGAAGCCTAGATTTATGTTGTTACCTGCAAAGGTGATAACTGAATTCTGAGTCTTCTGTTCCAGGGTCTTCTAGAGCATTCTAGAACCTTGTACTAATCCTTCAATTATGCAGCCTTTAGTAAGGAGCTGGCCTCTAATCATCAAAGCAAAGATAGGAATTGGGGCTTGGTTTAGATATTATCAGGGCACTCTGATAGTGGTGCAGAATATTAAGTGGAAATTATCAGAAGTTAAACTTGTGTCACCATCAAGATTATAGAAGCAAAGGAATAGTCATTTATTTTATTTAATTCTCAAATATAAATCAATCAAGTTTTCATCTAAGCTTCATATATCAAATATTAGTGCACTTCAGATTTTATTTCCCACAATAAACCACTGAAATTTTTAAGAGAGGTTCAAAACTGCTGTAGGCAGAGACTTGACTTTAATACATGATATAATAAAATCAGTTTACTTTTTCCTACTAAAAAGTAATCTCATGTAAACAGCAACAGAGTTAGAATAGTGAAAAACAAAAGACTCCTTGCTTGTCTTAGGTCATTTTATTTATGCTTTAAAATTTTAATTTATTATTTGTTTACTTGAATGGCTTAATTCTGTTCTTAAAAGAACTTATGGAAATCCAAAATCTTAAAAATCATTTTCATATTTTAAATCTCTATCTTAAGTATCAGATGGGTATATTGATAAGATGGAATCTTGTATCAGCATTTTTAGTATTCCCCCTTACATGACTAAATATATTTGCTATTTTTTAAAGATTTATTTTATTTATTTGAAAGGTTGTTACAGAGAGAGAGAGAGAGAGAGAGAGAGAGAGAGAGGTCTTCCATCCGCTGGTTCACTCCCCAGATGGCGAAAACGGCCCGACTTCACCGATCCAAAGCCAGGAGCCAGGAGCTTCTTCCAGGTCTCCCATGTGGCTGCAGGGGCCCATATATTTGTTATTTTAAACTGTTTAAGTGTTGTCACTTTCACCTTCTACAAAAAATTAATGAGTAATTATTTGTTGATAAATACTACAATGGCTGCAGGTTTTATATTACTGATGTTTTATTTGAAAGTTTGTGTTAATAAAATTTAATGTTCAGGGCCAAAGCTGTGGCACAGTGGGGCAAGCCTCCACCTGAGATGCCAGCTTTCCACATGGATGCTGGTTCAAGTTCCAACTGCTTCTCTTCTGATCCAGCCCTTTGCTATGGCCTGGGAAAGAAGTTGAAGATATCCCAAGTGCTCGGGCTTCTGTTACTGCACAGGAGATCCTAAAGAAGCTCCTGGCTTCAGATGGGCTCAGCTCTGACCATCACAGCCACCTGAAGAGTGAAACAGCAAACGGAAGATTCATTCCCTCTCTCTCTCTCTGTCTCTCTCTCTTCTCTGTCTGTAGCTCTACTTCTAAAATAAATAAATAAAATCTTTTAAAAAAAATTAATGCTTAACACTCCTAGTTGGTGTTCTGCTGTATAGGGACTTAACATCCAGAATCACCTGCAATTTTCTTTTAAAAGGTAAACTGATAGAAAGTTGTATTTTATATCATAATATATTATTTTATTTTTGAGCTAAAATGTATATAATGTCACACAAACCATAGTGCCTTGCAATTTCTACTTTTACTAAAATTTTTTTTTTTATGTTTTGGAGTTGTCTTAGATCTTACTGTTTTCATATTATGTTTTCAAATAGCCTCACAATTGTTAAGTAATTCTGAGTGTACTGTTTATCTTAAATCTCTTATGAAATTGAATTATTCAAATGAAGGTGCCCTCTCATTCACATCTTACAGAAAACATCTTTTTTTTACTATTTTGAATATTCCTAGTTTAAACTTCTTAAAGTCAAAATAGCCATGAGATTTTGATAATTATAGCTAAAATATTTGTTATAATATGTTTAGAATATTTAACAGTAAAATATTATTTTACAGTACTTGTACAATGTGAATTTTTAAAATATTTCATTAAATTTATTATTATTTCAACTTATCATATATTTATTTTTGGAATTATTTGTGTTGATGTATTAACCATGAATTTTAGTGTATACAAGAAGAACTTGTTGCTAAGTAACAAATACCTATTATCAGGAGGATAATATCACATCTTATTGAATACAGACAGAGCTAGGAAATGATCTTTGAGGAAAGGGATCAGTCACAAGTCTATCACCAGCCTCCCATTACAGATGGTAAGGAAAATTAATGGTCTAAGTTTTCTGGTTTAATAGGTTTCAGTTTCTGTCTTCTGGAAAACATGCATTTCAATTTTACCTGCTCTGAATCACCATTGCACTTTAAAAGATTAAATATTATGGGGTCTATAGAATAGTAATTTAGAACTAAAATATTCCTTTTGCAGGTGCAGCCTGTCAAGTTGCTAACATTTAGTTAAGCTTTTACAGTTCTCAGAAAAGCTTTGTGAGAAAATGAAGCCTGTAATTGTGATAGTCACCTTAAGCCATGCTGTGAATAATCTTCAGAGACATCGTCAGTTTTCCTCCAAATCAGATATGATAACGTGTTCAGATCTATACACTGTCAAATAGGCACAAATACAATACATTATGAAAACATGTTAAAGTCTATGAACCAACGGCAAAGGAAGACCTTTCTTTCTGTCTCTCTCTCTCACTGTCCACTCTGCCTGTCAAAAAAAAAAAAGAATTATTTTATGGGACATAGACATGTATGAATCTTATAAAAATAAGAAACTGTTAAAAGTCTAGTGATGTTTTCTGCATTAGTTGCAATACTTATGTACCTTTAATTCATAAGTTCAATAGATGCTTCTTGAATGACAAATATTTGCCTTTACTGAGGCACAAATGTGAACATGAGGGATCACAATTATCTCTGCCAAAAATTCAACAACAATTACCATTCATAATGTAGAAATAGTAGAAATCCTTCTTAAAATATAAGAATAAGCCTACACCCATGTGGGAGACCAGGAAGAAGCACCTGGCTCCTGGCTTTGGATTGGCGTAGCTCTGGTCTTAGTGGCCATTTGCAGGGTGAACCAACGGAAGGAAGACCTTTCTCTTTGTCTCTCTCTCACACACACTGTTTAATTCTATCTATCAAATAAAAAAATAAAAAAATAAATATAAGGGAAGACAATGCTTTTGCACATTTTTAATTACCATATAATAATTGCATCAGAGGTCTTCAAAAAGCTCATGCAATGGTATTATGAAAAAACAATGCCTGGATTTTCAAAGTTTTTACATCAAAGTAAGCTTCAATTTTTGACAAATACTTTGAAGTCACTGTGTATATATTGATGGATGCATTTCTGTAGTGTGTACTAAACAAATCACAGTAGTTAGCATTTCTATCTCCTTATCATTTCTGCATATTTGGAACTGTGGAGTTCTTTTGTGCTGATTTTTCATATAATGCATAATAATTTATTTTGAACCATAGCCATTCCACTGTGCTGTGGAAAACTAGGATATATTCCTCCCAAATGCATTTTTATATCTAATCGCATCTAATATCAAAACCTACTTTTATGCCTCTATCCTCATCTTTCCCAACTGCTGGCAATCATTATTTCACATGCATACCAACGTTTTTTTGTTATTTTATCTTCCACAATAGAGAGAGTGCATGTAGTATTAGTGTCCGGTTCCTTTTACTTAACATGTTGTCCTATAGTTCCATCAATTTTATTGCAAATGTCAGAATTTCATTCAAGTTGATGGCTGAATAATAGTCCATTATATGGATATCATATTTTCTTTATCCATTCATTCATCCATGGGCACCTAGGTTGATTCTATATCCTGGTTATTGTGTAGGGTTTTACAATATGGGAGTGCAAATAACTCTTTAAAAAGCTGACTTCATTTCTTTTGTATAATACCCAGAAGTGGGATCATTGGTTCATATGGTTGATCTACAATTAGTTTTTGAGAGGCCTCCACGCTGTTTTCTAGAATGACTGTACCTATTTACATTTCCTCCACAGTTACAAAGTGTTCCCTACAGGGACAGTGTACAGGCATCCCCACCAGTATTGTTATTTTGCCATATGTGTCTTTGTGTGTGTGTGTACGTATACATGTAGATAGAGATAGTTTCAGAACAGAAGAAAAAATTTACATAAGCACTATAAAATATAATGAAGAAATATTTCAGAAGACCAGACCACAAATGATGATAATATAGAGTGAGCAGGAGTGTGAAAATCATGAGTATGATAAACTACTACTTCACAAGTAGTGAATGGCCACAAATTAAGAAGTTTGAAATGTAACAGAAATTATGTGGAAGTTTTAAGGGCTATGAAAATAAATTATCAACAATATCTAAGTAGTATTCTCTAAGTTGGAAGTGAACCAAAAAATTTACACTAATCAATCATCCCTTGGAAAAAATCCATACATATATTGTCTAGAAAATATATTCATTACAGAATTTTTGCCACAATACCTCTTTGAAATATGTCAAATATAGGACAAGTTATGATAAATAATAAAAGCAAAATAGCAGAACTGTGGAAGTGAATGGTCTATAGTATAGGTACATCAATGATGTAATTGAATCCATGATGTACAGTATTTAACAAACTGTATTTTAAGATACCATTAGTGCATTACTTCATTTTCTGAAGCTAAGGAATGACACAACTAGGGGTGGGTCGTTATCATACTTATTAAGAGGTCATTTGGGAAACTTTCAACACATATCAGAGTGCCTGGATTCCAGTGTCTGTTTGCCTCTTGAGTCCAACTTTCCTATTAATGTGCACCCTGGGAAGTTGCAGGTGATGGCTCAAGTCATTGGATTCCCACCATTCACATGGGAGACCCAGATTTAGTTCTTGGCTCACAACTTCTGTATGTTCCAGCCTCAGTGTGCCAGTGTGCATTTGTGGAGTAAAGTAATGGATGAGATTTCTCTCTCTCTCTCTTTCTCTCTCTCTCTCATTTTCTCATCTCTGCAACTTTATTTTTTTTTTTTATTTGATAGGTAGAGTTATAGACAGTGAGTGAGAGAGACAGAGAGAACCGTCTTCCTTCCGCTGGTTCACTCCCCAAATGGCCACTGCAGCCAGCACTGTGCCAATCCGAAGCCAGGAGCCAGGTGCTTCCTCCTGGTCTCCCATGCTGGTGCAGGGCCCAAGCACTTGGGCCATCCTCCACTGCACTCCCGGGCCACAACAGAGAGCTGGCCTAGAAGAGGAGCAACCGGGACCAGAACCAGCGCCCATATGAGATGCCCATGCCACAGGCAGAGGATCAACCAACTGAGCCACGGCACTGGCCCCCGTCTCTGTAACTTTCAAATAAATACAGTCAACTTGAAATTTTTTAAATATGTAAAAAATGAGCAAAATTAAATAATAAAAATATAAAACATCCATAATTATGTGCCTCAAAATTAACTGGAAAGCAAGAAGAAAGGGTCAGGGAATGGAAATAGATTGAGCAAATATATTATTAAGCTGAACTAGTTTTAACAGTTTTGGTAAAATTATCATTATTCTGGTTAACAGTTCCACAGAGTTCTCTTTTTAATATCTTATACATGATTTTAATGTTATGTTTACTATTTTTATGCATCATATATCAAATAGTGCTTTGTTTAAAAGGCATAATTATTATATTGGCTATGCCTGTTTACATTTATGGAATTGGACAGCTTAAAATTGTAGCAAAGAAATTCATATTTATGTAACCTGTGTGAATGTCAAATTGTGAT
This sequence comes from Sylvilagus floridanus, assembly GCA_949820135.1. NCBI lineage: Eukaryota > Metazoa > Chordata > Mammalia > Lagomorpha > Leporidae > Sylvilagus > Sylvilagus floridanus. The sequence continues at coordinate 96,092,451 of OX463225.1, forward strand.
ATATATGGAAAACAAAACAGAGTTTCAACTTGAATAACCTAATCACATCTTGTGTCCTTCACATTTCTATTAAACATTTCTAAGTCCAGCCAATAAAATATGGAGCAATCTTATATGTATTCCAAGAATTGCATTTTGCTTTTTAAAAAAAAAATCAGAATGTACAAGTTTCTATATGTTATAATACATGACCACCCGTATTATCTCCTGAAATAATAATTTTCAATCCTCATTCAAAGTTGATGTGACTTTCTTGGAGAAAGTTGATCCTTATTCAAAGTTGATGTAACTTTCTTGGAGAAAGCTGAGTGAATTCACAATGCTTAAAAACAACAGAATCAACATATTTCTGAACAGACATCCTGCAGTCTTACTCATGACAAAATATACTCGTTTAAAGGAAACACATTTATTCAATTTAAGTACAAATTATCACCTAGTTATAACAGAAACTATTAGCTATTTCTTTCTTTTTTTTTTTTTTTTTTTTGATAGGCAGAGTTATACAGTGAGAGAGAGACAGAGAGACAGAGAGAAAGGTCTTCCTTCTGCTGATTCACTCCCCAAATGGCTGCTACGGCCAGTGCTGCGCCGATCCAAAGCCAGGAGCCAGGTGCTTTCTCCTGGTCTCCCATGTGGGTGCAGGGCCCAAGGACCTGGGCCATCCTCCACTGCCTTCACGGGCCACAGCAGAAAGCTGGTCTGGAAGAAGAGCAGCCAGGACAGAATCCGGCGCCCCAACCGGGACTAGAACCCGTGGTGCCTGTGCAACAGGCGGAGGATTAGCCTAGTGAGCCGCAGCGCCGGCACTATTAGCTGTTTCTATCTTATACATAGTTGCTTATAGTAGTTAGTTGTTCTGTTCAGTTTCTCCTGTAGTAAATAACATACATGTGAAAAGACTGTCTTCAAGAAACAGAATAAAGCAGCTGTCATTTTCTAAAATTAAGAAAAGAAATAAAATGTTTGTACCAGATTTCAGGCACCAGTCAGTACTGCCTCTGGAAAACTATCAAATAAACATGAGTCATGAACGTTGTGAATAAAACGCTCAAGGCTAATTAATGTTATTGTCTTTCTTCTTATCTATTAGATGCGTTCCAGAATTCTCTGTGTTCCTTACAATAACAAATCTTTAGCTTTCCTTATTATTTGGGCTTCATCATTGTTCATGACCATTCAGTAACTCAACACTTACCTCCATCTTGTGAACTACCTACATTTTAAGCTTGTGTTTTGACTTGCTTCTGTTGAAATCCACTTAGAACTCCAGAATTGGAATGAAGGTGATTTTAAGCTGAAGAGATCTGGGATTCAACAGTTGCAGAAAAACTTCATGGAGCCTCCTTTATTTGACTAGAAGCAGACACCACGGGGAAATTAAGCTGCTGAAAATTTTCTGTTTCGGGCACCCTTTACACCAGGAAATAGACGAATAAATCCCTTACTGGGGAAGTTTTATAAATCCCTTACTGGGGAAGTTTTATAGCAGGTAGAAACTGGAAAGGCCATTCAGATCTGGAAGAACAGGCTTTGTCATCAACTTTCTGGTCACCTATTTGTTCTAGAAACATATTTTTCTTTCCTAAATTTGTTTGAAGAAAAGCATTTGTTTTCTTCATCGAGGGCTCTGCTCCCCTCTCACTTTCATCATTAAATTCATGGAGTAACTCTAAACTTTTAGCTGTTTATGGATAAACTTATTTTGTAAGCTCCATGTGTACAAGCCTACATTTGTCCTGTAAATCTTTATGTCAGTAAAATTAATCTGTACCAGAGCTGGCATTGTGGCATAGCCGATAAAGCCACTGCCTGTGCTGCTGGCTTCCCATGCGGGCGTTGCTTCAACTTATGGCTGTTCTACTAGAAGCAGCAGAAGATGCCGTTAAGTGCTTGTAGAGATCTGGATTTAGATCCTGGCTTCTGGCTCCTGGCTTCAGCCTCTGTGGCCCTTTGGGAAGTTAACCAGTGGATGCAAGACCTCTCTCTGTCTCTCCCTTTCTCTCAGTAAGTCTGACTTCCAAATAAATAAAAATAAATACATAAATAAAAAATTGGCAGTATCACAATCACTAAATAGAAGTGGGTAGAGGAAAAATGTTTCCTCTCAATACCTTATAGCATTTGTGTGTTCTCATTGTCTGCCTTCTTTTTTTATTTCTATGGAATCATCTCCATTCAGTTCTCAATCATTTTAAATTAAATTGATCTTATTGCTTACTTATTAACTATTATTTCTTCAAAATTGGGTAAAGCTAATATAGAACTGGAAAGATATTTATGGTCTTTTGCTTCTTAATATAAGAAGTAGAATGTTGGAAAGACAAAAAGGAGCAGTTAACTTTTCATTGGATCCAGCCCTGTCCACATTCTGCATTTGAGCAGTGAGTGAGCAATGGGAATGTTTCCTCTCTTTCTCTCTGTTTCTCTCTCTCTCTCCCCTCTTCCCTTTCTCTACACTCAAATTTAAAAAAAAAATATGTGTGTCTGTATTTTCTTTGAAATGCATATTTATATATATATATATACGTTTTATATATGCATTATATATTATATATATATACATCATATATATACAGATGATGTCTGTGTATATTTGCCATTATATGATATTTTTTAAAAAAAGATTTATTGAAAAGCAGAATAACAGAAGGAGAAGCAGATGCCAAGAGTGTGATCTTCCAACTGCTGGTTCACTACCCACATGACAGCAACAGCCTAGGCTGAAGCCAGGAGTCATCCCTAGGTTCATTCATGAATGGCAGGTGCACAAGTGTTAGGCTGTTTTCTGTTGCTTTCTCAGGCACATTATCAGGGAACTGAGTTAGACGAGGAGCATCAGAGGATTAAACCAGTGGTCGCACAGCATACTGGTGTTGAAGGTGGAGGCTTAACCCACTGCACCACAACACTGGCCACATAATGTATGATTTTAAGCACTTAGAGAGGTCATATAAATAATTGGTCCCAAAAATTAAATCATTCAAATCTAGTGAAAATATTAAATATAATAAGAGGAAAATAATTACATAGCATTTTATTATTTACTATATTCGAAACATTCCTGATTGTATCTCAGAATTTCCTTGTTTAAGAAAAAAATATAAGTACTGAAAATTGACTTTTTATCATGAATCAGAGATCCAAAATTAGCAGGTGCAACAGAATAGCAGCTTCATAATATCACCTGGCTTTATTATAATTTCTAGAGTAACAAGGAAAATTGTTTTGATGATATAATTTCTCAAAGTAATTGTTATGTGTTAGTTTGAACAAGGTACTTTTTCAAAAGTGTTGTTTTCTCAACTCAGTAGCAAATATATCAAAATATAAGTAAACATAAGTAAAATATCACCAGGTAAATTTGAGTTACTATTTTTTTTCACAGCTTAATGACACTGCTACTATTTGTCATTATTTTAAATGTATGAATTTCTAAGTAAATAAAATGATTTATAACAAGCATGTTTACTTGAATATCCTTATCTGTCCTATTATGGAATTAATTTTCATACACATTTAATAAAACTATATCTTGGAGCTGGCTCTGTGGCAAAGTGGTACTGTATCCCATAAGGGTGCTGGTTTGAGTCCCAGATGCTCCACTTTTGATCCAACTCCCTTACTAATGCACCTGAGAAAGCAGTGGAAAATTGTCCAAGCACTTGGGTGGTGCCTGTACCCACATGGGAGTTATGGAAGATGCTCCTGGTTTTGGATTGGCCCATCCCTGGTTGTGTAGCCATTTGGGGAATGAGCCAGCAGATGAAAGGTCTCTCCCTCTCTCTCTTTCAGGTCTCTCTTTCTCTTTCTTTCTCTCTCTCTTCTAACTTTGCCTTAAAATAAATATTTTAAAAATAAGAATAAGAAAGTACATCTCAAAAATTTCTGAATATTTAAAACAAATGGTACTATAAGTATATGCATATACTTATAGTTATTAAATTTCTTGTGAAATAGCAGCATGTATAAAAATGAGCCTAGCAATAACAAAAAGAGTTCCAGTGGATAAAAACCAGTTAATCAAAACTTTATTAAATTATATATCAGATGTTTATCTGTGTTACTGTCCAACTGAAGTTTTATCAAAGAGTTAAAAATTTTAGCAGGCCTATTCTTTGCCTAAACTAATATTTATGAGCATAGTATCTGCTTGTGACAGGTTGTGCTTAAATTTCCATGTATTAGTGATCAAGACTGAATGTACAACTGTCAACAAAATTAATTCCCTTCACCTGTGATACACAGCATAACTACACTTCCTGGTGTGCTTAAGTGTGGCCTTGCACTGCCATCTCCATGCTGAAATGTGAGTGGAAGGAGAGGATCAGTGCTTATTGGCCCTTTCTATTTTCCACTGTGAGCAGAGAATATGATGACTAAATGACTTGGAGGCCAGAAGTTGAACATGGCCATACAGAACCATCATTCTGGACTCTGGAACGAGTGTGGATAGAATTGCCTCCGCTGTAAAAATGTTAATTTGAATAATTTTTTCACAAGTAACTGAACCTTTATGTTTTTTGCCACCAAATGTGGTGGGTCTATAAGACTATCTTATCCTGGCTAATTCCTAAGCTAGTTCCATCATGTTAGACAAATTTATATTACCTATATACCTCAAAAATTTTACCTACAGGCAGGTTCCAAGATGACAGAATAGCGATTGGCAGTCTGTTTTACATAGGGTGAAATTAATATTAAAAAAAAAGTGGAGAAAATACACTTTAAGGGTAAAGCTGCAGGGGAAACTGGGAATCCTACGAAAGCAGCAGAAACAGCCTGAACCTGTGTGGAAAGTGCACACCCTCAGCAAGGTACAGCAAGGTGACAGCAGATGCTGTAGCTTGGATCCAGGGAAGAAGGCACTGGCTCTGGCAAAGGGAGAGCGTGGTGAACTGCACCTTTTTGAGCCCAGCCAGGATCCCTCAGCACAGTGGAGCAACTGCTCACCCAGAGAGGGGGGAAGAAAACAGGATTCCTTTCTCTCTCTCTCCTGTCCTCCCTCCTACAACAGTTACGTACAGCCCGTGGTGGGAGGGCTGGCACCATTTTTGGACATAGGCACTTAGCAGCATCCTCAGCTCGTGTGTGCACTCCCAGGAATTTTGGGGGTTGCCATCCACCTAGTCGGCAGGTGCACACAGAGCTGTACATCAGCAACTGACATAGAGGGTCACCACTGTGCCAGCTGCAGGCACCCAGGAACGAAGAGGAGAGAGCAATCCCTGTAAAAGGGAAATGCTCCTTGGAGGGCTTTTCTATGCACCCAGCACATTTGTGAAGTGAGTAGGGCTGTAGCTGGTGGGTATTGTGCATGCCTGTGATCCAGAGATCTTAGCAGAAAAACCTGCAACCTCATTGGCATTGAATTTGTATGGGAAGACAGGACTTGATCCAGCAGGCTGGAACACACACAGACGGCATCCCTGGGAATGCCTCAGTCCCCCTGCAGTCAGGATGGACTAGTGGGTCAGAGTGGCGCTACTTGCACTCCTTGACCCCGAGATCCCTGGGGGCTGAGATTGAGAAAACACAGTGATTGCCTAAGAGGAGACAGGGTCTAGCTGGGTTCCGAGTACACACAGAGTGCTGTGGCACACTCTCAGAGCTCCTTGGTTGCCTCACTCAGCTCAAAGCAGAGGGAACAGTGCTCACAGGAAGGTCTACACAGATCACTTGTGTTTCACATGGTGGTGCAGAGTGTTGAACGCACTGCGGCTAACACCTGGGCATTCCTCAGTTTGGAGGAAAAGGAGTGGTCACACCAACAGAGGTGATCATTCCTCTCCATCAATTACCAGGGTAAAGCTACCACACTCAACTTGTGTGTTACCTTGGATACTTGACCCATTAGGAGCGTTGGCCAAAACTCCCTGGCTACATCCACAACACAACTCTTGGTATTCACTGAAAGCATAGATATTCCACAGAGAAATAACTCAAATATGAAAAGCTTTCAGAGAAAAAAAATTCTACAAATGCCTAAAAATATGTAAAAATTCAAGAAACAAGAATAAGGAAGAAACTATGACCTCCACAAAGTATTATAACAACATTTCAATATTAGATTGTGAAGATGAAGAGATTGAGGAAATGCTGGAAATAGAATTCAAAAGAACTAATTATAGGATTATTCAAAATTAATCGGAAGTAAATCAATGAGCTAAAGAAAACCGTACATAATATAAATTTTTTCCATGAAGTTTTTAAAAAGAAATCAAAATGAAAAATTATAAATGAAGAATGCAATATACCAAATAAAATGCAGTGGAAAGCCTGAACAACAGAGTTGGTGATGCAAAAGAAAGAATATCAAGCAAGAAGACAAATCTCTGGAAATGTTACAGTCAGACTAAAAACATGTAGAAGAAATTAAAAAAATTAAAAACAATGTTACAGATATATGGAATGTTATCAAACAAACCAACATATAGATCTTAGGAGTGCCTGAAGGAGTGGAAAAAGAGCAGGGAATAGAAGGCCTACTTAGTGAAATGATTACAGAAAACCTCCCTAACTTGGAGAAAGAAGTGAAGGTCCAAGTACAGGGAGCACATAAAACTCCTAAACAGATACTACCAGAAAAGATCCTCACCACAACACATTATAATCAAACTTTCCACAGTAAAATATAAAGAAAATATTCTAAAATATACACAAGTGACATCCCAGATTATATTCAGAGGATCTCCAACTAGAGTTGCAGCTGACTTCTCATAGGAAACCCTACAGTCTAGAAGACAATGGGAAGATATAGTCAAAATCTTAAGAGAAAAAAAAAAAACTGTCAACCAAGAATACTGTATCCTGCAAAATTCTCATTTATGAATGAAAGTGAAATAAATACCTTCCATAACAAACAGAAACTGAAAAGACCCCAAATAACAAAATCAGAGATCAAAAATTAAATGTAACAACAGATACCATAGAAATAAAAATAATCATTAGGAATTGCAACAAAGAGTTTTATACCAACAAATCAGGAAACCTAGAAGAAATGGATAGATTCCTTGAAATATACAACCTATCTATACTGAGTCATCAAGATGTAGAACAGTTTAACAGACCAATAACCCAGATAGAGATTGAATCAGTAATAAAGACACTTCCAACAAAGAAAAGCCCAGGTCTGATGGCTTGACTGCGGAATTCTACCAGACATTTATTTATTTTATTAAAAGATTTATTTATTTGAAAGTCAGAGTTACACAGAGAGAGAAAGAGAGGCAGAGAATGAGAGAGAGGTCTTCCATGACTTTGTTCACTCCCCAGTTGGCTGCAACTGCTGGAGCTGTGCTGACCCAAAGCCAGGAGCCAGGAGCTTCTTCCAGGTCTCCCATGCGGGTACAGGGGTCCAAGAACTTGGGCCTTCTTTCATTGCTTTCCCAGGCCATAGTATTAAAATTCTCAATATTGATAAGCCTGTTGGTTCTTGGCATGTATTCAGAGAAGAATTCTGAACACTGGCTCAAATAGCCCAGCAACCTGGGAAGTTTTTAAGGATTTTATTCATTGAGAGAAATGCACAGGAGAGCGAGGACTTTATTTAGGGGAGAAACAGAAGTCTAGAAGCTAAGTTGGGTCCATACCAAGCAGAGAGTAGGCCAGGAGCAAGTCACTTGGAACAAGCGTACGGTTATGAGCAGCCACAGGTAGCTTAATGCAGCAGCAAAGTGAAGGCAGAGAACAGGCTCATAGGTTCTATGTCCTGAAAGCGTGGGACAAGTTAAATTGTTTCTTTAAAAATAGCTATCATCCCTAAAAATAGTGTCATCCTATTTCCTAAATGAATTCTGAAATGCAAAAGTTAAGCTCACAACATTTATGAAAAATATTAATAGTATTTCATACATAGAATGGGTAACATGTTCATGGTCAATACTTAAAACTTGATGGCACTTCAATAAATCAGGAAAAAAAGGAAAAAATGTAGCATGGTTAGTATAATATAATTTAGAATGGCACCAAAAATACCAAATAACTGGAGTTGTATCTAAAAAAATATGACCAATTATTCTACACTGAAAATTAGAAAAATGATTAAGAGAAACTAGAGATGAATAGAAGATGACATATATGTTGTGTTTAAGAGTCGTAAGTTTAAATATTGTAAAAATTCAATTCTCTCCAAATTTATCCATAGATTCAAGGAGACAATTAAAATCCAAGAAAAATAGCTATTAATAAGTTGAAAATTTGATTTTTAAAATCAATTGTAAAACAAGAAGCTATAGCATTCAAAGAAATACGTAAGATAAAGAAAAAACTTAGAAACCACAATCTATCAGAGAACAGTCTGTTTATGTAGCTGTAATAACATAGAACAAAGAGAATAAGTGACACTCTGGAAACAGCAACAATAAATTACAATAAAATAAAAGATCTGGATGTAGACAAAAGTATATAGTTACCTGATTGATGGTGAAGATTTTACTGTAGTGCAATAAGCAAAATGTATATTTTTCCAACAAATGATTAAGAAGAAACACTATCTCTATTTAAAACAAAAATGTTAAGTTCCTTTCCTCTCATCCAAAAATCCTGAAAAACATTGAATCTGGAAGGTTTAATTGTTTTATATAATGAACTTGGGAGTGTAAATAAAAAAGTAAAGAAAAAATAATATTATACCGAGATATAAAAGTCCAGAAAATGATTATTCAAATTGCAAATAGATAAATTAAAACTTATTTACCTTTTTTAGTTATTGGGGAAATGCCTGTTTAACCACAAAGAGATGTAATTATACACAAAAAGGTATTGTCTTATAATTATGGATAGCAGAATTCCGAAGTCCAGATCTGTTCACTGCCCAGTCTCTTCAGTGCTTTATGAGAGAATTATTTTTCACTTCTTCCAGCATCCAGTGGCTCTTGACATGTCTTGGTTGTCTTGGTTTGTAGACACAACATTCTAAGCTCTGCCTCTGGCTTTATGTTGTCATCTCCTCCATGTTTTCTCCTCTTCTGAAGATATCAAATCTCCCTCTGCCTTTCTGTTAGAATAGGTGTCCTTCTAGAATATCTGGAATTATCTCTTCATCTTAAAATCTTCAATTTATTCACAGGTGGAAAGACTCTTTTAGTAGGGTCACATACCTCAGGAATTGTACTTCATCTTTTAGGGAATTGTATTCTGTCTACCACAAACATCTACAAGTCAAGGAGAAAATTGAAACAGTAAACACTGACAAAGTCTTGAACATATATATGCAAATTGCCGAATTATTTTGCTTGGTAACCACATAAGCAACAACAGATGTGCAAGTAGATTTGTGTGAAGAAAATAGAAATATGTGACTATCAAAATGCTAGAAAGTGTGAAATAGGAAAAGAAAATAAAGTATTATTTGTTAACAGATACAGAAAACTTTGAAGCAATTCTCAAGGAACCTTTTTTTTTTCCAAATTTTATTTAAGGTATACAAATTTCATGTGTTTCATGTATACAGATTTAGGAACATAGTGATACTTCTCCCTGCCCTCCCTCCTGCCCATGTTCTCACCCTTCCTCCCCCTTCGTCTCTTATCCCCTCTCTTGGTTTTTATAATGATCTACTTTCAGTATACTTTATACTCATAAGATTAACCCTACACTAGGCAAAGAGTTCAACAATTAGTAAGAAGAAAAAAACTCTGTTACTCAACAGTAGAGACAAGGGCTGTAAACAATTATCAAAATGTCTCTTTGCTTAAATAATTTTATTAAAATCAATGATGTATCTTCATTTTTTAGTTTAGAAACACAATATTTGAGATAGTTTCCCTGTTGGTGAAATCTGATGCATTTAATAAAACAGTATTAATGATCTTTACAATAGTCCTAGTGGTTTTCTTTCACTTTTACATTTTTATTAATGTAAAGAGAACGGATTTCATATACTTCGTAGATACAATTCTAAGAGCATCACAATCCTCTTCCTTTCCCTCTTCCTTCCTCAAATGCTCTCCTTCCTTCTTTTTTAATTTTTACAAAAACACAATTTCAAACCACTCTATCCTTACAGACTTAATGTACCATTTTTTGAGTAATCATGTGCCAACATTGTCTTTCCAAGCCAGTCTATGTCCCAATATGGCTAATTCTTGGTCCATGGTATCATTAACTCCCTTGCACTTGTATCAGAATAGCCAATAAGGTTCTAGTAGACATATACTCCAGTACTACAGGTCCAAGAAAGAAAACAGAAGATATGGCTACAGTGGAGGAAATATGCTGTCAGTTAAAACATCAAATTTCTATTTTCCCATTATATGGCTAAAATTGAAAGATGGACACAGGTTATGTGAGGTGAGCCAATAGTCATATTCAAGTAAATTATGAAAGTCTGTGTAGGTGTCAGCACTGTGGCGCAGCAGGTTGAAAGCCGTGACCTGAAGTGCCGGCATCCCATGTGGGCGCCGGTTCTGGTCCCAGCTGTTCCACTTCCGATCTAATCTCTGCTATGGCCTGGGAAGGCAGTAGAGGATGGCCCAAGTCCTTGGGCCCCTGCACCCATGTGGGAGACCCGGAGGAAGCTCCTGGCACCTGGCTTCAGATTGGCGCAGCTCTGGCCGTTGCGACCCACTGGGGAGTGAACCACCAGATGGAAGACCTCTCTCTCTCTCTCTGCCTCTCCTTCTCTCTGTGTAACTCTGACTTTCAAATAAATGCATCTTAGAAAAAATAAAGTCTGTGTAGCATATTTTTAGTCAGAAATTTCAAGTTACATTCTGGCTAAGATGCAGAACTGCTTAAACATTCCTAACTAAACCACTGTTAGGAGTATGAACAGACAAAGCTGCTTTCCCAAATGCAAAACATGTTGTGTGTTGAAACTGAAATATGCCCTCCCTTTGACATTGCAGGTCCTCACCAAGTTATGTCTGTAAATTGAATGCAAGTAAAAGTTTACCAAAATGAATACTTGCGTATTCTGATAATCATAGTAAGATTCTTAGTAATGGAAAAATAGTGAAACATGCATAATAATTTGAAAGGATAAGCAAATGCAGCTTATTTATACAGCAAACATCCATGTAGTCATGGTTCAGAATAACTTAAAACTATCCACAATAGTAATACATATTGAGAAAAATGGACTGAAGTGAAAAGACCATATATCCTATGAATCTGTGTAATAGATTTTAAGACCATCAAATATAATCTATAGTAATAAAACGGGGAGAATATTTGTATCAGAAAGACCACTAGATTCAAACATCAGCATGTGTTAGAATTTTTTAGAAATGTGTTATAATTTCTTAGAGAGTGTGTTAAAATAGATTATTAGCCCCTGTATTCAGATTTACTTATGTTGCAGGTCTGATACAGGGTTTGAAGAGTTAACTTTCTAACAAGTTGTCAGATGCTGCTTCTGATAGTCAGAGATCCATGATAGAAACTCCCTGTAAGCTCAAGGGGACCTAACCTGTGACCCTGTTATCTGTTGATCATCCTTGATTCAGCTATTTCTTTGCTTTGAGTAGTAAATTTAACAACCTTCCTTCACTTTTTTCCCCTAACAATAATACTTATTGAGGCCAGCACTGTGGCATAGTGGGTGAAGCAGCCGCCTGCAGCGCCAGAGTCCTGTGTGGGCTCTGGTTTGAGTCCCAGCTGCCCCACTTCCGATCCAGCTCTCTGCTGTGGCAGGGAGAGCAGTAGAGGATGGCCCATGTCTTTGGGTCCCAGCACCTGCATGGGAGACCCAGAAGAACTCCTGGCTCCTGGCTTTGGATTGGCTCAGCCCCGGCCATTATAGCCAGTTGGAGAGTGAACCAGAGGATGAAAGACCTCTCTCTCTCTCTCTCTCTCTCTCTCTCTCTCTTCCTCTCTCTCTCCCCCTCTTCTTTGTTCTCTGTGTAACTCTTGACTTTCAAGTAAATAAATAAATATTTTAAAAGAATAATACTTATCTACCTTCACATTTACTAGATCAGTCTGGAAGGGCAAGATTTGAAATAAAACTCTGCCTTCACTACAGGTATAAGCATAATATAAATTTTAAAAAATCCCAGTCAAAATATTAGGGCAGTGTAGTGATATGGCACAAGCCAGGCCAACAAATACAGAGTACATGCATGGATTTATATATAATACACATTATACATATATATATATATATATATATATATATGTGTGTGTGTGTGTGTGTGTGTGTGTGTGTGTGTATGTGTGTGTGTGTGTGTATTCACAGGTGTGTGTGTATGTGTGTATGAGAGAGTGTGTGTTTCTGTATATATAAACTCAGAGACAGAGGGCTTGCTATGAATGGAAGTGCACAAATGTCAGTCTTTAAAAGTTTGTCATAATTCTCTTTTTTACTCAGCATATGAAGCTAAAATGCTCTATATGGCCTTCAAATCCATAAATAATCTATAATCCACAACTTTTCACTCCTCAGGGGTGTCATTTCTTACCTCTTTGTGTCTGATTTCTGTTCCTATCTCAGTGCCCTCTTCGAGTTTCCACCTTTTTACACAACATAGAATTATTCCTCGCTGCACTTATCTTCTATTGACTCTGTCTTTTGCATAGGTGTCAACTGCTCCCTGATGCCTACTCTTATCATTATAATAAACCTTCCAATTTTCCCTGCCCCATGCCTTCTTCTCCACTATTTTGTCTCTATAATACTCACAATCTTCCAAAACCTTGGTAAATGTACTACTGTATTTTTTGGTGTGCATTTTGACTTTTGTTAATCAACTAGCCATAATGGAATAAATGCCAGAATTTTTATTTCTTTTATTCAAATATCATGTCCTGGGCTAGTCATGGAGAAGTCATATTGTTCAATAAATATGCTTTCAATTACTTCTAATAACTATAAGCATGTAAATACTTGAAAATGGATCAATTGTGGATTATTTTAATAGAGTATGATTATGGCTATCTATTCTAATGAAGAAGTTGGATGATCCTTTAGCCCTGCACTTAAGACACCAGTTAGGATACATGTGTCTCATCTTGAAGTACTTGAGATTGATTCCTGCTCTCAACTCCTGACATAAGTTTCTTGCTAATGCAGACCCTGGGAAACAATGGTGATGACTCAAGTAATTAGATTCATATAACCCACTGGGGCCTTAGATTGAGTTTCCAACTTCTGGCTTCAGCCCCATATGCGCCCCAGCCATTCCAGGTATTAGCTAAGCAAACTAGAGAATGAGAGTGCAAGCTTTCTCTACCTCTTAAATATATATATATATGTATATATATATACATATATATTTAATATATATATTTAATGCTTATTTTAAATATATATTTTATATATATATTCAGGGAGAGAGAGAAGGTTACCCTTCCAATAAGTATTTATTTATCATGCATATTATTCTAAAATTTTCCTTTATAGTATGCCTTTCTACTCAAGTTTGAAGCTACTGAAAACTTCATTCACTGCTTATTAAGAAGAAAAAAAACAGCGTTTTCACATTCATTTCTACTTTCACTCCCACAGCACTGTTTTTCAGGCTTTATTATTTATGTTAACTTTATATATACAAAGTTAACATTCATAAATACCACCAATGGAAACATGTAACCACAGAGATAATTGAGCCCCACATATCCGGCAGATAATTAAGCACAAGCAACTGGGGAAGGGCCAGAAAACACACAGGGGGGAGAACAGGAGGCCTTCTGTCTGCCAAAAACCACTCAAGACTTCCAACTGTGCTGCTTAACTTGTTGTTTAAGTGTCCTGATAAAGTGAGAACTCAGTAATTAGGAAAATCTAGCTTGAGTAGACAGCTGGAAGGCATGCAACTTCTAGCTGTAAATCATAAATGTCAATCATGAGTGGCATGGCCACATCCCTAATCAAATTCTCTAAAGCTTTAGGGATAAATCTGCAAACCAGGAACAAAATTTGCCACATTTCCCTGCAACAGGATCATTTCCCCCCCGGAATGTATTTAGTTTTAGCAGCCGTGCAGGGTGCCAAGGGCACTCTGCACTGGTCTGTTCCTCCCTTGGAACATATTTCAATATACTTTCTTTAGTATACTTACTTTCTTTCTTTTTATTTATTTATTTATTTTTTTTATTTTTTGACGGGCAGAGTGGACAGTGAGAGAGAGAGACAGAGAGAAAAGTCTTCCTTTGTCGTTGGTTCACCCTCCAATGGCTGCCGCGGACAGCGTGCTGCGGCCGGTGCACCGCGCTCATCTGATGGCAGGAGCCAGGTGCTAGGTGCTTTTTCCTGGTCTCCCATGGGGTGCAGGACCCAAGCACTTGGGCCATTCTCCACTGCAATCCTGGGCCACAGCAGAGGGCTTACTTTCTATTCTCTAAACTATATTTCATTATTCATTGATGAAAGTGTACAGAGACAAGCCAGCTGCACTGGTGACATAGATGTTATGTTTTTTCCTACATGTACATACATGTGATAAAGTCTAGTTTGTAAATTAGGGACCACTAAAAATAAGCAATAAACAAAAAAGTAAACAACTATAACATTATACTGCAATGAAAACTGTGTAAATGTGATCTCTCCACTCAAAACATCTGATTCTGTATTCACCCTGCTTGGGATGATGTGAGGTGATACTGTATCTATATGATGAGACTAAATGAAGTGAGTGACTAACAATTTATTCACAGTGGCCATAATTTTTGTAGTTCCAGGATTGATGGTAAAGGTATCCTGGATTTAGTTTCCATTCTCCACAATTCATGGATACAAAATTTGTCTTATAATTGATCTTACAAATTTTAACACAGAATACAGAAGTATTGAATGTCTAATGGTTAGTTCATGTACAGTATGGGTATGTTGAACTAAAGATTGATACATATCCCGGTGAGTTGAAGTGATACTGTGAGATTTCTTTATGTTACAAGGAATAGTGCATAATTTAAAACTTCAGAATTATTTATTTATGGAATTTTTCATTTTATATTATCTGGTTAATCGATAGTAACAGCATACAGAAAGTGAAACTCAGGATAAGAATGGGAATATTGAACACATTTCATGAGTTATCTAATATACCTTTTCATTATTTATCATATCTTCAGAGCTTTAAAATGACAGCTAAGTTATATTTTGCTTTTTAAAATTATATTTTACCTATTTCTGGTTTGCTTTTATAATTAGGTTTATGTATGCCTTTGTATTACATATAATGATATAGTTATATATCTATATATGGATATTTGGTTTCCTTCTTTACTAACATATTTAACTTTTCTATTTCTGTAAAAATACACTAGATTTTTAATACAATTCAGTATTTATCTTTTGATAATATTTAATTTATTGATATATATTATGAATATTACATTGAGAGTATTCACTGCAAACTTAGATTTTGGTTTTATATTTACTTAAAGTTCTCTTTGACTTTATGTTTTCTCCATTCTTATTTTCCTCGGATCTCTTACATTTTCACTCTTTAAAATAAACATCTTTAAAAATATTTTTATTTATTCAAAATGTAGAGACACAGAGAGATAGAGAGCAGCTGAGACACAGAGAGATCTTTTGCACCGGTTCTCTCCCCAGACTCCTTCAATGGCCAGAAGCTTCAGCTTCCATCCGGGTTCCCTACTTGCACAGTAGGGCCCCAAGTCCCTGAGCAAGCATCTGCTGCTTCCCAGGTTACAAATTAGCAGGAAGCTGGAAGCAGATGCAGCTGCTGTGATATGGTATGCGGGTGTCTTAATGCTGTGCCAAAGCCCACTCCTCTACATTTACTTTTATTCTTCTACTCATTTTCACTACTTTGTTACTATTATACTTTATTAAAGATTTCTAAAACTGATAACTAAATCATCATGCCAGATAGGTGACTTAGAGTGCACTAATGACCCTGACAATCATTCTTTAATATCATCTTTACTTAAAACATTGCTTATTTCTGTAAGAAATTTACTGAAATACTCACCCATACTTCCCATATTAGAATTTCTCTACTTGTAATCATTCCTATTCTTGCTGAACTGCTTCAGTGTGAGTGCTTCTAAGACTATCATTGAGCAACAAATGTTCTCAGAATTCATATGTTTAAGGATTTGTTGAATTGAGTAAGATATTGAAATAATAGTTTACTTGTATGTAAAATTTTGTGTTCAATGATTTTTTTAACAAAATAATTTGCCCTCAGATACACCATGTGAGAAATTTGAAGTCACCATTATTCTCTATTATCCCTATGTTCTGTCAGTTAAATTTTTCTGATGGCTCTGAAACTGTCATGTTTTCTTTGAGATTCTTCAATACGAAAACAATATCTGTGTGTGTACGTGTACACACATACATACAAACTTCTTTTGTTCCTATATGTTCTGCTTGTCATTCCTTTGTTTAACTCCTGGATATTCTATTCATTCTATCTTTACATAGTACATTTCTTTGTATTCTATTCTAAGATTATATTATGTTCTTATACTGGTTTTATATTTAATAATTTTAAAGAAGACATGACAGTTTCAGAGCCACTAGAAAAAGCTTGCTGACAAAAGATAACAATAAGAGGGGAATAATACTGACTTCAAATTTCTTATGTGTTGTATCTGAGAGCAAATGAACAAAAAATGCATAGGAGTGACATGAACGTATTGGGATATTATTGTTGGTTTTAGTCCTTGTTTATACTCCTGTGGAACTGTGGTCTTCCTACATTTTACTTATTGAATATTATGATGAGTGCTGAACTAAGCCTGTGAATTTAAATTATGTCTTTGCAAAAACTGGTAAAGAGAGGGGAGGGAGAAGGGAATTTGGGAAGAAGCAGAGGAGAGTGGGAAGTATGATTGTGTTGCAACTGTACCTAAAAAATGCATGAAATCTTTTCTCTTTATATTAAAAAATAAAATAATATTATATTACCCCTTTATTTTTCTCTTATTTTCAAACTCATAAAATTTACGTCATTTCTATTTCAATCGACTATGGATAGTTCCTTTATCTCATCATCCAGTTCATTAATTCCTTAAGTTGATCATATTCATTTTTCCATATAACACATTCATTGGGATCCTTATTTCAGCAATTAAAATTTTACATAGTAGCTTAGATTGGCTCTTTCTCATAGACTTGTTCTTGTTGCAAGGGTGTAATATCTTGTCTTACCTTTTGGGAGTATTTATTAGGCTTTTAAACTCTGCTGTTGTCTTCCGCCTTGTATAAAGATTCAGTTGTTTAGTTGGTTATCTTCTCTTCAGATACCTCTCTTTCTCCTGTGAGGCTATTGTGTTTGGTTATATATTCTATCATTATCTAGGTAGTAATTCATATGTGAAGGAAGAGGTGCTAAACTTTACCTTGTGCTACTTTGTGTGAATTTAGGATGAGAGGTAAATATTCAGAGAACTTACTGAGTTACATATGGGTTCAAACACACAGAATTTACTTTTTAGCCCCTACCCTCCTATGTTGCTTATCCTCAGGCCCTCTGATTCCTATGTTCCAATACTATGTTTGCTTTAGGGTTCTGGTAGAAAAGTTGAGGAAATTCATATAACGTTCTGTTTTGTGAACAGATTTTTATCATGTTTATGCTAAAGTTTATTTCACTTTCCCTGAAGCTGATGATAATATATTTCTATAAATCAGTCATAATAGACCAAAGTAAGATCTCTCATAAGTTAGGACTCTGAACATCATCTCTATCATATTTTTCAGTGCTCGTGGTGAGGAGGTGAATAGGGACAGGTGGACCGTTGCTGCCAAAGTTAACAGTTATATGAAAGAATTTCCCTTCAAGTGTAGCTAAAAACGGGGTAATGCTTTTGTTTGGAGGCTCCATTTGATCAAGGAAGTGTCAATATTTCCTCTAGGCAAAATGTTTCTGCATGGTTTTACAATTCTCTGAGTCCCCAGGGGAATATTTCTTTGATGAAAAGTCTACATTTTTAGCTTTTTTTCCTATTGTTTCTTCCCATTAGTTTCAGTTCATTGGCTCTCCTATTTTCCTCTTGTTTAACAGTTTTCAACTTTGACCACATGTTAACTGATAAATGTGATGAGTAAGTTTTTCTTTATTTTCATAAACAGCATCAGTAGATTTTCATTTGTTGTATTTGAGACTTATAAAAAACGTTGACAATAATTGTATGCATTTGCAAGCTATAGTGCAAAATGTCAGTATATGTATAAAATGCATATGGATCAAACCAAGGAATCAACATTTTTCCTTCTTTGACACTTTTTTATGATTTGATGTTTGGAACTCCTTTTCCACTGTATCGTCTATGTTATTATGAATTAGTCGTCAAACTATGATTTTTTTTTTTTTTTGGACAGGCAGAGTGGACAGTGAGAGAGAAAGACAGAGAGAAAGGTTTTCCTTTTCCTTTGGTTCACCCACCAGTGACCACTCTCATGGTGTGCTGTGGCCGGTGCACCACGCTGATCTGAAGCCAGGAGTCAGGTGCTTCTCCTGGTCTCCTATGCGGATGCAGGGCCCAAGAACTTGGGCCATCCTCCACTGCACTCCCAGGCCATAGCAGAGAGCTGGACTGGAAGAGAAGCAACCGGGACAGAATCCGGCGCCCCAACCAGGACTAGAACCCAGAGTGCCAGTGCTGCAGGCAGAGGATTAGCCTAATGAGCCACAGTGCCAGCTGAAAATATGCTTTTTAACACTGGAAACTTCTTCCCTAAAACAAACTGATTTGGCATCCATTATCCAAATTTGTTTTACCCCTCCAGTCTTCCTAGGCTCTATTCTTACTATTCTCTGTTCAGATTATGTTATTTACCTTCACTTATCTTCATATCCATCCATATTTTTACAAATGAAAGTATTTAATTCATTTTAATAGCTGAATGATATTTCTTTGTGTATGTACACTATTTATCTTTATGTGCTCATCTGAGGTGCATAATTTGCTTGATTCAATTTCTTGGTTGTTTTGAATAGTGCTGCAGTAAACAGAGTAAAGAAGATATATCGTTGGTCCAATGATTTCACGCTTTTTGGATAGATAGCAGAAAAGGAATTGCTGGATAATCTAGTTGTTTTATGTCTAGTTTTATTTATTTATTTATTTATTTATGGAATGTCAATACTGTTTTCCATAGGGGTTATAGTAATTTACATTCCCATCATTAGTGTATTAGAGTTCTTTTTCCACATCTTCACTAACATTTGTTACTTCCTGTCTTTTTATAACAGTCATTTTTAACAGGGGTGGAATATATGTCATTTTGGTTTTGTTTGCATTTTCCTGGTGATTGCTGAGATTTGTCATTTCTCCTCAGATTTTTGCTGTATTTTTTGCTTTAACAATTTGTTTTCAGGTCCTTTGCCCATTTTTAAACTGAATTTTTTTGGTTGAGTTTCTGGGAAGCTTTGTCTAAAATGTATAATGTTCTGCCAATTGTTATAAATTTAGATAAATATAAATGACATAGTAAACTAAATAAAAGCAATGGAGGCAACTCTTTTGTGGAATCTTTAATTACCCCTTAGATCTTTCCAATTCCAGTATTTCAGTCATTGCTGGTTTGTAGCTGTCAAAAATGGAATTCTAGTGTTTACTTTTTCTTAAAGTTCTGCCAAATATTTATCTCCAATCCTTATTTTCCATTTGGGAATATAATATTTCATGACATTTAATCTTTTAACTTCTCAGATGAGATAGTCATAATATATTACTTATTTTTTCCATAATTCTTTTCCTATCTGCATTGCATATAATGAATGCAATCAATGTCTCTGGCTGATGAATAATAACCTTCTATAATTTATTGATGTTGGAGATCCTTTTATTTTATTTGCAATAGCTTTACTCATTCTTAGGATATACAGGGCAAGCAGAGAGAATAACTAGTTAGAAAATGAGGTCATTAGGTTACCTCACAATATCACCTAGGAATATGTGAAGAAGACACATATTTATAAACTTGCTTTTGGAGAAAACTAAATAATACACACAATGACAGTTTTAACTCCAGTTCTCATGTGCTACATAATGTATGTATTTATCCTGTAAAAAAATAAAATTAGTTTAACCATACAAATTTGTATCAAACATCAATTTAAGATTTATTAAGATTTTAGGGTGCTTTTTTTAAGAATTGATTCTATTCTAGACTCTATGTATTATCCAAGCAGATGAATTTATATACTTTTGCTGAAAAAGAACGGGCAGGAGGCAGGAACTTGGTACAGTGGTAAAGTAGTCTCTTGGGACAACTGTACTCCACATCATGCTGTCTGGTTCAAGTCTTGGCTATTTTGCTCCAAATTCCATTTCCTGCTAACATGTACTCTGGGAGACAGCAGTTATAACTCAAGTACTTTAGTTCCAGGCATCCAGCAAGAAGAGTTGGGTTAAATTCTAGGGTCCTGATTTTAACATAGCTCAGCCCTGGCTGTTACAGGCATTTGAAGAGTGAACCAACAAATGGAAGATATCTTTCAGTCTATCTAGAGTCAAAGATCACATAAACAAGACTAGTGTCTGCTAATACTAACTGATAGAATGAAAAAGGGTGAGAACGATCCAACATGGGAAGCGAGATACACAGCAGACTCATAGAATGGCAGATGTCCTAAACAGCACTCTGGACTCAGAATCAGCCGTTAAGGCATTCAGAACTAGCTGAAGAGCCCATGAGAGTATTTTAGGTATGGAAAGCCAAGACACTCTGGAAAAAAAAAAGACCTAAGTGAAAGATCTCTGCGAGTGAGATCCCAGTAGAAAGAATGGCCATCAAAGAAGGAGATACCTTTCTCTGAAGGGAGGAGAGAACTTCCACTTTAACTATGACCTTGTCTAACTAAGATTGGAGTTGGCAAACTCAAAAGGCTTCCATAGCCTTGGCAACTCATGACAAGAGCCTAGGGAGATTTCTGATGCCATAAACAAGAGTGTCCAATTGTTAAGTCAACAACAGCAGTCACTGTGCACTTACTTCTCGTGTAGGATCTCTGTCCTTAATGTGTTGTTCAATGAGAATTAATGCTATAACTGGTAGTCAAACAGTATTTTGCACTTTACGTTCTGTGCGGGTGCAAACTGATGAAATCTTTACTTAATACATACTAAATTGATCTTCTGTATATAAAGATAATTGAAAATGAATCTTGATGTGAATGGAATGGGAGAGGGAGCGGGAGTTGGGAGGGTTGCGGGTTGGAGAGAAGTTATGGGGGAGAAAAAGCCATTGTAATCCATAAGCTGTACTTTGGAAATTTATATTGACTAAATAAAAGTTAAAAAATAAAAATAAAATAAAATAAAATAAATTTTAAATAATCAATTAATTAATTAAAAAAAAAGAATCAAGGGCTGGAGTGGATAAAGCGCCACCTGCAATTCTGGCATCCCATTTCAGGTCCAGTTCATGGCCTGGCATTCCATTTCAGGTCCAGTTCATGGCCCAATCCAGCTCCCTACTAATGGTCTGGAAAAAGCAACAGAAGATGGCCTTAGTATATGGGTCCTTGCCACCAACTTGGGAGATCCAGAAGAAGCTACTGACTCCAGATATTGGTTGTGGCCATCTGGGGTATGAACAAGTGGATGGAAGATATTCTCTCTCTCTGTCTCTCTCTCTCTCTCAACTCTGTAGTCTTTCCCTCTCTCCTTCTTTCAAATAAATAAATAAGTTTCTAAAAAGAAGAGAGAATCAGCAAAAATAGGAATTCTGATTCTTAAAAGTTATATCAAATGATGTAAAAGGTAACCATCGTCAATGATGACCTCTGTTTAGATTAAATGAAAATTCAAAAATTATATTAGGTGAGATCTTAGTGATAGTAGATAAATGTAAATTTGCTCTCTCCATTCTATTCTATCTGGCAGTGTTTTAGACCTCATGCACAGCAATATTTTGAGGAGGTATAATAACAAAAAAATCATACAATAATCTAGCCAATACTATATGAGTTTGTGAACAAAAGAATCTTTATGTGGTATTGCAAACTCATCATTTTAAGAAAAGTATATGTTATAAAATACAATGGAATATAGATCATCAAAAAATGTATGTTTTGAATAGAGTGTAAAAGTAAATATTACAGCTCACTACAAGTAAATGAGAGAAAGCCACAGTTGCATAAAAAACAGACCCTCTTAAACCAAACACTGTGCTTTAATTGAATTGCCTGCTGAGCCAAACAAAAATCAAGTCTTTCCTAGAATCAGATTCTAACTGGCGTGCACTTTAAGTAAAAGCAAGCAAAATGCCTCTCCATGCTTCCAGAGAGATCTGTGGCTTTCACAGAGTTTTGAAAAGCTTTTCAACAGGGTGTTCTATAATTGTATTTTTCCCAGGTGGAAATAAATCTCTAATCATGAAGGCTTTTTTTATTTGCTCTGGTATGTCTCTACCTGTGTTACATGGGAGACCACTGTGATCACAATAGGAGTTCTCTTTGTAAAATTCAAGCTAATTTTAAATAAAGTTCATTGGAACTTTAAACTATTGGATTTTTTAAGTAATAAAACTACATTTTAATAGCCTTTACAATTAAGGTGCGCTCTTTATGGAGTAGTGTATTGTTTCTACTTGACACAGTAAAATCTGTGCTGTGTACACACATATGTTACAGTTCTGCAATCTTACATCAAATATTGTATAAACATAGAGTAGATATGTATTATGTATGTTCAAGCCCAACACACTTTACAGATGTTAGAATTTAAACTTTCACTTTGTATAGCAAAATATGATAATATACATAGAGGACATAAATTTGTGTTTAAATAATTTAAAAGAGCTATACAAAGTACTTATTTTACCTTATTCTGATTAAATGACAGAACATAAATCCTTAGATTCATTTTTCATGTTCCTTGCCTTTGTGTACTTACACTCTATACTTCCACTCTAGAGCAAATCACTAGTCTATCTCACTTTTGTAATAAAATTATATAAAGTTTTATTTCTGTCTTTACAGGATTTATTTCAAACTATATTGTTTCTCTTTCTCATTTGAAGTTTTGTGGATGAAATCCATCCAGCTATAAATGAATATTCATATGCTTAACTATCCACTCATGATTTTATTGCTAAAGGGCATTTTGATATGTTTTGATTCTTCAAATACAGATGTATTATTGTTATTATTATACATTATATATTAATTGTTATTAATATTATTCCAAGTATCTCATTGTGTTTATGTTATATCAAGGTTAATTTTAGTAAAAGAGTATAAACTGATTTCTAAAGAGTATCCTGAACTGCATATTTTATTTATTAATTAGCATATAACCTAAACTGCTATTACAAAACAAGTCCAACAAGAAAACATGAATTGCATATTTTTTCATCTTTAACAAAACATTTCAGAGTTGAACAGTGAGAGGAAAATTCTACCTCTCAGGCTGTTTAAAGCCAGATTCCTTTATCTTTCTTTTCCCCAAACTCCAGAGGTTTGACCTTTATTTGTAAAAACTAAGGCACACTTTGACAATCCTACTAAGGAGAGGAATGAAACAAAACAAAACAGAATGCAAAAGCAAGCGGCTTATATTAAATGGAATGACCCTCTTTTACATTCTTCTTTCCACTATCCTCTTGTCACTACCTGCTAGTCACATGCTACACTTTTTTTTATAATTTACGTATTTGTTTATTGGGCAGAATAAAACAAAGGACGGTGGGAGGGGGTGAAGGAGGGCAGAAGAGAGAGTGAAGGAAAGAGATCTTCTATCTGCTACTTCATTCTTCAAGAGCCCACATCAGCCAGAGATGGGCCAGTCCAGGCTCAAAGCCCAGGATTCTACCTTGGTGTCCAACCTGAGAGGCAAGGAACAAGTACGTGGGTCATCATCAATGGCTTTCTTACGTGAATTAGCAGTTCTGTAGCAGAGCAGTTGGACATGATCCACCATTCTTATATGGGATGTTGACATTACAAGTGCTTCTTAACCCTCTGAGCCACAGGCTGGGCCCATGTGACCTCAAATTTGAAAGAGAAATTAGGAAATCTAGTCACTAAATTTCCCAAGGTCACCTAAGTTTTCATGTGCACACTTCTTACACACACAAAATTAACTCGTTCTTCACCAAAGAGGACCATTCAAAAATGGTCACTGCCATGAGTACATCCAGCTCAATATTCAGGATTTCTGTGCCCTGGACAGATTTTTCCATTAGATCTATATATGGTTCACTAATCTAATAAAATTTTAAACAAATATAATAAACTTCAAGTCCTTGGAAACAATAAAGAGTAATGAAAAAAAAGTAATCACACACAAAATACCTTTCTATTAAGATAAGAGAAAAAAAGAAAAATGTCATGATGATTTGTCCATTATAGTAACAAAAGTTTGCTTGGCAAGAATTCTGTGTGTGGTATTCTGGCAGTGAAGTAAGCTTTTAATTAGAGTCTGCTACCATAATTTGTAAGAAAATGAATTGAAAATATCCTTTGTGGGGGAACGGTCTTGGTTCAATATATGACTCCTGCTTTCTACTAATGTGCCTTGCTGAGGCAGCAAGTAATGACTCAAGCAGTTGGGTCCCTGATACGTATGTGGGTTATCTAAATTTAACTCCTAGGTCCTGGCCTTGGCTTCACTCACTCCTAGGCCATTGCGGGCATTTGAGAATGAAACAGTGGATAGGAGATCTGTCTCCCTGCCAAATAAAAAATAGTTTTTAAAAGAAAAGACATTCTGAAGCATCTACATTCTCCTTTTTAATAACCCTTTATTTTTATTAAATCGTATGATCATATTGGAAGTGAACCCTGGAGAAAGCTGCCTGACAGAGCTGGCATAGCTGATACAGCCCTATTCTTGCTGTAAGATTGCTCCAAGGACTTAACTAAAGCAGGCATTTACCAAAAAGTATTTTAATTTTATTAAAAATAAATAAGAATTAGAAACTAGAAATCAGAAAGGAATATAGAAGTAAATAATCATCGTTTTTGGTAAATATTAATTTGTTTATTTAAAAGGTAAATTTACAGAGAAATAAGCAGGAACAGAGACAGAGAAATCTTCTAGTTACCCAATGGCCAGGACTTGTCTAGGCCAAAGCAAGCAGACACAACTTCGTCTGGGTCTCCCATGTGGGTGGCAGGGGTCCAAATACTTGGGCTATCTTTCACCTCTTTCCTGGGCACATTAGCAGGGAGTTGGATGGAAAGTGCAGTTGCCAGAATTTGAATGCTGGTCTCACATGTAGTGGCTTAACCTGCTGCATCAGAACACTGGCCCCAGGGATGAGCAATTGATTGAAGATATATATGTATATGGATTAAAAGATTAGGAAAATCCATTGAAATTATTCATAACAGAAAAGTGAAGAAGAGTTTTGCAAGAAAAAGTTGAGGACACTTTCCAGAAGCTGAACAGCAGGCCTAACAAAATTAGTGGATGAAATCCAAATAGCAATGCCCAAACAGAAGTTCTAGAAAGAAATGAGGTGGAGGAATTTAAAACAAAACAAGACTACATAAAATTTAACTGAAGGGATGAGTTTCAAACTAAAATAATCCATAAAATAATCCATAATACGCCTTTAGAAATTTTGTGACAGAACTGAAAAAAAGAAATGAAAAGGAAAATTGTAAAGAAAATACAATGCCGTGGCTTTTGAGTTCTTAGACACTGGAACCTAGAAACAAAGAAACTATACATTTAAATATGTACAAGGGAATACTTCTAAGCCAAATTTTTAATCAAAAAATTAAAGATCAGCTACAACCCTAGATTTTAACACATTATTTGGGCAATGCTCCTTAGAATTCATTTCAGAAACTATCACTAAAAGATGTTTCCCAGAGAAACAAACCAAGAGACATGAAATAGAGTAAATATGGAAGTGCTGCTGTAAAATTGGCTCAGAAAACAACTAAGTGCTAATGGAAAAATAAGGGATGAATACATAAGAAATTACACAGAACCAGTTAGACTATTACTAATTTTTCAGACCAATAGGCAGTGTATGTATTTATTAACTATACATGACTTCACTGTGAGTAATATTCTATAGTCATAATCATATGTAAAAGCGATTTTGAAATTCAAAATAAAAATAACTCATATTAGATTACAAAAAATGAGTGTATGTGTGCAAGCAACATGTGTTTAGGCAAGTGTATAGGATAACTAGTGGAATATAAGAAAAATAGACTATTGCTTCCTATAAGAAGATATAATGGATAACCTAGAAACCAAAAACTCAAAAAATTGAGATGCAAGATTCTTATCATCTAAAGACATGGAAACAGAAGTCAACAGAAGCAATAAAGAAAGAGAAGTGGGAATCCCTGGGAATTAGGGGTTGGTAAACAGCAAAGCAATGTTGGGTCGTATTTCCTTTAAAAGTTTGTAAAGGGGCAGGCCTTCGATACAGTGCTTAAATGCAGCTTGGGATCACTGCATTCCATACTAGACTGCCTGGGTAAAGTGTCTGCTCCTTCAATGCCAATCCAGCCTCCTGCTAATGCACACCCAGGGAGGAAACCGCCAATGTACTTGGATTATTGCCACCCATGTGGGAGGACTGGATTGAGTGTTAGTCTCCTGGTTTTGTCCTGGCCCAACTGTGGCTATTCCAGGCATTTGGAGATTGAACCAAGTGATGGAGATCTTTGTCACAACGTGAAATTAAATGAATAAAAAAATCATAAACATTTGTTAAGACTCTATGATTCTTGTGTTTTCTAAATTATGTATCACATATAGAAGATATATCTGGTAAAAATAAAACTATATGAATTATGTAGATTTCTGATTGCAGCACATATTCAGCATTCAATAATAGCTAAATTCATAGCATCACGCCCAACATCTATTAATAGCTTTAATAATAGTAGTGCACAATGTGTTATATGAATGAAATGACCAGATGTTTGTAACATTTCTAGAACAGAATCTCAAGAGCATATTATAAGCATTGACAAATTTTAAATCTTACAGTTTAACAGATGACTAATGCAAATTCCAAAAGGTTAAAAGAAATGTCCAAGAGGTAAGATAATTCAGGACACATGTCCTACTGAAAGCACTGCCTCCATGTTACCACTTTATTGTTGCCATTGTCACACATACATGCATATATGATGAAAGGAAAAAGTAAAACGATCTATTTGCCAATGACAAGACCTTGTACATAGCAAATCCAGAGGAATCACATAACAATTGAAGAATAAATAAGTATATGTACAATATATGAATAAATGATAATATACAATAATAAAAATGATGAGCACATATAATGTACATATTCTACTGTACATACTTATGTCCAGTGAATAATTAACAATGGATATCAAATATTCTAAAGGTTTTTCATCTAAGTCACATTGCTGTCACTTTAAAAATCAACCAGTAAAGGTCCACAAGTGAAAGTCTAATGAATTCCAAATTGTTTGTAGCCTTTTATTCCATTTCTATTTCTCTTTATTTGCATTTCCCAATATTTTAGGCTCTACATTAAAAAAAGACATAGTAAAAATTTAGTATTTCTTACTGTCTTGTAACTATAATAGTGGTAGGGAATAAAATTGGAGTATTTCTGAATAGTATTCAAATGACTTAGATAAATGATGATATTCATCATTAACATAAACTTTTTATCCTGCTTCTGAGCAAACGTGTATGAAATATAGTTCCAAGTCCTATTCAGAATTCAACAGGACCACAAAGTATATAGCAATAAAAAATACATTAACGTCATGAATGTCTGTAAGAGAGTAAACTTGCAAAACAAAATGGACAATAAAGTCGAAATAAATTATATTACATGTTACTTTCATTTAGTGCCTCCATTACTGGCATGGGATTTGGGAGGTTCCAAAGAAAGCCTAAGATTTAAGTGTTTTCCATTCGAGTTGATCATTATGTGTTACCATTCACATATCACAAAAATGAATATAGATTATAGTTTAATATTTAATAAGTAGTATATCCTCAGCACAAGTTTTCTGCAGTATGAATAGTAGAGAGCATTCCATGGTAGGAATTTGGGAATTTTTTGTGAATATTATTCATATTGTTGCTATAGAAGCATTGATGGTGTCAACTTGTACTTTAGAAACTTACACATTTATAATTAATAAATTATGAAGTTACAAAGAAACAAAAATTGCATATTGCTTTTTCTCTATTATATTTCTGATACATAAATAAAGAATGATGCAATGTAATGATTCCTACCTTCAGGGGCCGGCGTTGTGGCACAGTGGGTTGAAGCCCTGGCCTGGGTGCTAGCATCCCATATGGGAGCAGGTTCTAGTCCTGCCTGCTCCTCTTCTTATCCAGCTCTCTGCTGTGGCTTGGGAAAGGAGCTGAAGATGGCCCAAGTCCTTGGGCCCCTATACCCACGTGGGAGACCCAGAAGAAGCTCCTGGTTTCAGATCAGTGCAGCTCCAGCCGTTGTGGCCATCTGGGGAATGAACCAATGGATGGAAGATCCCTCCCTCTGTCTCTACCTCTCTCTGTAACTCTATCTTTCAAATGAATAAAATAAACCTTAAAAAAAAAAGATTCCTGCTTTCATTAACTTTTTTTATTTATAAAATGGGAACAAATTTCATATACTTCATATACACAGTTTTAAAAGCTTAATCATACTTTTCAACCTAATTTCTATAACTCCCTGATTGACACCCTCTCTCCTTATTTTCTTATTTTTCTTAATTTCTACAATGGCAACCTTTAAATTTACTTTATAATCACAAATGTAGCCATCAACTAAGTAAAGACTTCAATAAGTAGTGAGTAGAAAAACCACTGTTTCTCAAGAACATAGACAATGGTCAATAGTTATAATGAAATTGCAAAATGTCAATTTCACTTATATACATTATTTTTGTTGTTGTGCTCTATTAGTTACCACACATCAAGGGAAACTGGTAGTATCCGTCCTTTGGGGACTGGCTTATTTCGCTATCATAATTGTCTTTAGTTTCATCCATTCTGTTGCAAAATACAGGATTTCAAGGCTGAGTTTTATTTATTTCCCCGCTGAGTAGCATTTCATTGTATTTGTGTGCCACATTTTCTTTATCCGATCATCAATTTATGGATATCTGGGTTGATTCCATATCTTAGCTATTGTGAGTTGAGCTGCTACAAAAATGAAGGTACAAATAACTCGTTCATATGCTAATTTCATTTCCTTTGGGTAAATTCCCAGGAGTGGAATGTCTAGGTCATATGGTAGAACTATTTTCAGGTTCCTGAGGAATCTCCATACTGTTTTCTATAATCATACTAGTTATATTTCCACAGTGTATTAGGGTACCTTATGATTCAGTAAACAAATATTCTTCATGGACTACAACTAAATTTTATTTTTTTATTTGTATTAATATAAAAAACAGATTTCATGTATTTCCTAGTTACATTTCTTTTTTTTTTTTTTTTTTGGACCGGAAGAGTTAGACAGTGACAACCATGTCTCCCTCTCTCCCTTTCTCTTTCACTCATTCTCCCTCCTTCCTTCTTTCTTTAATTTTTTTAATTTTTGCAAAAACATAATTTCAGTCCATTCTATATAATTTCAGTCCATTCACAGGTTTAATGCACCACTAACCATAATATTCAACAAGTATAAATTAGTAAGACTTATTTCCATAGGAGTATAAACAAGAGCAAAAAAAAAAAAAATCGGATCACAAGATGCCCATTTCATTCCTATACATTTTTTGTGTGTTCTTTGTTAACTGTAGCATATCAGGGAAAACACAGGATGTTTGTCTTTTGGGGACTGTCATATTTTCCTTAAAAATAATGGTTTTTAGTTGCACCCATTCTGTTACAAAAAACAGGATTTTATTCTTCGTTATGGGTGAGTAGTATTCCACAGTGTGTGTATACCACACATTCTTTATTCAAACATGAATTGGTAGACATCTGGGTTGATTTCTTATCTTAGATTTTGTGGATTGAGCAGTGATAAACATGGAGGTACAAATAACTCTTTCATATACTAATTTCATTTGTTTTGGGTAAATTCTCAGGAGTGGGATGGTTGTGTCCTATGGTAGACCTACTTTCAGATTTCTGAGGAATCTTCATAATGTCTTCCATTATGGTTGTACTAATTTACATCCCCAATAACTGTGTAGTAAGTAGGGTACCTGTTCCCCCACATCCTCACCAGCATTTATTACTTTCTGATTTTTGGGTCATTGTGATTCTAACTGGGCTGAAATGAAAAGTCATTGTGATTTTTATTTGCACTTCCCTGATGTCTAGTGATCCTGAGCAGTTTTTCATGCATCTGTCGGTCATTCATATTTCATCTTTTAAAAAAATGCCTGCTCATATCCTTTGCCCATTTCTTAACTGGAATTTTTGTTTTATTGTAGAATTTCTTGAGCTCTTTATAGATCCTTTATATCAGTATTTATTAGTTGCATAGTTTACATTTACTTTCTCCAGTTCTCCCCATTTTCTCTTTACTTTGCTGAGTGTTTCCTTTGCAGCACCAAAGCCTCTTGGCTTGATGCAATCATATTTGTCTATTTTTCCTTTAGTTCCTGGGTCTTCTGTGGTATTTTCCAAGAAGTCTTTCATATTACAAAGTCTTGCAGTTTCCCACAATATTTTCCTCAAGTAACTTGATGACATCTGGTCATAGATTTAGATCGTTGATCCATTGTGAGCTGATAAGTGGTAAGGTAGGAGTTTGGCTTCATACTTCTGCAGGTTTAGAAGCAATTTTCCCAACACCATTAGTTGAAGAGTTTGCCCTTTCTTCACTGATTGATTTTAGCTTGTTTGTCAAAATATTACTTAGGTGTAGCTGTGTGGATTAATTTTTTCAGTATATATTTATTTTTTATTTAAAAGGCAGAGTTAGAGAGAGAGAGAAGGGGAGAAAGAAGAGAAAGAGAGATCTCCCTTCTACTGCATCACTCCCCAAAATGGCCATAGCAGACAAGACTGAGCCAAGATGAAGCCAGGAGACAGGAGCTTCTTCCAGGTCTCCCATATGCGTGAAGATGCCCAGGCACTTAGGTTGTCTTTCTCTGCTTTCCCAGGTACATTAGCAGGGTGACTGATTGGAAGTGGGACTTGAACTGGTACCTATATGGGATGCCAACATTGAAAGCTGGGGCTTTAACCTACTGAGCTACAGCATCCGCCCCTCCTGGATTAATGTCTGAGGTTTCTATTTTGTTTCATTGGTCTACATCTCTATTTTTGTGCCAGTACCAGGCTGTTTTTATTAAAACTGCCCCGAAGTATGTCTTGTAGTTTGATAGTGGGTTGCCTCCAACTTTGTTTTTGTTGTTTAAGATTGCTTTAGCTATTTGAGTTCTCTTATGTTTCCATATGAATTTTAGCATTTTTTTCTAGATCTGAGAAAAATGTCATTGGTATTTTTATTGGAATCACATTGACTGTGTTAATTGCTTTGTGTAATATGGACATTTTGATGATATTAGTTCTTCTAATCCACAAACATGGAAGATTTTTCCATTTTTTGTGTCTCCTATTTATTTCTTTAATGTTTTGTAATTTTCTGTTTAGAGATCTTTCACAAACTTGGTTAAATTTATTCCAAGGCATTTACATTTTTATAGTTATTGTGAGTGGTACTAAGTTTAAAATTTCTTTTTCAGCCATGATAATATTTGTGTATTCAAAGCTATTGATTTTTTTTTATCCTACAACTTTACTAAACTCTTTCATTCCAGTACAAAATCCTTCATGATAAAACCTTAAGCAAGTTGGGTATAGAAGAAAAAATCCTCAAAACAATCAGTGCAGTATATGACAACCCCACAGCCAGCATCATATTGAATTGGGAAAAATTTGGAACATTTCTACTAAGCACCAGAATCAGACAAGGATGTCCATTTCACCACTGATATTCAATATAGTTCTGGAAGTTTTAGCCAGAGCCATTAGCCACAGAAAAAAAAGCAAATGGATATAAATTGGAAAGCAGAAAATCAAATTATCCTTGTTTGCAAATGATATGATCCTATATGTAGTGGAACTACATTTTATTTTTCTTTTGCAGACAGATTAGAACAAGAGGGAAAAATAGATTTTAAAAAATTTTGTGAGAAGGCTAAAGCTTCTAGGAAGTATCATACAACATATTACTCTACACACATATACATATATATGTAAAATATTGAAGTCTACAGTGGAGAAAAATAAATTATGGAAAGTAACACAGAACACCAAGTGCAATTTTTAAATATTTATTTGTTTCTTTGGAAGTTATAGTTACAGGAGAGGGGAAGAGAGAGAGAGGGAGAGAGAGAGATCTTCCATCTACTGTTTCACTCCCCACATGGCCACAAGGGCCAGGGTTGGGCCAAGGGGAAACTAGGAGCTAGGAGATTCACATACGACTCCTGCATGTTTGGCAGGGTCCTAAATCCTTGGACCATATTCCTCTGCTTTTGCTAGACCATAAACAGGGAGCTGAATAGGATGTGGAGCAGCTGGGATAAGAATGGGGATATGGGCTGTTATTGCAAGTTGTAGCTTTAGCTACTACATCACAACACCAGCCCCATGTCAAGTGCAATTTTAGATGAAATGATAAGTATTGGGAATTGAATTATGATTACCAAAAAGATGCAGTTTTAACCCCAGTGCTTCAGAATATGGCCTTTTCTAGAAATAGTTATAATCAACTAAACTAAGGTAACATAAGTGTATAATGGTCCCATAATTGAAGATAATTTATTTCCCTATAAGACGAGAGATATAGGGGCCAGTGTTTGGGCATAATGGGGTAAAGTTGCAGCTTGGGACAACTGTAACCCGTATCATAATGCCAGTGTTAGTCCCAACTACTTCACTTCCTCTTCAGTTTCCTGCTCACTCATCCTGGTAGACAGAAGATGATGGCCCAAGTTCTTGGCCATCTGACACACAAATGGGAGTCCCAGATGGAATTCCAAGCTCCTGGATTTGACCTGACCAAGAAATTCTCTCTCTCTCTCTCTCTCTCTCTCTCTCTCTCTCTCTCTCTTCTCTCTCTCTGTCTGTCTCTCTATCCCCCCTCCCTTTCAAGTGGATGAAAATAAATAAAAGAACACTTTACAAAATAAGAGGATACAGGGGGAACAGAGTTATTTAAAGACACAAAGACACAGGGGGAATGAATGCACTGTGAAGCAGGCACTAAATGAGATGATGTTCATACAAATCAAAGAATATTAAGAATTGCTTGCGATCACCAAAAGCTAAGAGAGAAACTTGGAAGATACTCTCTGTCATCGCTGTCAGAAGGATTAGTTCCTTGATTTCAAACTTTCTGCCTCCAGAAATGTAGAAAATCAGTTTATGGTTTAGAAGCCACCTAGTTGTGTACTTTGTTACATTACTTGTTTTCCTCTAGTTCTATCCTTTTTTCTGCAAATGAGAAACTTTCACTCTTTTTAAAGGCTCAATAGTATTCCATTGTGTTTATGTACAACATCTTACATACATCCATCTGATGATAGACAGTGGGGTTGTTTCCATATCTTGGAAATTGTGAATAGTGCTGCAACAAATATGGTGGAGTAGATATTTCTTTTGACAAAAATTTCATGTCTTTTGACATGGGATTACTGGATCATATGATAGTTTTATTTCTGGATTTTTTTAAAGAATATCTTCGGTAATTTGATAGGGATTGTAGTGAGTCTACAGTTTCTTTTAGATGTATGGGCATTTTAATGATATTGTTTAACCAGTTATGAACAGAGAATATCTTTCCATTTTTTGTTTATCCTTGATGATTTCTTTCATCAGTGTTTTATGATTATTGTTATAGAGATCTTTCATTTCTTTGGTTAAATTTATTCCTGTTTAATTATTGTGGCTATTGCAATGGGACTTTTTTTCATGATTTCCCTTCCAGTAAGATTACTATTGATGTAAAATATGCTATTATTTCTTATGTATTGATTTTACATCCTCTAAGTTCACTTAATTGGTTTATCAGTTATAACAGCTTTTTTTGGGATTGTTTAGATTTTCTCACCTACAAAATCATGTCGTCGGCAGCCAAGTATATTGAATTTCTACTTTATAATTTTGGTTCCCTTTAGTTATTTTTCTTCCCTAATTGCTCTTGGTAATATCTCTATTATTATATTGAATAACAGTGATGAAACTTGGCATCCTTGTCTTGTTCCAGTTCTGAGGGGAAGTGTTTTGGCTTTTCTTCAATTAAGTGTGATTATTTGTTGTGAGTTTTGCATGTATAGACTGGTTGTGCTGAGGTTTTTTTCTTTTTATACCTAATTTGCTGGAAGTGTTTACCATAAAATGATAACGCATCTTATCTTTGCATTGCTTGAGTTAATAATAATATGGTCTTCGGTCTTCATTCACTTCATGTGATTTATAACACTTAGTTATGTGCAAATGTTAAACTACCCCTGAATTGCAGGAACCAATCTCATTTTGAATAGTATAACTCTTCATTTCATTTGGAATATTATGAAAAATTTCAGATAATTTATAATATATAATAAATATGATCGATTATAGGCATGACTAAAGTTTGTAGCTGTTGATTTAATCGGAGGTATATGTTTTTTCCACTGTTCCTCAACAGCTTTTAGATACCTATTTTTACATCTAGACAGTTTGTCACTAACCAAGACTTACAACTTCCTTGTAAAGCACGTTGTTAAAAAAAAACCGCTGTCAGTCAAAAACAATGAAATCTCGGCCGGCGCCGTGGCTCAACAGGCTAATCCTCCACCTTGCGGCGCCGGCACACCGGGTTCTAGTCCCGGTCGGGGCGCCGGATTCTGTCCCGGTTGCTCCTCTTCCAGGCCAGCCCTCTGCTGTGGCCCGGGAGTGCAGTGGAGGATGGCCCAGGTGCTTGGGCCCTGCACCCCATGGGGAGACCAGGAAAAAGCACCTGGCTCCTGGCTCCTGCCATCGGACGAGCGCGGTGCGCCGGCCGCAGCGCGCAGGCCGCGGCAGCCATTGGAGGGTGAACCAACGGCAAAGGAAGACCTTTCTCTCTGTCTCTCTCTCTCACTGTCCACTCTGCCTGTAAAAAAAAAAAAATAAATAAAAAAAAAAAAAAAAAAAAAAAAAAAAAACAATGAAATCTGATCATTTGCAACAAAATGGAGGGATCTGGAAAACATCATGCTGAGTGAATTAAGCCAGTCCCAAAGAGACAAATATCATTTGTTTTCCCTGATTGGTGATGATTAACTGAGCACCAAAGAGGAAACCTGTTGAAACAAAATGAACACTATGAGAAAATAAGACATGATCAGCTCCTGTCTGAACTGTTGATGTACAATCTAAATCTTTACCCATTTTAGTATCTCCCCTTGTTGTTTGTATTCATTCTAGTACTATGGGTTGAATCTGGCAACTAACACACAATTAGTCGTAGGTGTTTAAATTTTAAATGAAAAGTGATCCCTGTGAAATATAAGAGTGGGAATAAGAGAGGGAGGAGATGTACAATTTGGGACATGCTCAATCGAAACTGCCCCAAATGATGGAGTTAGAAGTGTGCCAGGGGATTCCAATACATTCCCATCAAGGTGGCATGTACCAAGGCCATCTCATTAGTCCAGGTGATCAATTTCAGCTCACAATTGATCACACTGATAGGTCTAAGAGTAAAAGGGTTCACACAAACAAGACTAGTGTCTGCTAATACTAACTGATAGAATGAAAAAGGGAGAGAATGATCCAACATGGGAAGCGAGATACACAGCAGACTCATAGAATGGCAGATGTCCTAAATAGCCTGGCCTCAGAATCAGCCCTTAAGGCATTCGGATCTGGCTCAAGAGCCCATGAGAATATTTTAGGCATGGAAAGCTAAGACACTCTGAAAAACAAAAAAAAGAAGACCTAAATGAAAGATCTCTGCGAGTGAGATCCTAGTGGAAAGAACGGGGCCATCAAAGAAGGAGGTACCTTTCTCTGAAGGGAGGAGAGAACTTCCACTTTGACTATGACCCTGTCGGATTAAGATCGAAGTCGGCGAACCCTAAACGCTTCCATATGCTCGGCAACTCATGACTAGAGCCTAGGGAGATTACTGACGCCATAAACAAGAGTGTCAAATTGTTAAATCAACTTCAGGAGTCACTGTGTACTTACGTCTCATGAGGGATCTGTCCTTAATGTGTTATCCAATGTGAAATAATGCTATTACTAGTAATGAAACAGTATTTTTTCACTTTGGGTTTCTGTGTGGGTGCAAACTGATGAAATCTTTACATACTATAATATTAAATCGATCTTCTGTGTATAAAGATAATTGCAAATGATTAAAAAATCTTGGTGTTAAATTGGAAATTGCATAGATAATTAATCAATTCTTTAAAAAAAATCATGTAGGATCTCTGTCTTTAATGTACTGTACATTGTGAATTAATACTATAACTAGTACTCCAACAATAATTTCAGTTTGTGTCTCTATGTGAGGGCAAACTGTTGAAATCTTTACATAATATGTTCTAAACTGATCTTCTGTGTATAAAGAGAATTGAAAATGAATCTTGATGTGAACAGAAGGGGAGAGGGAGCAGGAGAGGGGAGGGTAGCGGGAGGGAGGGAAGTTGTGAGGGGGGGAGCCATTGGAATCCACGAGCTATACTTTGGAAATTTATATTCTTTAAATAAAAGCTAAAAAAAAATTATAATTATTAAAAAAAAAACCGCTGTCTTTAGTTTCACATTATGTAATTTAGAATTCCAAAGTACTTGATATTCCACTATACAAAGCTCTTAGGTTTATAAAAATGTCCTTCATGTTCTACTCTGTCAATTTGTTCAATGATTTGAGCAACCTCCAAGTAGCTCTTAGTATATCTATCTATCTCTAAATCTATATCTATCTATTTATGTCTTCTACATATATCAAACCAAAATCTCAGGCAATAAAATTAAAAGTGACCAGAACTGTACCAAGCTGAAAAGTAATATACAGTGAAGGAATCATCAGCAAAATGAAAAAAGCAGGATCCAGAATACGACAAAATACTTGCAAAACATACATCTGTTCTCTCTATATACAAAACATACAAGAAGAATTCATGAAATGTATTATTTACAGAAAATACCCCAACTGAAATATGAGCAAAGACCTAAACTTACAAAGAGGATAAAAATTGAGGAAAATTTCAAATATGAAGAGGAAAATGAAAAAAAAAAAGCAGGATACAGATTAGGACAAAATACTTGCAAAACATACATCTGTTTTCTCTATATACAAAACATACAAGAAGAACTCATGAAATGTATTATTTACAGAAAATACCCCAACTAAAATATGAGCAAAGACCTAAACTTACAAAGAGGATAAAAATTGACGAACAGGTAACATTATTAGCAATCAGGGAAATATAAAGAAACCCACAGTCATCTATCATCATACATCTGTTAGGATGGCATTATCAAAAACACAAGAGATAATAAAGTCAGTAATGTTGTAGAGAAATGGGAACCATTTGCACTGTTCATGGCAATGCAATTTGGTGATGTTTTTAAGGAATCCAATATTAATCTTCCTGAAAAAAATTAAAATAGACCTATTATAGGATGCAGCAACCCTACTTCTCAGTGGAAATCTAAATGTACTCAAATTAGCATCTAAGCAACATGTTCATTCTCAAGTCTATGGCAACATTATTTAAAATAGCCAAGATATAAAAGCAACTTAAGTATCCACTGATGGATGAAGATATGAAGAAGCTATTGGAATATTTCTCAGCCTTGAGAAAAGAAGATGCAGACAATTGTGACAATATGTATAAGCCCAAATGACATTATGATAAGTCAAGTAAGTCAAACCCAGAAAGTAATAGTACATGGTCTGAAATATAAGTGATATCTAAACAGAATAGAATAGACAGAAATCAAGAGTAGAATAGTGGTCATGAGGGCTTTGGTTTGGGGCTTGTTGGAATTTAAGATAGAAATTGAGAAGTTTAGTCCAAGGTGTATAAAATTAGCATTCTAAGGAATGAATGAATCTGGAGCTCTAATATACAGTATGATTACTATAGTTAAGCTTATTATATTCTATGTTTGAAATTTGCCAAGTCAGGTGCTGGTGCTATATTAAAAAAAAAATAGAGGTAACTATGACAACTATGTGAGGGTGTAGATATGTTCAGATAATGATATACTAAAAATTTCCAGTATTTCTAAGATTTTCTCTATTTCTAATTTTTAGACTAAATGCCCTTTGTAATTTTTAGCACACTAAAATAAACCTTCATAAGGTTCCCCTTTTTGTATAAGTAGCATATGCTACAAGTGATTTTTTTTATCCTGAATAACTGTAAAAGTTATGTCAGTATCACTAAATACTTGGCTATGCTTAAGCCCAGTTTAATTTTCGATTTTATTAATTCACAAGTTTAAACAAGCATAAATAATGTTCATTCAGTTAGTTATAAGTAGATTCTTACAGACAAAAGAATTAGCAATTAATCATATGTAATATTTTCCCAAAGATCACCCAGCTTTTGTGTATTTCTCTAAAAACCTATAACTGTTATAACTAAATGAAAATCCATAAGTTAGTAACTATTCAAGGTAATTTACATTCATTTCAATATATTAACACTTTAAGACTAGCATCTAATTTTCCTAAAGAGACACTATAATGTGAATGCTGCAACATTATTGCAGCAAATTGAATTAATTAGCTGTTGCAAAATTTCTCCTGAGCCTTTCCTTTCACACCTTTATAAAAGAAGTTGTGCTTTTTTTGATTTTTTAATTCCGCAGGGATTTGAATTATACCCAGAAATTTTCTACTAATTTTTCCAATGTACAAATTATCATTAGGTGTTGAATTATGAGTTGAATAAATTAAAACCATGATGTACACACAGATAATGTTTAGGGGATATTTAGAATTTATTTGTTTTTAATAAATAAAAAGTCAAAAATTAATGAAAGCCATATCATATAATTTGAGAATAAACTCTCAAATTTATGATCAAGTTTTTTTGGAATCTAATGCATCTCCTTAATGATAAAAGCATTGTTTGTTATTTTTAGATAGGTTATTCAAATAAAAATGGATTTAACCACAGCTTACTTTATTAAATGGTGCCTTCATTGTTAACCAAAATATCCAATCCACCAGTGTAACACTTCTATTACCTTTTACAGTAGGTAAAATGATTAAGCACTTTGATCTTTTCTCAAACTGAATAAAAGGAGGTTCCTTATTAGGGGATGATGTCTATCTGGGCTTAAGAGTTCTCCCTTGCATAGTTACTCATTATTTATTCATGTATTCATTCATTCAAAGACATCCAGAAAGAGCTCCCAACATGCTGTTTTGCTCTCCAAACGCCCATAGCAACCAGAGGTAGGCCAGACCAACTCTGGAAAAAGGAATTCAATCCAAGTCACCTAGCCGCGTGGCCTGGATCCAACTTCTGAAAGGATCAACTGATGTCTCCCAGATTGCATAACAGCAAGACATAGGAATATGGAGAACAGCCATGACTGAAACCCAGGCACTCCCAAAGGGGATGCAAGCACTTTAACCATACCCAGGCCACGACTCATTTTTCTGTGTTAACTAAATTTGCCAGAATTTAGCACATAAAATTTTAAAAATTCTTTAAAGAATCTCTAAATAAAGTTGATAAGTCTTATATACAACATACTCTCAACATTGTATTTTTATGCCCATACTCCATACTAATACAAAACAAAATAGAATTCCTTTGGACAAACTTTGCCATCCATAGAAATCAATCTCCATATGCATAATCAATATCATAAATGAAAATGTAATTAAAATTTCAATCCAAGTTAACACAGACATTTTAATGCTTTTAAGTGTGAAAAATGCAGAATATGTGTTTTGGTTACAAAAAGAAAAGACACCCCTGTGCACATAAAAGAAAATATTTTTTTTTTTTTCTCATGCAATAGTACAAAGGGTAGTTTATTGAGTCAGCATGCCCTGGCCCCCGTTCATCCAAGAACTGGCAGCCCTGAAGAGTAAATGGTCAGGGTTTTTATACATTGAGGTATTTAATTTACGTTACAGTTTGACAAGATTTACAGAGCTAACAATCAGTACATGTCAAGACAGTTGTTTTACGAGTTCATCTAGTACCAGGCACATAGAGTAAGATAACAAGTGATAAGGGGATGATTAAGGGGTTTTCTATCACCTAACAAGTGTTAAGGGGAGGGTCACTTAGGTCATGAGAGTAGTCTAGGGATGTGGTGGGAGTTTACATCACAAGGCTTACACAAACAAAGTTACAGGTCTGTGTTTTAATTCCTTTGTGACACAAAACAGGTAGGAGCCATTAACCAAGCAAAACAGGGTAGGGAAAGAACAGGGTAGGGTCCCGCTAAAGTTCTTTGTTTAGAGAAAGCAGTTTAGAGAAAGCATAACAAAAGGAGTGAAAGGAAAACAAGTGAAGCAGTTTTTAATATTAAAGGGGCAGATTTTAGATTTTTTATTCCTTCACAGCCAATAGCTGCTACTCAAAAAGAGTGTACTGAAAGCCAGTTGTAGGCAGTTTTTTAGACCAGAATCCCAAGGAAAAAATTCCCCCTTGGTTTTTTTTTTTTTTTCATTAACATTTTTTTATAAAGCTTTTATTTAAAGAATATAAATTTCCAAAGTACAGCTTATATATTACAGCTTAAGTTTTCTATAATTTTGTTCTTTTTTCCTCTTATAAAATAACTTTTTATTATTTTTGTACTTTTTTTTGTTTTGTTTTTTTTCTTTGTTTTGTTTTTTTTTTATATAAAGCTTTTATTTAAAGAATATAAATTTCCAAAGAACAGCTTATGGATCACAATGCCCCCCCC
Source organism: Sylvilagus floridanus (assembly GCA_949820135.1). Classification (NCBI taxonomy): domain Eukaryota; kingdom Metazoa; phylum Chordata; class Mammalia; order Lagomorpha; family Leporidae; genus Sylvilagus; species Sylvilagus floridanus. The sequence continues at coordinate 96,133,128 of OX463225.1, forward strand.
ACAACCTCCCTCCCTCCCCCTACCCTCCCCTCTCCCGCTCCCTCCCGCCCTCCGCCCACATCAAGATTCATTTTCAATTCTCTTTATACACAGAAGATCAATTTAGTACATATTACGTAAAGATTTCAACGGTTTGCCCTCGCATAGAGACACAAAATGATAATACTGTTGGAGTGCTAGTTATAGTATTAATTCACAATGTACAGCACATTAAGGACAGAGATCCTACATGATTTTTTTTTTTTAAAAATTGATTAATTGTCTATGCAATTTCCAGTTTAACACCAAGATTTTTTAATCATTTGCAATTATCTTTATACACAGAAGATCGATTTAATATTATAGTATGTAAAGATTTCATCAGTTTGCACCCACACAGAAACCCAAAGTGAAAAAATACTGTTTCATTACTAGTAATAGCATTATTTCACATTGGATAACACATTAAGGACAGATCCCTCATGAGACGTAAGTACACAGTGACTCCTGTTGTTGACTTAACAATTTGACACTCTTGTTTATGGCGTCAGTAATCTCCCTAGGCTCTGGTCATGAGTTGCCGAGGCTATGGAAGCGTTTAGGGTTGGCCGACTTTGATCTTATTCCGACAGGGTCATAGTCAAAGTGGAAGTTCTCTCCTCCCTTCAGAGAAAGGTACCTCCTTCTTTGATGGCCCCGTTCTTTCCACTGGGATCTCACTCGCAGAGATCTTTCGTTTAGGTCTTCTGTTTTTTCCAGAATGTCTTGGCTTTCCATGCCTAAACTATTCTCATGGGCTCTTCAGCCCGATCCGCATGCCTTAAGGGCTGATTCTGAGGCCAGAGTGCTATTTAGGACATCTGCCATTCTATGAGTCTGCTGTGTATCCTGCTTCCCATGTTGGATCATTCTCTCCCTTTTTCATTCTATCAGTTAGTATTAGCAGACACTCGTCTTGCTTGTGCGATCCCTTTGACTCTTAGACCTATCAGTGTGATCAATTGTGAGCTGAAATTGATCACTTGGACTAATGAGATGGCCTTGGTACATGCCACCTTGATGGGATTGTATTGGAATCCCCTGGCACAATTCTAACTCCATCATTTGGGGCCATTCTGATTGAGCATGTCCCAAATTTTACATCTCCTCCCTCTCTTATTCCCACTCTTATATTTCACAGAGATCACTTTTCAGTTAAAATTTAAACACCTAAGAATAATTGTGTGTTAATTACAGAGTTCAACCACTAGTACTAGGATAAAAAAAAAAATACTACCATGGATAAAGTATTACATTATACAACAACAGTCAGCACAAGAGCTGATCGAGTCACTGTTTCTCATAGTGTCCATTTCACTTCTACAGGTTTCCCCTTTGGTGCTCAGTTAGTCGTCGCCAATCAAGGGAAACAAATGATATTTGTCTCTTTGGGACTGACTTAATTCACTCAGCATGATGTTTTCCAGATTCCTCCATTTTGTTGCAAGTGACCGGATTTCATTGTTTTTGACTGCTGTATAGTATTCTGTAGAGTACATGTCCCATAATTTCCTAATCCAGTCTACTGTTGATGGGCATTTGGGTTGGTTCCAAGTCTTAGCTATTGTGAATTGAGCCGCAATAAACATTACTGTGCAGACGGCTTTTTTGTTTGCCAATTTAATTTCCTTTGGGTAAATTCCAAGGAGTGGAATGGCTGGGTTGAATGGTAGGGTTATATTCAGGTTTCTGAGGAATCTCCAGACTGACTTCCATAGTGGCTTCACCAGTTTGCATTCCCACCAACAGTGGATTAGTGTCCCTTTTTCCCCACATCCTCTCCAGCATCTATTATTGGTGGATTTCTGAATGTGAGCCATTCTCACCGGGGTGAGGTGAAACCTCATTGTGGTTTTGATTTGCATTTCCCTGATTGCTAGGGATCTTGAACATTTTTTCATGTGTCTGTTGGCCATTTGGATTTCCTCTTTTGAAAAATGTCTATTGAGGTCCTTGGCCCCTCTCTTAAGTGGGTTGTTTGTTTTGATGTTGTGGAGTTTCTTAATTTCTTTGTAGATTCTGGTTATCAACCCTTTATCTGTTGCATAGTTTGCAAATATATTTTCCCATTCTTCCGGTTTCCTATTCACTTTCCTGACTGTTTCTTTTGCAGTACAGAAACTTTTCAATTTGATGCAATCCCAGTAGTTAATTTTGGTTTTCAGTGCCTGTGCTTCTGGGGTCTTTTCCAGGAAGTCTTTGCCTGTGCTTATATCTTGCAGGGTTTCTCCTATGCTCTCTAGTAATTTGATGGTGTCGGGTCGTAGGTTTAAATTTTTAATCCATGTTGAATGAATTTTTGTGTAAGGTGAAAGGTAGGGGTCTTGCTTCATGGTTCTGCACGTGGAAATCCAGTTTTCCCAGCACCATTTATTAAACAGACTGACCTTACTCCAGGGACTGGTTTTGGATCGTTGATCAAATATAAGTTGGCTGTAGATGTTTGGATTGATTTCTGGAGTTTCTATTCTGTTCCATTGGTCTATCCATCTGTTTCTTTACCAGTACCATGCTGTTTTGATAACAACTGCCCTGTAGTATGTCCTGAAATCTGGTATTGTGATGCCTCCGGCTTTGTTTTTGTTGTACAAGATTGCTTTAGCTATTCGAGGTCTCCTGTGTCTCCATATGAATTTCAGCATCATTTTTTCCAGATCTGAGAAGAATGTCCTCGGTATCTTGATTGGTATTGCGTTGAATCTGTAAATTGCTTTTGGGAGAATGGACATTTTGATGATATTGATTCTTCCAATCCATGAGCATGGGAGATTTCTCCATTTTTTGGTATCCTCTTCTATTTCTTTCTTTAAGGTTTTGTAATTTTCATTGTAGAGATCTTTAATGTCCTTATTTAAATTTATTCCAAGGTATTTGATTGTTTTTGTAGCTATTGTGAATGGGATTGATCTTAGCAGTTCTTCCTCAGCCGTGGCATTGTCTGTGTATACAAAGGCTGTTGATTTTTGTGCATTGATTTTATATCCTGCTACTTTACCAAACTCTTCTATGAGTTCCAATAGTCTCTTAGTAGAGTTCTTTGGGTCCCCCAAATAAAGAATCATGTCGTCTGCAAAGAGGGATAGTTTGAGTTCTTCCTTCCCAACTTGTATCCCTTTAATTTCTTTTTCTTGCCTAATAGCTCTGGCTAAGACTTCCAGCACTATATTGAATAGCAGTGGTGAGAGTGGGCATCCCTGTCTGGTACCAGATCTCAGTGGAAATGCTTCCAACTTTTCCCCATTCAATAGGATATTGGCCGTGGGTTTTTCATAAATTGCTTTGATTGTATTGAGGAATGTGCCTTCTATACCCAGTTTTCTTAGGGTTTTCATCATGAAAGGGTGTTGAATTTTATCGAATGCTTTCTCTGCGTCGAGTGAGATAATCATATGGTTTTCTGCAGTCTGTTAATGTGGTGTATCACGTTGATTGTTTTGCGAATATTGAACCATCCCTGCATACCAGGGATGAATCACACTTGGTCTGGGTGGATGATCTTTCTGATGTGTTGTTGCAGTCTATTGGCCAGAATTTTGTTGAGGATTTTTGCATCTATGTTCATGAGGGATATTGGTCTGTAATTCTCTTTCAATGCTGCATCTTTTTCTGGCTTAGGAATTAAGGTGATGCTGGCTTCATAGAAAGAATTTGGGAGAATTCCCTCTTTTTCGATTGTTCTGAAAAGTTTGAGAAGAATTGGGGTTAGTTCTTCTTTAAATGTCTGGTAGAATTCAGCAGTGAATCCATCTGGTCCTGGGCTTTTCTTTGTTGGGAGGGCCTTTATTACTGATTCAATTTCTGACTCACTTATGGGTCTGTTTAGGTTTTCTATGTCTTCCTGGTTCAATTTAGGTAGGTTGCATGTGTCCAGGAATCTATCCATTTCTGATAGGTTTCCCTGTTTACTGGCATACAAGTCCTTGTAGTAATTTCTGATGATTCTTTTGATTTCTGTGGTGTCTGTTGTTATGTTTCCTTTTTCATCTCTGATTTTATTGATTTGCGTTTTTTCTCTTCTTTTTTTTGTTAGTTGGGCCAATGGGGTGTCAATCTTGTTTATTTTCTCAAAAAACCAGCTCCTCGTTTGGCTGATTTTTTGTAATGTTTTTTTGGATTCAATCCTGTTGATTTCTTCTCTGATTTTGATTATTTCTCTTTTTCTACTAGATTTGGGTCTAGTTTGCTGCAAATTTTCTAGATCCTTGAGATGCATTGAAAGCTCATCTATTTGGTGCCTTTCCAGTTTCTTGATGTAGGCACCTATTGATATAAACTTTCCTCTTAACACTGCTTTTGCTGTATCCCATAAGTTTTGGTATGTTGTGCTGTTATCCTCATTTACTTCCAGAAAATTTTTGATTTCTCTTTTGATTTCTTCAGTGACCCATTGTTCATTCAGGAGCATGTTGTTCAATCTCCATGTGTTTGCATATGCTCTAGGGATTCCTGAGTTGCTAATTTCCAACTTCAATCCCTTATGGTCTGAGAAGTTGCATCGTATGATTCTAATTCTTTTGAATTTGCTGAGACTTGCTTTATGGCCTAATATGTGATCAATCCTAGAGTAGGTTCCATGTACTGCTGAGAAGACTGTGAATGCTTTACGTGTAGGATGAAAAGTTCTGTAGATATCTGTTAGATCCATTTGGGCTATAGTGTTGTTTAAATCTACTGTCTCCTTGTTGATCTTCTGTTCTGTCGATCTGTCAATATCTGTGAGTGGAATATTGAAGTCCCCCAGTACTATTGTGTTGGGGTCTAAGTCTCCCTTTAAGTCTTAACAAATTTTTTAAATAAACCTGTGGCCTGTAATTAGGTGCATATACATTGAGAATTGTTATATCTTCCTGTAGTATTGATCCCTTAATCATTATATAATGTCCCTCTTTGTCTCTCTTAACAGTTTTTGTGTTAAAGTTTATGTAGTCCGATATTAAGATGGTTACACCCGCTCTTTTTTCATTTCTGTTGGCATGGTATATCTTGTTCCATCCTTTTATTTTCAGTCTGTATGGATCTTCGTTGGAAAGATGTGTTTCTTGTAGGCAGCAAATAGATGGTTTTTGTTCCTTAACCCAGTCAGCCAATCTCTGTCTTTTAACAGGACAGTTTAGACCTTTAACGTTCAATGTGACTTTTGATAAGTGGTAAGTTTGCCCTGCCATTTGCCAGATATTTTCTAATGTATGCTTTGAATTCCCTGTGATCTTTTGCCGTGAGGTTCCCTTCATTTACCTTCTTTCATGTTGATGGTCGTGTTTCTGTGTTTCTGTGTGTAACACGTCTTTAAGTATCTTTTGCAGGGCTGGACGAGTGGCAACAAATTCTTGCAATTTTTGTTTGTTATGAAAGGTCTTTATTTCGCCTTCATTCACAAATGAGAGCTTTGCAGGGTATAATATTCTGGGCTGGCAGTTTTTCTCTCTAAGTACCTGGGCTATGTCTCGCCATTCCCTTCTAGCTTGTAGGGTTTCTGTTGAGAAGTCAGCTGTGAGTCTAATTGGAGATCCTCTGAGAGTAATCTGCCGTTTCTCTCTTGCACATTTTAGGATCTTTTCTTTTTGCTTCACTGTGGTGAGTTTAATTACAATATGTCATGCAGAGGATCTCTTTTGGTCATGTTTATTAGGGGTTCTATGAGCTTCCTGGATTAGGATTTCTCTGTCTTTCTCCAAGCCTGGAAAATTTTCTGCTAGTATCTCCCTAAAAAGGCCTTCTAATCCTTTCTCCCTCTCCATACCTTCAGGAACACCTAGAACCCGAATGTTGGGTTTTTTAATAGTATCCTGTAAATTCCCGACGATATCTTTTAGTTTTCTAATTTCCTCTTCTTGTCTTTGGTTTGACTGTTTCCTCTCCTGTTCACTGTCTTCTAGGTCCGATATTCTCTCCTCTGCTTCACCCATTCTGGTTTTAAGGCCCTCAAGATTGCTTGTCACTTGATCTATTGAGTTCTTCAATTCATTAAGATTTTTTGTCATTCTCGTAGCTTCTTGTTCTACTAGTTGTTTCATTTCGTTTTGATTTCTCCGTAGTGCTTCATTCTCACGAGAGAGATTTTCTATCTTATCCATTAAAGATTTCTGTAGTTCAAGAATTTGTTTTTGAGAACTTCTTAATGTTCTTATCAATTCTTTGAGATCTGCTTCTTGCATTTCTTCTATCTCATTATCTTCACAATCCTGACTTGGGGTGTCTTTTCCGTTTGGGGTCATCATAGCGTCTTCCTTGATCTTGCTCCCTCAGAATCTGTTTTTGTTTGGCATTTTTTTTTTTTCCCCACACTCTTTCTCTGGGTTGTCAAGGTAACGGAGTTTGTGTGCGTGGTGTGTTCCCAGTTTTTGGATCCCCTTCAGGTTTCTACAGCCTGGGGTTTTTGGTTCCGTCTGCCTCAGTGATGGGCGGGCGCACCTTTTCCCATTGCGTTTAATCAAATTCGACTTCGTAAGGTGGGCGGCGAGAGGGGCTAGTGTCCGTGCGGGCTCGCCTCAACTGTGCTGCTTCCCCCGTGGGGGTCTGCTTCCCCCCGCCAGTGTCTCGGGATCCCTGTATCGGCTCCCGTTCATGCGCACAGATCCTGCGGCGATTGTGTTCCGCCCGGCTCCAGTCTCAGCCGGCGGGCGCGCGCCGTGCCACTGCGTTTAATCTAACTGGACTTAGCAGGGTGGGTGACGAGAGAGGCTAGTGTCCGTGTGGGCTCGCCTCAACTGTGCTGTTTCCCTGGGGTCTGCTTTCCCCCACCAGTGCCTCGGGATCCCTGTATCGGCTCCCGTTTAAGCGCTCAATTCCAATGGCGACTGTGTTCCGTCCGGTTCCCGTCCCTCCCGGCAGCTCCCATGCCACTATGGCACGATTTGCCGTTCGCAAACTTACTTTTCCCTAGGTCCTCTGAGTCTCATTCACTGGGTCCGGAAGAATTTCCACTGCATTTTTTCCCTGAGATTTTTCCTGAGGCTACAGTAACTCTGCTTTTATTAAACTATCTTTTTGCGGACTGCTAGTGTGTGTCCTCACTATTCCGCCATCTTGGCTCCTCCCAAAAGAAAATATTTTAATAAATATTGTTCATACATAAAATTGGTGATTCTCTATTCTGATATAAAATGTAGTTCGATATCTATCCTTACATTTAGTTGTTTTTATTCCTGTTAGAATCTATCCTTTACAAAACTGATGGAGTACTTTTCTAAAACAAAATTCCAAAGTTTATTAGCCTGTCCACAGTCTTCCTATAGCTCCTTTTTATAGTAGTATGAAGTTCTAAAACTCCCTGTTCCAGAATGGTAAAAATGTCATCAATGGCCTTTTATGCCACTTTGTGTGACCCCGTTATGAATTCTGTTAAGGTTGCCTCTTCTTTTTATCAGACTCTGAACTGGGTTCAAATCATCTGCTTCCCTCAACCTCATGAGCTCATGGTTGCACTACATATATTAGATCGTAGTACAGCTGATCTTTATGTGCCTGTTCTAATAGATCATGAATCCTTCATGAGTGAGACAAAAGCCTTATTCACGGGGAAATCTTCCATTCCTATCATAGTCCTGGAAATATGCTAAAAATTTCCACTCCCCAATTTTCTTTTTGTATAAAATTGAGGAAATACCTAAACATTTCTGAGCATAATTTTTACTTAAACTGTGAAGTGAAAGATATGTTCCCCCACAAAATAATTTTTAAGAAATTGTATTTTGGAAAATTATACTTTATATGTGAAATGACCCCTTCCTAATTGTGGAGACATGTAAAAACCATGGAATAAACATTAAATTAGCTACTATAATTTTACCTTCCACTGTATAATAGTAAAAATTACACTGTTATTGAAAAAATTTAGGCATGGAAAGCCAAGATACTCTGGAAAAAAAAAAAACAAAAAACAAAAAAACAAAAACAAAACCTAAATGAAAGATCTCTGTGAGTGAGATCCCGGTAGAAAGAATGGGGCCATCAAAGAAGGAGGTACCTTTCTCTGAAGGGAGGAGAGAACTTCCATTTTAACTATGACCTTGTCTAAATAAGATCGAAGTCAGCGAACTCAAAAGGCTTCCATAGCCTTGGAAAATCATGACTAGATCCTAGGGAGATTTCTGACACCATAAACAAGAGTGTCAAATTGTTAAGTCAACAACAAGAGTCACTGTGTACTTACTCCTCATGTGGGATCTCTGTCCTTAATGTGTTGTCCAATGTGAATTAATAATATAACTAGTACTCAAACAGTATTTTGCACTTTATGGTCTGTGTGGGTGCAAACTGATGAAATCTTTACTTAATACATACTAAATTGATCTTCTGTGCATAAAGATAATTAAAAAATGAATCTTGATGTGAATGGAATGGGAGAGGGAGCGGGAGATAGGAGGGGTGGGAGGGAAGTCATGGGGTGGAAAGCCATTGTAATCCATAAACTGTACTTCGGAAAGTTATATTTACTAATTAAAAGTTTAAATAAAAGAAAAATAATGACTTATCAGACTATGATATAAATTAAAATATCTATGATGAGAAATATATGTCCAAAGCAAGAATCAATTCAGTACTATTTTAAAATGTATAAGAGTAAGTTATGTTTAGGTTTTGCAAAGCATCTTTTTCATATGAAATACATGCTCCTACCAGAACTCTGTATTTGTTATTTCTTCTGGAGGATGCATCTTCCTCTGGATATCTGCATGATCCATTCCCTCACTTTATCAAGGTCTGGATTCTAACGTTCCCTCTTCAGACAATATTTACCTAAAATAATATCTTTGCCATTTCTTACTACTTCTTTACCTTGTTTTATTTTTTTAATACTGAAAACAACCAACTGTTGTGTATGATTTTTAAATTTATTGTTCACATCTCAAACTAGAATGTTCTATTCATAAGGGTAGATATATGGCAGATTAATTCATTGCTGTATCATCAGTAGTAGCTATCTGACTAAATAACTATATGAATGAATGAGGTTTGAAGAAGAATTAAAAAGAAATAAAGTCCAAAATGTATTTTTTCCACAAACTTTTGCAGCATGGGACATTTTTTCCCAAACTGGGTTTCAAAATATACTAACAGAATTTTTCTTTCATGAATATTTAAAAAATTAAATTCTGTGCAGTAGAATATACTATTAAGCAGTTTAAAGTTTAGAAATAAAAAAAATGTACTCATTACTTGAAGGAATGCCAAGTTAGCCAGGAACATAGTTAGGATCTTGCAGTGAAAGTCCGGGGAGCCTCTGTATTGAAATAGTAAGTAGTCCTGAGAAAACGGCAAGGTCATGATTAGAATGATCGTGATATTTATTCTACAGAAACTTTTCAGTGGAATATGAAACTGCAGTAACTATACCAAGACAATAGACTTAAACCAGAATTACTCCAGGAAAACATGGGATATTAAGACTTCCTAAAGTTAACACTTCCTTCAAATATGGAGTTGCTTAAATTGTCTAAGTCTCGATTTCCTTATCCAATCAAACACACATTACAATGATTCATTACATAAAGTTACTGTGAGGACTAAGCACGTTATTTCTACAAAGTGCTCAGTACACTATCCTAGGAAATTTATCCTGATTAATATCGACTATTTTTGCCACAGTCTTTAATATCATTATAATTACTGAAGATTACCTGTGACTAAGATTTGCCTTCTAAAATAGTTTAAAATATGTGCCTAAAGTCGGATAGTTCTTTACTTAGGATGATTCAATTTAGAATTTATACTTTTTAATAATATGAAAGCAGCATTCAATAGAAATTTTACTTAAATTTTTTCATTCATTTATTTATTTGAGAGACAAAGTGTTTGAAATGTCCCACTATGTTCCTAAATATGTATATATGAAATACATGAGACTTGTATAAATAAAATAAAATAAAAATGAAAAGAAATCTGCCATCCACCTGTTCACTCCTCGAATGTGCGCCATGACTGGATCTGGGATAGGCTGAAACCAGGAGCCTGGAACTCCATCTGGGTCTTTCATGTGGTTGCAGGGGCCCAAGCCCTTGGGACATCCTCTGAGGCTTTCCCAGGTGCACTAGCAGAGAGCTGGATCAGAAGTAGAGCAGCCGAGACTTGAACTGGTACCTAAATGGGATGCCAGCATCTCCAGCAGTGACTTAACCCACTGTTCAACAATGCTTGATCCTGTATTTTGAATTTTTAATCTCAGTCTTCGACTCAACTAGCAATGTGAGATGTGTGACTCTCTCTCATGATACTGGGTGGTGGAAATGAGCATCAACACTCTATGGCATTCTGGGTTGCTAAGCTTTAAAGTTTGGTTAGTTAAGTATAATAAATGCATTTTCAACTTCCGATATTTTTAACTTATGATGCACTAATTGAGATATAACTGCATTTTAAGTGGAGGAGTATCTCTACATGAAGAAGCAAACAAATGATACCACTGGATGTTTAATTTTTGGTAGAGATACTTAAAATTTTGTTTTTCATTATTTTGTTACAAACATCTCTGAAGTGACGGTAATTTTTTTTTAATAGATAAACCAGAAATATTTGGTTCTAATGACAATTACAAGAAAACAAACAAGCAAAATGACAATCAGAACACTATTTAATTAATTTCAAAGTAATAAGAACAAGACACTATAAAATATTAAATAAGGCATACAAAATTTGAAATTAACACAAATATAAGAAAATTTTTTCTAAACATGACTAAATCATTTTTAAAAAATATTGATTTGTTCTTCTATTGCAATATATATTTTATATTATATTTTAAAAACATTTAACATTTGTGGCCTCATACTAATTAAGTAAACACCTTTCATAATCTATAACTGAGAATTCTACTTATTATTTTAATGCTTGTTTCAGCATACTAAAGCCAATAAATATAAAATTTCCAAAGTATAAAATATCATATTTAAAAATTCAAAGTATGTAGAAAAAATGAGAGGAACTAAACTTATATAAAAGAAAGGACTTTGGGAGCCGGCACCTTAGCTAACTTGGTCAATCCTCCACCTGCAGCGCCAGCATCGCATATGGGCACCAGGTTCTAGTCCAGGTAGCTCCTCTTCCAGGCCAGCTCTCTGCTGTGGCCTGGGAGTGCAGTGGAGGATGGCCCAAGTGCTTGGGCCCTGCACCCCATGGGAGACCAGGAAGAACCGCATAGGAGACCAGGAAGAAGCATCTGTCTCCTGGCTATAGATCGGCAAAGCATGCCGGCCATAGTGGCCACTTAGGGAGTAAACCAATGGAAGGAAGACCTTTCTCTCTCTCTCTCTTTCTTACTATCTAACTTTACCTGTCAAATAAAAAAAAAAAGAAAGAAAGAAAGAAAGAAAGCACTTTGAAGGTAATCATATTGCCACAACCAGTTACTGCACTAAAGAAGTTTTCCAATTTTCAATGTGGACTGAGGACTAAACATGATCCAGGAGAGTCATCTGTTGTAGAAAATATGAGAATTTAAGGTGCCCTGTATTGTGGACAACTGCTAGGCTCCTGCTGCAAGTTCACATGTTGAAGAAACAACCTTTGGTGTGACTATGTTCAGAGACTGAGCGTTGAAGGAGGTCAGGGGTGGTTTGCCCATCTGAGAGAACTGAGATTTTTACAGAGGAAAGGACAGCACAGCTTCCTCTCTGTGCACACAGACAGAGGAAAGATCATGTCAGGAAACAGGCACAGGTTTCTGCACAAACCCGAGGGAGTCATGTTCAGAAACCATCACTACTGACACCTTGAACTTGGACGTCTAGCCTCCAGAACTGTGGGAAAATTAACAAAATTCCTCTTGTTTAAACCACATGTGATATTCTGTGATAGCATCCCAGGCAGATTAATGTAGCATGGAAATATGGGCTCAGAAATCAAGGAGGATCCTAATACATAACTTGTTTTCCCCGGAAACATTTACTGACACCCTGGGCCATGAGAAGTCTTGGAAATTAGACCCAAGCTTCTAAAGGCAGTCTAAAATCACCTTCTCAGTCTCTCAGTGCTTGGAGGACAAATTACTAGAAGAGCAGAGTAGTTCAAACATAAGATCATTTTGTCAATAGACGCAGTTGTTAGATTTACCTAAAAATCTGAGGTGAGCTGAAAGAGCACCATCCAAAATATTTGAATCAAAATGGCTGAAGGCCACTCCTCAGTAACAGTCTTAAACTAGATTTAGGGTGAGTATTATTTAAAGTGACATCCTGATGCTGGGTTGTGCAGTCTTTGATTAGACTGAGATGAATAGCATCTAACAATGAAAAAAAAATCTGTAATGAAGATAATGACCTTTGGCATGTCTATAATTTGCTCACACAATATTTGGTGCGTAATAAAATATTACAAAGCATAGGAGGAAACAAGAATGTATAATTTATAATCAACCCTAGGAGTCAAGGTAGGAGTGTAGGTTTGTGTCTACTGGTTTTCTGAGTCATTGTGCTGTTTGAAGTCCTTCTCATTTTTTTTACTGACATTTTCTCTCAATGTATAGAATTATTTTTTGCTTATCCACTTGCCTTTTTTCTTCCTTTTGAATTTCAGAGACAGAGAGAAAGAGAGAGATATAGGGATGGGAATTGTGGCACAGCAGGTAAAACCACCCCCAGTCATGCCTACATGGATATAAGTGGGTATATGGCAACTTTGCATTACTGCCTTACAACTGGGCATATTCAAGGAATAACAAAAAACATAGAAGATATTCAGAGTGAGGCACTGAAAACAGCAAACAATGTGAAATGTGAAGGATAAAATTATGAACTTCATACACACATATTGTAAATACATGCATATGTCTATTTACATACACATGTGTATTTACATAGGACATTATGTATATACATACATGCATGCATATATACATATACACACATACACATTTGAAGTACAAATAAACGCATAGATAGACAGCTACAGATATCACTAAATGAGAATATAACACTCAAATATGTAATTTTATATACACACACACACACACACACACACAGATATATGATGTCTGTCAGCATTCTGAAATTATTGAAAGATGTAAAACCACACTAAAGAAGTATAGCAAAACATGATAACTATAAAGCCAAATTAAAAGGTATTAAATTGTGGGACATGAAACAAAAATAATAAATTCAAACAATAGCGTATATATTCTATTATAATATATATATATATATATATATATAATTTTTTGCCAGGCAGAGATAGACAGTCAGAGAGAGAGACAGAGAGAGTTGCAGTGAGAGTGAGACAGAGAGAAAGGTCTTCCTTCTGCTAGTTTACTCCCCAAATGACGGCTATGGCCAGCGCTGTGCCGATCTGAAGCCAGGAGCTGGGTACCTCCTCCCAGTCTACCATGCGGGTGCAGGGATCCAAGCACTTGGGCCATCCTCTATTGCTCTCCCGGGCCACAGCAGAGAGCTGGACTGGAAGAGGAGCAACCAGGACTAGTACCTGGCGCCCCAACTGGGACTAGAACCTGGGGTGCCAGTGCCGCAGGCAGAGGATTAGCCAAGTGAGCCACGGTGCCAGCCATATTGTTTAGATTTTATTTTATTTATTTGAAAGACTGAGTTACAGAGAGAGGTAGAGACAGAGAGAGGTATTCCATCCACTGGTTCACTCCCCAATTGGCTGCAATGGCTGGAGCTTCGCCAATCGGAAGCCAGGAGCTAGGAGATTCTTCCGGTCTCCCACATGGGTGCAGGGGCCCAAGGACTTGGGCCGTCTTCTACTGCTTTCCCAGGCCATAGCAGAGAGCTAGATCGGAAGATGAGCAGCTGGTACTAGAACCGGAGCCCATATGGGATGCCAGTGCTTCAGGCCAGGGCATTAACCTGCTGTACTACAGAGCTGGCCCCTAAATATATATAATATATATATAGTCATATATATAAAATGTATCAACATATAATATATATATTTATAATAGAATATATATTCAAATAATAAAGACATAACAAATAATTCTGTCAAACAAAACAATGAAAACTATTTGACGTATGGTCAATATCTTTAATCGGAAAAGAACAACAAAAATATGGCAACTTAGAATTCTAAACTCAATAAATATAGCCTATAGATGTATACCTTACTACAAAATGTATAAGTGATATAAAAATGTTTAAAAACTGTAGCTAGTCTGGTGAAATTATAAATATAAAAGCAAATGTTTCAGGCTGAAAATATTGTTAAAATATATAAACATATTAAGGAAAAATTAATGAAAAAAGAACATTGTACATTTTTAAATGCATGTAGATTATACAAAAATATTTGTGTTTTAAGCATGTATTGGATTACAAATACAATAAAATTAATTTACAATAAAGAGAAGCACACGGTACTTGTTAAATTTTGAACATATTTGCCTCCTCAAACTCATGCACACATCTGAATCTTAAAGTTGAATATTAGTGGCTAATGGATTAATGTTAGTATGTTGTGAGTGGAGGCTTGGTTATAGGGAGTTGGAACTACTAGGTTTTTCAGTTAACTGTGAATTTATTCTTAGAAGGTAGTTCTCGTGAGAGGGCTAGTTATATTAGAACATGCTTCCTGTATCTCTCCACTTCTCAGATGGGAGTGTGATCCTTCCTCTGCACCTGTTACACCACGGCCAGCCTCCATCCGACCTTAGAAAAAGTTAGCCACCAGGTCTTAGGGAACCTTTGTGCAATAAGACAAAATATGCTTTCTGCCATCCTAATTGGCTCCTCTTAGTTATTTTAGTTAATGTAACAAAACACACCCAAAAACCTAACACAAAGCTTGAAATTCTTTACCTAACTATTCCTTATAAATAACAAAATTACATTTTATAACACTGTTATGAAGACTGTATCTTTTTACCTGACGGGTCACCATTAAAATTGGAAAATATTTTTTGGCTGGTTTGTGAATAATATAAAAACATGAGTAATTATTTTTTTAAATCACAGATAAGTGAAAATGGAGAAGTTACACAATAGTAGATAGGCTAACGATAAAATGCATAGTGGAATAATAAATGCAAGCCCAAATATGTTGGTAACTCATTTAAATATCACTGCAGTGTATAATCCGAATACAAGGCTAATGTTGTAAAAATTACTTTTTAAAAATTCTCTAATACTGATTAAGCATATGTTAAATATACAACCCAGAGAGGCTAATTCCAAACTAATGAAAACTGTGACTTTAAATCATTATCAAAAGTTATTTATATGTTTTAAACATATAAACAAATTTTAAACAAATTGTTTAAGACATAATTCAAGAGATAAATAGTAGTATTTCATAACTTGAAGTGGATCAATTAAAAAAGAAGGTACTACATCTTAGATGTACATTACATGCTTTAAAAAAAACAAAGATTGACAACTTTAAGAGAAAAATTGAAAAATCACTATCTTTATGGAAGCCTTCAACAAAATTTTTCCAGTATGAAATGTACAGGAAAAAAAGTCAACTTATGTAGATTACAAGAGCAACAAAATCAAGATGGGCTAATTGGCTTAGGTAGTATATTGTGCAAAACAGTGAAAACTTACTTTTTTTTTCTTATTTATTTTTGCTTTATTTGAAAGAGAGACAGACAGGAAGACATGACAGGGGGAGCTCTTCCATATATATGCCTATAACATCCAGGGGTGGATGAAGGTGAAACCAGGAGCCAGGAACTCCATCTACATATCCCACATTGGCAGCAGAGACCTAAGTATTGGAGGCGCCATCTGCTTTGACCAGAGTGCACAAGAGCAGGAAGCTGGTTCAGAAGTGGAGACAGGACTCAAATCACACATCCCTATGTAGCTATAAATATCCTAAATGGTGACTTAATATCTAAATGTCTACTGAAAAAGCTTCCATTGTTTCAGTGAACATGGAACATATGATTAAACAGAATAGAGACCATGACAGTTTTCAAAATATTGAAATCATCTGGCATATTATCTCTGACCACACAGAAATAAAGCTGTAAAAGTTAACATTCACATTCCTGAAACCATGTCATTTAATGCTGCCTACTTAAACAGAAAGAAACTATACAAAGTTCATTTTTGGAAAATTTTATTAAAAAATAGTTGATTGAAATTTTGAATATAAGGTCTTTCAAATAACATACTGGAGTGATTTTTAAAAATTTTTTCCATTGATTTTTTTATTGAATCTAGAAATATATATATAATTAGGAAGTCTTTTACAGTAGTATGTCTTACTTATTATCATTTAATATCACTCTATATTTTTACTGCATTTATCACTACTTACTTCAACCAATGGATAAATGAATATGGGCAGGAATTGGCATAGAAAATAGTTTGCCTGGTCTTAAAATATATCCCCATAGGACATGGTCCCATTGAAGGAATTAAACTGTGAAGCTGAAGCTAATGCAATTCTCAAAAAATCTAAAACAAGGTGGATGAATTAATGGATGAAGCAATCTCTGGTAACAGATAAATAGTTGATTATTTTTTAGATATGGGTACATAACTGTAGATATGCTTGGACCATGGCACCTGCCATAACTACTTGGAAAATAGTCTAAGGAATGTTTAACTGAAGTTAACTCGATTCCATACATGCTAGTTTACAACAACCAACTCCTAATAACTAATTGCCTCTAATTGATTATCTGTTCATTTCTGTTTTCATTTTCTTTTTGGTGCTTCAGATCATCATTTTCATCTGGAGTTATTATTTCATCTGGAGTTATTCTGAATCTTGAAAATAATTTTGCTTACCACCGAAAATCCATTTTCCTTCTCAAATAATATTCTAGGTTCCTGTTGTGATATTTTATCCAAAGAGCTTGCAGTATTTTCGTACCTGGAGTCTTCCTTAACTATTCTATCCCCATTAAAACAATCTTTGTCTCACAATATCTCTATCTAGCTAACTGGTTAGTTATCTAGCTGTCTAGATACTTGGCTAGCTAGCTAGATACCTAACTAGCTCCACTTGTACTTTTACCTGTACCTCTACCTCTACCTCTACAACTATCACTATTACTTTCACTATCATCTTTGACTCCATGTCTCTATTCATATTTTGTCCTTTTCCTTTAAATTCTAGTCATTTTCTTCTCTCCTGTATATAGTTTTAAAATGCCAAACCTTGCAATAACTGCATTCTGGTTCTGGTAAAATTTGTGAACCTCTGATATATGAATTTGCACATAATCAGTTCCTATGATATTGCTCTTTGAACATTCATATAGAGGGCAGAAATCAATCAACAGAACTTATTTGAGGATTAACTGAAAGTTTTTAAATGATATTCATAAGTGGTTGTGTTCAAATTTTATCTTCTAGGGGAAAAGTGAATTAGAACATTCATTTTCCAGTAATTTCTTGCACTCTCAAGCATGACAGTGTAAAATTGTTCAAATAGGATTACTTTTATATGCGATCCAGTTTTGCTTCATTGGATACATTCTGAATTTAAAATATTAGTTAGTAAAAAGTGGTAAAGTACTGAATTCATCTAGTTGCTAATAATGAGGCAAGAGTTTACTAGATAGATGCGGAGAAAGGGTGAGTGTCATTTACCCAAGTGTTACTTAGAAGAAAAGTTGAAATGACTCTACTATGAGAGGAAAATATGCAAGCTTATTTCTCAATCTGAATCTACATTATATCAACCAGAGAACATTTAAATAAATATAATTTGATTATTGAATTTCTTCAATAGAATACTTAGGATATTTGATTGATTTTTATTTTCTAATATTGTGATTGGACTCCAATCTCTTCACAAGAGAACTAAAAGTTTTCATATGGAAAGAATATTTGAGATTATGTAAGATTTGCTCATTTTCAAATGAGGATATTGAAGTTCATTACTTGACTTTCACATATCTTGTGACTAAATGGTAGCCAAGCCAACATAGTTACCTAGATGTTCCTATTTATAGGCTTTGAACCTTTCTTTCCAGTGTTTTAAATAAAAAACAAATTAGTCTTAAAAAATAAATGAGATGGGATATTTTATATTCTTATATATATTTTATATTCTTATATACCATAAAGTGTGATAAGATTTCAATTATTACCATAACTTTCAATGTTAATCTCATACTAAATAATGTAGTTTGATGTAAGTACTAAAGAAAACATAATACTTGGTGATTATCCATGGAAAAAAATGTAAGTGGAGAACATCAAGGCAGTATACTGGTACAAAGCTGAGGCTGTAAGTTTATTCAATAAATTTGCTAAAGTCCTATGAAAATAATGAGACCCACCATAAGTAGAAGCCTGAGAAGGAGATAGAGGCAGATGACTTTAAGAAAACAGAATCGCAGAATCTATCTATATTTAGATATTTTAATTAAACAGAAAATTAATGATAGTTCTTAATAGATTAAAAGGAAATTAAGGAGGATCGTTTCTGGAGATAAAATAATGAAATTAAAGCTCTTGGTTTTCAGGAACCAGTGGAATACCCATATGATCAGTTGTTTATGGGTTTTGGTGTTTGGATAGCAAAATAGACATTTGACTCGAGTTTATATGAAAATTTTATTGTTATTGCTTTTACTCAAGAGTGAGTGTATAGGAACTCTACATGGTTATTTGATGAAAATAAGGTAATGAATGCTAGGAAATATAAAGCAGATGGGGTCTCAGAAACAGAGGACACTGACAGTGAAGAGACAAAATGATAGAAGAAAATTCAGAAAACCCCAGGGGGACAAATACTTAAACAAGGGGTAAGTAGTACCAATTATCAAGTCAAGAATAGATGAATAATGATAGAGAATGAGAAAGCACTTCCTACTAACTTTATATCATCCTAAGTATTTATTTTCACTGGAGGTTTGGGGGTTTTTGAAAATGATTCTCAGAATCCAACCCTGATAGCACTTGGACTCTTGAAGTCAAGAACTATCAGTTAGGCTATATCATGCGTTATGGAGAAAACTTATCTTTGTGGAAATTTTACTTTCCAGATACTATATTTTTTAAAAGTTAAAAAATTATAACTACAACTTTCATTACAAACATTAATACAAGGATAATTATATAGTGAATTTTTATTGAATGAATCAGATAAATATTTTTTTCATTTTTAGAATATACGTTTTAGTATTTGAAAATCTGGATGACACAGAAAACAGTTAGTAACTATGATCTCAAAAATATTTTTTGAAAATACAGTGTTAGGACAGAGCCGCGGCTCAATAGGTTAATCCTCTGCCTAGCGGTGCCGGCACACCAGGTTCTAGTCCCGGTCTGGGTGCCGGATTCTGTCCCAGTTGCCCCTCTTCCAGGCCAGCTCTCTGCTATGTCCAGGGAGTGCAGTGGAGGATGGCCCAAGTGCTTGGGCCCTGCACCCCATGGGAGACCAGGAGAAACACCTGGCTTCTGGCTTCGGATCAGCGAGGTGAGCCGGCCGCAGTGCGCCAGCTGCGGTGGCCATTGGGGGGTGAACCAATGGCAAAGGAAGACCTTTCTCTCTGTTTCTCTCTCTCTCACTGTCCACTCTACCTGCAAAAAAAAAAAAAAAGAAAAGGAAGAAAATATAGTGTTTATAATAGATAATTTTCATTGTTTTAAACATATTAGGGTTTAAATGTGTTAACTTTTCTCAAAATTATAAAGTGAAATAGATACTTTCCCTTGTGTAAAAATAGCCAGTGTACCAGTCACATTTTTCTTTGAATGGTTCATGGTTTTCCTGAACTGTGTTGATATTTACCAATGCATTAATAATAATTTAGAGCTGGTATTGTGGCAAAGCTGGTGAAGTTGCCCCCTGCTACACTGGCATTCAATATGGTCTCTGGTTCATGTATTAGCTGCTCTACTTCTGATGTAGCTTCCTGTTAATGGCCTGGGAAACAACAGAAGATGAACCAAATGTTTGGTCCCCTGCCACCCATGTGGGAGATCAGGATGAAGCTCCTGGCTCCTGGCTTCAGCCTGGCTCAGTGCTGGCTGTTGTGGTCATCTGCAGAGTGGACCAGAAGATGAAAGCTCTCTTTCTGTCCCTCCCTCTCTCTCTGTAAATCTTCCAAAATAAAATCTTTTTTTTTTTTTGACAGGCAGAGTGGACAGTGAGATAGAGAGACAGAGAGAAAGGTCTTCCTTTGCCGTTGGTTCACCCTCCAATGGCTGCCGCGGCTGGCGCACTGCTCTCATCCGAAGGCAGGAGCCAGGTGCTAGGTGCTTTTCCTGGTCTCCCATGGGGTGCAGGGCCCAAGCACTTGGGCCATCCTCCACTGCACTCCCGGGCCACAGCAGAGTGCTGGCCTGGAAGAGGGGCAACCGGGACAGGATCCGGCGCCCCGACCGGGACTAGAACCTGGTGTGCCGGCGCCACAAGTTGGAGGATTAGCCTGTTGAGCCAAGGCGCCGGCCCAAAATAAAATCTTTTAAAAAAGAATTATTGAAATTAACCTTGACAAAATAATTCTAATTTATATTCCAAATATCATTACTTATATTGTTACTTAAACATTTAGTACTATTTTGTCTTTTTAATTTTTATTTCAAATAAAATGTAAAGGCTTCAAGAAGACTTCAATGTGTGCACATAGATATAATATTTTTTAACAATTTGACTTACGTGTTTAATATATAGACACTCACACTCATACACACACTGACACATGCACATACGAAGTATTGGTCTTGAAAGAAAGTGGAGATATATTGATATTATACAATGTGTGGTACATAATAAGGATCATAAATCAACAGAAGGAGGTTATATTATTATATAAGGGGTATAATTCAATGAAGACCATCTTAATGAGTATCCATATGCCAATCACAGACATCCAAAATCACATTTATTTCATATGTGGAAGCTTATATAACTATAGCATAAACATTTGGTATATTAAGTCATTGTGCACAATGAGAAAAATATAAAATATTTTGTAGTAATATTGTAATATGCCGCATCCATTATACATTATACAAATATAACTTTTTAATTGTATACAAGTAATTTACAAAGAAAAGGACCGGGTTCTTAAAATCAATTATTTTTTCTCTTAAAGTCTAAACGTTATCACCCTATTAAGTTAAAAATTGTAATCTAATTTCAGTTATCCAGTGCAATTAACATGTTCTAAGAAATCAAGGTATTGACTACAGAAAAAAAATAATAAGCATTTCATTAGTCATATTCAATATGTAAACTTTTTGGAAAAATTGATAATAGTTCATTTAATCCACCATCTTGACAAAACAATTCCCAGATATTTGGGTAAAGAATATTCTATTTGTGTCTGTGAGGGTATTTCTAAATGAGATTAACATTTGATTGGTAGAATGAATAGAGCAAATTCCTCTAACCAATGTGAATGAACCTCATTTAATTTATTGAAGCCTGAATAAAATAGAAAGAGTAAGACAGAGTTCACTCTCTTTGCCTGATTTTCTTCAATCTAGGACACCAGTCTTCTGCTTGTGTAATTAAAACTGGAATTTATAATTCTGGCTCTCCTGGTTCTCACATATTTTGGTTCAGATTAGAACCAAAAACTTGGCTTTCCTTTGTAAAGAGAGCACTGAAAATTCACAATGTCAGAGCAATGGGCATACACAAATCAGATATCTTCATTGGATAATTTTATTCAGTCACATATAAGAAATAAGAATCTCAGTCATGAGGTATCATATTTTTAAACATTTTTAGAAAAATAATGACTGTGACAAGGTTGGGTAGTTACTATTAATATAGTGGGCAAAGAGATGGGAAAAAATGACTAATTCAAGAATTTTTTTTTGATTTTGATTTAGAATATAAATTTCCAAGGTACAACTTGTGGATTGCAATGGCTTCCCCACCCATACCTCCCCTCCCCCCCCCGTTACCCTCCGCCCTTACCCACCCCCTCTCCCCCTTCATTCACATCCAGATTCATTTTCAATTCTCTTTGTATACAGGAGCTCAGTTTAGTATGTGTTAAGAAAAGATTTTAAACCATTTGCCCTCCCATAGCATTACAGAGTGAAATATACTCTTTGAGTACTAGTTATAGCATTAAATCACCTTGTACAGCACATTAAGGGCAGAGATCCTACATGATATTTTTTTTAATTGATTGATTTTTATGTAACTTCCAATTTTTTTAAATCATTTCCAATTATCTTTATGTACAGAAGATCGATTCAGTATATACTAAGCAAAGATTTTGTCAGTTTGCACCCACACAGAGACACAAGGTGTAAAAATACTGTTTCAGTATTAGTTATTGCATTACTTCACATTGGACAACACATTAAGGACAGATCATACATGGGCCGTAAGTACACAGTGACTACTGTTGTTGATTTAACAATTTGCCACTCTTGTTTCAAGAATTTTAATTCCCAACTTACGTGCTGCATGACTGACCTGAGAGTTTCTTTGAGTGCCATGGAGACATCTAGCACCTATAGCTAAAGGCTGAGATGGCTAAAAACCAAATGAAATTTTTTTCATACTGTTCACTGAATTACAATGTGCCGGAGACCAGCTCCAGCCAGTTCAGGGGACCCAAAGTGTGAGAGGTGTCAGCACTCAAAGAAATGAGACACTCACAGCAAGGCTGATGGCATGGCTCTGGCTTTCGAGCACCAGACTTCATTTTTATATTATAAGCCACATACTGATTTTTTCTTCTTACAATGAAAAGCCTGTTGTCCATTTTTTCTAATTACAGTTTTTTTTTTTTTTATTTTCAAGGGCATACTCAGAGCATGGGTTACAATCACAGACAGGTGCAAGATCACAGGCTGCCCACACAAGCCAAGGCCTCGAGTGCTGCTGAACTATGCAGAAATTGGCTACATAGGCTAGAATAGTACCTTCCTAATCTAATCTTTACTAGAAGCCCCAAGTTCAAAGCAGACCCTTTTTAAAATGTATCCCCTCTTTGCAATTTTTTCTGTAATTCTTTAATTTCTTTATTGCACTTATTTAAAGGTTTACTTAGATATTCTACAGTTTTGACATCCTAACCATTATAGTATTTGTAGCATATAGTGAATTACAGCTTTATTAACATCTATATTTATTCTAGTAGGAAGTATATACCAGAGAGCTTGTGGCCTTTTAATTCTTTTCTACATACAGCTCAACCTTTATAAGGCATTAACCCTTTCTTCTACACTAACATTCTGCTTGATTAAAATTCTGCAAGGCAATGGACATTTTGGAATTTATGAGACTAAGTGCTCTTCTGTAAAATTAGTAATACAGCAATCATTAGCAAGACCACCAGGAAGCTCCAGCTTGCTTATGCAGAGTGTAGTTCCCATCAAACCTAAAACCACCAAGTGGACCGCAGCTGTCCCTCATGCCTTGCTGAGACAGACCTTCTGCTGTGACCTTGTCAGCCAGCTGAAGTTGCCTTGACCTCGTCAACAATACAAGTAGAACTCCCTGACTCACATGGTATTTATTGTAGTTTGTAATGTACTGATGGGGAATAATGGGATCCTATAGGTTAGAATGGGGATGTATGAGAGGATCTTAATGAAGCTGGAGACATTAAACCTCTAAACAGTGAGTCTTATTGACAAGTAGAAGTGACCTCTCCAACCCCAATTGTAGTGAATTCTCCAGCTCCACTTGAATGGAATAATCCTATAGCACCTTAGGCCACTGTAATAATGGAAATATTTTCTAAGTGGCACAGTTATGATTCTCTTCAGAACCCACTTGTACCACCCTTATTTCCTTCTAGATCTATAACTGCACTCAAGTCTCAGCAGGTCTCTAGAAGTGAAGTACAAAGTATGACAAAGAAGTGATCCCGTTCAAGGATTTCTGAACAATGGTTCTAAACTAATTTGAGACCTAAAGCTACTAGGTCTACTGGTCAGATAGGAGCTAAAGGAAATCAATCGGTGAGTGAATTTTACCTCATGTCTGTTTCATAGCATGCTTAGTATGTAGCGAATTGATCTTTTAGTAATATCTCCAGGTCTGGAATGGAAAACCAGAATAGGTATTTGTAGCACCTGACAGAATCTCCCTTTGTTTCCTTGACCTCAGAAGTTAGTATTAGGATGGGAAAGTCCTAAAGTACTGCACCATAACTGTTTCACCTTAGGTAAATAGCAATCCAAAAGCAGCCATTTGGGGAGTGAACCAACGGAACAAAGACCTTTCTCTCTGTCTCTCTCTCTCACTGTCTATAACTCTACCTGTCAAGTAAATTAAAAAGAGAGAGAGAATACTAATTTCCCTAGGAGATAATAAAGATTCCATTGAACTAGAAATTAAGACTGCTGCCTACTCGCTTTGGATTCCTTGTGCCTTGAAACAACAAAGTAAGGAGCTACTGTGCTGACTGTAGTGATTGATCATAAGTACCAAGCGGTGTTCTACTCCACCATGAAGAGAAGGAAGAGTATGTCTGGAAAACAAGAAATCCCTCATGGTGTCCTTTACTATTATCCTGTCAATGATTAAGGTCAATGTTAAGTTACAACAATCTAACCTAGGCACAACAGGTAATAGCTGAGTCTGTCAAGGAATGATTTGACTCATTTTATCATGTAAAGAACCATTACCAACTGAGGTGCTTGATGAAGTTAAAGGGAAAACAAAATGAGTAGTGGATAAATATAATTATAAATATGAGCTACAGACATATGAGCAGTTAGACATGGAAAATGTAATCAGCAAGATGATTCCTCTATATTGTGTTATGGTTGTAGGGGTCTTCATGCATATAGCATTTTTTTACCTACTTCCCTCTCCTATTCTATTATATCATGTAATATAAATTGTATTTACCTTTTTTTTAATGATTTATTCATTTGAAATAGTTACACAGAGAGAAGGGGAGGCAGAGAGAGAGAGAGAGAGGTCTTCCATCTGCTTGTACACTCCCTAGATGGCCACAATGGCCAGAACTAGGCCAATCCGCAGCCAGGAGCCAGGAGCTTCTTCTGGGTCTCCCATGTGGGTGCAGGGGCCCAAGGACTTGGGCCATCATCCACTGCTATTCCAGGCCATAGCAGAGAGCTGGATGGGAAGTGGAGTAGCCGGGACTCGAACCAAGGCCCATATAGGACTCCAGCATTTCAGGCAGTGGCTTTACCCACTATGCCACAGCACCAGACCCTACTTTTATCTTCATAGTATTTAAATAGTTAATTTTGTATCATAGTACTTAAATTATAAGATATCACATTTTCGATTGTATGCTGAATAGTTCTTAGGCAGAAATACGTATGTATATACACATATGTGTGTGTGTATATATATATATATATTTTTTTTTTCCCCTCTGGAAAACCCACACTGTCGTAGTCCCAATTCCAAGCATTGTAATGCGACTTGAAATAGGAAAGTAATACTAAATAGTTATAAAGAAATGTTTGGTAAATGATAAAAATACAATGAATCCTAGACATTCAGAAATAAGGTTTTCTTTGGTATTAAAAAATTCTTCATTTGATTTATTGTTCTACTTCATTTATAAAATTCATCCAAGCTAAAAGTGGATATTGATTTTTCTGAAATTTTCATAGTGCAGAGCATGTATATGATGGTCAATTAGTTTTCTTGGAATTTATGTTAAATTCTTTATTAGGCTTAGCAACTCTAATAAAATTTTCTCGCAGCTGGTGCCGTGGCTCACTTGGTTAATTCTCTGCCTGCACACTGGCATCTCATATGAGCACCGGATTGTAGTCCCGGTTGCCCCTCTTCCAGTCCAGCTCTCTGCTGTGGCCCAGGAGGGCAGAGGAGATTGGCCCAAGTGCTTGGACCCTGCACCCATGGGAGACCAGGAGGAGGTACCTGGCTCCTGGCTTCAGATCGGTGCAGTGCTGGCCGTGGCGGCCACTGGGGGAATGAACCAATGGAAGGAAGACCTTTCTCTCTGTCTCTCTCTCTCACTGTCTAACTCTATCTGTCAAAGAAAAAAAAATTTTTTTCTCAAAATAGGAAACTTGAATGTAATGAGTCTTCATATAATTTGCTTCTATTGGTAACTAAACAGCTTCTAAAATACATAACAGAAATTAAAATTATAGAAAAACAGATTTATTATGTTTACATAGATACACACAAATATATACAGCAATTTTGTCATCAACATGCAAACTATTATTTGTATTTATTTTATTTTATTTTATTTTATTTTTTTAAAAAATTTTATGTATTTACTTGAGAGACAGAGTTACAGACAGTGGGAGAGAGAAACAGAGAGAAAGATCTTCCATCTACTGGTTCATTCCCCAAATGGCCGCCATGGCTGGAGCTGAGCTGATCCAAAGCCAGTAGTCAGGAGCTTCTTCCAGGTCTGCCACATGGGTGCAGGGTCTCAGGCACTTGGGCCATCTTCCACTGACTTCCCAGGCCATAGCAGAGAGCTGGATTGGAAGAGGAGCCACTAGGACTAGAACCAATGCCCATATAGGATGCCAGAGCTGCAGGCAGAGGATTAACCTACCGTGCCACAGTGCTGGCCCCCATTTATTGTATTTAATTCAACAATCCTAGGCTTCAAATTAAAATTTGAGGGTAAAACTTTTGAGTGGTGTGGGTTTACCTACTGACCGAGTAGTACAGCTTCAAAATAGCAAAGAGTTTGACTTATTCAGTCTTTTGAGTGATGAATATATTTGGTTAAAATACGAAAACCTACATGATTTTTTTTTTAAAGAATTGATTAATTATCTATGCAATTTCCAATTTAACACCAAGATTTTTTAATCATTTGCAATTATCTTTATACACAGAAGATCGATTTAATATTATAGTATGTAAGGATTTCATCAGTTTGCACCCACACAGAAACACAAAGTGAAAAAATACTGTTTCATTACTAGTAATAGCGTTATTTCAAATTGGATAACAGATTAAGGACGGATCCCTCATGAGACATAAGTACACAGTGACTCCTGAAATTGATTTAACAATTTGACACTCTTGTTTATGGCGTCAGTAATCTCCCCAGGCTCTAGTCATGAGTTGCCGAGGCTATGGAAGCGTCTAGGGTTCGCCGACTTTGATCTTAATCCGACAGGGTCATAGTCAAATTGGAGGTTCTCTCCTCCCTTCAGAGAAAGGTACCTCCTTCTTTGATGGCCCCGTTCTATCCGGTGTGATCTCACTCGCAGAGATCTTTCATTTAGGTCTTCTTTTTTTTGTTTTTCAGAGTGTCTTAGCTTTCCATACCTAAAGTATTCTCATGGGCTCTTGAGCCAGATCCGAATGCCTTAAGGGCCGATTCTGAGGCCAGAGTGCAATTTAGGACATCTGCCATTCTATGAGTCTGCTGTGTATCTCGCTTCCCATGTTGGATCATTCTCTCCCTTTTTCTCTGTCTTTAATGTACTGTACATTGTGAATTAATACTATAACTGGTACTCCAACAATAATTTCAGTTTGTGTCTCAATGTGAGGGCAAACTGTTGAAATCTTTACATAATATGTTCTAAACTGATCTTCTGTGTATAAAGAGAATTGAAAATGAATCTTGATGTGAACAGAAGGGGAGAGGGAGCGGGAGAGGGGAGGGTAGCGGGAGGGAGGGAAATTGTGAGGGGGGGAGCCATTGGAATCCATAAGCTATACTTTGGAAATTTATATTCTTTAAATAAAAGCAAAAAAAAAAAAAGAAATATAAAAAAAAAATACGAAAACCAAAGCTTAGAAGTGGCAGAACTAAGACTGGGATTTGAATTAAGTTTTTTAGAGCCCCAAAAATTTGCTCTGAGAGAAGTACAAAGAGAAAGAATATTATTTTATTAACTAAAGTCAAAAAGATATTAAATGTAATTTGTTATGTGTACTATAACAAATATTTTAATATTTTAATGAGTTTTATTGCCTTTCTTTCATTTTTTAAACTGCTTTATTTTGGTATAATTTACATACAATAAAATTAATCAGCTTTACTCTAATAAAGTTTTGACAGATTCAACCATTTGAATAACACAAAAAAGATTACAAGCAACTTTGTCATCTCTAAAATGTCCCTCCAGCCTCCCAAAAGCCAATAACCAATAGCCACCAGTCATTCTCCTGGAAACCACTGACCTGCTTTCTACCACTAATTTTTGCTTTTTTCTAAAATCCCCGTAGAAATAGAACCATGGTTCATGACCTCTTTGCATCTTATTTACTCCATGTATAATGATTTCAAGATCCATCCCTGTTCTATATCAGTAGGTTGTTGTGTTTTTTTAATACTGATTAACACTTCATTGGAGAAATGTGCCACCATTTATTTATTGACATTTGAGGCATTTCCAGTTTTTGATTATTAAGGCAAAAAGTTCCATGAACAATCTGGTGTTGAAATTCTCAAACAGCACACAATCTGTTAACAAAAGGAAAGCAAACAAACAAAAAAACTGAATTTAAAAGAAAAAGCTAAAAAAAAAAAAAAGCCTGTGATATCACTTTTTAGAATTAAAGGACTGAGGATCTTGAAAAGAATAATGAAGCAAACTTTCATTTTATACATAAGGTGCTGGCTTCTTTGGAGACTATTTCCTTCATTAAATTTATTTTTAGAGGTTTCCTGGAACATAGATTAAAGTTGCTCTTTTGTTTTATTGTTTTTTGTTTGGTTTTTGTCTTGCTTTTGTTTTTATCTTTACCAAAGTTTGCTTATAAGAGCTACCTCATCCATATAGTCCATGGATGTTATTCATTATTGTTTCTTTCACAGATAAGACATGAAAATGCTTTTACCTTTTTAGTTTCCAAATATTTTTGCTATATTACATATTAAAATTAATTAGGAGTTGAGTCCAATTACTTATGATACCACTTTGTAATAATCCATTAGTTCAAAAGAGAGCTGTTGGTACTTAGAAACAAATGTATACAAATTGTTATCATTTGATGTAATTTCTATGAAATAATTATTTTAATGCAGCCAATGGTTGGACCCTCATCTTAAAAAAATACCAAACACAGATAATGTAATTTTAAGGCTAGAGATGTTGTAAATATCATCATTAAGATTTACTTACTTTGATACAAAAGTGAAATAAGACAAATAAAGAGGCTAATGAAAACATAGAATTTGTGTCTGCAGTTGCCCATGCCATGCAATTGTGAAATCCAAAATTCTCTAGTGAAAGCTTGTCCTTTTTTTGCCAAGTATTTATTTATTCACTCTCAGTACTACATTCATCCACCATTTCTTGCTGTGTGAGGTAAGATCTGGGTCCTCTAACGAGTTTTTCCTTGGGCAGCTGGCATGATGTTAAGTTTTGTCGGTACGAATTACTGCAGTCATTACAGGAAGAAGATTCTCCTGCCACTCTCCACTCTGCCCACTGTGCTGGCTTCCTTGGCTTCCCGACCAGCTAGTGCCTGCACTGTAGGAGCTTCCCTTTCTTCCCTTTGGCATCCAGTACCGGGAGCACTGAGCAGACAGGAGTACCAGCAACAAGCAGTTCCCTTGGATCACTCTTCCATCACACACAGACACACATACGCACACATACGCACACACAAGCCCACACACAGCTTAGTTCTGTAGCAGAGTACCTCTACTTTCCCAGCAACATCAGGATTTACAGCAGGTTCTGGAGAGCAGAGTTTCAGAAGTTCATCAAGCAAGCATGACAGCAAGTTTTCTTTCATTCTTTGAGCCTCAACATTGCCAACCCCTTAAGGTTTGGAGTTAAGCTTTGCCTTATATTCATTGGAGTTATTTTTATTTTATTAGTCAGCCGCACATTAATCCAGTCCCCTCTAATAGTTAATACTTCTTTCCGTTGACCTTTTCCTGTTTAAATTAGTGTTCTGTTTCTTTCTCCTAACTAAACTGTGACTGATACACCATCCAAAGCCATCTATTTCTGGAGGATTATTAAGACTCTTAGTTTTACATTTCCTGATATAATGGCAGTCTATGTCTTATATCTTTTCAACTAGGACACATTTAGCCATGGATCAATACTCTGAAGATTAACTGCTGCTTTAGTGTTCAAAAGTGTTTAATAAAGTCTTTTTTTTCCCACAGAGTTCTAAAGATTTTCCTCTTCTGGCATATTTTCCAGAAGACAAATTCTTTAGTATTATGTCATTTGGAGCCTGTTGCAGGAGTGTGAAGAATGTAGCTGTTTGTAAGACTGCATATATTGTACACATCTCATTGATATTTTATGATCTATTCCTTAGCTAAGTTAGAGTTCAAAATCAGGAGAAAAACATACATAATTTTATACAATTCCACCCTCTAACCTCCACTCTGTGATTCTGCATTCTGTGGTTTTGATTACACTCAGCAAACCATAGTGCAAGATTATTAAATGGAAATAAACAATAGTTTTAAATGTTGTGCCCTTCTGAATACCAGGGTACCATCGTAAATCTCATGCTGGCTTGCTCTGCCCCACTTGGCATGTGAGTCATCTTTGTCCGTGTCCCATGTTGTATGTATTGTGCAACCATTAGTCACCTGGTAACCATCTGCATCATCAAATGAACTATCACAGCACCACCACAGTCAGATAATAACCTGAGTACTGCCGCTGACAACTCAGATATGCTACAGAAACCACAAAGTGCTTCTGTTAAGTGAGATGTGAAGACTTGAGGTTTGTGGAAAATGCAGTCAAAATATAAATTTATTTTGATACAAATATTTTGAGATCCATCCCTCTTTTTTCATAATATATAATTTCCATTAACTTTTCGACGGTGTCTTATATAATAAGGATATTTTATTAAAATGTGTTGTTATAATTGCTCTACTGTATCATTATTGTGGATAATTATTTATTGTGTCTAACTTGTAAATTAAACTTTAACATAGGTGTGCACATAAAATAAAACCCAGTAAAAATACATTTTCACAGCATCCACAGTTTCAGGCATCCACTGGGTATCACAGAATATGTTTCCTGCTCCTCCCCCAGCAGATAAGGGGTGGATATGTAGTGTCACATTTGCCACTGAAAGTTTTGAGACGTGGACAAATTGGATATCACGGACATGAGAGCAAGAGGCAACATTTCTGGTCAATGAAGTACAAGAGTATCAGATAAATTTCCTAATGTTGTTTTAAAATATCATTGGTTCACATTACTTTTAATAAGTATGATAATGACAGGGACAATAAAGTTCCTTGGAGAGTAATAAACTTTTTCAAATTTCTCTGTTATCTATAAAATTATTAATGTAACTGTATGGATAGGTAGGAAATACACAGATTGAGACACAAAATCAAGTGAAATCTTTGACTCTAGTTAGAGCTGTAGTTCTCTTGGGAAAATAAAAACATATGAATCCATTCTAAATATAAGCAAAATTGAAAAAAAATATAAACATGTTTTCAAAAACTCATAAAATTAAGTGATCGTGGGAATAAACTCTTGAGGATCTCTGTTTTACTGAGAATTAGGAGGACACACTTTTTGAGTTTTACCAAAGAGGATCGCCAGGTTCTTCATGGAGAAAATCAACTATAATCTTTAGGTGGGAGATCATGAACAATGATCATTTGGTAAGAACTATACACAGAATGCTTTGATCTATATTGAGAAAATTCTCCCTTTAAGGAAATTCCTTTATCTGTGAATTATCTCACCTAAGGGGAAAGCCATTAGACAACTAGAGCTTCCAATACTCTCCTTATCTCTCCTAATGGTAAGGTTACACTCAAATATTCTGGTGCAGTAAGAGAGGAGGAAAAATTTAAGTTTACAGAATGCTTCTCCTCTCTAATACCTCACCAACACATCAACAGAATTCCAGTAACACTGAATTACAAATGAACTACAAAGCACAGACTCTGTTTAAAATGGAGCTATAATTTAAAACCAAAGACAACTGGACAGACATAAAACAAGGATGCTAGAGAATTTAGAAACAATTGAAAGCAACAGAAAATGTTAAACACACCCAAGCTTACAGTTGGACAAATATGAACCTTCACACTAAAGATCTATTTATCTGTACTTGGATTATAGTTACCTGATATGTATGTCTTACCTTCACCAAATTGCAAGGCATGCTAAAAGGCAATTGGAACATGAAGAAAGAATGCCAACAATAGGGTAGGACTCACATACCATTCTAAAAGGAGAGCACAGGTATTAGAAACAAAAGTATTTAAATGATGGTATAGAATTATCCCAAATCCATGCAGAAATAAACCACCACTGAAAAAACTAAATAGGGCTAATACCAAACTAAATAGGACTAATACCAAAAATACCAAAATAAGTTAATAATAATCCAAAGGTACAAAATAAAAGACAAGGAGAAAATCTTGAAAATAGCTAGAGGGTAGTGGAAACTTATCTCCGGAAAATCAAAAACGAGAATTACATCAAACTACTTTGCCAAACCAGGCGAGCAAGAAAAGAATTTTAAAATGTTAAGTTAAAATAAATCAAGAAAAATATATCAGTGTAGAGTTCTGATTTTGGCAAAAATTACCCTTCAAAAGTGAATGATAAATTAACAATTTGATAGATATCCAAAAACCAGAGGAACCTGTTACCTCCCAGCAAGACATGTTAAAAGAAGCTCTTCAGAGAGAAGGAAAAATTAATTCATGTTAAAATTTCCTCAAAGTGGCTGATGTAATATATATTATTTTTGGTGAATTTGTGCCATATAGAGTGATAATTCAAAGACTGACACTTACAGTATAAATAGTCTCCCTGGCGAAGTTATATGATGATGTTTAAACTGAGATATAAGTATGAGAGTAAACCAAGATCAGAACCAATACAGTCCCTCTCCAGCCTCTGGAATTCTCAGTCCAGGACTAGCTTTTACATGATATCCAACTCTCAGCTCCTCATCTTATATTCATCATCCCAAACTTCAAGATCTCAGTTCCTAAACTTGACCCTCTTACTGGCCTATTAGTTTTATCATTACTAGTACCAACAGCATAGGCCACTCATATTGTCAAAGGTGTGTATAGATTATCACAAGATCAGAGTATCAGGTGACTATCACAGTTCACGTTCAGTTCTGCAAAGGAAGAAGTGGACTTGGCCTTTCCAAGTGATATTTAACATTTATGTTCCTAAACACATGGCAATACATATTAGTGCAAGTGGTTACCCAACAGTAACTCTTGTGCATAATGTAAATCATCTATGAGGTTTATTTTTTGCTGGTAGGTGGGAATTTAAGTACCATATTCTAGCTCAGATACTGCTGAGTTCTTAGATACTGATATAAAATGAATTTAATATAGCTACTCCCTGTGGCTATACATTTGACAACCAACTTTCAAAATATTCCAAGGAGCAAAAATAAAATGAATTAAAAACATACACACAGAAACCTGACATATCAATGTCATCACAATTTATCAAGAATTTTTATCTGGGAAAATAAAATCTATTATTCATGTTAAATGGCACAACATTTCCAGTCATTCAAAAATATAATCATGTATTGATTTCTATGTAAGTGACAAGTACTAACCTTTTTGATATAAAAATGAAAATTGTCTTGCTGCACAAGGAATTCACAGCACATTTTCAGAAGCAGATACATAAACTATCCATCATATCCATCATAATATTTTCTGATAGGAACAGTTTCTGTAGCATATATTAGTAGTGCGCAAACATGTGAAATCCATGTGCTACTATTTGGGCAATTGGGGATGAATGAGGTAGTGTATGATGATATTTCACAAAGAAAGGAATTTGTACTAATTGCTGACTTGAATGACATGTAAAACATCCAATGGCTATGGTATTCTCTCTGGAAAAATAACAAGGGGAGAAAGTACAGGGAATTCTCTAGACACCAATATCATACAGTTGGTGTTTGGTGTGCACTTAACCACTACCTTTCAACACCCAGAAGCTGAAAGATTCTGTAAAATTTTCACCAGTTTCTCTATGAGTTGTCAGACTTGTCTGTAAGGATTATCTGCAGCATGATTCATTTGTTTTAGCTATAAAGTTCCTTTATGGACATAAAGTTCTCAGGTTTTGTTTAATTTTGTATATGTCTGTATTTTGATCAGAGTTCCACTTACATCTTAATATTTTTTAAACTGTTGTATTACTTAATTGCAACTTATTTTGAGAGAACTGAGATACACACACACACACACACATATATATATATATATATATATAGTTATGAATAATTTAAACAATCACTGCCCACCTTAAGAAATCAAACATACCTAAGCATACATTGTGACTTCCTTCCTCAAACTCTCATAATCTGTCAGTAATCCATAGCTTTCATTTGGCATGCCAACTTAAATCACAATCATAGAGGGATTCTCAAAGAATAATGGTTTATATTTTGGAGTAGCAGAGCAATTCAATGATAATACATGAGCTATGGTGAACTAAGATCATGGCATTAGCATACTGGTGTAAGTTGTGTTGTAGAAGTGTTCTGTCCATATCATCTTTTCTGAATTCTTGCAGTTAAAAAAAAAAAAACCTCTAAATACAAATTATGTTACAGAGATATGTCCAAATACACAAATGTTTTAAGCATGGGTATGTTCAGAATAAGAAAGAATATGTTTCAGGCCTTTAAAAGGTTTTTGAGAAAAGTTTATTTCAAACAGACAGGTTAAGCCCATTCATTACTTCCTGGCTCTAATTTTATCTGGCTTTACAAGCTGGATTCTACATTGTTCTTATCAAGTTTCACAGGTCTTTGTAATTATCATCTGTTAAGTGGCAGAATCATGTCCTGCAGAAATTCATATGTAAAAATAGCTATCCCCAGTAATTTATTTGGAACTTATTTGGAGATAGGGTCTTCACAGAGGTAACCAAGTTAAAACGCAGCCGTTAGGGTGTGTCCAAAATGCAATGAAATTAATATCTTTTGAGAAGGGAACATTGGGACACAGAATTCATCATAGAGGAAAGTCTGTGAGATGAGACAAAGGTGGAAGACAGTCAAACAGAACTCACCAGAAAGGGATCTGAAACAGATCCTTCCCGTTAAGTCCTCAGAAAGAAGGAAACTTGTCAGCACTTTGACCTCAAACTTTGATCCCCCCAAAGAGTGTGAAAATAATTTCCTGTTGTCTAAACCACTCAGTCTTTGGTGCCTTGGTAGTGCAGTTTTTGAAAATAAATGCACAGTGTACATCTTTATGTTTCATTACATATGTTATTATGAGTTAGCAATGTGTAATTTTACTTTGCTTATGCTAAATGCTATAAAATTATGTCAAAAATTCTCTTGATTTTCTGTGGTTATTTTGATAGTTTATCTGAGGAGTGAGTTGGCAAGAATTGTTTTAATATATCTTCAGTGTTCTATATCATTTTTTTCATTTTTCTAAATCACCTACCCTCCGTCATCACCTCCTTTGTGTGAGGAAATGTTGGCAAGCCTTACAAACCAGGAGCAGACCAAAGTCCTCAGCACCAGGCAATTTGAGTTTATAGGACTCTGCCTTCCCTACACATAAAGAACCCTATTGAAGTTGATAGCACCTGTTACTCCTACTACTGGAAGACAAATGGTGCTGGGGTGGGTGGGAGAAGCAGGAGAATGGGGTTAGTCCATGGACCCAGTAAGAGTTAAACATGGGAAGTACTCATTAGGCAATTGCAACAAATAATCCTGCTTATCTTTCCACATGCTTATACATATGTAAGGTATAAGGTAGGGGTCTTGTTTTATAATTCTGCATGCATAGATCCAATTTCTCCAACACCATTTTTGAAGTGACTGAAGAACCCACCTCTTGAATCCTCACTTTCTGCATCCCAGGATGTTCATTAGCAGGAAGTTTAAATCTGGAGCAGAGCTAGGAACTGAACCTACGCATGTAGATATGGGATATAGGTGTCTTGCTAAATGGTTTAACCTGTAGGCCAAACGCCAGTACTTCATAATGAGTTTTCTTTCTACAAAAAATCAAATGGTATTCCATTTTCATTTCCTCACTATCTCTCAAATATTTCATTTTATCTGAAGAAAAATATCTTTCTTATTTTATATTTAGTTTTTAATTGTTGTACAAAATTTGCACAAATTTATTGGGTGCCATCTGATGTTTGGATTCATGTATACTTTGTGTAATATTAAAACCAGAGTAAACATTTGCATCTCTTCAAACTGTTATTTCTTTATGGGAAAATGTTCAAAATCCATTCTTATATATTTACAAATGTAAAAAAGGAAATTAAAAATCTTATACTATTCATATGATAAAGGCACAAAATAACAAAATATACATTTACTTGTGAATACTAACAGAAGAAAATACTAAATAACTTAATAGGACACACAAGACATTCCACACACTTTGTGCTACTGAGCTAGACAAGTAATAGCAAGGATAACAAACAAAGTAATTTGTAGCCAATAAAAAGTTAAGAAAACACTGAATCTATATGTGAAGAGGCTTCAAAACGTTCATAGAAAACTTACATTCTTTTTAATCTATGTCATGAAATATTTGAATTCCCCTTGGTAACTAAGAATATATAGACAATTGAGAAATATCTAGATATACCTATAACATTTCAATATCTTAAACTATTCAAAGAGGTCATCTGTTTCCTGGAAAATGAGAAAGGTAACAATGTATTTTCATTTACACTTATTAAGTTATTTAAACTCTCATGTTATTTTTTCATTAATATTTAGTAATTAAGCAGCTATATGTTCATAATATCATAAACCTTTAGGAGTAATAACTATATTTATGCTACATAAATCATCTTTATTGAATAACCACCAAGGTTTTGTTTTAAAAGTGTAGATTCTTAGACCTACTGCAGTTTTATACAGAATCACTTTAAGTGGGATCCTGTGGTGGAATGAGAAGGCCATGCCAAGAAGGCCACTGGCAAGCGAGCGTCGGTTACTCAGGAATGGCTTTGAAACCCACCTGGCAATGGAGCCTGCCTGGCAATAGGCTGTGATTGGATGGCTTCGGATACTGCCTGGCAATGGGCTGTGACTGGTTTGGACAAAAACCACCCCCCTGAACGGATTGGCTGCCTTGGCTATATAAGCTGCCGTACCAACTGAAATAAATGAGTCTGCAGGCTGCTCGCTTCTGGCCGGCTTTCACTAACTCCTGGGGTCTGTGTGGTGACTCTGTGCCTCTTGCCGCCACTGCGCTCCTCTTCTCAGAATGAATCCACAGCAACAGGATCCAATAATACTGTTGTGAATAATTGTGCCTGATCCCACTAATGATGGATAACATCTGTGGATAGTCCAACATTCCAGGGAGTAAGGAATCTTTCCAGGATGAGTTGCCTGTTTCCATTTTTCCTCCTTCCCCAATTGTTAGTTATCTCTTCTGACAAAAAGAGAAATGAGTAAAACCTTCTAGTTGATACAGGGTGCTCAAATGATGAAGAGGCAATCTGAGAAGCTTCAAAGGAAAGCCTAAATTTGTCTACTGGCTATTTGTTGAGTTCTGACCTTAATTCAGGAATCAAACCCCAAAAGTTTTGAAATGTGGGATGAAATCACCAGATTTAGTGCATCTTAGAATGTGGAAAAGGGCTGGTGTGGGGCTGGATGGTCAAATCTGCACATGTGAAGCTGGCATCCCATATCAGAGTGCTGGTACTAGGCCAGCTGCTCTGTTTCCAATCTATTTTTAATTTTTTTTAGTTTGCCTGGAAAAACATTGGAAGATAAATTACTTGAGCCACTGCCAACCATGTGGGAGACTAAGATGGAGCTCCTGGCTTGTGGCTTTTGCTTAAACTAGCACTGGAGATTGTAGGCATTTGGAAAGTAAACCAGTAAATGGAAAATCTCTCTTTGTCTCTCTCTTCCTCTCTCTGTATAACTGTGCCTTTTAAGTAAAAAAATAAATAAATCTTACAGAAAGAAGATATGTGCAGGGACAAAGTTTAACAAAAACACATGACCATACTCCCCATCAGTAGGTTTTCTGATTATGAGGTTGATAAATAGGCAAATAAAAGGGTTAAGATGAAAATTACAAGAGCAAGGCTGTATTTCTTGAAGTTTTTTTTTAACACTGTAGAGGACCAGACATATTTAGAATAATGGGTAAAATAGATGGACTACACATGGGGAATAACAGGTACAAATCAGAGATAGGCTGAGAAATACCAAAACTACAACCAACTCCAGAAACATCTAAATCCCTAAAACAATTGAGACAATCAATCCCTCAACTTTTTGCCTGCTCAAGCAGAGGGTACCCCTCTTGAGTTAAACACAACATCATAATCTGGGCCAGTATTGTGACATAGCAGGATAAGCTTCCTCCTACAATGCCAGCATCCTGTATGAGTGCTGGCTCCAGTTCAAGCTGCGCCACTTCCTATCCAACTCTGCTAATGCTCCTGGGAAAGCAGCAGGCCCCTCCCAACCACAAAGGGGATTCAGATGGACTTGCCAGCTCATGGTTTCTCCCTTGCCCAGCCCTGGACATTGAAGCCATTTCAGGAGTGGACAGGGATGGAAGATTCTCTCTCTCTCTTTCTTCTCTCTCTCTCTCTCTCTCTCTCTCTCTCTCTCTCTCTCCCCTCATTTTCTCTCTGTAAAACTCTCTTTAAAGAAAATAAATAATTTTTTGAAAATCATCTAGAGCATTTCAGTTTGTTTTATTCATAAGTCAAAGGTTATTGGGCTTTGAAAGACTGTATGCCCTTTAGTAAATAAATAACATATAATACCATCTGAGAAAAAAGCAAACTAAATCTACAGAAAAAGATGAAGTATGAACAGTTAATGGGAAAAAGGAAGATAAGCAAAAATTTTTAAAAAGGGAGAATTCATTAGGTTTACAGTGATATCCAGAATTATCTGATGGTGCTTCCAGAATCATCTTTCATATTTAAAAAAGACTGAATTTACAGATTCAATGAGATATCAATCAACATTCCAAAGACATTCTTCATAGATCTGGAAAAAATGATGCTGAAATTCATATGGAGGCACAGGAGACCTCGAATAGCTAAAGCAATCTTGTACAACAGAAACAACAACAAAAAGCCGGAGGTATCACAATACCGATTTCAGGACATACTACTGGGCAGCTATTATCAAAACAGCAATGATACTGGTACAGAAACAGATGGATAGACCAATGGAACAGAATAGAAACACCAGAAATCAATCCAAACATCTACAGCCAAATTATATTTGATCAACGATCCAAAACCAATCCCTGGAGTAAGGACAGTCTGTTTAATAAATGGTGCTGGGAAAACTGGATTTCCACGTGCAGAATCATGAAGCAAGATCTCTACCTTTCACCTTACACAAAAATCCACTCAACATGGATTAAAAATTTAAACCTACGACCCGACACCATCAAATTATTAGAAAGCATAGGAGAAACCCTGCAAGACATAGGTACTGGCAAAGACTTCTTGGAAAATACCCCAGAAGCACAGGC
Source organism: Sylvilagus floridanus (assembly GCA_949820135.1). Taxonomy (NCBI): domain Eukaryota; kingdom Metazoa; phylum Chordata; class Mammalia; order Lagomorpha; family Leporidae; genus Sylvilagus; species Sylvilagus floridanus. Next base: position 96,172,384 of record OX463225.1, read on the forward strand.
AGTCAAAGCCAAAATTAACTACTGGGATTGCATCAAATTGAAAAGTTTCTGTACTGCAAAATAAATAGTCAGGAAAGTGAATAGGAAACCGGAAGAATGGGAAAATATATTTGCAAACTATGCAACAGATAAAGGGTTGATAACCAGAATCTACAAAGAAATCAAGAAATGACACAACATCAAAACAAACAACCCACTTAAGAGAGGGGCCAAGGACCTCAATAGATATTTTTCAAAAGAGGAAATCCAAATGGCCAACAGACACATGAAAAAATGTTCAAGATCCCTTGCAATCAGGGAAATGCAAATCAAAACCACAATGAGGTTTCACCTCACCCTGGTTAGAATGGCTCACATTCAGAAATCCACCAACAATAGATGCTGGAGAGGATGTGGGGAAAAAGGGACACTAATCCACTGTTGGTGGGAATGCAAATTGGTGAAGCCACTATGGAAGTCAGTCTGGAGATTCCTCAGAAACCTGAATATAACCCTACCATTCAACCCAGCCATCCCACTCCTTGGAATTTACCCAAAGGAAATTAAATTGGCAAACAAAAAAGCCGTCTGCACAGTAATGTTTATTGCAGCTCAATTCACAATAACTAAGACTTGGAACCAACCCAAATGCCCATCAACAGTAGACTGGATTAGGAAATTATGGGACATGTACTCTACAGAATACTATACAGCAGTCAAAAACAATGAAATCTGGTCATTTGCAACAAAATGGAGGAATCTGGAAAACATCATGCTGAGTGAATTAAGCCAGTTCCAAAGAGACAAATATCATTTGTTTCCCTTGATTGGCGACGACTAACTGAGCACCAAAGTGGAAACCTGTTGAAGTGAAATGGACACTATGAGAAACAGTGACTTGATCAGCTCTTGTACTGACTGTTGTTGTACAATGTAATACTTTATCCATTGTAGTATTTTTTTTTATCCTAGTACTAGTGGTTGAACTCTGTAATTAACACACAATTATTCTTAGGTGTTTAAATTTTAACTGAAAAGTGATCCCTGTGAAATATAAGAGTGGGAATAAGAGAGGGAGGAGATGTACAATTTGGGACATGCTCAATCAGAACCGCCCCAAATGATGGAGTTAGAATTGTGCCAGGGGATTCCAATACAATCCCATCAAGGTGGCATGTACCAAGCCCATCTCATTACTCCAAGTTATCAATTTCAGCTCACAATTGATCACACTGATAGGTCTAAGAGTCAAAGGGATCACACAAACAAGACTAGTGTCTGCTAATACTAACTGATAGAATCAAAAAGGGAGAGAATGATCCAACATGGGAAGCAGGATACACAGCAGACTCATAGAATGGTAGATGTCCTAAATAGCACTCTGGCCTCAGAATCATCCCTTAAAGCATTTGGATCTGGCTCAAGAGCCCATGAGAATACTTTAGGCATGGAAAGCTAAGACACTCTGATAAACGAAAAAAAAGAAGACCTAAATGAAAGATCTCTGCGAGTGAGATCCCAGTGGAAAGAACGGGGCCATCAAAGAAGGAGGTACCTTTCTCTGAAGGGAGGAGAGAACGTCCACTTTGACTATTACAGTGTCGGAATAAGATCGAAGTCGGTGAACCCTAAAGGCTTCCATAGCCTCGGCAACTCATGACTAGAGCCTAGGGAGATTACTGACACCATAAACAAGAGTGTCAAATTGTTAAATCAACTTCAGGAGTCACTGTGTACTTACGTCTCATGAGGGATCTGTCCTGTCCTTAATGTGTTATCCAATGTGAAATAATGCTATTACTAGTACTGAAACAGTATTTTTACACTTTGTGTTCTGTGTGGGTGCAAACTGATGAAATCTTTACATAGTATATACTGAATCGATCTGTATATAAAGATAATTGCAAATGATTAAAAAATCTTGGTGTTAAATTGGAAATTGCATAGATAATTAATCAATTCTTTAAAAAAATCATGTAGGATCTCTGTCCTTAATGTGCTGTACATTGTGAATTAATATTATAACTAGTACTCCAACAGTATTTTCATTTTGTGTCTCTATGTGAGGGCAAACTGTTGAAATCTTTATGCAATATGTACTAAACTGATCTTCTGTGTATAAAGAGAATTGAAAATGAATCTTGATGTGAACAGAAGGGGAGAGGGAGCGGTAAAGGGGAGGGTAGCGGGAGGGAGGGAAGTTGTGTGGGGTGGAGCCATTGTAATCCATAAGCTGTACTTTGGAAATTTATATTCTTTAAATAAATGCTTTATATATATAAAAAAAGACTGAATTAGTAGCATATCATATGTATATAGTAAAATACAAGATTTATGAACTGGAAAATAGGTTAATGAAAAACAATTTCCAAAGAGGAAAGAAAGTTAGAACAATGACATTATAAAATACATAAAGGGTAAACCAAATTTTCTGCATATATATATATAACTGGGAATTTAGAAGACAAGAGAAATAGAAAAATAGCAATAATGTTTTTCAACATCTAGGTGTGAAATTCAGAGATTACATTCAGAGTCCCAAATATCTCAGTGTACCACAAACAGATTACACAATGTAATAACAAAATGATAGAAATGTAAAGATGAAGAAAATAGCTTAGAAACACTGGAGAAAAAAAAATACCTTACTTCCAACACAGTAACAGTAAGACTGAAGACTTACTTTGTAATGGAAATATGGGAGAAGTCATAAACATTGATTTTAAAGAATTGAATGAAAGTAACCTTCAGTTTGAATTTCTGTGCCTAAAATTCAATGTAAATAGTGACACATTCTGACAAGCAAAAACTGAAGGATTTGTCAGTAGCAATTCGTCACTACAAGAAAGGATAAAAACAATTCTTGCCTTAGATGGGAAATAATTTTAGTTGAAAAGATGGGGATTCTGCCGGCACCGCGGCTCAATAGGCCAATCCTCCACCTTGCGGCACCAGCACACCGGGTTCTAGTCCCAGTCAGGGTGCCGAATTCTGTCCTGGTTGCCCCTCTTCCAGGCCAGCTCTCTGCTGTGGCCCAGGAGTTCAGTGGAGGATGGCCCAAGTGCTTGGTCCCTGCACCCCATGGGAGACAGGAGAAGCACCTGGCTCCAGCCTTCGGATCAGCGGCCATTGGAGGGTGAACCAACGTCAAAGGAAGACTTTTCTCTCTGTCTCTCTCTCTCACTGTCCACTCTGCCTGTCAAAAATAAATAAATTAATTAATAAAAGATGGGGATTCATCAGGGAACTAAAATTCTGAAAGGTTAAATAAATTCAATGATACACATTTTTATTGTATGCATAAAGTATTAATCAGAAACTGTAGTAAATACAAGTGGCAAAAATTGTGGGTACATGATAAATACAATTGAAAATCTGAATTATTGGAGGTATCAGTAGATGTGTAAAATAATTTATATTGAACAACATTATGTCAAATGTATATTTTCGAAGTTATAGGAAATTTTTTGAATTTTTAGGAAATTAGCTAAAGTAGTACTGAAAGAAACCCAGGAAATCTCAAAGTTAAGAACAACTAAAATTCCCAGTAAAAATAGGAATATAAAACTAATGAGCTGATAAAAAATAGCAATAATACTACCACACACTCACCAGTGTAAGTGATTACATTAACTATCATCTGAGTAGATTCTCCAAATAAAAAACAAGTATTTTCAGATTTGATTTACAAAAAGCTAAGCCTAAGTGTATGCTATTTGCAATAGACCTATTTTATACATGTGAATGCTGCATAAAGATAAAAGGGAACTATAGAGAGTTATATTTTGTGAAAAGCAAGAAAGCTAAGTAATAACATTTAAAAAGATATTAGAGCAAGTGATAGTATTAATAATAAAGGCTGTATCTTCATCCTTAAACATATTTTTTCTTTGCACAGATTGTTTATGGGTGCCTGATTATTTTGTGTTAGTTCACTAAAGGCTATTACAAAGTGCATATATGTAAATACACACATACACATACATATGTAAGAGCAGAATAAGCTTCAATAGATGACACTACACTAAAAGTGCGTTGCTCCCTCAGGGTAACTCATATGACACATTACCTTCTGGCACACAGATCAAGCTACTATATACTTAAATTTGATAGTAAAGCTGTATTCCTTTGGGGAGTATAACATTGCGTTTAAGAATTCAAACACGTCTAGTCAGACAAAATTTAAGGACAAAACAATGTTCTACACGGATTTAAAAGTAAGTGTATTGGAACCACTGGAGAAAAATAGGAAAAGAGCTTGAATAACATATTAAGATTTTTGCACCCACTCAGAAACACAGAGTGTAAAAATACTGTTTCAGTACTAGTAATAGCATCACTTCACATTGGATAACACATTAAGGACAGATCCCTCATGAGACGTAAGTACACAGTGACTCCTGATGTTGATTTAACAATTTGACACTCTTGTTTATGGCGTCAGTAATCTCCCTAGGCTCTGGTCATGAGTTGCCGAGGCTATGGAAGCCTTTAGGGTTCGCCGACTTCGATCTTATTCCCACAGGGCCATAGTCAAAGTGGAAGTTCCCTCCTCCCTTCAGAGAAAGGTACCTCCTTCTTTGATGGCCCCGTTCTTTCCACTGGGATCTCACTCGCAGAGATCTTTCATTTAGGTCTTCTGTTTTTTCCAGAGTGTCTTAGCTTTCCATGCCTAAAATATTCTCATGGGCTCTTGAGCCAGATCCGAATGCCTTAAGGGCTGATTCTGAGGCCAGAGTGCTATTTAGGACATCTGCCATTCTATGAGTCTGCTGTGTATCCTGCTTCCCATGTTGGATCATTCTCTCCCATTTTCATTCTCTCAGTTAGTATTAGCAGACACTAGTCTTGTTTGTGTGATCCCTTTGACTCTTAGACCTATCAGTGTGATCAATTGTGAGCTGAAATTGATCACTTGGACTAATGAGATGGCCTTGGTACATGCCACCTTGATGGGATTGTATTGGAAACCCCTGGCACAATTCTAACTCCATCATTTGGGGCCGTTCCGATTGAGCATGTCCCAAATTTTACATCTCCTCCCTCTCTTATTCCCACTCTTATATCGATCTTCTTTATATAAAGATAATTGCAAATGATTAAAAAATCTTGGTGTTAAACTGGAAATTGCATAGACAATCAATTTTTTAAAAAAAAAATCATGTAGGATCTCTGTCCTTAATGTGCTGTACATTGTGAATTAATACTATAACTAGTACTCCAACAGTATTATCATTTTGTGTCTCTATGCGAGGGCAAACCGTTGAAATCTTTACGTAATATGTACTAAATTGATCTTCTGTGTATAAAGAGAATTGAAAATGAATCTTGATGTGAACAGAAGGGGAGAGGGAGCGGGAAAGGGGAGGGTGGGGGGAGGGAGGGAAGTTGTGTGTGGGGGGAGCCATTGTGGTCCATGAGCTGTTCTTTGGAAATTTATATTCTTTAAATAAAAGCTTTATAAAAAAAAAAAAAAAGATTTTTGATAATATTGTTTCTCCCATCTGCTAGTTCACTCCCCATATGGCTGCTATGGCTGGAGCTGAGATGACCTGAATCTAGGAGCTAGGAGTTTCATCTGAGTGTCTCACATGGATGCAGGGGCCCAAACACTTGGACCATCCTTCCTTGCTTTCTCAGGCCATTAGTAGGGAGCTGGATCGGAAGTGGAGCAGCCTGGAACTCAACTGGCATCCATATGGGATGTTGTTGCTAGCCCCACAGACTTAACCTGGTATGCCAGTGTCAGCCTCAGATAATAATGTTTCTTTTTTTTTATTTAAAGATTTATTTATTTGAAAGTCAGAGTTACACACAGAGAGAAGTAGAGGCAGAGAGAGAGAAAGGTCTTCCATCCACTGGTTCACTCCCCAGATGGCCACAATGGCCGGAGCTGTGCTGATCCAAAGCCAGGAGCCAGGGGCTTATTCAGGGTCTCCCATGTGGGTGCAGGGGTCCAGAGGCTTGGGTCATCTTCTGCTTTCCCAGGCCATAGCAGAGAGTTGGTTCGGGAGTGGAGCAGCCAGGACTCGAACAGGTGCCCATATGGGATGCCGGCACTGCAGGCGGCAGCTTTACCTATTGCCACAGTGCTGGCCCTGATAATGATATTTCTTGATCTAAGTGTTTGTTAAACGAACGCATTCGATTTGTGAAAATTCATCAAGCTCTAGAATTAAAAGATGTACATTTACCCTATGCGAGAATTTCAACATACTTGTACCAGTTAATGCTCATAGAATATCTGAAGGGAACAGACAAAATCACAAAACTATATGTAACCAAATTTGGCAAATGTATCATGCATTTCTGTCAGCAAAATAAGCAAAATCTTCTGCAGCATTAACTATTGTTGATCCTTTCACCAATTCCAGCAAAATGATTAGTATTTCCAAAACATTTTATAGTAACTGCAAGTTTTGATATAAGATATACATTTTTAGTATATATAATGTCTCGGATTAAAAAAGTTACACTGCTTTCCTGTGATAAATTTAGGTATTTTTCTCTGGATCAGGCTGAATTGGAACAATTTTCCAAAAGCAGTCTAAAATAAATGAAATAAAAGCCAAATATGTTAAAGTGATAAATACATTTTGTACATAAAACAAAGCATTGCCATGACAGGATTAATGTCCATTGCTTCAGTGTCAGAAAGAAATATGGGGAAGAATTAACAGCACATGAGGCATGAATTTAAACCACCCGAAACAAATGTTCAACAAGAGAATAAATGGAACATGAAACACCCTGTCCTTAGCCTCAGAGAGACATTGTAATTGAGAAGATTATGTTTTGTGATACACTGTGATAAATTCTATTGATGGATGGGACAGGATTGGTTTGAGCAGAAACAACATTTCTGATATCAAAGCATAATGGAAACAATCTAAATTGAATGACTAATTTACATGTTAAAACCAGTTAGGTACACTTGAATTTGTAGTCCATAAGATTTATGTAAATAAAATGTATGATTGCAATAAAAACAAATATTAAATCACATGTGTTGTAAGCATTTTTCTTAAAATATAATCAATGCAAATTTGAATTCTGCAAGTGATGATAATATTTAATGCAATGTAGTATTTTAAATAAAATATTCCAAAAAATTATTTGTAATTATTAATATTCAAAAATACTTGTGATTCACCCATTTTCCCTTACCAAAAATAGCAAGATAAAATTAATTATCTTATGTATAGTAATGGAATATTAACATTCCATCTATTTCAACTGAAATGCACACTGATGTAACAGAACTTAGAATGAATAATATTTAGTTGGAAGAATAGTCAAAGGAGTATGTGAAAATATAAAATGCATTTTAATGTGAAATTATTTTAAATTATTTCAAAGCAAATTTAGAATTCTCCTAATGCATATACCTTACTAGACGCAAAATTTACCTAATTTAATATGTATTCTAAAAACAGGAACACAGAAATGAACAAAAGTAAAAATTTAATTCTTCCATTGCTTTAACAGTGGAAGCATTAAACAAGTAAATTCAATATTAAATATTCTATAATTTTTCTAGTTTCTTTCCTAAACATAGGTTGTATTCTCTATTGACTACTACATATCAAATAAAACATGATATCTGTTTTGCTGGAACTGGCTTTTTTGGCTAAGCATAATTGATCAAGTGCTATGTGATGTTTCCATTATATTGCCAGGGAAGCTAACACAATCTGAGAGGTGAAGGGGGAGAGTGAGAGAGGGAAGGTCACAGAGGAGAGTGTGCCTCAGAAGGGTGACACTGTAAACTGCAATGGGGAATTGGCAGTTGGAGACATCAAGGGCATATTGAAGTGGGTTTTCAGATAAGACTAAAGCCTGAAAAAGGAACTGTTACAAGAATAATCTTTCATGCCCTGAAAATAAAATTAAAATATAGGGTTTTGTTTCTAAAAACTGGAGAAGTCATAAAAGTGTTTAATCAAAAGACATACATAAATATGCAATTGAAAGGGATTCTCTTCAGGATATCATTATTACAGAAGGAAAGAGCAATTACTGTATGAATATGACATATTATTATACATCTCCATGCATGACATATTATACTAGATTGTTACATATTGTATTTATGGTTATACATTTACTATAGCCTACTATATTAGTAATAACAGCTGTTCTAACTATTGTCAGCTAATACATAGTATTAACTGCTGGAACACATTTTTTACATTTTAATAGAAATGAAAAAAGGAAACAAATTTCAAATTTGAGACATGCTCACAATATCACTAATTCTGCTGGAAATAGCCTATTTAATAGGTTATATAGATTTGTTTAATTCTCCTATTATTCTTTCCAGGATTTTTATGGATCTTTATTATCTTCCAGGTAACCTGGGCAATCTAGACCCTTAGAATAACCAATACCACAGAAAGGGGCTCTCTCCTCAACAAACTTACAATGCTATATCTATCATAAACGGAGCAGGTCAGGAATTCTCAGCTGAGGTTACTGGAGAAAAATAACCCATTGAGTGTTGATGATGCCATTCATGGGGACCTGCTGTGTATAAATGGAAAAAACTGGTAGGGATGAGTTTGCCCTAGCAGTTAGGTCACAGGTTGGGACGCTCATGTCACCGCATTGGAGTATCTGTTTTCAGTTTCTGGCTCTGGCTTCTGCTTCCAGCTTTCTTTTACCTCAGACCCAAAAAAAGTAGCAGTGATGGCTCAAGTAATTGGGTTTGTACTATCGATGTTGGAGACCTGATTGATTTTCTTGCTCCCAACTTCTTCCCTGGACCAGCCATGGATATTGCAGAAATTTGGTTAGTGAATCAAAGGTTGGGAGTACTCTCACACGTGTACACACACACACACACACACACACGTAACACACCCTCTAATTTCTCTCTCTGACTCATATAATAAAGACTAATAGACCTATAATATGCATTTATTTAGATTGAAGACAATTTTTCCTAACTGTATGTTTCTGCTGTATGCTTCCATTTGTGTTTAAAAGATTACTCACAAAAACCTCATTATTAAATACTTAAAGTTAAATAACAAAAATGGAAGTTAAGGATATTAATGAATACATGGACAATAAAAGATCCTTCCTGTTCTTGAAAGCAAGTTTCCATCAGCTGCTTAACATATTAACAACTCATGACAACCATTCACCAATCAGTTGCCTATTTACTGGCTACCCCATGAGAGTGGTCTTTGCTAGCCTTTAGTTGAGCTTCTTTTTAGCAGAATCCCTGATAAAACCAGGCAGAACCAGCTACAGCCAAAGTAGCACACTAGAGTCTGTACATAGCTGAAGTGGAGAAAATACTCTGTGTGCTTCATTACAATACTTCATGACATATCAGATGTTTCAGTGGTTATCTTTGAACATATGGTGCCTGTAGAAGTGTGATTTGCCAATGTGCATGCCCAGGGGATTTTCCACAACCTCAATTCTCCTCCCTTATCATGTCTTATCTCTCCCTTTGTTCAATTATGCCCTATTAACCCTAAATTCATACCTTTCCAAACTCTATTTGGAATGGAGAGTTTGATCTTGGTCCTACCTGATTTCCTTACTTAGTCCTTGGAAACAAAGCTTCTGTCTCTCAAAACCCTTAGCTCCCATTATTTTTTCCTTGGAAGATGGTGCATAGGTGGAGTGAATTTACAGATTTTTGACATCAAAAAATAAGTTAGATATGTTAAGAGTAGGTAAGAGGAGTAAAAGGAAGATAAATTACATAGGAAATTATTTCAAAACAACTATACCAATAGGAGACTAGCTTATTGAGAAATAACAGATCAAAAGTCTAAGTTTATGTTTCAAAGAACACACAAAAATATTAAGAAAATGTGCAGAATTTACATTTAGCTGAAGACAGTAAGTTTCACCCAAACTATGATATGCATTGTGCTGTGAACAAATAGGGAGGATGCAATGCTGAGGCTGGCTGGAAGCTAAAGTTGTGTATTTTAACAGCATTCACTGAAAAGTATAATAATTCTTTCAAAATTTATATAGAATTGAATATTCAAAATAACATTAAATTATGATTTGTTGAGTTGATTTCTTAGAAACTAATCTATGTGTGATATTTAGGTAAGCTTAAATAAATTTTAAACTTGCATCTCATTTTCAAGTCCTTCATGCCCTTTAATCAAATTCAGAAGAGGAAACGGGGTTGGACATTTGATAAAGTCCTTTAAATGCTGCTAGCACACCTGCATCTCGCTTGAGAGGGCCTGGGTTTGAGTCTCAGCTCAAATCTGAGATCCCAGATTCCTACTAGTATGCACCCTGGGAATTGGTTCCCTGCCACTCAAGTCAGAGACAGATTTCGCTCTCTTACTCCTCGCTGCTGTAGGCATTTGGGAAGTGAAACAGCAGATGGAAATCTCTCTGCTCTCAGTCTTCTGCTCACCCCCTGAATTTTACCAATTGCATATAGATACTTTTCTTGGGTGGGAAAGAAGGATTTTGTGTTGGGTATATAGTTGGATACTAAGATAAGTGTAAAAAGAGACAAACAAAAATCTATTGGAAACTTGAATCTGCTAGGTGGGGAGAAAGAAGTTGGGGATACTTCATTGTTAAACTATTTAAATTATTTTCCCTTCACTATAACCAAACTACACAGCTTTGCCTACCTTCTAGTAACGGTAGCTATAATGCACAGGTGTGATCTGATTATATTAAAATAAGAGAGAAAGGCAATTAGTATGTTTAAAACAAAATTATTTGGCCGGCGTCGTGGCTCAACAGGCTAATCCTCCGCCTTGCGGCGCCGGCACACCGGGTTCTAGTCCCGGTTGGGGCACCGGATTCTGTCCCGGCTGCCCCTTTTCCAGGCCAGCCCTCTGCTGTGGCCCAGGAGTGCAGTGGAGGATGGCCCAGGTGCTTGGGCCCTGCACCCCATGGGGAGACCAGGAAAAGCACCTGGCTCCTGGCTCCTGCCATCGGACGAGCACGGTGCGCCGGCCGCAGCGCGCCGACCGCGGCGGCCATTGGAGGGTGAACCAACGGCAAAGGAAGACCTTTCTCTCTGTCTCTCTCTCTCACTGTCCACTCTGCCTGTAAAAAAAAAAAAAAAATTATTTTCAAACTAATGATTAAGTTAAAATGAAGGAAGCCTACACAATGAAAAGAACCTTCTCCATACAACAATGAGAAGCATTTATTAGGCAGCAACAATGATGTCGCATTATTTGTAAACATACTTCTCTTGCATACTACACTTGAGCAAGGACAATCAAAGGTATATAGTAATCAAAATGTTAATGAAATGAATTGTTGATATAAATCTGCACATAGTAAAAGCCCTGACCCACAAGTTTATTTTGTCTCCTGTATCAGCTTAAAGGCATTTTAGCTATTTGCTATGAGAGTCATTTCATATGCTTAAATCCTTAACATACAGAAAACTGACCTTTTAAAATGAGAGTATTATCTATATTTTTATTCATTATTCTTCTAGAATTAATGTATTGAGCTACAAACTATACTCAGAAATACAAAATACATTATCTTCTGACTTGTACTTTTGCATTTTATTTTGCACATTCCAAAAACAAATCATACCTTATGGACCCATGTCCTACTTTCTATTTCCTTGCCTCTAGATACAAATATTAGCTTTTTTTCTTTATTCACTTTTTTAATTTATCTTATTGGAAATGCAGACTGATGGGGGAGGGGGTAAAAGAGAGAGAGAGAGAGAGACAGAGAAAGTGAGAGAGAGACAGAGAGCGAGCCTGAGATCTCTAACTGTTCATGCTTATGACTGCAGTAGCTGGATTGGGTCATACCAAAGTGAGGAGGTGGAAACTCCATCTGGGGTTCCCACATGGGCAGCAGGTGCCCAAACACTAGGGCCTCCATCTATTACTCTCCCAGACACATTAGCAGGAAGCTGGATTTGAAACAGAATAGTTCAGATTTGAACCGGCACTGATGTGGGATGCCAACATCATGGTTTAATCTGATATTCCACAAAGCTGGACCTTGAGAAGTAGATTTTCATTTTTTCTCAAAGAAAATTGCTTAATATGATCCACCTAGAAGAAGGAAAATCTATAATAATTTCTTCCATAATTTTAATTATTTAACTGAGTATCTACTAAGATGATTAATTATTGTTGAATTTTCAGTTTCCTATTAGTTCTTCTTAGTACCATAAGCCTGCAATTGGAACTAATGAGTTAATTATTCTACAGATCCCTGTTCAGGCAAATTTGCATTTTATAATGCATTTAAAAGCATGATTTCTTAAGCTAATTGTGTTGTTGCTAATTGCTCATGAAAAAACAAATAGAGTAGATGCTCACTATATATTGCATGCTCACTATGCAGTACATGCTCACTATACAGTACATGCTCACTATATAGTATATGCTCATATCATTGGGTGCTGTTTACTCACACAGAAGATATAAAGATGTTAGGAGGACAATTAAGCCATGGCTTACAATAGTGACATCCCTTACTGAAGTACTGGTTCAAGAACTAACTGCTCTGGTTCCAGTCCAGCTTCCAAATAATGTGTCTGGAAAGGCATCAGAGAATGGCCAAGCACAGGGGCACCTCTCTCCCACATAGGACATCAGGTTTGAATTCCAAGCTCCTGTCTTCAACCTGGCTCAAATCTGGTTGGTGTGTTCTGTTGAAAGTGAACCAGTGGAATGAAGATTGATCTCTTTCTTTCAATCTCTCTCCTTCTTTCTTTATATCTCCTTCTCACTGTGTCACTATACATTTTAAATAAGCAGATTTATTTTTTAAAAAAGACACTAATGTTTGATGTCACAAAACTCTACAAAGTAAGATGATTTAGTTTTAATTCCACATAGAGTAAGTAAAAAATATTTCTAGACTTTTCCTTTTAGTAAAGTACAAAAACTTACTAAAGAGTGTTTTCTTTACTATGAATTTTAAAATATTTTAATATTGTTTAAGTACTTTATAAAATATATATGTTTTCCATTTTAATGTTGAGGAAACTAAAAAAAAAAAACACTATAAAATCCAAGGTCATTGTTAGGCTGGGAGGACTAAGAGGGTTAAAGGAGTTTTGATTTAAAAAGGAACACTTATGTGTTTCAGTAATTGTGACAAATATGCTAATATGAGATGATAATAATGAGGTAAATGGAGTGAGGGTTATGGGAAAACTGTATTACTACCTCACAATATATGTTTAGTAAATTAAAAACTATTCTGCAAGAAAATGTTAAAAAGAATTCAACATTTTAAGAAATCTAAATAAATGATAATAATAAAATGATCAGATTTTACACAAGCATATGTAAGATTCTAACTCTAGTAAGTTAATTCTGCATAATGTGCCAGTGTGACCTGTACCATCACTTTAAACGAAAAATGAAAATTTCCTCATCAATTTCTTATTTTTTTAACTTTAATAAATATAAATTTCGAAAGTACAACTTTTGGATTATAGCGGCTTTTCTCCCCCATAACTTCTCTCCAACCCGCAACCCTCCCATCTCTCGCTCCCTCTCCCATTCCATTTGCATCAAGATTCATTTTCAATTATCTTTATATACACAAGATCGATTTAGTATGTATTAAGTAAAGATTTCAACAGTTTGCACCACACAGAAACACAAAGTGTAAAATACTGTTTCAGTACTATAGTATTGATTCACATAGTACAACACATTAAGGACAGAGATCCTACATGAGGAATAAGTGCACAGTGACTCCTGTTGTTGATTTAACAATTAACAAACATTCTTGTTCATGGCATCAGTAATTACCCTAGGCACTTGTCATGAGTTGCCAAGGTTACGGAAGCCTTTTGAGTTTGCCAACTCCAATCTTATTTAGACAAATTCATAGCCAAAGTGGAAATTCTCTCCTCCCTTCAGAGAAAGGTACCTCCTTCTTTGATGGCCCATTCTTTCTGCTGGGATCTTACAGCGATCTTTCATTTAGGTGGGTTTTTTTTTTGTTTGTTTGTTTTGTTTTGTTTTGTTTTGTTTTTTTGCCAGATTGTCTTGGCTTTCCATGCCTAAAATACTCTCATGGGCTCTTCAGCTAGATCCGAATGTCCTAAGGGCTTAAGGGCTGATTCTGAGGCCAGAGTGCTGTTTAGGACATCTGCCATTCTGAGTCTGCTGTTTCCGGCTTCCCAAGTTGGATGGTTCTCTCCTTTTTAATTCTATCAGTTAGTATTAGGAGGCACTAGTCTTGTTTATATGATCCATTTGAGTTTTAATTCTATAATTTTGATCAATTATGAACTGAAACTGATCACTTTGACTAATAAGATGGCATTGGTATATGCCACCTTGATCCTCATCAATTTTTTGGGTGAATATTTATTTAAAGAATGTCAATCTTAATAATTTGTTATCTATGCAAGAACACACAAGAATGTGATCATTATTCTTAACAGAATTTGAGGATTCATAATTTTCACTATTTATTTGAATTATTCTATTCCACTATTGTAATAGTGACTTAAACTAACTTCTGAAAGTCACTCAAGATAAATTAACACATAAATATCCATTGATTATCTTTTCTTTTATTGCATATGCAATATTCCAACTACAAGAGTCATACAGATAGAGGAAATACTTAAAATATTTTGTGATATTTGTGATATTTGTAACATTCACTCATTGAATAAACTTAGATTATTAAATATTGAATTGATAATTAAAATGAGAGTATTCTTTTTTCAAAGTTGATATTTTCCATTGATTACTTAACTAATTGCACATGTATGACTAAATAAAATTTTCATGTAAATTTAATTACACGGATCCAAAATATAGGATGAATGGAGAAAAGCTAGATCTGCTTTAATATAAATGACTTCCAAACTACTTTGTCTATACATATTAATCAATTTCAACCTCAGCATGAGAGGACATTGTGAAATTGAACTTCAAACTTTGGAAATATCATTGCTGAAAAGCACTTGTGCAGCACTTTTTGTTATCAATGGCCTTAAAAATTTAAATTAAATTTCTTTTTATTTATTTGAAAGAGCTAGAGAGAGGTCTTCCATCCACTGATTCACTCCCTAGATGGCTGCAATGGCCAGAGCTACGCTTATCCGAAGCCAGGAGCCAGGAGCCTCCTCTGGGTCTCCCACGTGGGTGCAGGGGTCCAAGGACTTGGGCCATCTTCTACTGCTTTCCCAGGCCATAGCAGAGAGCCAGATCGGAAGAGGAGCAGCCAGGACTAGAACTGGCACCCATATGGGATGCCAGCGTTTCAGGCCAGGGCGTTAACCCACAAACAAAATAACTTATTCAAAATAACAAACACATTGATAATATAATGAATAAATACCAAGAAATATCGATGCCCTGGTGTCATAAAGGTTAATGAGATACTCTTGCAGTTTTTAATGAGTTTTTTTTCTCTGAATAAAGAATGTTCTTTTCTAAAAATATGTAACTCTAATTTTGGCATAAAGGTGTGTGTGTGTGTGTGTGTGTGTGTCTGACAGAGAAAGGAAAGCAGGGAAGGAGGAATTGATAATTTCATGAATTTTATACTCCACTCTTCATAGAGTAAAACAGGATTTATTAAGTGAATTTAAGTGAATTTTGTTATAAAATCCTGTATTTTGCTCTTTGTTCTCTCTAATAAATGCTGTTTTCTTCATGTTTAACTAGAATAGGTGAAGACCTCGACATATAGAGTGGGTGGAGTGTTTCCTATATAATTATGAGATTGAAAAATATATTTTAGGACTATTCATCAAATGGGAGTCAAGTAATTTCCAACAGAGAACAGACAATTATTAGGTTATATAAACTACACCCTCTAAATTCTGAGTTGTGATTAATATGAGAGAGCAATGGTTCCAATAGTTATTCTCCATAAGCCTGAGCTTGACATTCTCAAACGTCTTTAGCAGGTAATTGTACAGTTATCTCTCATTCATTATTATTCTACAATGAATCACATGTGTCTATCTTAGCATGTGAGGCATGGCATGGATAAGGAATACATGTTTACTAGTGTAACTGAGAGAACAAAATGCATATTCATAACTACATATTCATTGTTGTCTGCAGAAAAAGAGAAGATATCAAGACATCTATACATGTTACCATAATAATTGTCTCTGTGTAAGTCAGTTATCTCAAAGTCATTATCTCATGTCCACCAATGTCAGTCCTTCTGATGAATTACTACTTTTCCTAAACTGTCACATTCAATTGAGCAGGTTTCTCTACTCAGGAACCCGTTAAAAACTTCTCCCTTATCAACAGGTGTATACATTTGCTGAAGCTTGACCTCTAGGCCAAATGCTCAGGCTGAACCTGGGAGCAATTAACTCAATTCAGGACTCTCTTGTGGGTTACAGGAACATATCCACTAGAGGCTTCCCTTGATTTCTCCAAGAGTGTGTATAAGCAAGAAACTAGAATCACAAGTAGAGACAGAATTCAAATTCTGGCACTCCAGTATGGGACGCAAGCCTCCCAATTAGCTTCTTGACCTCTAGGCCAAATGCTCACCCCACACATACTTCATTCTCGTGAAAGTCACAGTTATGAAACATTCTGCAACATATTGACTAGTCCTTTGCAAAACTGTCAAAAATAATAAAAAGCAATGAGAGTCTAAGATCCTTGTTAATGTCTGCAGAATATTCAAAGATGTTAAAACTAAGGTAATATTCAAAACTTGATTAGATGCTAGAAAGAATAAAAAATAGACTTAGATAGAAAGGAAGAATATTTGAGCAGACTGTGGATTCTAGTTAACATTGTCATATTAATAACAGCCATTAATTTTAACAAAATTGCCACAATGGATGAGATGTAATAACTACACAAAATTTATATTGGTTATTGGACAATGGTTTATGTTATCTTCACAATATTTTCTAGAAATCTCAAAGCAAAAAGATAGAAAGTTATTAAAATATATGGAAATTAGTATGTATGTATGTTTATATATATTTATATATGTATGTACAAATGAAAACACATATAAAACCCAAGAAAAGTATAGTGGTTAAATCAATATCAGATAGTAAATATCTCAGTAAAATATTACCAGCTATAAAGAGAAATATTTCAGAATGATACAAATTCATCAAGAGATCATATGCAACTTACATATATAGTAATCTAATAACAAAACTTCAAAGCACAGAAAGCAGAAATGTATACAAGTTTGAGGAGAAATAACAAAATATACACATACATTGCGATTTTGACTCTTTTCTCTCAGTAACTGACAGGACAATAAAATAATAAATAAAACTGTAAAATATACAATGTCTAAAAATTTCATCAGAAGTATTGGCTTATCAAATTTGTATAGATTACTCAATCCTATATTGTAGGATACACTTTATTGTGACCTACACAATAAATATTCTTGTAGAGGATACTATATTTGGGGATACAACAAAATGTAATGAATTATAAATTTTAAAATTATGCAATATATGTCATGTTAATATAATGGAATGAAAGAAGAAAATAGTGAGAAATATATAGAGAAGATCACCAAATATTTGAAAGTATTAGGACCATTTTAAAATAGTTATTTGTATGCCTCAATTTTTTCCTGGGGTTTCACATTTCTGATACAGTGCAAATTTTCCTAGTCTTTCAAAACATGCTGTAAGCATAAAACTTATTTGCTAAGTAACTACTGATCATGGAAGGTGTGTTTTCTTGGCCCAATGCAGTCACCATTCCTTTCAATATTATGGACATATTTTGAGTCTCAGTTTTAGGAAACACTTTGAATAATTAAGTGTGTTTTGGACTAATGCAGCATCATAAATTTGAAATTGAACAGTACCAGTTCCCTAAAAAGCAGCCCTTGAGAAAAAAGAATTACAATGCAAAGGCTGAGAATTTCTGTCTTTTCTAGCACCTGCACATGATAGGGGACAGACTTAATGATATATCCTCTTCTAGTCTTCCATATTCTGCATTTTAAAAATATTTTGTAATGAAATTTTAATATAAAATAAGGTTTCACATCCTATTTGTAGTGATTATTTTATTTTCTTCTTAAGAATTCATGTGACTGGGACCCATGTTGTGGCATAGTGAATAATATTTTGTTGAGAAATTTTTCATCTATATTCACCAATGTCATAGATCTGTAGTTTTATGTTCGTGTTCTGTCTTGTTTGGTTTTGGTATCAGTGATTCTGGCTTCATAAAACTTGTTGGTCATTGTTCCATCCTCTTCCATATTTTGTAATACTTTGAAAAGTATGAAGTTAGTTTCTCTTTAAATGTTTTGTAGAATTCAATAATAAAGCCATCAGGTCCTTGACTTTTCCTTGATCAGAGATATTTAATAACTGTTTTAATCTCATTCCTTGTTATGGGTCTGTCTACATTTTCTAAAACTTCTTGATTGATCTTGATAAATTTTATGTGTGCAGGAGTTTATCCAAATTTTCCAATTTGCTGTCATGTAGTTATTTATACTGGTTTCATGTGATCGTTTTTACGTCTCTGGTGTCAGTTGTAGTGACTCTTTTTTCATCTCTACTTTTATTTATTTGAGTTTTTCTGTTTTCTTTGTTAGTTTGTCTCAAGGTTTGTCTACTTCATTTATTTTTTATGAAAAAAAGGTTTTCTGTTTTGTTTATCTTTCGCAAATTTTAAATTTCAATTTATTTCATTTTTCCTATTTTCCTCATTATGTCTCATCTCATGGTCACTCAGGATTTGGTTTGTTCTTATTCTTTGAAATCTTTGAGATATGTTGTTAGATTATCTATTTTAAACTTTTCTCTCCTTTTTTTTCCCTAGAGAAGAATGTGTATTCTATAGCTATTAGGTGAAATGTTCAATAAATGTCTGTTAGGTCAATTTGCTCAGTGGTATGTTTGTAGAATCCAGTAGTAAAATCATCAAGTCCTGGGCTTTTCTTTTAGGGGAGACTTTTTTTGACAGGCAGAGTGGACAGTGAGAGAGAGAGAGACAGAGAGAAAGGTCTTCCTTTTGTCGTTGGTTCACCCTCCAATGGCCACCGCAGCTGGCACACCACACTGATCCGATGGCAGGAGCCAGGTGCTACTCCTGGTCTCCCATGGGCTGCATGGCCTATGCACTTGGGCCATCCTCCACTGCACTCCCTGGCCACAGCAGAGAGCTGGCCTGGAAGAGGGGCAGCCGGGACAGAATCCAGCGCCCCGACTGGGACTAGAACCCGGTGTGCCAGCGCCGCAAGGCGGAGGTTTAGCCTAGTGAGCCATGGCGCCGGCCCATCTTAATGATTTCTATCTCCTCAGTGAATTTTTCATTCATATCTCCTATTGATTTTATCATTTCTTTAAGCTGTCTCTCTGAATTGCCTTGCATCACATTGATTCCCCTAACAATCACTAATTTGAATTTTCTGGCGTTATGTTCACTTCCTTCAGATCAGGATATAATTCTGGAGAACTATGATATTCTTTGGAGGTTTCATGATACCCCACTACTTGATGTTTCTTTTATCCCTATTTTGTTGTCTGTGCATACAGTATAATAGTCACTTATTTTTATGGAGTAGGATTTTTTGGAAAAGAGTTTATAGTTTAGGCGGATTGCAAGATATCACTTGGCTTGTTGCTGTTTTTTATTTTTTTAATTAAATATTTATTTGAAAGGCAGAGTTACAGAAAGAGAAGAAAGAGAGACAGAGAGATATTCCATCCACTAACTCATGTCCCAAGTGGCTGCAAAGATCAGGGCTGGGCCAGAACAAAGCCAGGAGCCAGGAGCTTCTTCCAGGTCTCCCACATAGGTATAGGGGCCCAAAGACTTGGGGGCCATATTCCACTGCTTTCCTATGTGCATTAGCAGGGAGCTGGATCTGAAGTACTGCAGCTCAGACTTGAACCAAAACCCAGATGGGATGTCTTCACTGCAGGCAGCAGCTTACCCTGTGACACCACAGTGCCACTCCCTTGGCTTGTTGCTTTGATTTTCCTTTTAAGTTACCACAGATGGGTAAACCGTCCCCAGTTGAAACCGCTCCCAGTTCTCACATGGCAGGCAAAGGTGATACTGGGTTTTGTACTTGGGCTACCAGTTTCAGGAGCTAGGAAGTGCAGCATGAACTTCCTCAAGTCTGGTCTGGATCAGTTTTTGGCTGCTACTGGTGCAGCCACAATAAACTGGGGAGAATCTCCCAGAACATGTAGAGCAAAGCTCTGGGGTTTATGCCTAAAATTCCCACAGCTTCAGGATGTATGGGGTTTGCTCTTTGCCCCATAAGTTGCCCTGACTCTGGTTGCGGTTGGTTCTGGTAGCCGTGGAACATGGGGCAGCTGCAGGACACTTCACAGCAAATTAAGCCTGGGGCTTTAGGGAGTGGGGAAGAAGTCAATGTGCCTTCTGTTTTGAGAGCAATGTAATCATTCAGACTCCAATCAGCTCCCAAGGCTGGAGTTGAAGTGAATGGAAGACCGCAGAATTCTACCCCCATGAAATGTGCTGGTGGTACAGTGCACAGCTACTTCTTCCCACCTTGACTGGGGAAGAAACATTTGGCTGGCAGCAGTTGGCTTCATAGCTGCAGAGTTGGCTGTTTGTGCCACTGGCCTGGGCAGCATGTTTATCCTCTTTCCTGCTGTTGCTTGGAGTCTCTGATTTGCTCTGTCACTTCTCCAGTGACTATTTCTCAGTTAATACCCTGGGAGCATGGTAACTCCCTTATTTTTCTGGTATTTTTCTATATCTCAGGTCAGTGCTTTTTCTCACTAATGGGCCTTATTGGATTTGGTTTTGTAATTTTTTAACAGTATTTTATTGACGTATATTTGTATAGCTAGAAAGGGCATAGAGCAAATAATTTAACAGATGAATATAGTGTAAACTGATCTAATAAGTCAGTCAATATTCTCACCTAAACCATGTTGGAAGCCTATCAGCTTATCATCTCCAGTTCTTTATAGAGTTATGACAATAATTTTAAATGCAAATTCTATTACATTAAAAAACTCTGATGTAATATTAGTATTTAGTACTCTCTATAGTAAAATACAGTTGGTGTTTGGAGAAGCAACAATTTAAATTATTTGCTGATAGCTTATGAAATAGTTTATCATTTTCAGAACACACGTCTCAAATTAAATGTATGTCTTATTTTACATAAGCAGTTGAGAATTTACTCAAGCAGCAATGAATTTAATCTTCAACAAACAACGTTATCATAATCAAAAGTAACAATTTTAAAAGAATTATTGTTGTAATAATAATAATATTTTTAACACTGCCAAATTTCTACCACTGAAGCACAGAATGGCCAAAAGAAGTTCAAATGTACATGATAGTCACAAGAAATCAGTGGTTTGATAGGCAGATGATGCCTTCCTTTTTTACCGCTAAAAAATAACTATTTTCATCAAAGTCATCTTATAGCATTATTATATGTTTTTATTTATTGTGCTTATTCAATATGCCACAATGAATGGTTGTTGGAAAAAATATTTTTTGTTTAATACAAGCATTAAGAAGAGGTTTTTCCTAGAACTTGAAGGCACACTCAGGATTTTTGCCCCAGTTTTAAAGAGTGACAGCAAAAGCACCTTTATCTGACATTTAGGATGATTAAATTTTGAAAAATCACTTGGCATATTCAGCAGGACTCCACAGGGTACTCTAGCTTTATGAGGCAGTGGATCATGTTAGTTTAACTTATATTTAAGGTTTGCTGGCCTGATATTATTGTGTTAGGCAGTATTGCTGAAATGGAAACATAAAAGTTTGATGCTGTGAGATCAAGTTTGCTCCTGCACTACACTTTAAATTAGTTCTATAAAGTTTTAAAATGTAATGTTTATTCTGGATACAATATATTGTGAAATAGCATGCTGTGATTAAATGCATAAAATTAAGCCTACTTTATCTGAAAGCAAATTTTCTTATTCATATATCATTGAAAATCAGGAATAAATGTTTCTTAACCACCATGAAGTTTTATAGGAAACTAAAAGAGAAAAGCTCATTGTGTTTGAGAGCGCATTTTTAAAAGCAATATGTCCCTTTGAGTCCAATATGTCCTATGAGTCTACATACATATTGGCTGCTATTGCAACATAACAAGAAGTATAATGAAACAAGTAAAGAAAGATAGTACAGTAACACAATGTTCATAAGAATATATACCATCTATGACACTTTGAAAATATCCATGTTCAAGCAAATAAAAGTAAAATCGTATAATGTATCACTAATTTAAATGAATGCTTGTTTTATTTATGCTAATTAAGCTATTTGAAAAAATACTAAACAATGTGTCAAAAATCCTGTTATTTTATTTTTTAAAAAAGAAGAAATAAATAGAAAAAACACTATACATATAATTTATGAAATGCTCTCATTCTTCAAACATAAAAGACTGCAATGAATATCGTTTATCAAAAGAAAGCAAAACACCTTTGGAAGAGAGGATCGTGTTCTTTGTGATTATAAAGTAAATTGAAGGTATGTCATTGTAAATATTAACAGGAAAACAGAAAGGAAGGAGGAAGGAGGGTGAGGAATGAGTGAGGGAGGGTGATGGGGTGAGAAGTATCATTATGCTCAAATCTACATATATGAAAATATGAAATTTGTCCCATTTAAATTAAAAATTAAAATAAATGAATTGATTTAAAAAGAAATAAATAAAAAGTAAAGAGGGAATCAGTACCTGCTCAGTAGAAAACTATCTTATTGTCGACTACGTAAAAGTTAATACTGAACACATAAAATTTGTCAACTTACAGCCATTTAATAGATTTTTCTTTTAACAATTAAGTCTATGGACTTTTTTGTGTTTTGTATTTTGAGGAATTTGCTTTGTTTTATTGCTCATATTGTACACATTAAGAAAGAGATAACAATGAAAATGATAGCTTTACATTTTGCCTCACACGATCTATTATGAAATAAACTTAAATGTTATGTACAGAAATGACTGCAATCACTTAGCAATTTCCTATATATAAAAATAATTTATATGAGTAAAATTTTATATTAATTGATTTGCTGCACTATACTCAATGCTGAATAATGCAAGTTAAAATAAGGTATTCAGAATTTCAAGATGTCAGTGCCATAGATTATGTTATAAATCATCAATTATGATTTTATCCAACCATTGTCTAAAATAAATTGTTTAATATACCAGAAGGTGAACTTTCCTGTATTTTATATGAAATAATTGTGAAAAGAGTATTTGATCTTATTCAACTGGCGATTCTATAAGAATATGAATCCCACATGTTGTAAAGGATAATTGATAACTCTTGATAGGCTGCAAATATCATAGGTCAAAAAGTGAATTTTCTACTTTTTCTACTGTGCTTTAAATTTTAGTATGTAAATTTGGTAAATGGTTTAAGTGTGATATATTATTCAAATATTTTGTGGTAATTTTTTAAAATATTAAATTTAAATTCTTAAGAGTAATTGTTACCTTCCAAAATTAATTGCATACATTAAAAGTATGCAGCTCATTAAGGAAGGAACCAACAAAATATTGTTTGATTGATAGATTTAGAATATCAATAAACATAATTATATCACAAACTTTTTGCAATCACATTATTTGCAAACATTTATGAGGAATATATTTGTGTATCAGTAATATATTTACCCAATATATAGTTTGGAACTTGTTTGAAATTTTAAATTATTTTTGGAAATTGTTCTAAAATTCCTATTATTTTAAATAATTCAGTTTGAAATCTATCATATTAATTGAAGAATAAAATGCTGCACTGTTTTGATGAAACAATCTCTGTGTCTCATATTGAATAAATATTCTACAACACTTGTTTTTGTACATTCAGCTGAAATTTTGTTCATTATTTTTTGTTTTCTGTATTAAATTTAAACTTCATTCAGTCATTCCTGCATTTAAGTATAGTATATAGTAAGTATAAACAATATTATTTTTATATTTATGGTAAATTACAATGATCTTTATGATTTTTAAAGTATGCATATATTTACATTTTCATAATGAGGAAGTTTATTCTGCCTACAAAAACTCATTCCTATAATCATCATGTGGATTTATTAAGAGAATGTGTGCACATGTGCGCATGTGCAATATTTGTAAATGAAGCGAGAAGATTACTAAATATTTTCCAATATCATAGCTGAGTACTGAAATATTAATTATATAAGAAAATGCACCTGTGTTCAACTTTCCTAACTAGTAGGCATTCAGACACTACAGTGTCACATACTAATTTATGGATTTCTGTCTAGCAAAATTGATAATTTCAATGCTACGGTTTTAATGATTTGTAGGGCATTCACAAGTTTTGCACCGATTTACATATTTAATTTAACATTCCTTTGACTGGGTGATTATATAAATTTCTATTTCTTAAATTAGTTCTTAAACCAATTTTGTAATCTTAATGGTTTCTTAATGAATTTGTTGAGCAAATATCTTTGATGCATAGTCATTCTATATCCATTCATATGTGGGACAATATCTTAAATTTTGAAAACTAAGTATTTAATAGAACCTATATATGTTGATTTCTTTAGTTTGCTAAATGAAAACTCTATGTATTGAGAACTTTCACGTTGATACAAATTTTTTCTATATCATAACTGAAGGCAGAATATGACAACATTCTCCTAGATCTCTTCTGGACATTAACTGAGTCATTGTCACAGAATTTATGGTTGTTGAAAGGAAACAGCATTGTCAGAAGCTCCTCTAAAATTGCCCAAAGATATTCATGCTGGGTAATTTATTTAGTCAATTACTGCTAAAAAATTGATATCAGATGGTAGTTATAACTGCCTCTTTTGTCTGAGATTCAAAGTGTTTATTTCATTTCTGATCCAGTCTTTAGCTTTTAGAGCAGTGTATACTTATCTGGATATGGATTTAACTGTTTCTAAAAACGATTAATGTTCCTAGAAACAATACCTAGCATATTGTGTGTTATAAATTTCTGAGTTTTAGGAATGCCTGCCCTTTGTTACAGCAACAATATCTATTGTTATGGCCTATTACACTAAAAGCTTTACATGAAAATTTATCATCAATGTGCAGGAAAAAAAATTCAATATTATTGTTTGATGAACATTTCTTTTTTTTAAATAAGTATTTTGTAATATTTCTTTGTCTAGATTTGTTTTCAACTTTACCATTACCTTCAGAATCTTATCCTCAGGATCAGCACTTTCCTGTCAACAGGGCTCTTTATCTCTCAGGCTACAAATATTCAGACTCTCTCTGAAAAAAGTAGCACCATTCTATGCTGTGTTAAATAATAATTTCATGGGTGGGCATTTGTCTCAGCAGTTAAAGACACCACGCCAACTGCTCATATCAGAGTGCTTAGGTTTATGTCCAGACTATAATTTCAGTTCCAGCTTCCTCCTAATGTTCACTTTGAAAACAGTAAGAATTAGTTCAAATAATTGTGAGACCCTATGTGAGATCCATTTGTGAGATCCTGACTGAGTTCTCAGCTCCTTGCTTAGACCTAACTCAGCCATGGCTGTTGAGAGCATTTGGAGAGTAAACCAGAGGAAAAGTAGCCTCTTTCTCTGTGTTTCTCAATTTTAATATTGAATAAATACATTTAAATTTAGTTATATACAGATGATAGATTTCATATATACAATTTTAAATAAACAATGGTATTTCCCACCTCCCCTCCTTCTGTCCTTTCTTTATACTTATAATTTTTATGATAATATATTTTCATTTTACTTTATAATCACATGTGTAATCTTGCATTAAATGGAGAATTTAGCAGGTAGAAAGTGTAAGACTACAGTTACTCAGGAGTATAAATGATGAATATAAATATTCCAGGATATCAATTTCAATCATATAGTTTCTATTTTTTAGACTCTGTTAGCTACATCATATAATATTTGTCTTTTGAAGTTTTGGTCATTTCATTCAACATAATGGTTTTCAATTGCATCCACTGATTTATCTATTTTCAAAAGACAAGAGGTCATTCTTTTTTATGGCTGAGTAGTATGAGACTGTGTATATAACGCATTTTCTTTATCCAGTCATTGGTTGAAAAACATCTGGATTGATTCTTATCTGAGCTATTATGAATGACTAGACACACTAGGATGCAGATAACTCGTTCTTATGCTGATTGCATTTTCTTTGGGTAAATTCCCAGGAGTGGGATGGCTGGGTCATACAGAAGATTTTTGCACAATCTCTATACTGTCTTCCATAATGGTTGCACTAGTTTGCCTTCCCACCAATGGTGTATTTGGGTACCTTTACCCCTCATATCCTCAAAAGCATTTATTAATTTTGGATTTTGGGATGATAGTCATTCTAACTGTTCAGAGGTGAAACATCAGTGTGGTTTTTATTTGCATTTCCTTGATGGCTAACGATTTTTTTTTTTAGATTTACTTATTTATTTGAAAGGCAGAGTTACAGAGAGGGAGAGGGAGAAGGAAAGGGAAAGCAGAGGGGGGAGTAGAGAGAGAGAGAGAAACATCTTCCATCCACTGGTTCACACTCATCCACTGGTTCATTCTCCAAATGGCTGCAATGGCTGGAATTGAGGTGATCCGAAGCCAGGAGCCAGAAGCTTCCTCCAGGTCTCCCACACAGGTGCAGAGGACCAAGAACTTAGGTTGTCTTCTACTGCTTTCCCAGGCCATAGCAGAGATCTGGATCAGAAGTGGAGCAGCTGGAACTCGAACCAGCGCCCATATGGGATGCTGACACTGCAGACCAGGGCTTTAACCCATTGCGCCACAGCGCTAGCCCCTAGTGAGTTTTTAAAGATGTTTTTTGTTTATTTATTCAAGATTTAGAGTTACAGAAAGAGAGAAAGAAAGAGAAAGGTCGTCCATCTTCTGGTTCACGTCCCAGATGGCTGCAATGGCTGGAGCTGAACCAATCTGAAGCGAGAAGCCAGGAGCTTCTTCCAGGTCTCACATGTGGGTGCTCTTGAGTTATCTTCTACTGCTTTCCCAGGTCATAGTGGAGAGCTGGATTAGAACAGAAAAAGCTGGGACATGAACCAGCACCCGTTTAGAATCCTGGCACCACAAGTGGAAGCTTAGTTTACTACATCACAGAGCCAACCCCAGATGGCTAGTGATCTTGAGCATTTTTCCATGTGTCTTCTGGTCATTTGTCAGTGAACTCTGTGAGAAATGCCTGCTCATGTTCTTTGCTCATTTCTTTAAAAAAATTTTTAAGGTATACAAACTTCATACATTTCATATATACAAATTTAGCAACATAGTGATTCTTTCCACCCTCCCCTCCCTCTTAACTGGATTGTTTTGTTACTGTCAAATGTTGAGCTCCTTATATATCCTGGATATTAATCCTTTATCACATGTGTAATTTGCAAATATTTTCTCCTATTCTGTCAGTTACATCTTTAATTTCTTGAATGTTTGCTGTGCCAAAGTTCCTTAGCTTGATGTAATCCCATTTGTCTATTTTTTAGTTTTATTGCCAGTGCTTCTGGGATATTATCCAATATGTTTTTGCCTATGCCAATATCTTGCACTGCTTCCCTAAGTTTATCCACATATTTTTAAGAAAATAATTTTAAGTATTAATAAATTTTTCCTTTAAAATTTAGTATATTAGAAATATAATAAGTAGGAAAATCATACTTTATAGTATAAGCTTTAATGTAATGAAATGATTGAATGCATGAAATTAAATTTTGCCTAGTACCCTTACAGGCTAGAAGGTACTTTCATTGCATTGAGATATGGAAAGGAGGTGAATTATATTTCCGTATATTTCATCAAAATTATTTTATCTTGAAGCAGCTATAGCCAATTTATTTAAGTGATATTTTTAACTTTTTACCTTTTTTGTATCATTATACATTATTTAACTTAAAATATCTGGTACTTTATTTTCTCCTATATGAAACAACTATAATAAATGGCATCAGATGAAGATCCTTTTATAATTGGAGTCTAAAAATGTGTGACTTTTTGCAATTTTTATTTTCTAAAGAAATGACACTATAATAATTTATATAGACAATATATATGATGTATCTAAAAATCTATAATCAAATACTCCAATATTATAGAGGTGTAAATAGACAATATAGTAAGGCCTTTATCTTATGAATCTTCTTTCGCTACAACACTGTGAAATGAAGGGAAGTCTATGAGGCCATTTTATTTTTCCCATCCAACTGCATCTATGGTTCTTAAATGTAACACATTGTAACATTTTTACAAATTTTAATTGTTATAAGTGACATAAGTATTTTGGAAATCTCAAAATGCTGCACATTTCTGATATTTATTTAGTAATTTGTTCCCTTTTAAGGCCTTTCAGTTCTGCTTTAGAATTATATTTTGAAATATGTTCAGGAAGACAAGAATCACACCATATCACTAAAACTTCAAGACAGACATTTATACAAGCTATCAAAATCTTAAAGGAGCTCATATGTCTTCCTGGAAACAATCTTTTCAAAATATATAACTTCGATGTTGCATGTACGAGAGAAAGAAGAGAAAATAATTTGGCACAATTTAAAGAAAATAAAATTCCTGTGGAACACTGACTGCCTAAATGGGATAAGGTATTAATCTATTTGCAATTATGTTCAAAGTATTGACAAGTGGTCTCCCAAACTGATGTATTTCCTATCTTAATAGTTCTTTTTCAAACTGAACTTTCAGATTTCATTAATCTCTTTGCATTTCCTGATGAAGCATTTTTCAGTTATTTGGATTATTTATTTTTTCAATCTTATTTTAAAACACATACTTCAATGGGATAGAGTAAAGACTGCAAAGTTTTAGGAACATGAATATATTTTTTTCAAATTTCAAGTGCTATTTGAGGATTTATATTTCTTGTTACAAATACTTGCTAAATTGTAATTTTTGTAAAACATTATGCAGTCTCTTTAGAAGATAGTTATTTGTATCATATCTATATATAGTAGAATTACTTGACATTTTGATAATTTTATATTTATCAGTGTTAACAGTCATGACAGATTAGATTGTTCATCATCTCACAGAACTATTGTATCTTCTTTGATCTTTCATTAATTGAGCTTTAATAGATACAAATTTCCTCCAGTTATGTGTAATTTATGCTAATACCTGTGCTGATTATGTAACTCAAGCTGTTAAAATTGATAAATGAGGTTTACACTTTCCTTATATCTCATAATTTTAGGACACATCATATAAATAATGGTTTGTTTTAAACCTTTATCTTCAGACTTAGAATTTTATTAAAAAGGCAAGTTACCTATTTTGGTGGAGATTAAATCTACAGTGGAAATAGTAAAATGGGCTTTGTACCAATAGTTGAATTATAACATTTATAACATCTATGAAAATAATTTATTTTTGTTTTATTTATAGAAAGGAAAAAGGTTTTATGTATGTCCAGTTTTAAGAGCATAATGGTATTTTCCAACCTATCTTCTCTTCACCCCTCACTCCCATCTTCCATCCTTCTTTTCTTATTTATTTTTTAATTTTTACAACTACATTTATTAAATTTATTTTATAATATCGAGCTTAATCCTCTATAAGTAAAGAATTCATCAAGTAGTAAGTAGAAAAACCACTGTTCTTCAAGAGTATAGACAATGGCTAAAATTAATAATCACATCTCAAAATGACAATTTCATTTCGTATACATTATATATTTTCTACTCTTGAGTATTAGTTAATGCAAATCAGGGGAAATATATGATATTTTTCTTTTTAGGACTGGCACAAAACCTATAAGATGTAGCTTATTTAAAAGATCAGAAATAAAAATTCTGAATTTCACACTATTTCTATTGAGATGATATTCCCTGCAAAAAGTTAATGGAGAATTAGTATTATGAAAAATTTATTAATGGATTTCAAAGTTTTGCAGTAAATTAAATTCATCTTTTTTTAAAGATTGTATTTATTTATTTGAGAGGTAGAGTTACAGACAGTGAGAGGGAGAAACAGAGAGAAAGATCTTCCGTCCGTTGGTTCACTCCCCAATGGCTGCAATGGTTGGCGCTATGCTGATCCGAAGCCAGGAGCCAGGTGCTTCTTCCTGGTCTCCCATATGGGTGCAGGGGCCCCACGACTTGGGCCATCCTCCATGGACTTCCTTCCCGGGCCACCGCAGAGCTGGACTGGAAGAGGAGCAGCCGGGATTGGAACCGGCATCCATATGGGATGCCGGCGCTGCACTCCGAAGATTAACCTACTGCACCACAGCGCAGGCCCCAAATTTATCATTCAATTCTAATTTTCCACAAACATTTTAAAGTATATTCGTATATTCAACTTTGAATTTTGTAGCCTTCTTTGAAAGTTTATGATATTTGGATATTTATGATATTTATTTGGATTTATGATATTATGGAGATATAACTGCAAAAATTGTAGTCAGGGTTTTTACATGTATAGATAATAGCATTTTTTCCTACTTTATTCTGCCTCTAAATTTATTTGGCAAATATAGCAAAAAACGCAATACATCCTTTTGGCATGTTCTCTTTGATATGGTAAGTCATAGTAAATATATATTACCTGACTAGAAACCTATGTTTTGGCTAAGTAACCACTTTCTTCTATCCTTAAAGTTATTAGAGAACATTTACAACACTTACCAGCTTTAAGACCTTGGACAAGTTTCATTTCATCCATCTGTATAATGGGGATAATAATGGTAATTTCCTTGTAGAGCTGTAATGAGAAGAGAATATTTGTAAAGCACATAAAGATTTCATGTCACATTGGAAGTGATTAGCAATTTTAATTACATTGATAATTAAAATATTACAATTTTGAGGAAGGACAATTCAATATGATGTAAGACTCAATATATTCACAACACATTAAGAGCAGTTATTTCATACTGTATTGCCTTCTTCATATATTTTTAATTTTGTCTTGATAGATAAAATAATTTTCCAAGTTTTACAAATAAGGACATTAATCATAAAATATTTTGACATTTTATTAAATGCACAATCTACAAATGGATAAAGAATAAAACCTCAAATATAGCTCCTCTTTTTCTAAATTCAAAAATTCTTTCCTTTCTACCAAAATTAAGATTTCTAATCTTTATATAAGAAAAGGCAATATATTCCCTATAATTCCCTCCAGGACAGGGGGGTTCATTTATGGCTACCAACTTAAGAGAGCACTTATTTTCTTAAAACATCATCAAATCCCAGATTTCTTATGTGAGTAAAGTATTAAAGTAAGCTAAAAGAAATTATCATATTAAATCTAACCTACCAACTGGCGCCTCAGCTCACTTGGCTAATCTTCCGCCTGCGGTGCCAGCACACCGGGTTCTAGTCCTGGTCGAGGCACTGGATTCTGTCCCGATTGCCCCTCCTCCAGTCTGGTTTTCTGCTGTGGCCCGGGAAGGCAGTGGAGGATGGCCCAAGTGCTTGGGCCCTGCACCCGCATGGGAGACCAGGAGGAAACATCTGGCTCCTGGCTTTGGATCGGCGCAGTGCGCCGGCCGTAGTGGCCATTTAGGGATGAACCAATGGAAAAGGAAGACCTTTCTCTCTGTCTCTCACTCTCACTGTCTAACTCTCCCTGCCTGTCAAAAAAAAAAAAAAAAATCTAACCTACCAGCACATTAGCCTACAGCATACATTGAATTGTTATCAGAGGACAGAATTAAGTAAAACCAGCAGTGGCACCTGGGCTGTCCATTCTGAAATCTGAGTAATTCTGCAGCAACACATAAACTACAGATTTAGTAGATAGAGTACCACAGAAGCAAAATGGGCAAATGGACACTTCTTCCCCTTATGGTATAACCATGTCAGCCAGGAATTAGTAGCCTTTTCCAGGAATACTGATGATTATTTTAGCATAGACTGCTTCATGAATTTTTTCAATAATTTTTTTAAATTTTTTTATTTTATTTTATTTTATTTTATTTTATTTTATTTTATTTTATTTTATTTTATTTTTTTGATAGGCAGAGTTAGACAGTGAGAGAGAGAGAAAGGTCTTCCTTTTGCCTTTGGTTCACCCCCCAGTGGCCGCTGCGGCTGGCGCACTGCAGACAGCACACTGTGCTGATCTGAAACCAGGAGCCAGGTGCTTCTCCTGGTCTCCCATGCGGGTGCAGGGCCCAAAGACTTGGGCCATCCTCCACTGCCGTCCTGGGCCATAGCAGAGAGCTGGCTTGGAAGAGGGGCAACTGGGACAGAATCCGGCACCCCAACAGGGACTAGAACCCTGGGTGCTGGCACCGCAAGGTGGAGGATTAGCGTATTGAACCATGGCGCCGGCCAATTTTTTCAATAATTTGAAAGAATTCAAAAGTGAACTCACAATTTTTACATTCATAATAGTATAATATTACACAAAGCGTTGTATAATGAAGTGAAATACATATTACTGTACATTACGAAAGATTCACCTAATATCATTGACTAATATGTTACAAGTTAAATATTACCTCAGCAAAAATTACTCTTTTGAAAAATTTACCTATCATTACCTGTTTTGGGAATTTGCCTTTATCTGTCCATCAGTGTGAAATCACTACATGAAAAGATTTGATATGTCAAATTCAGTTCTCCAGTGAAACCTTAGACCACTTAGGATCAGATCTCTGAATCATATATTTGAATATTGACTTTTCACTTCAATATCAGCAAAGATTGACAAAAAGGCTATTTTGGTCAGAACTCACTCATATAAAAAAATTTCAGTAGGACAAAATATATGTATAGATATGTACATATATATGCCTATAGCCATATACACAGTAGTGTGAATACATACACGAGCATGTATACAATTAAACATATAAAATATCTACACATACCTATATATATATATATATATCCAATAAAGATATTAGTTATTAGAAACATGTGCTTATATACTATATTTATTATATCTATATATTCTAATGAAAGTGATCATTCTTTTATATCTAGGTATTTATTAGAAGGAATTAGCTTAATGATTATGGATTCTGGCTAAGCATGTCTGAAATCCAAGGGTTGGGAAAGTATAGGGATTACATTGCTGGAACTGCAGGTGCACAGGCTGAAAAATCTTCTCTACAGGCTAAAACCATCTGTGTTAGAGAAAGTCTATGTCCTCTTTCAAAGATCTACCAATCAAGTTAGTTCCTTTTGATGAATTTAAAACCAATTGAATAAGGGTTTCAGTCACATCAGAAAAAAATGCTTCACAGCTGTCTCTATTGTATAATTTAATAATGAGATAAATTTTATGTTTACTGCAAAACATTCTGCTTTCTTCTGCCTTACCACTCTCAGAGAGTAGGTGTCTTACATTAACCAGGAGGACATCAGATAACTATAGTTCAGGGTAGTTAAATTGATACATTAAAAGTCATTATGTTGGCATTCTTCCTTATGCTTGTAATTCTAATAAATTTAACTTTGATAACAGGTTTTGTGGTGTAGTTCTGAGAAATCCCACAGTTTGGAGGTTACTGTAAGATACATTTGAGACCTCCTTACTGTGACAACCCAGGACTCTTGACTCAAAAGTCATGCTCTCCAATGATGCACCTTGAGATTTTCACTTATGGAACTGTTTAACCACTGAAGAGGACTAAGCCACTCATTCTGTTCTATTTCTTTCTTGTGAAGTCAGAACAAACTTGAGCCATTACTTATTATCTCCAATGAAGTAAGATACTTTTAAGGAATTATCTGGGTATCTAATATAAGAAAATTTTCATTATGGGTGGAAAACAATTTTGTTATTGTCATCACTACAGATGTCAGTATTCACAATTTTTTCATATAAGCCTGTAAGAAGTTCAAAGAGAAGAATATGTTCATATGCCAAAGCTATTCCTTGAGTTGGGACTTGGGGCTGAGGAGTACACAAGATAGATAAAACAGCAACTTTTGGACAAAAGTTGTGTCACCTCACTTATTAAAACCTAAGAGAAAGACTGACATTTGATGCAATAGTTAAGGCCACTTGGGACATTGACATCCCATATCGGAGTGTCTACATTCACACCTCTCCTCTCCATTACAATTTCTTATTAATATACACCAGAGGAAGCAGCAGGTGATGGCTCAGATACTTGGGCCCTTGTCCCCTATGTGGGAGACCTAGATTGAGCTCTGGGATCCTGACTTTTCCATGGCTCATCCCTGTTGTTAGTGGGTGTTTGGAGAGTGAGCCAGTGGATGGAAGACTCCTCTGTGTGTCTTTCTCTATCTCTATGTCTCTGTCTCATTTTCTCTTTCTCTTAATCTCTCTCTCTCTCTCTCTCTCTCTCTCTCTCGTCTCTGTCTCAATCTCTCTCTCTCTCTCTCTCTCTCTGTGAGAACTTGCTTTGCAAATAAACCAAAAAGTTAATTAAGAACAAAGATGAGGAAAAAAAAGATGAGAATTTTCCTCAAGCATCTTGCTTTCTCTGCAAAATGCTCTTGTGTGAGAAGTCTCCTTTCCAACCATTCCACATGCTAGGAGTCCCTAATTGCAAGGTTGCGATTGAAGATCAGAGATGCAAATTGCATAAATTTTATTTTATGGTCAATTTTATTGATCATAGGGTCCCAGTTTAAGAAGAACGCTGTGGGAGTTGGTGTTGTGGCATAGCAAGTTAAGCTGTTGCCTGTGATTCTGGCATTCTATATGGGCACCAGTTTGAGTCCTAACTGCTCCACTTCTGACCTAGATTCCTAATAATGCACCTGGGAAAGCAACGAATATGGCTCTTAGTCCTTGGGGCCCTGAACTTTTGTGGGAGACCCACATGAAGCTCCTGGCTCCTGGCTTTGGCCTGGCCCAACCCTGACCTGTGTTGACACTGGGGGAGTGAAACATGGATGGAAGTCCTTTCTGAATTTATAACTCCCCCCACCCTGTAACTCTGCCTTTCAAAAAATAAGTATTTAAAAAAAAAAAAAAAAAGAACCATATGCCCTCTCCAAGAAAGGAGAAAGCATTATATTATAATGCTTCCTAATTTAATTATCATTCTTTATGACACAATTTCTCCAAATTTAATTGTGAATTTTAGTGACTATCAAGTTTTTAAGATAAACATTATTTTTATATTAGTGTTTTCCTACAATGTAAATGAAATAACTTTACTAAATGTCAAAGGTCTAGGCTTTCTGATTTGTGTGAGAAATTTAAATAGCTTTTCCAAAATGTATGTAGCATTTTACATTCCCAATAGCAATGTATATAATGTTGTTGCCCACATTATGACAGTCTTGATTGTGTATATTTTTCATTATAAATAATTTAGGGAGTGTGAAATATTATCTCACTGTGGTTTAATTTGCCTTTTTTTAAAGAATATATTGACCATTTTTTTTTAATTGTTGTGTTTCTGTAATAAAAAGAAATATGATTGACTGGTGAAAGTCTTGAAGTGCATAGGGTTAAGCAACATATTTTGGTGTCCACCTCACATCCTAGGATGCCTGGAATCAAGTCTCACCTCTGCTTATGATACAGCTTCGTAATAATGTATCTAAAAGGCAGTAGATGATGACCCAGTACTTGGGTTCCTACCAATGTTGTAAACCTGATGAAGTTCCTGGCTCCTGGCTTTAACCTGGCCCAATTACAACACTTGCAAATGGCTTAGGAGTGGATATAAATTCTCTGTATTCTCCTTAATTTTCACTCTGTCCTTTCAATAAATAGTAAATAAGTAAAAAAATTGAAAAATAAATACATTAACTTTCTGATCCTGTATTCTGAAATCTTATTTAACTCACTTGTAAGTTAAGTAGAATCTTAACTGGACATGTCAACCGCTATTGGATCTCTGGGGTAATATGCCACAAATAATAAAGTAGCTTCAATGGCCACCTGAATCTTCTGCTGGGCCTTCTTTTAGTCTAAGACCAACACAGAACTAGCAGCATTTTGTGTCACTTGCAAAATGGACAATAATAACACACTTAAATGAAGAATTCCTTGCTCCCCAAATCTAAATAATCTTCTCAGGGGTTGTGCCTCTTTCTTGGTTGCAGGAGGGGCCAGATGCAATAATTTGACCTAGGGGAGATACCTTGACATGCTCCACATCAATGGACTCAACGAAATTTCACTGAAGTGAGATTAATGCCCTATACTCTATCATGTGAGCATATTACCAATAAGTCAAAAGTATTTTGGTATGTTTCGTTCAATGCTGTCAAAATAATAAAGAGTTTTATGTCTTATGGAAGAAGCAGGTAATGAAAATTCTAGAGCATTAAGTTGTGAAAAGGGACTGGGGAGTTGGTAAATCATTGAGATAGAACAATGTAGATGTATTGCCAGGCTTGCTAGTTAAAATAAAGTGTTCTTTCTGGTTTTTACTAACCAGTATTGATGGAAAACATTTGTGAGATCAATAATGGCATGCTAGGTTCCAGAGGATATGTTAATTTGCTCAAGCAATGAAACCGGATCTGGAGAAACAGCTACAATTTAGTTCACCACTAGCTTAATTTAAAATAATCCCTGTCATTCTCTAAGACTCATCTATTATTTGTACAGGACAAGGAGGTAAATTAAGTGGGGTTGTGTTGACAATCAATACCTGTGCATAATCCATGTCCTTCATGGGAGCACTAATCTCTACAATCCATCCAGGTATCAGGTATATGATATTACCTTTGCTTTACTGTTGCTTACCAGAAGCAGTCTAATGGTTTCCACTTGGTCTTTCCTACTACAATAACCTTCACTCCACAAGTCAGGGAACCATTCTGGATTCCGGTTGTTGGTATGTATATCTTGTTCCCCCAAATTTGAGAAATAACTAAATAATGGGTTCAGACATCTGTTGGACCCACTGTTAGACTGGTCTTAGCTAAAATTCCAAGGATGGTCCACATATTTCCATATAAGCTCATCTGGCATTTCAAAATAATTTAATGTAGTCCAAGTTCTGTCCATGTTTAAACTAACCATCCAAATTTATACAGATATTGTTAGTTCCTACAACTATAAATCCAGAATTTCATCTTAGTGGACCCATCCATATAAAATTCAACCTGATCCAATTTTATTGTCCTGCCATGAGGTTTCTCAAAGTTAATATTCAACCTTAAACAAAGACCCCAAATTTTTGCTTGGGTTGTAGAGAACACATTTAGTTCCTTTGGTGTATAGCATGCCTTCTCATGGATCAGATTTTGATTTTCCACATGTATGACCTCATGTTAACAGTAGATGTCCTGCCAGGATGGAAATTCTATTTACATTGTAATTCAACCTCTTGTAGGTTACAGTTATCAAATCAGTTTGTAGAAATGTCTCTTTTAAAGCTGTAAGAAATAAAATTTCTTTCAAAAAAATACCAAAAAAACCAGTTTGCTTATTGCTGTGTACTTGAAGTCCTGAGCTCATTCTCTCCCTGACCAACTTTGGGATAGTTATGAGCTACCAATCAACTGCATAATAATAATCATAAAAATATGATCTCTTATGTTTGGTATCCTTAGCACAATGGTATCAAGGTTCACAACAGTGTAATTTCCAGCCTATATATTTCCTGTACATTTTATAGTTGGAAACCCCGTGATATTGCAATCTAATCTTCAATAAGTATAGGAAAGACAAACATACACACACATGAAGTCTTTGAAAAGTTTATGAAAGTGCATACTTTGAATTTTATATATTGTATAGTTTTATTTATATGAAATGTCTACAATAGATTGAGAGATACAGAAAACATATTAGTTTTTTGCCAGGGGCTTGGGGAAGTGATTGTGAGTGGCCACTGATATATACTAGATTACTTTTCAGTGTAAATGGAAAGGGATCATGAAAATCTTCTAGAATTAGGTAATGATAATGATTCTACAATCTTGTGATTATACTGTTTACCAGCATTCTATACACACACACTCACACATACACACGTAAACATACATACTTAGAAAATAAAATAGAATACAGAAAAAATGTACACTGGTCCATTATTGTGTAAATGATTTATTAACTAATATTGGTATTCATCAGATACAGATAGTAGAAAGTTTCTAAATGAGTGCCACAAAAGGCTTTTGTTATTTTTTAAAAATTATTTCCAAGGCCACTGCCTCTTTTTATTATTTATTTTATTTATTTTGAAATGAAGAGTGACAGAAAGAGAGGGAGAGACACAGAGAAAGAGATCTTTCATCTGCTGGTTCACACCTCAAATGGATGCAATAGTCAGGGTTGTGCCTGATTGAAGTCAAGAGCCAGAAATTCCAATTGTGTTTGCCTCCATGGATGGTAGGGGTACAACTATTTGAGCCATCCCGGTCACATTAGTAGGGATCTAGATAGGATGTGGAGCAGCCAGAACTTGAATTAGTGCTCTAATTTGGGATCCAGCATCAAAGGTAGCATTTTACCCTACTGCTCCACAACACTAATCCCCCAAAAAAGTTTTAATTTAGTCTTTGTAATCAGAAGAAGTACTGGGGCCAGCCTTGTGGCATGATGGGTAACGCTGCTGCCTATGATGTTGGTGTCCCATACGGGTACTGGTTGCTCCCAGTTGCTTGTACTTCCAGTCCAGCTCCCTGCTACTATGGCCAGGAAAAGCAGTGGAAGGTGACTCAAGTTCTTGGGCCCCTGCTTCCCATGTAGGAGACCCGAATGAAGCTCCTAGATCCTGGCATAGTCCTGGCCCAGTTCTAGTCATTACAGTCATCTAAGGATTGAACTAACAGACAGAAGACGTCTCTCTTTCTCCCCCTCTCAATAACTCTGATTTTCAAATACATCAATAGAGAAGTACTGACATAGGTTTAACAATAAATAAGAAAATGGTTTGGTAGAAAATTGGGATAATTATGATATGCATCTTTATTTATCTTCCCCATATCTTTAGTTAAGCTTTTGCTATTTATGTGTTCATATAATTAAAGATGATAGTACAGTAATAGGATGGATTGATAAAAATACTCAATGTCTTATAAAGACAGGGCTATTCTATTTTTTACTATTTTCTATTGAGTTGGAAAATATGTATTTATAATGTTACAAATCTCTCAGTTTTGGAATTTTCTCTAAACTTAGTGTTACTGTTACTTTTTACTATATTCAGCATAAGATGAATCACTTTTCCTCAATTTCTACTACTTGGGGGTTATTGCTTAAAGAGAATAGTATTATTTCATAGCAATTTTTCATAATAGCATATTTTGCTATTTTTTACAAGGACATACTCTAAATACCAAGAAGGATCCTCATATTCTAAAATAATTTCTAAAGTTTTCTGATTTCCATAATCTCTTTATCAATTTCAGTCTTACTCTATTTTTCATGAACCTGATGACTTAAATCAAAATAATTTCTTACAGTTCTGGAGGCTAGAGAGCCCAATATCAAGGCACAAACAACTTCAATCTCTTTTGAAAGTCCAATTCTTTGTTTTATAAATTCATGTATTTTGCTGTGTTCTCATGTGTTAGAAAGAGAACAAGAGAGCTCTCTGGGGTCTCGTTAATTAAGGTATTCATTCTATTTATAATGGTTCCACTCTCTTTGACTAATCATTTTCCAAATGACCATCTCCAAATATGATCTCACAGAGATTATGAATTCATCATATAAATTTTGGGATGACACATTCAGTCTATAACATGCCATTCCTAGCCCTCCCCCTGCCAATTCATGTACTTCTCACATGTAAAAATGCATTAATTCCACTCATATTACCACCAAGATTTTAATATTTTATCATCAATTCTGAAGTTCTATCTACATAGTCTGGGTCATATATGGGCTGATTTGAGCTAAAATTCATCCTCGAACAAAATCATTTTCCACTTGTGAATTTGTGAAACAAAACAAGCTATATATACTTCATATATACTTATATATACATATACTTATATATATATATACATATATATATACATATACTTCAAAAATATCAATGGAAAGTCTGACATAGTCTAGACATTCTCATTCCAAAGGAGAAAAATAACTAGAGAAATAGAGGGCCGGCGCCGCGGCTCAATAGGCTAATCCTCCGCCTGCAGCACTGGCACACCAGGTTCTAGTCCCAGTCTGGGAGCCGGATTCTGTCCTGGTTGCTCCTCTTCCTGGCCAGCTCTCTGCTATGGCCTGGGAGTGCAGTGGAGGAAGGCCCAAGTACTTGGGCCCTGCACCCGCATGGGAGACCAGGAGAAGCACCTGGCTCCTGGCTTCAGATCAGTGCGGTGCGCCAGCCACGGTGGCCTTTGGAGGGTGAACCAACAGCAAAGGAAGACCTTTCTCTCTGTCTCTGTCTCTCTCACTGTCCACTCTGCCTGTAAAAAAAAAAAAAACTTAGACGATTTTCGAGAATAGTGAATTGATTTAAAAACATTTTTTCAAAAGGTACCATGAGTCCATTGAAACACCTAAAACCTTGACAATGAATAAAGATGGTTTTCTTTTAACATATATTTAACTTTCCTTGCATTTTGAAAGTAAAATATCAAGAACATCATTTTTGGCCTTTTGTATGTCTTAAATCTTACATATAACATTTCCAAATGTTAAATTATTCATCAAAATATTATTGATTCAGTCAATTATGTGCTAATGCATATTTTAAATGTTATAATTGCATTGTAATTTGAACTTAAAGAGATGGTGATTATTCAATAAGTCCACTGCTTTCTCATACTTAAGAGACATATGTAAGAAACATTTGGAGGACATGGACTGGATCACACTGAAAGGTTTTTCTATCCTGTTATAAGATCTTGCCCAGAGATTCTCCCTCTCTGATTGCCTTTTCCTTTTGTATTCTCCTTTCTATTTTTATCTTCTTAACAGTATTTGAAAACTACTATGCACCTCCATTCTGTGAGATAATGAAAGTTATCAAATTTCTAAAATTGCCCCTAGAAAACAAAAGGTGCTGAATATTATAATAAATGAATATTAAAATAAGGTAGTCTGAAAATGAGCTACATTTCATATAACAAAATGAACTAT
The DNA here is from genome assembly GCA_949820135.1 of Sylvilagus floridanus. Lineage (NCBI taxonomy): Eukaryota > Metazoa > Chordata > Mammalia > Lagomorpha > Leporidae > Sylvilagus > Sylvilagus floridanus. The sequence goes on from OX463225.1 coordinate 96,213,228, forward strand.
AGGGAACAATAAGAAATGCAAGTGTTTGTGTTAATCATCTCCTTGCAATGCCAGCATCCCATATTGCAGCGCCAGCTTCAGTTCAGGCTGCTCTACTTCCAACAAGTTTCCAGCTAAAGTGCCTAGGAAGGCAATGGACAATGACCCGAGTATTTGGGTTCCCGGCACACTTGTGGGAGGCCTGGATTGAGTTCCTGACACCTAGCTTCCACCTGACTCATCCACGTACACTCCAGTCATTTAGGAAATGAAGAAGCAGATGGAATATTCCTTTATCATCTATTATCTACCTACCTACCTACCCACCTACCTACCTATCATCTATCCACCTATTTATCTCATTCTATGTCACTTTTCCTTTCAAATAATTAAATAAATATTTGAGAACATGCAAAATATACATCTAAAGGCATTCTAGTTGAAGGAAGGAAGTATTAAGTTGGTAAAACAGCTTACTGACCAGAGTCTCCTCGTAGATGGGCAAGCATTAATGTTCACTATCTCAGCTTCCTAGGGGTAGGGAACTTTTTTCTGCCAAGGGCCAATTGGATATGTATAACACCATTCAGAGGCCATCTAAAATCATCAACTTAAAAATTAGGCTGCCACAGATTGATTAAATTTCGAGCCCCACCTGTGTTTCTCTGGGCAAGGCCAGAAGAAATGACTTCATTGGCATTCTAAGGCCTATGGGTCAGACCTTCCCCAGCCCTGTGGGTGGCAAGGCCTGGCTCATATTTCCCTCCAGGAAGCTATTTTCAGATATTCTCTCCACAGAAGCTAAAGGTTTCAAATTATGTATAGATATTTTATTTAAGGAAATTCTCTAGATGGAAATCCTTTTTTATCACATGCAGATATTCCAACAATCTCAATATCAGTTCTGTTTTATTGGTAAAATGTTTTTCATTGAATATGCAGTGAAAAAGGGTTAGGTCAGATCATTCTATGCTTGGTTATTGCTGTCAGAGGACTGAAAGGATGAGAGAATCAATAGCTCATAATTTTACAGGCAATTGAGTGTGGTAAGAAAATCAAATGAACGGAGACCAGGAGCAGTAGAAAATGAGAATAAACAAAAAGGCAAAATCAAATCACAATTTAAAAATTGAATACTAACTTCTTCCACACTCTTAAGCTCTCTAAAATCTCTTTAGTTTGCTGCAGACTTCATAAGTTGATGTGTTTGTTATATTGTAAATTTCTGTAAAGAATTAAAGAATAATTCTTAGCAGTCCTTGTTATTGTGAATAATACAAGAACATATGTCCATGTATAGAATTTATCATTTACTCTGAACATTTGTTTAAGAATTTTAAATGCATATCAATAAGTGACATTATTCTGTTTCCTGCTCCCTTCTGAGTAAGACTGTGATATCGTATATTGGGATGCTAAACAAAATCCTCACCACTCCCAGAAAAATCTCTCCATAAAGATAGTTAGTCTAGAAAGAAGCAATTTTGTTTATGAATAAGCATTGCACATGAAATACACTCTATTAAGAATTTGCAGAGACAGAAATAAATCGGTCATTGTTGTTGTGAAATAAATGCAACTCACCACATATATGTGTTGAAGGAAAACAATAAGCAGCCCTCAAATAAGAGAACTCAATTTGATCACACCATTTATCATCCCTAATTCATCCTAAATTCACTTGGTAATTGGGATGACCATCTTTGCTAGTCCTTTGGTGTTATCTAAAAGAGAAGTAAACCATCTCACTTTTTAGTGATGAGATAGTTTTTCAACGTGGAGAGAGGCTCCTAAATAAGTTAGCTTCCTGCTTTCCCACAGAAGAAGAAGATACAATACTTCCTTCCTTGATGTCTATATTTCAGAGATGATAACTAAGTCTTTGAGAAAAAAAAATATCTGGCTCAAAAATTTGCCAAAAGTTTTATTTAACTTTTACATGTATATACAATTCAAAATAAAAGAAATACATTACATGACAACTAAATATAATGTTCTTAGAAAGAGTAGGGAATTGTCTCTTTCCACATATTCAACAGGAAAAAATTAAACTTCATTTTTAGTTTGCATTTGTTTTTACAATCTGCTCTCTTTATCTCCACAAAATAATATCATTACAATTTCTTTTCATTTCCATTGCAACTTCTACGTTTCTGTCTAAATATTCAGCACCCCATGGTTAAACACAAATCAAATCAAATGTCAGAATTATGATTAAACAACTGAGACACATTTTTTTAAAGTCAGTGCACATGGTTTCATGTCCTGGCTCTGCTGCTAATAGCAGCTTCCTGCTAAGGTGCATCTATGAGACAAAACTGATACCTCAACTGTTTGAGTCTCTACCAACTATATGGCAGACCAGGAATGAGTTTCTGGCAACACATATTAGTAATAAAAACACATATTAGTAATAAAAAATAAACATTTGAAGTAGAATTCCCATTGAATGTTTATCACATGTTCATTATTGTAAAGTTGAAAAATAGTCACACCATCTTATGTTGAGAATCAATGAATGTGAGAAAGCATATTGTGTTAGAGCTTGGTACTGTGGTACTCAGGCATCTGCTGAGTCTTAGAACAAATCCTCTGCCAATTAAAGAAGGCTGTTGTAACTTAAAGATTCCCTAGAATACTTCCTCTCAGTTCAGCTCAGTACCAATATAATTTATTTTGGAAAATTTTAAAATGTATTTTTTAGGAATCATGATTCCTTCTCCTTGGTGTGTTGATTTTACATAGAAAGCACTAATCCAGATATAATTTATGGTTTTTTACTTTGATGATAGCCATATGAGTGATCAGTATCGCCTGCAAAGAGCTCCCTAGGGAGGTGTGAATCTCTTTCCTTCAGCAAACCTTAATGTAAATGAAACCTCCTAGTCAATGTGCATGGCAGACTTCATGGAGTGGTTCCCACCAAGCTCTTCTAGCTATATGCCAGCATTTCCAGGACAGAGAGAATTGCCTTGAAACAATGAACATGATCATGAAAAAAATCAGTTAATTCAAACACAGTGCAAGGCTTCAAGCACATATGTCTACCAAAAAAAGTCTAAATGGGGAGTTCCACATTTGTTTGTGGGTGTTTCTGTAATGTTCGGTAAAGCTAGTGTTAAAAGTCTAAGCCATTTTAGCAAAGGAGAATTCAGAATTTTTGGCCAATAAATTTTTAGACCTCCATTTATTTATTCTAGGAGGAGTAAGACTTAAAGGAATCTGTGAATATTTGCATAATTCTTAGATAACTGTACAAATAATTTTTTTCTTTGCCTTATTTTAATACTGTGGTATTTCAACATTATGAAATGATTATCATTAGAACATTTACCATTTCCCAAGAATTGACTTTTTGAAAAGGAAAGAAACATAAAGCCATTCACACATCAAATGTTTGTTAACTAAACAACCTCTCTTATATTGTATAGACTTTAAGCTACCATGTTCCTGGCAAAGTCAGTAAAAGAACATTTTTGTGTTTGCTTTGAGTGAAGCCTAGAAATAATTCTACTTCCAAAAATAGCACATCTCATTAATGTTTTGAATAAGTTAACTTCTGTTGTTATATGTAGTGAGGGTCCAATGGCTTTAAACTCCCTTGAAGACACAGTTACTCAAAGGAAATTTAGACTGTGATGTAGGAATTAATTTTAAGTAATTCCTGAAATCTTGTGAAATTTCTCTTAGCTGAATTTTAGTACATTCATTCTTTTCCTTATGAAAAGATAGCTTTGAAAATGTACAAACTTTTTAAACATTGTTGATAGTGGAATTTATAGCTTGGAGTATGCTATGTTTGAATAGTAGGTTTGAAAGATCTATCCTCAAATCTATATAGCCTTTGGAAACTTTGTCTTCTGCCTTGAGTGAACTCTGCAATGAAACATTAATATCTAATCAGGAAGTTTTTAAAAGTTTTACCTTTGACAAAGTAACTATCATATTTATGAGATAATTTAGTTTTTGTTAAAGTTTTTCTATTAAAAATGCCCAATATTGTTTAAAGTGGGGAAAAGGCTACAACTAATTTCAATTAGTTTAAAATCCTTGTTAGATTTCATTTAAAAGGCCAGAAGAATTATCCCACACCAAATTGAAAATCGAATTATCATGGCATCAGGAATTTCACTTTTGGTTATATTTCCAAAGCAAATAAAATCAACATTCCAAAGAAATCCCCAGCCCCTTATTCATTGCTTAGATTTTGTTTATAACTTGATTATTATAAAGACTGTTGTCATTTGTAACAAAATGTATGTAGTTCAAGGACATAATGCTAAGTGAAATCAAGCAGACAGTAGAATGACAAATACCAAATACTGTACGAACTCAATTTTATGTGGCATCTAAGAAAGTTGAGATGATAAAAATAGAAAGGCAAATGGTGTTTTCCAAGGGCTGGAGGAAATGTACAATGTTAGTGGGTACAGTTTCAACCTTCAGGTGAAAGAGTTCTGTGGATCTAATGGATACATGGTGGTTATATGGCGGAGCAGGAAAATAAGCCATAGAGCCATTTTATTTCCTAGACCCCTCTGTTCTTGCTCAAACCAGCTCAACCCCTCCTTAACTGTTTAGTCTGTGCAAAGCCAGTGCAAATAAACTCAGCACCGCCTAACACCCTCCTCGAAACTATCAGCCGCAATGTCTATGTAACCCCTAGCTTGTAAGGGTTTTGGTCTCTTTGCTCACGTTCGTCTTGTGTGCATGCCAGTAGCGAGCCACCTCTATAGTTGATTCCCTGATTAAACTTGTTCTGGCTGTGGGTTTATATCATGCCTTCTCTTTCCTTTTTGCTCTTATTTCCTTACACTATACACCATAATACTGTGTGTTGTAAGGAATTTTCCTAAGAAAGTAGATCTCAAGTATCCTCAACATTTATAGAAAATACCTATGTGTGGTTATTAATGTGTTAATTAATTTGCTTTTGTTAATTATTTCATATAGTGTACATAAAGAAAATCATCACATTGTAATCCTTGTATATGTACAATTTTTATTTGCCAATTATAGATCAGTAGCTAAATAATTGCCTTTCTTTTTACTGGAAGTGACACAATGTCTTATATAAATTATTTTTAATTTTTCTCATTTTATAGCTGGTTTTATTTCATCTAATTGAGCAATGGATATAATTTTACATATAGCCACAGGTTCATCTCTCAATGGATTATTTTTATTGGTGCTATGTCTCAAAGTAAACCTGTCAACATTTTTTTTTTTTACAGGCAGAGTGGACAGTGAGAGAGAGAGAGACAGACAGAGAGAAAGGTCTTCCTTTTTGCCATTGGTTCACCCTCCAATGGCCGACGCAGCCAGTGCACTGCTGCCTGCACACCACGCTGATTCGAAGGCAGGAGTCAGGTGCTTATCCTTGTCTCCCATGCGGGTGCAGGGCCCAAGCACTTGGGCCATCCTCCACTGCACTCCCGGGCCACAGCAGAGAGCTGGCCTGGAAGAGGGGCAACCAGGACAGAATCCGGTGCCCCGACCAGGACTTGAACCCGGTGTGCCAGCGCTGCTAGGCAGAGGATTAGCCTATTGAGCTGCGGCGCCGGCTCCTGTCAACATTTTTAAGGTCTATTGAGATGCATTGATTTGTCAAAATTGGAGCACTTTTCCAGCATGTGCCAAATGGCCACTTTCTGTCACTCCCCAAAGCAACATAGCTAGTGGATGATATTCAAGTGTGTTATGAGACTGCCATTCTCTGCTACAACACTTGACTTTCAGAAGGCACATTATAAACCACATGATTTTTCCTCAAGAAATGCCACAGGATTGAAATGTGGTAAACTTCAAACTGAACGGCCAGTCTCTCCTCCAATATATATGTAGAGAACAGAAGAAAAAGTAAGGATGCCTGCCTGTTCCTCAGCAAGAGAACCTGTGTGTACAGGGAGAGCACGGACTAAGGAAGAAGTAAAAACCTGTTTCAAAATATCAACAATCTGCATGGATCTGTGATCAAACTGAAAGCAAAAAGTTTGTGAGGAGACAAACTATGGGAGAAGTAACACTAATATTATTAGCTTCCACCTTCGTGATTCTCTAAATTTTTCTTGTGTAAGACTCTTGTGGATTACTCCCTATGCTTCTGGGATTTACTGATTCCATTTGTTCCCTGAAATCCCTTCATCTTTCATGGCGTCTTTCTATAATTGCTCCTCCAACTTCCTGTAAGTTTGCAACAATGGTATGCAATCTTCAGGTGGCCAGGATAAGAATTATTTTGTAAATAATCATAACTAAGCAATCACAACAGCATTCCCATTTTCTTCTTATTTTATTTTTCTTTAGATTTTTTCCAAACCAAATATAATTTCACTTAAAATTGGGCCTGTGTTTTCAATTGAACAACCAATTCATTAGAGATGAGCATTCATAAAATATAAGTTTATTCAAAACAGGTTAATTCAATACAGGTTTATTCACAAGGGAAATGTTGTGGGGGGAAGAATGGCCATATTCAGTCTCAAAAGTGCTTCTCTTCATTTTGCAAGTTGGCACAAGGGCTTTAAAGGACAAAATGAAGTTGGAGGATGTTGTTAAGTTTCTAGAGTCTAGTCTAGTAGTAATCCTGAGATGACCTAACTGGAGGGTTCCTTGATATAAAGCTTGTCCCTTTTTGCCTGATGGTCACAAATCCCTTTCTTACCTGAGATTAGACCCTGAAATTCTATGTCAGCATCTGTTGACTGAACATTCTGATGAGCCTTACAATTAGCAGTTAGCTTTCCTTAATTAGAAGATAAAAAGGAAAGAAAGATAGACTTCCATTACACCTGCAGGTGTGTCTAATCACAAGGTCAGAATGTGAAAAGGGAAAGGATGATGTTACAAACAGGTGCTATGACTGAAAGCTTGATCCTGGTTCCCTGTTCCAAATCAAAATAACAAGGACGAGCTTTGAGGGTAAAGGACAAAGAAGGTTTAATATACTGATAGATGAGGGAGTAGCAGACTTCTTTCTCAAGAATTACTACCTTACTAGATGAGTGTGTTTTGGGTTTTGTTTTTTTAAGTGGTCTGTCATAATATAACCCAAGCCCTCATTAAATCAAGAAATGTTGTACATCAAGCAACTGATAGGGGCTCCCCTCCAAAACTGGTGGACAGCCCTGCTCTTTATATTTAGTGTAGCGTGTTCCTTCATAGTTTGTTGCTGCAGCCTCTATGGTTGTTAAGGAATTTGGATGCAATATTCCACACTCCTCTTGCTGGGAATCTACTGGAAGAAAACATATGCGTAGATTAAGATGCAAGGAACACAGAAGGCTTGGAGTATTGGGAGAATATCAGTCAGCATTCCTCATTGTCATGGCAACTAGCAGACCTAGAAACCAATACAATTCCATTATGTAACACCTTAGCTGCCTGACACTATCATCTGTAAACACATATAAGAAACTGAGGACAGAGCTGAGTGCAAATCCTCTTTGTATGCTCTCCTGCCATCAGCAGCATGGTGGATAACTTCTGTGTGGTTGCTTGCTGTTGGGAGAATAAAGAGAAAAGGATCTACAGAAGGCTCCGAAGTTGTTCTTTGGCCTGTCAAAATCCAAACCTGTTCTTCCTGGAGCTGTGTTCCTACTTAACAATATGTCTTTACTATGGATCTTTTCTGAAACAAAGAAAAATATGTACAGATTATAAATAAAATTAAATTTATTATAATTAAGACTGTTACAAATTATACATGATTAGGTTCATTGGAAAAGGAAGTTAAGAAAAAGTGGTCTGGAATTTTTAAAGTACAATCCAGGAGTATTATTTCAATGGACAATGGAGAAAAATGAAAAACACTGCATAATACAACATTAAATTTGTTTTCACTCAAATATATGTGGAATCTGCAAAGAAAATCAGAGTCTTTGACCATATCACTGTGTTCTAAGAGTCCTTGATAAAGAAGTGAGCCCTCCTAAACTACACAGTGAATCTTACTTCTTATGTAGTGTGAGTCAGAGTAGAACTGTTAGCTTTGAAAACTGCAATATTTTAATCCCAGGAGGATTGACTGAACGTTCCTCATTTCAAAAACTACTGCACAAATTTTCAGAATTAATTTGTAAACTTGTCTACTTGTAATAAATTCTGAGCTTAAAAAGCAAGAGCAAAATCACTCCATGTCACATTAAATACCTTTTAACTTAGGGGGGTAATAGCTAGATATAATTAAATTATTAAAATATTTCAAAGAAAGCAAATTCTGATACCAAACATGCTCTAATATTTACACAAAGTTCTTATATAATGATGAATCAAGTGAAAAGGTAGAATTAAGTACAAACTGTTAAAATAAAGCCACCTTCTTTAAAGAGAATTATCTTACTGAATCAATGCATGAGAGTTCACATTTGGGGTGGGCACATGTTGGGTGAAACGCAGCATTAAACATCCATATGCCATTTTAGAATGCCTACTTCAAGTCTCAGCTCCCCTGTTTACTCTCCAAATTGCTGCCAATATCCTGGGAAGCACCAGGTGATGGTTCAGGCAGTTAAGTCCTCCCCACCAATGTGGAAGATCTTGATTCAGTCACAGGCTCCTAACATTTGTCTGGCCCAACCCTGGTTGTTGTAGACATTTGGGAGATGAACTAGTGGCTGAAAAATATCTCTTTTAATATGTTTCTGCCTGTCTCTCTATCTTTCAAATAACAGTAAAAGCAGACACATAGCAATTTTAAAATAGTCAACATTTATTGCAGTCCTTCTAAATGTTAGTCTGTGTTCTGAAGGAATTAGAATGTGTTTAAAGAAAAATATGATTATCTTCTAACACAACAAATGTCCAAGCTACTGAATGCCATTTGAACAGCTTCATTTTTCTGTAACATTGTACATTGTTTATTAATTTTCTTGAAAGTCGGAGTTACAGGGAGTGAGAAGGAGAGGCAGAGAGAGAGAGAGAGAGAGAGAGAGAGAGAGAGAGTGAGACAGAGTCTTCCATCTGCTGGTTCACTCCCCAGATGGCCACAACAGCCAGAGCTGAGTCAATCCAAAGCCAGGAGCCAGAAGCTTCTTGCAGGTCTCCCATGTGGGTGCAGGGGTCCAAGGACTTGGGCCATCTTCTACTGCTTTCCCAGACCATAGCAGAGAGCTGGATTGGGAAGTGGAACAGTCAGGTCTCAAACCGGTGCCCATATGGGATGCAGGCACTGTAGGTGGCGTGGTGGTGGCTTAACCTGCTACACCACAGCACCAGCCCCCACTGTACATTCCTCTTGTACTATTCCTCACAGTGCACGTTCTTCCTTTTGGTTATTAATCAATGAGTAAAATTAGTAAAGATTATTTACTCTATATGAAAGGGTTAATCACTATACAGGTTTTCAACATATCAGACTAAATTGTATAGTCTAGCCATAAATCATCTCCTGTTAATAAAGTGCCTAAATTATTTAACAAGTTAAGTATGGGGTGAGAAAAAAAGTGGCAAACTAATTGACTTCTTTAATTATTGAATATAGGGTTCCCTGTACAAAATTTAGATTATGTCCTACTCAATTTTAGCATTAAAAATTCATAACGTTGAGGAAACCACACACAATTCTTTCCTTCTCAATAAGGAGCTTGTTTCAGTCAGTGAGATCTGTGGTTCTTTGTTGGTAGCTTTTGTGTTTGGTTATTATGTTGCTGTTTGATTGTTTCTTTTACATACTTAAATATTTAATGTAAGGTTTTATCCAGCTTGTATTCTGAGGAATTAAAACAAAGGGCATAATTTGTGATGTCGAATACACAAATAAATTTCAGAATACTGAAAAAATATGGGATAGGTGAAAGTATTAAAACATTGTTTTAATAATAGCATAACAAATTCTACTTATCTCTTGAGATATGAATAATAAGAAGGGAAACTCAATAAACTTTAAGGTGTTTTACAAACATGTCTAGGTCATGCTATTTTTCAGATACTATCTTTGCAATGTCTTGCAAGCAGTTGCTTCTAAAAAATGATCAAAGTGAAACGAAGGATGTCCACTTAAAGACTTCCTACGTTAGCAAATTTCTCTTCAACCTTCTGATGGGTCACAAAATGGTATGAATGAAGAAAGATTTTTAATAATGAGTAGGGCAGTCAAACCTATTTTTTATAACAAATGAGAGTTTACAAGGGCATTGTTTTCATCCAAAGATGTGTATTTAAAACTAAGTAGATATTGCGATGTCTATTCTACATGGTGCAATAAAATATTATTGTATTGTAGAATAATGAGAATTTAACTAGATGCAATCATCAAAAGTATTTCAGGAATAGAGCATGAAAAATAAGTATAATCACATTTATATTTAAAAGGCCAAAACTCTTTTTTAAGATTTATTTTATTTATTTAAAGACAGTTACAGAGCAAGGTTGAGACAGAGAGGTCCTCCAGACGGCTGCAATGGCCAGAGCTGTGCCAATCCAAAGCCATGACCCAAGAGCATCTTTTGGGTCTCCCACATGGGTGCAGGGGCCCAAGGACTTGTATCATCTTCTACTGCTTTTCCAGGCCACACCAGAGAGCTGGATTGGAAGTGGAGCAGCCGGGACTAGAACTGGCGCCCATATGGGATGCCGGCACTGCAGGCCAGGGCTGTAACCCACTGTGCCACAGGGAAGGCCCCAGGACAATACTCTTAAAGGAAAACAACTTTAAGATAGTAGTAATATAGCATGAGTATAACTCTATGTTCTGAGAGTGATCAAAAGGAAAAGGAAAATCAAAGTTTAAGTATACAAAAGCATATGATGAAATCAGTCTCAATCATCTTTTGGGAATTTTAGAAGAACTGTAACTAAACTCTCAATATTTCCTTGATTATTAAATTTGCTTTTGAGAAAAACTCAAGGGAGTTCAAATTCTGTAACATCGTAATTCCTCTAAAAATAACATTACCAGTTTCTCAAAACAGGCTGAGCAATGAGTGAAATGTATTTTTTCTTTGTTTTGATCTAGTACTAATGGTTGAACTCTGTAATTAACACACAATTATTCTTAGGTGTTTAAATTTTAACTGAAAAGTGATCCCTGTGAAATATAAGAGTGGAAATAAGAGAGGGAGGAGATGTACAATTTGGGACATGCTCAATTGGACTTGCCCCAAATGGTGGAGTTAGAAATGTGCCAGGGAATTCCAATACAATCCCATCAAGGTGGCATGCACCAATGTCATCTCACTAGTCCAAGTGATCAATTTCAGTTCACAGTTGATCACACTGATAAGTCTAAGAGTCAAAGGGATCACACAAACAAGACTAGTGTCTGCGAATACTAACTGATAGAATCAAAAAGGGAGAGAATGATCCATCACGGGAAGTGGGATACACAGCAGACTCATAGAATGGCAGATGTCCTAAATAGCACTCTGGCCTCAGAATCAGCCCTTAAGGCATTCGGGTATGGCTGAAGAGCCCATGAGAGTATTTTAGGTATGGAAAACCAAGACACTCTGGAAAAAAAAATAAAACAAACAAACAAACAAACAAAAACCACCTAAATGAAAGATCTCTGCGAGTGAGATCTCAGTGGAAAGAACAGGGCCATCAAAGAAGGAGGTACCTTTCTCTGAAGGGAGGAGAGAATTTCCACTTTGACTAAGACCCTGTCAGAATAAGATCGAAGGCAGCGAACCCTAAAGGCTTCCATAGCCTTGGCAACTCATGACTAGAGCCTAGGGAGATTACTGACGCCATAAACAAGAGTGTCAAATTGTTAAGTCAACATCAGGAGTCACTGTGTACTTACGTCTCATGTGGGATCTGTCCTTAATGTGTTGTCCAATGTGAATTAATGCTATAACTAGTACTGAAACAGTATTTTACACTTTATGTTCTGTGTGGGTGCAAACTGATGAAATCTTTACTTAACATATACTAAATCGATCTTCTGTATATAAAGAGAAATGAAAACGAATCTTGATGTGAATGGAATGGGAGAGGGTGCGGGAAATGGGAGGGGTGCAAGTGGGAGGGAAGTTAGGGGGGAGGAAGCCATTGTAATCCATAAACTGTACTTTGGGAATTTATATTTACTAAATAAAAAAATTAAATAAAATCCAATGGACTGAGTTGGTATTGGTTCATCAGTATTTCAATATTGAAATTCTTACAGAACTCACTGAGGTTTAGATTGTTAGAAACTATCTTAAAGGTCAAAATCTTAGTCCTTGGTATATTCCACTTATACATTTATACATTTAAGAAATACCCATGTAACTTCTACAACAATTACTGCTTGTTTTAAATTCCCTGGGTGATTCTCAAACTGAGATAAGTATTTTGAAGAGCTAGTTATACAATAACTGACATTATCATTATCATTCTGCATCAGAAGTCCTAGATTTGCAGCCAGATTTGGTTGCTAGTAAACAGCATTATGTAACAGTGTGCACCAATATTTGTTTTTATTTTGACTCAAAGATTATTAATTTATTTGTTTTCAGAATTGGACTAAGGCTACAAATGCTAGCCTCTGAAAAATTAATATATGAATATGTGAAAATTATTTTGTGATGTTAGAAATTGCTTATATTCAGTCCTATTCACAGAGCTTTCTGAGTCCATTGATGCAGAGTAAAAATTCTATTTTATTTGAATTAAGAAAAATACAATTCTTTCACTCACATATATGTACATAACTAAACCAATGACATTTCCTGCATGTGACAGTAAATAAATAACAAATCAAAATTAATTATATATGCAAATGCATGAACATAATTGCATAAAGAAATATACACCTTATGTAAATAAAATAAAAATGTAAATGATGTGTTAAAATTTATTTTAAATATTTTCCTACTGTGAATAGATATTTTTGAAGCACTTAATTTCACTACCTCAGATACTCCAATTGAAAATCAGGAAAAAAATTGAAATATTATCTACTTTTGAATGGTTCTAGTTATTTGAAAAAAATCAAATTATTGAATTAAATTAATTATTATTGATTAAATTGTTATTCATTAATAAATTGAATTATTATTAGTTAAAACATAAACAGATATATATCAAAGGTTTTTAATTAAATACTTAATCTGTTTATGTTCATTTTACCTTATTCAGCATTTGATATTTTTAGTATTAAATTATTTCAGTTGTATTATTGGTCTAAAGCAATCATTTATCCAAGAAGATGTCAATCTTTGTTCTTTATACTGAAAATATTAATCGCTGCAGAACTATTTCAGAAGTACTGAATTTTGAGGTTGGATCAAGTGAAGCTTTCAAACAGTATCTTTAATAAATTACTTCTTTGCATTTTAATGCAGTGGAGCACAGCAAATACTTTATTTTCTTGATTTATCTGCTGTGCTAAAGACACAGAGTTGGGCTTGAATTGAACCCTGTAATTAAGAATCTTTTCATCTGGAACAGAACAATATAAATATCAGCTTTACATGTTTTTCATATCATTGCATCATTTTGTAATCTATTCTTTCTGAGTTATACTTACTGTAACTAAACCACATATCTAGTAATTGCTCAAAAGTCATATATCCAAATATGTAAACCCTATCTTACTTGCTAGAGAAATGTGCATAATAGGGGAACTCCATAACTGGAATTTGAATTCCTATATTGTACTACAAATTGAAGTCATAAAATCGACATAATCCTGCCTTATCTTACAAACTTCAGTTATAACATATGGATGTTCCTCAAAGAGTTGAGGACTTCTGTAACTTCAATTATTGTTTATTTTTTCTTTTCTTTTTTCTTTTTAGCTTCAATGTTATATTAGTTACATATTTAATCTCAAGTCATTTTATATGATATATACTGTGGTCTGAGAACTCATAAAAATTTGTTTATTCTTCACTCTCATTTTTAAACTGAGAAAGTATTTGAACAAAGAGTAAGTAGAAGTTAAAGGAAAAGCTGAGGAACAAATAAATTTAACATTTACTTGAACAAGAAAAAGTTTCTAGACCCAGGCAACAGTCTAGACCAAAGATGGTTAAGAATGCTTTCTATTGCCTCCACCCCACCACACACACACACACACACACACACACACACAGCATGCACAGATTATATATGTACCCACAGAAAATGAAGTTACATGGGGCCAGTGCTGTGGTGTAGTAGGATAAGCCCCTGCCTGCGGCTCCAGCATCCTATATGGTGTTGGTTTACGTCCCAACTGCTCCTCTTCTGATCCAGCGCTCTGCTATGTCCTGGGAAAGAAGTAGATGGTCCAAGTGCTTAGGTCCCTGCACCTGCATTGGAGATTTGGAAAAAGCTCCAGGATCTTGACTTCAGATTGGTCCAGCTCCAGCCTTTGTGGCCATTTGGGGAGTGAATCGGTGGATGGAAGACCTTTCTATCTGTCTCTCCCTTTCTATGTCTATAACTCTGCCTCTCCAACAAATACATTATTTTTTTTAAAAAAAAAAGAAATGAAAATGTAGTAAGATACTACAAGTTAATTGGCTGCAAAAGGCATTTCCTGTACATGGACATCATCTGCTCAGCTGGCAGTTGAAGCTGGACTGCTGTTATTTCTTGAGACTCAGTTCCTTGGTTACAAGGCTATTCACTTTCCTTAGTTAACGATTTGTTTAAATTAAAGGCTGCAGTTTGTTGCCTCCAGAGGCTACTTTGGGTCAAACTTCATTGTTCAAGTACGGAGATAGGTTTGGGTCAAATTCATGTCTGTTTAACATTCCTCCCTTTTGGTCATTCTTTCAAATCTTGAGATTAACCAAAACTATCGGTATTGGCAGTGATGCCATCATTTAAAATCATCACAGTATGTGTATTTTATTCCAGTACAGTATTAGCAATTTCACCATGTCAAATCAGTTACATGACTTAAATTTGATATTTTAATTGTAATGATTATTTAACATACAAGATGGCTGCATGAATGTAGGTAGAACTTTTGAGTATTCACAGGAAACTGAAATACACTTTTCAACATCAGTCACTAGGAATCAAACCAATGGATGTTACACAATTCAAAATGTAGGCATTAAAGATAGTCCAACGGTATCTGAGTTCCATGGGTCAGGTTCCTTGTTTGGAGTATGATTGTCATTGAGGATCAGAGTACAATGCAATGTCGTCTGATCAGGAGAAGTACTAAATTTCAGAAGTACTAAATAGGACTTCTAAACTGGTGTCTGGTGACACCCATGCTGGTTTGGAGAGACAGCAGCTTTTCATCTACCATTCAGGATGCTCACAAAGAACTTACTGACTTCCTCTAATTACTTCTTTGTTTCATTCTCTTGAATAATTTCCTTAGTGTCTTTGGTAGTAGAGTCTAGAAACAAGCCCTGGTATCCGTCATCTTTTCCTTTATAAGCTCCATAGTACTAAAATCAGTAGAACAGTAAGTGCAGTGTTTAGTTTCACTTACCACAATGTACAAGACTCCACCTTGGATAAAAGGAGCATCAAGAGCTGTGTGAGGTTCCATTAAGTGTTCATGCTGAATAGGAATGTTCCCATTCATTGATCAGAGGGATTCATTGATCCAATTCTTTGAGAGGTTCAATTAGCTACAAAATCCTGAATCTTTCCCAATTTGTAAACAAGCTTTAGATTACATACAAGTAACATCTCGCTGCTACCCAGTATGGATCACCAAAAGCTCCACTGGAAACTTTCTGCTATGGAAACCTTCTCTATGTCAAGAGAGGTACTCATTAGTTACTACCGGCTTTGACATTGATTAGGGAACACATTATGGTAATTAAATTGTTAAAAGACATATGTGAACCAGACCAGACAGCAAGATGAGAAGGAGGACAAAACACAGTAAGGAAATTCTCCGGAGACTCAATATATACCCTTTGGATCTGTAAAGAAGGACCACCTATGTGGCATTTGAGCAATAGTTAAGTTATAGTTGCTTGTCCATACATTTTGACCTGAATAAGGCACAGTAGAAATGTGGTCGTATGTGGTCTTTCATAGCACAGAGTAGTAATGCATACATACTACCAGCAGAAAAGCACTCTCCTGGATTTAATACAGTGATGTTGCATCAGCAAATGCCAGAGAAGCTCTCCTGGTTAGTTTCACCCTGAAGTTTCCAATAGGTATGGAGTTCTATTCCAAAGAAGTTCTTTTAAACTGTAACATGGATCCATCCATGGTGAGAAGTACTTTATTGAGTTCTTTCTAAGAAGTTTGATCATAACCTTATTCTGTTGCCTCCTCTAAAAGATCCAGTCTCCATGTGTAAGATCATGAAATGGTTTTCTTTCCACAGTGGATGAGTAATAGAAATCTTGTTTTATCTGAAGTGCCATCTGATATAATACATGGACCATGTTCATAGCCATTGTTCATAGGCATTACCTTTAGTAAAATCTTCAATTAACGTATACTGATACTACATATTGTCGGTGATAAACTGGTCCTTAAAATGAGTGAGCCCCAATGCTGCCAACAGTGCTGACTGATTTCTTTGAGGCTCAGAAATCTCTTCTTCATTGTCATTTAATGAGAATTTATCACTCAAATGTGAATAAAAATGTTTATCCCAGTTTCTCATAATCTACAGAAGACATGAAATATTATTATGATAGTTTTAGATGACTGCATTAATTAAAATGAAGTAGAATGTATATTACAAACGTAACTGTAAACTTCTAGAACTTTATTTTATTGCCTTCTGTGCCAATCATCTCTACATTTTGAAAATGCAAAATTAAACACATTTATTATAAATCACATGGACTTTATTACATAATGTTAATAAAAATAGAAATACTCAGTTTTTTATTTTCTGTACATATACAAACAGGTGTTTGAAGTATATCAAGGAAAATGGAACCTAACTAGAATGTCATATTTTATTAATCTAAATACTATGAGAACTATTTCAATACAGATAAAAATATGCTATAATCATAACCTAAATGGATTTGGTTAGTATTGCTTTTATATCCTAAGAGAAATAAATACATGATTTTAAGAGTAAAGGAAAAAAGCTATCAAAGTCGACAGAGAATGTTTGCATATACTTTTAAAATCTTTCATGGTTAGAACTTTGAAATCTAGCTGTTATTTTATTCAGTGAAAAATCAACTTTGCTTTTCCATGTAAACTAATTTACAAAGAAATACCCATATATCATACTACTCTCTCTGTGAAGAAATCAAATTATAAACCTACCAGCAGCAGAATCAAAGCTTATGGAGATTATTTTCTCTTCACTCATTACTGAAGATGTGAAAACTATAAAGTCTCCAAATTTAGAATCTATTCAGATTGAAAAAAACTGAAGTTTAGAGTGCATATCACCAAGTGATGTAATTTTATTATATACAATATCACATATAGGAAAATTATCCTTATTGAAAATGGCATCTCTTTTAAGAATGGTGTATATTTATGTGTGCATACACATGTATCTGTAGTATTATATTTGAAATGGAAAAAGAATAATAACAATGCATTCCACCATGGCTGCCCTACTTAAGCTTTCTCACACAATTTACTAACATAACTAAGTTATTTTCTGCACACAGACCTTTATTCAATCCGTCACTTTCCACATTTCTTGACTTCCTGCTATGAATAGAATACTTGAACAAAGCAAAATATCTAGCAACTTGTCTGATAAAATAGTGTAAGAGAATGAATTCAGGAATTTTCTCTCTACAAAAGAAACCTATAGTTAACACATTGCGTATTAACTACCATCAAATCTTAAAAAAAGTTAAACTATCCATTTTAAAACAGTACATTTGTGTAATCCCTGGATAAGTAATCTGAGGAATTTTTAATTTTTTTCTGATTACTCAAAGATTACAATAAAAAAAAAGCAGCAGCATTAGTACGTCATGTCATTGTTGGCTGCCAGAACAAGGCATGTTTAAGCAGAGTAAGACATTTGCTTGTTTGTTTGTTTTAAATCATCTTCATTTATTTGACAGAGAGAGAGAAGAGAGAGAGAGAGAGAGAGAGAGAGAGAGAGAAGAGAAATAGACAAAAAAGAGATTTTTCTCCTACTGTTTGATTCCTCAAATGCCTGAACAGCTTACATGTGGGAAGCAGGGTCTCAAGTACGTGGGTCATCACTGTTGTCACCTATGTGCACATTAACAGGAAGCTGGGATGGAGAACAGAACCAGGCTTCAAGCAGGCACTCTGAAATGAGATGAGGGTGTTTCACCAAATGCGCACAACCATTTGCGTATTTTTTTGCTCAGTTAAAACTGACATCAAAATGATCCAAGACTTCCTGAAATACTCTTGTAAATATTCACTATTATTTATTTATTTATTTATTTTATTTAAAACATTTCAAGTAATCAAGAAAAATTATAAAATACAATGAGCACACATAGCTTTAATAAATTTTAACATTTTGCCATATTTGTTTTATATGCACATACATATGCAAATATATATAAATATGCATGTGGCTATATCAATATCACATAACATGAGATATTTTTAAAAAGATAGTAAAGTTTGGGAAGAAGGTTGTATTATCCTATATGAGGTATAATTCAGTGAAAAAACTCAATCCATGAATATTATGCCATGGAATCTACAACTTTTTATTGTATATATTAATATCCAAATAGGAGATAGAATGTGGTTTTTGTCTTTCTGTGTCTTATTTATTTCACTTAGCATAATGATCTTCAATTCCATCCATTCTTTTTTTTGCAAATGCCAGGAGTTCATTCTTTTTATTTATTTTTCATTATCAAGAGAATCGATCTATAGTCATTGACATAAATATAAGAATATACTGATACATCCCTCTCTCCCTCTTCTTTCTATTTTTCTTTCTTTTTTAATTTTTGCAATAGTGTATTTTAAATTTGCTTTATAATCACAGACTTAATACTCTACTAAATTAAGCTTATGGCAAGTAAAAATGCAAAAACTACCACTCAGCAGGAATATAAAAAAGGACTATAAACAATAATCAAAGCCCAAGATGTCAATTTCACTTATATACATTGTTTTTGGCTAATATTCTATTATGAGGCCAGTGTCGCAGCTCAATAGGCTAATCCTCCGCCTGCAGCACCAGCACACTGGGTTCTAGTTCTGGTTGGGGCTCTGGATTCTGTCCCAGTGGCTCCTCTTCCGGGCCAGCTCTCTGCTGTGTCCCAGGAGTGCAGTGGAGGATGGCTCAAGTGCTTGGGCCCTGCACCAGCATGGGAGACCAGGGAAAGCACCTGGCTCCTGGCTTTGGATCAGCGCAGTGTGCCAGCCACAATGGCCATTGGAGGTTGAACCAACAGCAAAGGAAGACCTTTCTCTCTGTCTTTCTCTCTCACTTTCCACTTTGCCTGTCAAAAAAAATTCTATTATTACTATATAACACATTTTCATCACCAAGTTATCCATTTATAGCCATCTAGGTTGATTCTAAATCTTAGCTATTATGTTGAGAAGCTATTGTCTTCATCCTTCTTTGTCAACTCAGACAACTACAAACTTCTTCCAAAGAATTTTGCAGAAAGATCCAAGTCTCAAGTCATTGTCCATCTTTTTTCTGGGTTTGTAATCAAACTGTGTGTTTCTCATATTCTCAACAATACCCAGAAGAATTCAGTGTGTATATGCAATGTTAAATAAAAATGGTAACTGCCAAAGACATGCTTTCAATGATTCAGCTACCTTTCATCAATCATTCTTTTCCTTTTGAGACTTCCATTTCATTGTTCTTTTTATCATAGTTTTGTTTTTGTTTGAAAGGCAGAGAGACAGACAGAAAAAGAGAATACTGAATCCATGAGCTTGGAACTCAGTCTGGGTTACCTACATGGGTGATAGAAACACAGGTACTGGCATCATCCACTGCGGCCTCCTAGGACTATATTAGGGGGAAGCTGAATTGGAAATAAAGGAGTCAGGACTCATCCCAGGCACTCCAACACTGGATTCTGCTTCCAATCTCCTGTCCCTATTTCATGTTTCCTAATGTTACCTTTTCTTTGTCATTACCTCTTAGCTGTTATGCCTGATTCCCTGTTCCTGTATAACACATACCATGAAAAATCCATATTTAATATTGCATTTCATTTATCTTTTCCTTTGATCTTTCAACCCAGAAAGTTTTTGTGCACTATGATGTTTTAAATTTGTCACTTAAACCATGTAGTTTTGGAAACAGACCTGGAAACCAGGAAAATGTAGTTATATACTGTCCTTGATAAATAACCTTTACAATATTAGATGTTTTAATATTTAGCAGAAAAATTAAGTATAATTGTGTCACATTTGTTTAACAAACATATTTGTTTAACAAATATGTTTAACAAATTAGACTATAGTGGTAGAGAAATATTTATTTAGAAAATGACTTTTTTATTTTGCTTCATTTCTTCAGGGATACGGAGAGAATGAAAGTACATTCATATTGGATTTATTTTTTAATTACCAAAATCTACAAGGGTCATTCTATTAAAAATTAACTTTCTGCCACATTTTTCCATGGCAACACTTAATTTTCTATAAAATCACAGAGTTCAACCACTAGTACTAGAATAAAAAATACTAAAATGGATAAAGTATTACATTGTACAACAACAGCACAAGAGCTGATCAAGTCACTGTTTCTCATAGTGTCCATTTCACTTCAACAGGTTTCCCCTTTGGTGCTCAGTTAATTGTCGCTGATCAGGGAAAACAAATGATATTTGTCTCTTTGGAACTGGCTTAATTCACTCAGCATGATGTTTTCCAGATTCCTCCATCTTGTTGCAAATGACCGGATTTCCTTGTTTTTGACTGCTGATAGTATTCTATAAAGTACATGTCCCATAATTTCCTTATCTAGTCTACTGTTGATGGGCATTTGGGTTGGTTCCAGGTTTTAGCTAGTGTGAATTGAGCTGCAATAAACATTAATTTGCAGACGGCTTTTTGTTTGCCAATTTAATTTCCTTTGGGTAAATTCCAAGGAGTGGGATGGCTGGGTTGTATGGTAGGGTTATATTCAGGTTTCTGAGGAATCTCCAGACTGACTTCCATAGTGGCTTCACCAGTTTGCATTCCCACCAACAGTGGGTTAGTGTCCCTTTTTCCCCACATCCTCTCCAGCATCTATTGTTGGTAGATTTCTGCATGTGAAACACTTTGTGATTCTGTGTGGGTGCAAACTGATGAAATCTTTACATAGTATATACCGAATCCATCTTCTGTATATAAAGATAATTGAAAAAAAAAAAAAAACCTTGGTGTTAAATTGGAAATTGCATAGAAATAATCAATTTAAAAAAAATATCATGTAGGATCTCTGTCCTTAATGTGTTGTACATTGTGATTTAATACTATAACTAGTACTGCAACAGTATTTTTCACTTTGTGTTGCTATGTGAGGGCAAATGGTTGAAATCTTCACTTAATATATACGAAACTGATCTTCTGTACATAAAGAGAATTGAAAATGAATCTTGATGTGAATGGAAGGGGAGAGGGAGTGGGAAAGGGGAGGGTTGCGGGTGGGAGGGAAGTTATGCGGGGGGGGAAGCCATTGTAATCCATAAACTGTACTTCGGAAATTTATATTCATTAAATAAAAGCTTTTTAAAAAAAGACATAATATCTCAAAAAATTTCTATAAAATCTTCCAGTCTGCTTTTATTGCTTAAAAGTAATTGCTATCTCCCTGTACAATTATGCGCCCATTTCCCACAGATGGAGTTTTCACCAAGGTGTTGCTCTCAAAGGATCCCCTGATTGCCAGGTAGTGTATCCACTGGTGAGACCTAGCCATCCCTGGAAAGTTATTGGTGTGCCTCACAGCAAGAATAATAGAGTCTTGTACTGATGCTGTTTGGTTTGTGGTGTTTATGTGTGTGCATCTGTGAGCATGCGCAAGAGGAGATTTAAAATCTACCACAGTGTGATTAGTATTTGCAAATAATTAAATCACACAGACTTACAGAGTAGCAACATTGTTAAGGCTCATATTGTTTGCAAGAATTAAAGAGTAATGGAGATAATTAGCCATAGTTGAATGTCATTGCATTCAGTATCTTTCAAAGTTCTGACATTCAGGCTTTTCTCCTAACAGCATGGATGTGCTCCCTGGGGGATCCTAGCTGAACAGATTCGTGTCTTGGAAACATCATTATAACCTACCAAGATTGAATTATTAAGAAATAGAAAAACTGAATGGGCAATTAAGGAATAAAGAAATTAAAAGTCATAGGAACCTCCTAAGAAAGAAAAGTCCAGAACCTGCTCAATTCTCTGCTGAATTCTACAAGACATTTTAATAAATGATACCAATATTTCTAAAGTCACAAAAAATTAAGAAGGTAAAGTTGTTTAAAAATAAGTTTACATGTAACAAGCTGATATCCAAATCATATAAGGACACTACAAAAAAGATAATTACAGGCTAATACACAATTACCATATGAGAGGTCTTTAAAAAATTCATGGAAATATCCATATTATAAATGCAAATGAAAAACTATGCATGGGTTTTTCAAACATCTTAGCATTGAAACAAATTTATCTTTGATTTACATGTTCCATGAACTTCTTGAAGTATCCGCACAGATGCAAGAATTCTCAACAAAACACTGAAATATCAAATTCAATTGTACATTAAAATTACTATTCACTGTCATCAAATGGGGTTTATCATTAAGATACAAAGATGGTTCAACATCCACAAATCAATAAATGCGATATACTACATTAAGATGATGAATAATAATATCTACATGATCATTTCGATATAGCAAAGAAACATTTGCGAAATTCAACATTATTCATTATTTTA
The DNA here is from genome assembly GCA_949820135.1 of Sylvilagus floridanus. NCBI lineage: Eukaryota > Metazoa > Chordata > Mammalia > Lagomorpha > Leporidae > Sylvilagus > Sylvilagus floridanus. The sequence goes on from OX463225.1 coordinate 96,235,930, forward strand.
AAAATTCACAAGAGTAGGTACAGAAGGATATATGGCAAGCCCACAGCCAACATAGCACTGAATGGTGAAAATTCAAAATTTAAAAAAAAAATGATGTTTGTATTTACATTTTGACAGAAGAATTTTATTTTTAGCTCTGGAAGTTCTTCTACTACACGTTTTGTATATGGCATTTGTCATAGATTACAGATTCCAACAGATAAGGGATGCAATTTAAAGGAAAATTAAATAACAAAAAGAAATAACAAAATATTTGCTGCTGTGAATCCTAAGATGTTGAAAAGAACTACAACACAGTGTGATTTTTTTTAACTGTAGCCACAAGATACTGAAAACAACTTCAGAAACACTAAGAATCAATGATGTGTAAAATGTGGACATTTTCGGTATTTCTGACTCACAGTGTTACTGTGTGGAAGATGATAGCCTTCAGGATACAACTCCCATCATTTTATGTCAAACTTAAAAATTTAACAGCACTACGCATTGTTCCTCAAAATACACACAACTGCCTTGTTAGGCTCTTATTAGTCTGGGCTTAATAAAACTCTTACTCTACCTTACCAAATAACCAACATCTAAATATTCACTTTATGTTATAAGGAAACTTGTCCTGGAGAACATGAATGAGTGAGATTTAGCTATTTCCACTTTAATGTGCATAACTTTTGCTCTTTTTTGTGAAACTGTGTCTACATTATTGATGAAAACCTTATCTTTATATAAACTACCTGATAACATAATGAATGCTTTGTCATGCTACAACCTCAGCAACACATGTATAATAAACACACATTTGTGATTATTGAATCTGTGAATGACAGCTGAAAATCTATGATCTATTAAAAAAATGAAAAGGTTGGTGAGTCTCAAAATAAGATGATGGATATGAAATTACTTATCAAAAATGATAAATTGTTCTAACAAGAAAAAATTTTCCATAACTAAGAGAATCCAAATGTTAGAATAGCTATCTCTTAATTGAAGGAATTGTTTACCCAAGAGAAAATTTCAGCGAAGTTTGCCCTACACAGATGCATGTTAAAAAAGGAATTTCAGCAATGGCAGTCACTTGGCAAATTTCCCACTCATAATCTTGTGGTTCTTGTTCTTCTCTTAGTTGCAGGACACATTACTTGGAATTGTAACTTGTGGTCATTTCCATTCCTCAATGAGATATCATAGCTTTTATGTTGTTATTGTTTATTTCAGGCCTCTAAATATCATTTTAAACTACAAAAAAGAACATCAATTAACTTATCTCACATCTTAACACATTGTTATTATTAGGAAAATTCTTAATTTTTTGGTGCCAATATCTTTTATGTTTTAAATTTAATTAGTGTTTATCACATCCAATGTAATTTGTAGATGCAATTTTTTTTGACAGGCAGAGTGGACAGTGAGAGAGAGAGACAGAGAGAAAGGTCTTCCTTTGCCGTTGGTTCACCCTCTAATGGCCGCTGCAGCTGGCACACCGTGCTGATCCGAAGGCAGGAGCCAGGTGCTTCTCCTGGTCTCCCATGGGGTGCAGGACCCTAGCACTTGGGCCATCCTCCACTGCACTCCCAGGCACAGCAGAGAGCTGGCCTGGAAGAGGGGCAGCCGGGACAGAATCCAGCGCCCCGACTGGGACTAGAACTGGTGTGCTGGCGCCGCAAGGCAGAGGATTATCCTAGTGAGCCATGGCGCCGGCCTTAGATGCAATTTTAAGAATATAATGTTATTCCCTCCCTCCATCCCTCTATTCTTCCCACTTCCTTCCTTCTCCCTTTCTTTCTTTTTGTTTTTAGTTTTTAATATAACATATTTACATTACAATAAAAAGGCTTAATAAGTCAAGTAAAAAAAAAAAAGATTGTCCTTTTTAATCCGTGTACATCCATTTTAACAGACATAAATTTATTTTTCCAACCTTGACAGAGCATCTAAATTTCTTATACTTTCATTGAGTTAAAAAAAATTAATCGGAGTGTGCATTGTAGCATAGAAGTTTAGACCACTTCCTACAATACCAGCATCCCATATGGGCACCTGTTCAAGTCCCAGCTGCTCCACCTCCAATCCAGCTCCCTGCTAATGAGCCTGGGAAAGCATTGGAGGATGGCGCAAGTCTTTGCGCCCCTCCGAGCAATGTGGGAGACAAAAAATAACCTCTATGCTCCTGGCTTCAGCCTGGCCCAGCCCTGGTTGTTTTGACTATTTGGGGAGTGAATCAGCAAATAGAAGATCTCTTGATCTCTTATTCTCTGTATCTCTGACTTTAAATAGATAAATCTGAAAAAACCCACTCAGTTTCTAGCAACATTTAAGATAACTCATTGTTCCATAGAAACAAAATCCTCTCATACATCTTAAGAGAAAAAATAGATAGCACATTGAGGAAAAATTGGTACTTCTCAAACAATGTAATAGATGCATGTGCTAGTTCATAAGATAATCGAGCAACCACTATATTCACACAAAACAAGACTTAATGCTACATTACATGTAAACTCATTGCTTGACAACACCCGTACTGCTGTTTTCAGCAGTAATATGAGGAGGGCTATAAATAGTAATCAAATGATGTCAATTTCACTCATATGTGGTAAATTTTAAAATAATTATAGATCATTAAAACTATAGTAGCATATCATTTTTAATTTTTAACAAAGATACAAATCAAAGATTGATAAAACTATAGTTTCATCAATACCTATACACATAGGAGAACTTTTCTTATTTGCTTTTATATTTAGTTTTTTTTTCTTTTAAAGAATATGTGGAATTCTTCCACATACAAGGAAGAATATATACTATTTGTCATTGTGTAACCAGCTTATTTCATGCAACATGATTTCCTGCAAATGAAAACATTTTGACGCAAATTATAGAATTTAATTTGATCAATAGCTAAAAAGTACTTGATCGTTTGTCTTCCAAGGCGATCAATGCCTAGAGTTAGTCCACAATGGGTAGAGCCCTCACCCATGTTAGTGCATGACCCACACATGGGATCTGTGCTGTCTTCAGTGTGAGCAGGGAACCCTCTGCAATGACCACATGTTGGCTCAATATTATGGTTCAGCTCTAATGTATATCTGTTAATTTTCCATTCAGATTGTCTATACATTGATGATAGTGGACTGTAGAAGTCCCTCAAAATGATTGCCTAGAGTCTGTCTCACTCTTTCAGTATGAAATATTTGCTATATGTGTCTGGATGGCTTTGCTTAGGGAGCATATATATTGATGACTGTTATAAGTTCTTGTTAAATCATTCCAGTTATCAAAATAAAATACATTTATTCATTTCTTTTTACTGTTTTTGAAAAATTAATCCATTTTCTCTACGTGAGAATAGTGATTCCAATTTGTTTTTGGTTTTTGTATGAAGTATATTTTTAGCCCATCACTTTCAGCCTATGAGTAACTACTTGAGAAGGAAGTATCTTATAGACAGCATATAGTTGGGTCTTGCTGATTCATCCAACATACATAATTTTAGTGAGAGTTTTAAGCCATTTACATTCAAGGTTAGTATTGATTAGAATTAACTACTATCATTTTTATGGAGTGGTTACTGATGCTCTCTCCTCTGTTAATGAATTTTGTACTACGATGTGTTTTCATTATGTTTACTTCTTCATTTTTTTTTTTTTTGACATGCAGTTCTTTCAGTGAGAGACACACACAGAGAGAAAGGTCTTCCTTCCGTTGGTTCACCCCTCAAATGGCCAGCACTTGTGCTGATCCGAAGCCAGTAGCCAGGTGCTTCCTCCTGGTCTCCCATGCAGGTGCAGTGCCCAAGCACTTGGGCCATCCTCCACTGCCTTCCCTGGCCATAGCAGAGAGCTGGACTGGAAGAGGAGCAACCAGGACAGAATCCGGTGCCCCAACCGGCACTAGAACCCGGATTGCCAGCGCCGCAGGCAGAGTATTAGCCTATTGAGCCGCGGCATAGGCCCATTATGTTGACTTCTAACACAGAACTCTCCGCAAAATTTCTTGTAAGGCTAATCTGATGATGATAAATTTCCTCAGATTTTGGCCGGTGCTGTGGCTCAACAGGCTAATCCTCCACCTTACAGCACTGGCACACCGGGTTCTAGTCCTGGTCGGGGCGATGGATTCTGTCCCGGCTGCCCCTCTTCCAGGCCAGCTCTCTGCTGTGGCCCGGGAGTGCAGTGGAGGGTGGCCCAAGTGCTTGGGCCCTGCACCTCATGGAAGACAAGGAGAAGCAACTGGCTCCTGGCTTCGGATCAGCGTGGTGCGCTGGCTGCAGCGCTCCAGCCTTGGCGGCCATTGGAGGGTGAACCAATGGCAAAAGGAAGACCTTTCTCTCTGTCTCTCTCACTATCCACTCTGCCTGTCAAAAATAAATAAATAAATAAATAAATTCTCAGATTTTGCTTGTCTGGGAAATGCTTCACTTCCAAATTACAACTCAGTTGAATATAATATTCTTAGTTGGAATGTTTCTGCCTTCTGGCCTACTTGTAAATCTGCTTAGTTTAATTGGTTATGCTTTATAGATAACTTGTCATTTTTTATTATTTCAAGGTTCTCTTCTTGTGCCTATCTTTTGATGATTTGACTACGACATGCCTTGAAGAAAGTCATTTTTAAGATTCAGTTGCTTGGGACCCCTTACATTTCTTGTAGTTAGATGCTCTTTTGTGTTTCAGTACTCAGACAAATTCAATAAAAATTGTATTCGGTAGGTTCCAAACGCCCTTTCCCTTTTCTTCTCCTTCAGGTATCCCTATAACAAGAACATTTGTTTGCTTAGTGTTATCCTATATGTCACTTAGGGTTTGCACATCCTTTCTGATTTTTTTCTCTTTACATATGTCTGACTAATTTTTCCGGGGGGGGGGGGCAGGCAGAGTTAGACAGTGAGAGAGAGAGACAGAGAGAAAGGTCTTCCTCCCATTGGTTCACTCCCCCAATGGCCGCCATGGCCAGCACAATGCATATCCGAAGCCAGGAGCAGGGTACACACTCCCGGTCTCCTATATGGGTGCAGGGACCCAAGCAATCCTCCTCTACCCTCCCAGGCCACAACAGAGAGCTGGACTGGAAGAGGAGCAACTGGGACTAGTACCCCGCGCCCCAACAGTGACTAGAACCCAGGGTGCTGGCGCAGCAGGCAGAGGATTAGCCAAGTGAGCCACGGCGCCGGCTGATGTCTGACTAATTTCTAAATCTTGTGTTCCAGATAAAAAAATTCTTTATTCAGATGCTGAGGCTCTCAATTGTATTTTTTTACCGACTCTTTCAGCTCTAAATTTTCTATTTAGTTCTTTTAAATGAAAGTTTGTAGTGAGGAGAAAAGAAATTGGAGAAAATATATCTAATAAGCACAAAGTATAGAATTTTTCATGCATTGTAAAAAACATCCACTAATTATTTAGATGTGAATTTAGTTCTACCCAATTCTTTGACAGGTCAGAAAGTCATTATCCCTCTTCTACCATGCAGAACATTATGTACTAGATATTAGAAATGTGAGAGATATTTCTGAAATCATTCTTCCTATCAAATAATTTTGTATAATATTACCAAATAATAATTTATAAATCTTTAATATGTATAATTTTTTTTGTTTAAGTATTTATTTATTTATTTATCTGACAGGTAGAGTTAAGGACAGTGAGAGAGAAAGAGAGAATGGTCTTCCTTCCGCTGGTTCACTCCCCGGATGGCTGCAATGGCCATAGCTGTGCCAATCTGAAGCCAGGAGCCAGGAGCTTCTTCCTGGTCTCCCATGTGGGGTGCAGGGGCCCAAGCACTTCAGCCATCCTTCACTGCCCTTCCAGGCCACAGCAGAGAGCTGTACTGGAAGAGCAGCAGCCGGGATTAGAACTGATGCCCATATGGGAAGCTGGCACTGCAGGTGGAGGATTAACCTAGTGTGCCATGGTGCTGGCCCCTAATATGTATAACTTTCTTAGTTTTCTTTTCATATTTTTCACTCTGTTTGGCTCAATATTGGAACAATATTATGCAACTCTTTCATAATTTTGTATCTTTTCCTCTCATCTGATGTTAAATCAATAAAGTATCATGGCATCAGTATTCCATTTATAGTACTGAGCCTACTTGCTCAATCATTCTTAATCATTTGATACTTAGCTTAGTAAGTTGAATGACAATGCATAAAGCAAGAAGAAAAGATATGGTATTGCTACAGCATATGTTGGTGAGTTTTTAAACATAAACCAAGTTAAAAAATTATAGAGCTCTTCATGTAATGATTAACCCCTCTAGTACATTGGATGTGATTTACTTTAATATGGAACTTACCTATATATAAATATTTCATTCATTTACATATATACTTTCCCATAACCATTTATATAGCAATTGGACTGTCATATGAGGTAAGTATAGATCTATTTTCCAGTTTCATCTGTCTAAAATGATGGCTGCATTTACTAATGTTCAAGGTTTTGCAATTAGAAGCAAAAGCAACAACATTTAATCAGGTGCCGGCTCAGTGGCGCAGCAGGTTAAAGCCCTGGCCTGAAGCGCCAGCATCCCATATGGGCACAAGTTCTATTCCTGGTTGCTCCTTTTCCAATCCAGCTCTCTGCTGTGTCCTGGGAAAGGAGTAGAAGATGGCCCAAGTCCTTGGGCCCCTGCACCCATGTAGGAGACCCTGAAGAATCTCCTGGCTTCGGATCGGCGCAGCTCCAGCCATTGTGGCCATCTGGGGAGTGAACCAGCGGATGGAAGACCTCTTCTCTGTCTCTACATGTCTCTCTATCTAACTCTGTCTTTCAAATTAATAAAATAAATCTTTTAAAAAATTAATCATAGTTATTGTAGATATTTCAATGAATTGTCACTATAGTAAACATACTATACTTTCATTAGCTTTACTTTGCAGCAACCTTCTAAAAATCATATGTAATTTTAAGCTATAATACAGCAATGCTAAATAATATCACTTGATGTCAGGTATGGACCAAATACTTCCATGAGTTATAAACATTATATAGAGTAATACCCACAAATTAATATTTAGCAAAATTAATTAGTTCCCAGAACATTATCATATCCTGTCTAACACCTGAATTCTGTGTATCATGCTTCTGAATTTCCTATTTTGATAATGATCTTTAAAATCTCTTTTAAGTTCAAAGCCCTTTGCACATATTGACAAAATAATATCTTTACTTTGATGGTGAATCATATCATAAATTGTTTATTGTATTTCATTGAACTAAGAAAGTGGCAATAAATTCTGTCCAATAAAAGGAATATTTGTAAGAATGTAGATTCAATGCCAGGGAATATGATAATAAATTTAGAAGCTATAATTACAACAATAAATGAATACATTTTATTGACAAGGCAAGACTTTTGTGCTAATACATAAAACATAAATCTCACAAATACTTTACACTTAATGATATAGATGTAAACTTATAGAACCACATCACTCTGGTCCAGTAAATCAGTAGATCTTCCAGTAAATGCTAATCATCAATATTAACATATAGTAGTAATATTTTAACGCAAAGTTTTAATATTAAAAAGTTACGTAGCCTATCCAAAGAGCAAACATCTGTGTAGCCACTCCTTTACTCTGAATTTCCTTGTGATGGTAAAGCTTTTGTTTTATCTATAATTATAAGTTGCTGAGGACATGAGGATTCTCTCTGGGACTTTATTTGTAAAAAAAAAAAAATTCTCTTGGAATGGGTTAGAACTGGAGATGTAGATGTAGAATGATAACTATTTTTGGGGAGGTATTAATCTTCAACTTTCTGTGCTTTTGGGGTTTTATCCAAGAAATGCTCACCTATGCCAATGTCTGAGAAAGAATGTCTCCCTTATGTTTTTCTTCAGTAATTTGATGGTTTAAGGTCTTAGGTTTAGATCCTTGATATATTATAAGTTGAGTTTGTATAGGATGTAAGGTCTTATTTCATACTTCTCCGTGTGGAGATCAAATTTTCCTAACACCATTTGCTGAAAAGACTTTCCTTTTCCCAAGTTGACAAGTTTTTCATACAGATAGTCTATAACTTTGTAAAAGGTCATGAGCATCCAAAAAAATTGTTTCCTCAGGCCTTATACAGTCAAGCACGGAGGTAGCTAATGCTTAGGGCTGCATCAAGAATGGTTCTGGAGTCATGGGGTGTGGAAAGAATTATCTTAAAGTCTGGAGGGGTGAGTACATTTAAGGGCTTTAAGCAGCAACAGTAGCCATCGTCTTAGGTAGAACCATAAGTTTAGGGCTTTCTCAGGCCATTTATAGTGAACTCCGCTGATGTTTGTGGCAATTGCACCTGGTGGTCTTTATCCTCGATTGATGGTCACACATAGTACTATCCCATGCCCAGTGAGATTCATACAAACCTTGGGGATTCTGTTGGTATCAGATAAGAATTCTAAGGCTGAGTTTTCCCCTAGGGAATATGAAGGTTGAACATAGTGTGTCCTGAAGATAGCACCATGCTAACTCAGCAAGTGCTCTGGAATTCTGAAGTGTGTGGGAGGGGTGGGGGAGAATGTGCATTTCTTCTCTCAAGTGCAGCAGATACAGGGACCTTAAGGAATGTCAAATATTGAATTTAAGGCCTAAGAAAACTGTTGAATTCCCCAGGTTAAGACTGCCGGGGCTGGCATTGTAGCTTAGTGTGTGGAGATGCCAACATCCTATATGGGCACCAGTTCCAGTCCCTGCTGCTCCATTTCTGATCCATCCCTGCTAATGTGCTTGGAAAGGCAGTGGAGGATGGCCCAAGTTCTTGGGCTGCTGCCACCCATCCGCAGACCTGACTTTGGGTTGGCCCAGCTGAAGCCATAGTGGCTGCTTGGGGAGTTAATCAGCAGATGGAAGATCTCTCTTTCTCTGTTATCTGTCTCTTTCTCTCTGTGTCTCTGCCTTTCAAATAAATAAATATATCTTTAAATAAAAGAGAATCACCATCTTAAAGAATACAATTAATTGATTTACTAAGGATTAAAAAAAAGACTGCAACTTCACAGTCATGATAAGTGTCCCTTGAACTTTCCTGCTTCCTTTTTACAGCAATATGAGGTTTCTTCTGGCCACAAAGGCAGAATCAGAGTTAACGGCAAACTTCTTTCTCTCTCTTTGCCACTATATCCTTAGTTTCTGTGCTGTCACTTTTTTGCTGAATTCTAGAGTTTACTCCTGTAGTCACTGTAGTTTATTTATTTTTTTAAAGAATTATTTATTTATTTGAAAGTCAGAGTTACACAGAGAGGAGAGGCAGAGAGAGAGAGAGAGAGAGAGAGAGAGAGAGAGGTCTTGCATCCGAGGGTTTACTCCCCAATTGGCCACAACGGCTGGAGCCAGGAGCCAGGAGCTTTTTTCAGGTCTCCCATGCAGGTGCAGAGGTCCAAGGACTTGGGCCATCTTCTACTGCTTTCCCAGGCCATAGCAGAGAGCTGGATAGGACTTTAATCAGCTGCACCATGGCGCTGGCCCCGTCACTGTAGTCTACATGCAGTCCTTCTTTAATTGTTGTGATTCTCTTTATCATAGGAGTGAATACAGAGCACATATCTCCAGCCATTTTGAATTTGTATTTTTTAATAAAGCTTTTATTTAAAGAATATAAATTTCCAAAGTACAGCTTATGGATTACAAAGGCTCCCCCCATAACTTCCCTCCCACCTGCAACCCTCCCCTTTCCCGCTCCCTCTCCCCTTTCATTCACATCAAGATTCATTTTCAATTCTCTTTATACATAGAAGATCAACATGTTTGGTTTTAACAGCATCTTAAAACATGCTTTAACCACCTGCACCCATGTGGGAGAGCCTGAAGAAGCTCCTAGCTCCTGGTTTCAGATCAGCTCAGCTCTGGCCGTTGTGGCCATCTGGGGAGTGAACCTCTGAATGCAAGCCCTCTTTCACTCTTTGGCTTTACTTCTCTCTGTAACTGTCTTTCAAATAAATAAAATAAATCTAAAAAAATTAAGATATTTTAACATGTTTGGTTTAAAATGTTGTTTTAACATGTTTGTTTTAAATAGCATTTTTAAAAGCAAAATGCATTAATGTATTAGAAACAATTTTTAATAAGGTCATGAGTAGACTTAAACAGCCTAAGAAAGGATCAGTGAGCTTGAAGAAGTATCAATGAGAGATTCCTACAGAAATCATGTACACACACAGACACATACACGCTACATGCACACACACATGAAGAATTAAGAAAATATAGAAATATCATCAGGGCACTTGAAAAAGTTGTAACATACATGTAGTTGACATACTAGAAGAAGAAAATAAACAAAGGAAGAGAAATAATAATAGCAGTAAAAGTTTTTTAATTAATGACAGAGTAGGTATCTAGCCAAACAGTTAAATAAACTGTAACTCACAGTGGAGCGTCAGGGTCTAATTATGTGCTTCTGCTCCATCTCCAGCTCCCCCCGTTGCAAACCCTGAGAAGTACTGGTGATGGCTCAAGCAACTGGGTTGCCATTAGACAGGTGGGAGACCTGGGTGGCATTCCTGGTTCTGTTCCAACCTTTGTCATTGTGAGCATTTGGAAAATGAACACATCGGTAAGAGCTGTGTTTCTATGACTTTATGCTTCTCAATAGACTGAAAACAGATATTAAAAAAAAAAAACAGGAGTAGGAAATTTAGGAGATATCAAGAAGGATAAATTTAAAAACAGCAAAACAAAATGCAGAAACACATAGATATTATAGTCTGAGATGACAAACTCACAATAACAAATGCTGAAAAATACAGAGGGGAAAAGCCTTCTCTAATATGTAAAAATATGAGGATCAGGGGCCAATGCCGTGGTGCAGTAGGTTACTCCTCCGCCTGCAGTGCCAGCATCCCATATGGGTGCTGGTTCTATTCCCGGCTGCCCCTCTTCCAGTCCAGCTCTCTGCTATGGCCTGGGAAAGCAGTAGAAGATGGCTCATGTCCTTGGGCCCCTCCACCTGCATGGGAGACTGGGAAGAAGCACCTGGCTGCTGGCTTTAGATCAGCACAGCTCTGGCCGTTGTGGCCATTTGGGGAGTGAACCAACAGAAGACTTCTCTCTCTCTCTCTCTTCCTCTCACTGTCTGTAACTCTACCTCTCAAATAAGGTACTCTATTGGACCTCTCAGATTAGGAAAAACATAATATCTGCCTTTTTGGGACTGGCTTATTTTACTAAGTATAATGGTTTCCAGTTGTGACCATCTTGTTGCAAAAGTGAGGATTTTTTTTTTTTTTACAGCTAAGTAGTACTGCATACTGTATATATACCATAATTTCTTTATCCAGGCAACAGTTGATGGAAATATGGGTTGATTCCATCTGTAAGCTATTTGAATTGTGCTGCAATGAGCATGACAATAAAGATAACTCTTTCAAATACTGAATTCTTTAGGTTTAGGTAAATTCCTAGGAGTGGGATGGATTGATCACATAGTGGGTCTCTATTCAGAATCCTGAGACAACTCCATACTGTCTGCCATAGTGGTTGTATCAGTCTACATTCCCAACCAACAGCTTCACAGTGTACATTTTTCCTCAAATCCTCGCTGGCATTTGTCCTTTGTTGATTCTGCATGAAAGCCATTCTAGCTGTTGTGAGGTGAAACTTCGTTGTGTATTTGATTTGCATTTCCCTGATGGCTAATAATCCTGAGCATTTTCTCAAGTGTGTGTTGGCCATTTGAATTTCCTTTCTTGAAAAATACTGGTTCAAGTACTAGTCCATTTCTTAACTGGATTGTTTGTATTATTGTTGTTGAATTTCTTGAGTTATTTATAGATTCTGGATATTAACCCTTTATCAGTTGTGTAATTTGCAAATATTTTGCCCCATTCTTTTTTTGAGAAAGGTTTTATTTAATGAATACAATTTTTATAGGTACAGTTTTAGGAATATAGTGGTTCTTCCCACTATCCCCACCTTCCTATCCCCACTCCTGTCCCACCTCCTATTCCCTCTCCCATCCCATTCTTCATTAAGATTTGTTTTTAATTAACTTTATATACAGAAAAGCAACTATATACTAAGTAAAGATTACAACAATTTGTACTCACACAGACATTAAAGCATAAAGCACTATTTGAAAACAAGTTTTATAGTTAATTCTTATAGTACAATTCTTTGAAGGCAGAAATCCTACATGGGAAGTTAATGCACAGTGACTCCTGTTGTTGATTTAACAACTAACACTCTTATTTATGATGTCAGTGATCACCTGAGGTTCTCAACATGAGCTGCCAAGGCTATGGAAGCCTAATGAGTCCACAAACTCCATCAGTATTTAGACAGGGCCATAAGCAAAGTGGAAGTTCTCTTCTCCCATCAGATAAAAGTACATCCTTCATTGATGGCCCCTTCTATCCACAGGGGTCTCACTCACAGAGATCCTTCATGTAGAACATTTTTTGCCACAGTGTCTTGGCTTTCCATGTTTTCTCTTCACTTTGCTGAGTGTTTCTTTTGTAGTGCAGTGCACACAGGCTGATATTGTGATGTCTATGAATCATGAACTTAAATGTAAATTATAAAACTATGAGAAGAGAAAAATATAGTACAAAAGCTTTGGTATCTACAGTTAAATAGTTTCTAGGCTAAATGGTAAGGACTAATCACACATGAAAATATAAAAAGGATATCATCAAAATGTGTTCTCTATAAAAGAACTGCTGAATGTTTTCAAATGATAAATTCCACAATTAACTGGTACCTTAAACATATAAAGTACACTGAAAACTCAATAGCAGGAAAAAAAACCCAATTTTAAAATGGACAAAAATAAGAGGATAGATGTATCATCAGAGAAGATCTTAGTAAACCATTAAAATGTATTTCATATTATTATTAAATAAAGTTTTCTCAGGTTTTGCTATATATTCTGTAAAACAAATGATTAAGAATATCATACTACCATAGTGATTTTTTTAAGACTTTATATTTAATTGAAAGAGTTAGAGAGAGTGGGACAGAGAGAAGTATTCCATCCATTGGTTCACTCCCCAAATGGCAGCAACGGCCTGAAACCAGGAGCCAGGAAGCCAGGATCTTCTTGGCTCCTGGGAAAGATGGTTGTTTATTGCCCTTGCATAAATGCCTGCTGAATTCTTTACTTGTTGAAATCTCTGTTTAGTGGATAATTAAGCCTTTGACTTAATGTAAATTTTAAAAATATTTTATCTCAAAAACTAAAAAAAGAGAGAGTAAGGAAGACAGAAAAGAAGGAAAGGAAAGGAAAGGAAAGGAAAGGAAAGGAAAGGAAAGGAAAGGAAAGGAAAGGAAAGGAAAGGAAAGGAAAGGAAAGGAAAGGAAAGGAAAGGAAAGGAAAGGAAAGGAAAGGAGAAAGAAAGAGGGAGAGAGAAAAGGAAAGAAAGGGGGAAGAGAATATTGTTCTAACAATTATATCTATGAACTACATTAAACTAGTTCTCTTTATATTAATATAAAGTTAATATGGAAAAATGGCAAAGAAATATCACTATATACCCATGACAGTGTCTAAAATAAAAACAAATGTCAGTACCAAATGCTAGGAAATACCTAAGGAAACTAGATCACTCACATGTTACGAATTGGAATGTAAATACTCCAGCTACTAAAGAAAACATTTTGACAGCATATTAAGAAGCAAAACATACAACCGTTAAACATGCAGCTACCACACTCCTGGGCCATTTTCCCAGAAAAATAATAATGTTATGCAAAAACTTGGTAATTATAATTATGGAAGCCATTTTTCATTATTGTCAAAATTTCAAAAACATACATTCATTAATGGTTTAATGGCTAAACATCTGTAACAAAGATTGCTGCTCAGAAAATTTTTTAAAGAAATGAAAAAGTGCTATTGACATATGCAACAACTTGGATGAAACTTCAGAGAATTATACTGAATTGTAAATGACAACTCCAATAAACTACATTCTATATGATTCCATTCATAATCATTCCTGAAAATACAAAATTATAGACATGGAGAATAAATTAGTGGTTCTCAGAATTTAATAACAAAGTGGAGGGATAAGTATAAGTATAAAAAGGCAGCATGAGGGAACTTTGTGATGATGGAACTATTCAGTATGAACGTCAACATCTTGTTTGTGATATTATACCATGCTCTTCACGATGTTAACATTGAGGAGAACTGGATTAAAGATAAATGGGGGGCCCAATGCTGTGGTGTAGCAGGTAAAGCCGCTGCCTGCTGTGCTGGCATCTCATATGTGTGCCGGTTGGAGTCGCTGCTGCTCCACTTTCTATCCAGCTCTGCTATGACCAGGGAAGGCATTAGAATATGGTTCAAGTCCTTGGGCTCCTGCACCTGCATAGGAGACCTGGAAGAAGCTCCTGGCTCCTGGCTCCTGGCTCCTGGCTTCAGATCAGCGCAGCTCCAGCCATTGCGGCCAATGAACGACCAGCAGATGGAAGATTTCTCTCTCTATGCCTCTCCTTTTCTCTCTATGTAACTCTGACTTTCAAATAAATAAATAAATAAGTCTTAAAAAAGGATACATAAAACTCCTTCATATTATTACTTACAAGGGAAAGAAAGTGAGCCTATAATTATCTCAAAAGAAAAAGTCTAATTTAAATTAAAAATATATGTGACTCTTTAGTCATAGAATATATTTATCCTTGTTTCAAACAATAAAGCTACTTTAGAATACATTATACACACTTATTCAGTTTCAGGACATTATTGGTGAACTATTTTATCTATTATTATTCTACTGTGAAAAGTAAATATATTATAATGGTTTAATGCTTTAATGTTCATTTGAAGTTAAATATTTTCTTCTGCTCACAAGTTATTTTAAGCATTTTGAATATAATTAACGTGCCATGAAGTGTATATAAAGTATACAATTTTAAAAGTTGGATATTTGTGCAATTAAATATAAAATTATTATAAATAGCCATGTGTAAATTTCTGTGTAAGTGTAAGTTTTTACTTCCCTTGGGTAAGTAACAGGGTATGAGTTTGCTAGAGCCCTATATATTGTCTAAGTGCTTCAACAACAACAACAAAAAGATAGGAAGTAAAATATGGCTATATGTAAGCATGACTATACTTATTTTACATTTATTTAAGATTTAGAATAACTAAAACTTTTTAAAGATTTTATTTATTTATTTGAGAGGTAGAGTTATAGACAGTGAGAGAGAGAGAGACAGAAAGAAAGGTCTTCATCGGCTGATTCACTCCCCAAATGCCTGCAAAGGCTGTAACTGGGCTGGTCTGAAGCCAGGAACCAGGAGCTTCCTCCAGGTCTCCCACTTGGATGCAGGGGATCAAGTACTTGGGCTGTCTTCTCCTTTCTCAGGCCATAGTAGAGAACTGGGTTGGAACTGGAGCAGCTGGGACTTGAACTGGTGCCCATATGGTATGCCAGCACTGCAGGAGGAAGTTTAACTTACTGTACCACATCGCTGGCCCCTTGAAACTTTTGGTAGTTATTTTTAAGTTAATTGTGTTCTTTAGCCATGTATATTTTGTTTTTTCTTTTAAGACTTTTTTTATTATTTATTTGAAAGATAGAGTAACAGAGAGAGGTAGAGACAGAGAGAGAGGTCTTCCATTTGCTGGTTCACTCCCCAGATGGCCACAACGGCTGGAGCTGTGCTAATCTGAAGCCAGGAGATTCTTCCAGGTCTCCCACGCAGGTGCAGGGGCCCAAGGACTTGGGCCATATTCTACTGCTTTCCCTAGCCATAGCAAAGAACTGGATCAGAAGAGGAGCATCCAGGGCTAGAACCAGAGCCCATATGGGATGCTGGCGCTTCATGCCAGGGCTTTAACCTTCTGCACCACGCGCCGGCCCCAGCTGTGTATATTTTCTCTAACAAACTGTCACTAAAATATCTATGTAAGTTTCATAATTGATTTATATTATAAAATGAATAAATAATAAATGTATTGCTTATAAATAAGGTTTTTGAGGATTGTGAATAATTCCATTATCTCCAAGAAAAAAAAATTGTTTCAAAAGTTAAAAACTCGTTAATCTTTATTCCTAAAATCACTTATAAAATTTACAGGGTTATATACCTGATGTAGTGAGACTGTACATCTAATTGACACTACATTGTATTGATCCATAGCTGCACTTTTTTCAAACTGTGGCTATAACAGTCTAGAACGAGAAGGATTACCTGCTTAAGCTCTAGCCACTTTTCTAAGGATCGAGGTTCCTTCTGTGGCAGATTTTTATAGTTCTTACAAAGCATTTGGGACTACTGCCTCAAAGTACTCTGCAGCTTTCACAACAATTCCTTGCTTTCTCCCTTGCTAAGAACATTAGTCCTTCACTGGTTTTAGAACCTTCTGTTACTCTGTCCACCACTTCCACCAACACTATAGGGACTGCCTGAGCTTCTTCCACCAAAACCTCTCCCTTCAAGGATCCGCTATAATTTCCAAAATCAGTGGTTTCCAACAACACGTAGTTACCTCCAAAATTTCCTCTTTAAAATTGAAAGATTTTGCAAAATAACGACAAGTTAAAGCTATAAGAGCAACACTCTTCAGGGATGAATAAATGTAATGTTATCATATTCTCCCCTACCAGTGGGGAAAAGACGTAAGTGAAGAAAAGTGTGGAAAAGATAGACTGTGCTCTGAAAGACTATAAAGTGTCTGGGCTGCACCTAGGGAGGTTAAAGATTCTTCCTTTTTTAAATTAAGCCTTTCCATTCCCTTTGATATTAAATCACAGTTGCTGTTTAACAAAAGCTGTCTATTCAATTCTCTCTTCTAATCATTTCTTAAATGACAAAAGCAAATGGCAGCACATGCTCTTCAAACAGGTGACATCTATATTAGTTGGGGAAAAAAAAGTAGTTTTTGTGATAATGGTCTTGTAGTCACTCTTTCCTACACTAAAAGCAAAAAGTTTCATACATCTGCCCTATGCCACTGCCTCATTGCTGCATAGTACATTTCATGGAAGTTCTTACTCTTAATTAAATGTGAATTGTTCAAAAGTGCTAGTACCCATGCCCAGTATTAGTTGTTTAAACATACTTGCTGCAAAATTGGGCAAAAGAGGGGTGCTTTAGCTTAGATCTAAGAAATGAAAAGCATTTTGTGTCCAGTTCTTCAAAGACAGATCAGAAAATGTAATAAGGGACTACAAAAATTAACTCCCCTATGATAGTTATCATCAGGCATTATCCCTCGTAATGAAAAAATGTTTTCAAAAAACACAAATTTTGAAGATTATAATCATTTTAAATTACTTTTTCATTTTATTTGCTATTTCTCAAGTATAAAAAATTATTCCAAATGCCTAATAACAGGTACATGTAAAACTCATTTTCTCTGTTTAAACATGATCTTGGAATATTATATGGATAAAAATTAAACAGTATATTAAATATGGAAAAATCTACATGCTTTTTAGTCGTTGGCTACACTGTAAAGCATACTGAAGAAATAGTTACTAGGTAACTGTCTAAAAATGATTTCTTAAAAAAAAATTGTTGACTTGGAAAGAATCTAAAATGCTAATTCATCTTTTCACTTTTAGTCAAAAAGTGCTTTAATTACTTGTTCAAATGGAATTTTAATAGTCATCATTCTAAGCACTTTAAATTTATTTGAGAATTGATTATTATTTACAGTCCTTGTCTCTACTGTTGAAGAATAGTGTTTTTCCTTCTTACTATTTGTTGAATTCTTAGTGGAGGGTTAAGCTTATGATTACAATATAAACTGAAAGGGTGTCATTGTAAAAATTAAAAGAATAGGAATGGAAGGAGGGGGGAGGGTGGGAGCATGGCCAGCAAGGAGGGTAGGGTGAGAAGTATGACTGTGCTCCTAAATCTGTATTTATGAAACACATGACATTTGTTCACCTTACGTAAATTTAAAAAAAATGTTAAGAAGTCATAAAGTAAAAAAAAATTATTTTTCTTTACAGCGGCCACCATAAATTATTCATTATTACCATTATTTCAATTTTCACATGAAAAGTCTCTAAGTCTTTAATCTTCAATACTCTTAACAATTATATAAATATGAGTTTGAGGTGCCTTCCATTTTGTTTACAACACAAGCAGAACTCTGTGGTTCATTAAAACTGATGATTCATCCTCCTTAATGTTCAAACTGGATTCTGTTCAGAAATCTTATAACAAATTATTAAGAGTTTATTTGGGTGCAAAAAAGTTTAAAGTTTCTACATGGTGTTTTCCAAAACATGCCTTTTCCATATTGAAGACCTCTGATTACTTGCTATTGGTGCTACTTGAAATTTGTATCTCTTTTGAGTGAAATAAATTGAGATTCAACAACAATAAGTAATTTCTTAAAGCCAAATTATCACTTACTGACTTGTATAACTCTGACCTGAACCAAGAACTCTCTATGGAACCTAGATAGGGGCATTACAACTATTGAGCCATTATAACTATGCACTGGCTCATTATTTAACTATTGACTACTACATTCAAAAAAAGAGATTTATTTTATTTATTTGAATGCCAAACCACAAAGAGAAGGTGACAGACAGAAAAAGAGAGAGAGAGAGAGAGAGAGAGAGAGAGAGAGATCTTCTGTCTGCTGGTTCACTCCAAAAAGCCTGTTATAGCCTGGGCTAGGCAAGAATGAATTCAGTGACTAGCCTGAAACTCCATTGAAGTCTCCCACATGCGTGCTGGGGAGATAAGCACTAGGGGTTTACCTTCTGCCTTCCCAGGTACATTAGCCAGAAGCTGGATTGGAAGCAGCGTTGCCAGGACTTGAACTGCTACTCAAGTATGGAATGTGGGCGTCTAAGGAGTGGCTTACCCAGCTTTGGCACAACAACTGCCACTGATATTTTTGTCCCTTGGAAAAATTGATGTAATGTAATGTCACTCTATGTTTCATAAGAATTTTTAGCTCCAATTATTGTGTTTAACTTAACCCAGAGATGTTAGAATTAGCAGCTGCATTCAATGTCACCTACAAAGGTAAACTTCCCTCTCCAGGCTAAAATATGTATTTGAATACCCAATTATCTGTCTTATAGACTAAATTTATATTTATAGCTAAAAATAAAATAAATTTGTGGGCTATTCCTCAACACTTGAGATTCAAGTCAATTGAAGGCTCTTATGACATATGGAGGCAAAAAGCAATGTAATAGTTGGTAGTTTTTCAAGTGTGCCCTATAAATACAGAGCAAAAACATCCACATTTGCCCAGAAACATCTCAATTTATGCCTGCTGCACTGATGTCCCATAAAGTGTCCTGGTCTAGGTGATAAATTAGGTGGTTATGCTTCCTATAAACTCACTCCTAATAGTGTAGCTGTTATCCTGTTGACCTTTACATGGAGAAGAAATATTTTGGGAGATGAGGGCATGTGTCCTCAACTGTCAGGGGTGCCCAGAAGGCGCATATGCAGGAAAATGGAAGGGCAAACATAGAAATATCAAAGTTGTGACAAATGAATAAAAGATATTGCTCCTAAATACTTAAAATGTTCTTGAAGTAAAATTTTACAGAACAAGGAAAAAGCAAAAAAATTATAGATTGATGTTATTGTTTTTGAATACTCACCAACTGTAAACAGCATTGGATAAATGAACTCCGAGCTCATTTATCAATGTTAAAATTAAAATACTTTTTATCTGACTGCTATTTAATTGCTTTTTTTAAATTTTATTACAGAAATATAACTATACTAACCCAGAGATGATGTTCTTTAAAGTGTAATAAAAATAAAACTTCAATGTGTTGTCAGTCATGTTTCATCTGTATTGACCAAGAGAAAAAAATTATACTTCTTAAGAATTTGTATCTTGCATCTTACATGTTCACATAATGCAAGTATAATCTCATTGGTTCCATTTCAAGTAGACTGAAATAACATATCATTCTGACAATATATTTACTGCACAAAATCTTAGAGCAAAATTTCATTAAAAACATTTAAAATATTTGCTGTTATGTGATACCTTATCTGAAATATAAATATTTGATATTACCTCATGAGTTAGATAACTTATCTACCATTTTTATTGCTTGAGATAACAAATTAGACACGTTAAATCCATTAGCTATTTCCTTATTCTTTATCAACATCATGGTTCTACTCAGAAGATTTTTAAAACACCATATTCAAAATGGAAATATTATCAATAATATTGAAAACTATACTTAAACATTTTAAATTCAAATATTACATATCATTTGGCTTAATTTTCATTATATCTTTATATCATAATTAGCTCAACTTACAGTTTTAATTAAATCACTTTATTCATCAAGTTATTCCAATAAGATATTTGATCCTTAATCTAGGTGACATTATAGGCTTTAAATTTAAGATGTATTTTAATGTTTTCTTTTTAAAAAGGCAGAGAATTAATTTGGTGGCACATTTCAAACCATGAAAATTTTATCAATATGAATTGCCTATGAAAGACTGCAATTAGATTCTTATTGGTAAGCTTAACTTTAGATTGCTAAAAATTTTTATATGCATTTATAAATGAATATAATCATTGTGAAATCTTGGAAACATGATGTAATATAGAAATTTAAACTACTTTATAATACCTCTATCTAGGAAAAAGTAAATTAGAAGTTTTACATTTTAGGTCATTGTTTTTCCATTTCTATTGATTGTTTTAGACTGTAGAGCCTTACATGAAAGTTTCTCTGTGATCACATCTCCCTTTGCCTTTTTAGCAGGCTTTCATCCTTTAATCTAATATGACCAGAAGCCTGGATGGTACGCCTACACAGTTTTTCCTCTGCTTCTATGAAGCCTGACCCTTACTGAAGTTGAATCTGAGCTCATTTCCTTTGACTTGCCACGTAGGGACCTAAAGCAAATTATCTAGCGGTCACATTTTATAATTACAGAACTACAGAGCACACCTTTTCAATAGTGTTTGGGAATACTTAGAGCTGTTCTTGGTTATAATAGCATTGACTTTTAATATGCATACACAGGAAATCTAAATACCCTGTAACCCTCTGGACATTGCAGACAGAAAAACAAAAAAGACAAATTTATTTTTTCAATTTTATTTAAGGTATATGAATTTCATGTATTTTCTATATACAGATTCAGGAACATAGTGACATGATTGAAACCCTGATAAGATTTTTAAAAAGTGTTTTTACTTTTAAGAAAAAAAAATATTAATGTGCCTTAGAGTGAGGAAGCGTATGTTGGTGCTAAGAGTCTTCACTTTTGGAAAGAAAGATGATGTTTCAAATTATTTCTCACGTATGCTCTATGGATCATGATTGAGGATGAGAAATTTTTCTAACTGCATTGAAGGTGGAACATTTCTCTCAATTTTCTTGTAGAATTTGTTATTGTCGTGGATTCAGGAAAGGGAGGTATGAAACCAGTTGACTTTTATCAGAATCTTTAACATCTCCCAGAGGCTACTTTAAAATTTATTTAATTTTAAGGCCGGCGCCGTGGCTCAACAGGCTAATCCTCCGCCTTGCGGCGCCGGCACACCGGGTTCTAGTCCCGGTCGGGGCATCGGATTCTGTCCCGGTTGCCCCTCTTCCAGGCCAGCCCTCTGCTGTGGCCCAGGAGTGCAGTGGAGGATGGCCCAGGTGCTTGGGCCCTGCACCCCATGGGGAGACCAGGAAAAGCACCTGGCTCCTGGCTCCTGGCTCCTGCCATCAGATGAGCGCGGTGCGCCGACTGCGGCGGCCATTGGAGGGTGAACCAATGGCAAAGGAAGACCTTTCTCTAAGTCTCTCTCTCTCACTGTCCACTCTGCCTGTAAAAAAAAAAAAAAAAAAAAAAAAAAAAAAAATTTATTTAATTTTAATTTTATTTAAAAAGCAAAGATAATGAGAGGAAAAGTCTCTGCTACTGCCAGAGAATATTTCCCACTCATATGAAAGGAAAAGTAGGATTAGATTAGGATGCTGCTTGGGATGCCAACATTCAATAGCTGGAGTCCCTAGCTCTGCTTAGTATTCCAGCTTCCTTCCATCTTCTGAGGGAGAGCAGGTTAGATGGCTCAAGCACTTGAGTCCTTGCCAAATGGGTTCCAGGCTCCTGGCTTTGGTCTGGCCCAGTCCTTGCTGCTTTGGCCACTTGGGCAAGCAGCCAGCACATGGTAGATCTCTTTCCACCTGTCTCTGTCTTTGTTTCTCTATATATCTCTGTCTTTCAAATAATTAAGTAAATATTTTAATGAAAAGAGTACATAGAAAAATTGGCACAGAATGGTTCTGAAAAGAGGTGGGCAAGTATTTCAGGCATAATAAAAGCAATAACCGTTATACCATGAAGGACTATGACACTTATTGCAGAAGAGGAGAAAAGGTATGAATGTTAATATCTATAATTTTTTTAAAAAGATGTATTTTTTAAATTTTTTTATTTGACAGGTAGAGTTATATACAGAGAGAGAGAGAGACAGAGAGACAGAGAGACAGAGAGAGACAGAGACAGAGAGAAAGGTCTTCCCTATGTTGGTTCACTCCCCAAATGGCTGTCACGGCCGGCACTTCGCCGATGTGAAGCCAGGAGCAGGTGCTTCTTCCTGGTCTCCCATGCAGGTGCAGGGCCCAAGCACTTGAGCCATCCTCCACTGCCTTCCCGGGCCACAGCAGAGAGCTGGACTGGAAGAGGAGCAGCCGGGACTAGAATCTGGCACCCATATGGGATACCGGCGCCGCAGGTGGAGGATTAACCAAGTGAGCCACGGCGCTGGTCCCAAAAAAAGGATGTATTTTTAATTATTTAAAAGATAGAGTTTCAGAAAGAGGGAGACACACACACACACAAAGAAATTCTATACACTAGTACACTCCTAAATGGCCACAATGGCTGAGACTGGGCCAGGCTGGGGCTAGGCTGGGGTCAGGCTGAGGCCAGGATCCTAAAACTCCATACAGGTCCTCCATGTGGGTAATAGGAACCCAAGCTCGTGGGTCATATTCCACTGTTGTCCCAGGTGCATATGCAAAAAGGATCTAGATTTGGGGTGGAGTGGCCAGAATGCAAACTGTCACTCCTATGGGATGCTGGTGTCATAGGCAGTGGCTTAATCTGCTGTGCCACAACAAGTACCCTGCCTGTCATTGGTGATTACAAGAAATTAATACAACAATTCTTGAAGGTCAATGCTATTTTCTCAAGCCCCAGTCTTCCTCCCAAACTCTTGACTCCTATTTTCAACTACCTTCCCTGCCTCACTGTTTGAATGGCTATAAATACTTAATCATTCAAAATTTGATCTTGTGATCACTATCCTCGTTTGCATAAAGAACACAAAAGTCATTATTTGCTTCTCACTTCTTTTCCAATTCAGAAATAAAAAAATTAAATCCTGCCATTTGCAACAAA
Organism: Sylvilagus floridanus; assembly: GCA_949820135.1. NCBI lineage: Eukaryota > Metazoa > Chordata > Mammalia > Lagomorpha > Leporidae > Sylvilagus > Sylvilagus floridanus. The sequence continues at coordinate 96,259,226 of OX463225.1, forward strand.
ATCGATGGAATTGGAGTGCATCATGTTAAATAAAATGAGACACAGAAAATCAAATACTGCATGTTGTATCTTAGATGTGGAAATATGTACATAGTAAAAAAAAAGTGTGGGTGTCATATTATTGGGTATATACATATTTATAAATGTCTATTGAATTATACTCCTTTTATAATAATATATTCTTCTTTCTCAGTTTATGATATTTGTTATAAACTCCACATTGTGTGATACTAATATATTCACCTTGCTTTCAAAACTAATATATATATAGCTACAGATATTTACTTATGAGGAAATATGGTAAGTGGTAAAATTTGTTGAATTTATGTATTTATTGATTTCTTGATGGTGATTTTATTCATTGCTTAAAATATTTGGAATTAAAATAATGAAACTAAAAATTTTAAGGCAGTCTTCCTTCTATGTGGTATTGAAATGCACGAATTTTGGTTAACATGATTTAATGAAATAACACCCAGCATCCAAAACTTATTCAATTTTATTGTTAACTGAAATTCCATAAAGTACAATCTTTGCTGTTGTAGCCTAACAATTGCTGTAAGAACAATAGGTATGTGTCATGATCCATAGCCAATCACAAGATTCTTATGGTTCAGTTAGCACACAGAAGACAAAGTATCTACTTGAGTTGTCTTCTCATTCTCCATTGATAAACCTACATGGCATATGCATTTAGAAAATTGTGACCATGGGGCCAGTGCTGGGGTACAGTGGGTTAAAGCCCTGGGCTGAAGCGCCATTATCCCACATGGGCACCGGTTCCAGTCCCGGCCGCTCCTTTTCTGATCCAGCTCTCTGCTGTGTCCTGGGAAAGCAGTAGAAGATGGCCCAAGTCCTTGGGCCCTGCACCCGCGTGGGAGACCCAGAAGAAGCTCCTGGCTCCTGGCTTCGGATCTGCACAGCTCCAGCCGTTCCGACCATCTGGAGAGTGAACCAGCGAATGGAAGACCTCTCTCTCTGTCTCTACCTCTCTCTGTAACTCTACCTCTCAAATAAATAAAATAATCTTTAAAAAAAATTGTAACCATATATAATATAAAATAGCATTAGTATGTATGGTATACATTATTTTATATAATACATAAAATTCAATTATGAATATATTATGTGAAATAGCTGTTTTCAGGAATGATGGCACTGCCAGACCACTCAGACGACTATAAATAGGCAACCAGAGGAACTTATTAGACCTAAACTTAGTGAAGATAAATTTTCCAATGTAAATGAGGAAACTAAACAAGGTGAAAGAGTGAGATGTCACAAAGTAAAAACAGCAGCAAGAAAATTGAACATTAAAAGAACTCTCAAAGCTATTTCACAACTTTGTAAGCATAAAGGACAAAATATTGGTAGCAAATCCAAACTTAGAAAGGAACCTGACAATGTGCTAAGGTTCAGACATGGTGTTTGCCTAGCACTGTAAGTTATACAGCAAGAGAGCCACTTTTCAAGTTATTCTTGATAAATGATTTTTATAAAGGAATAAAATAGTTAAATTCTTGTTTCTAATGTCTTAAATTGCAGTGTACTAAATAAATATTTTACTCTCACTTTCTCATGCTTTCACATGTATGTAAATGTTATTATTTACAAAAAATTAAAGGTTATAGAACAATGGTTACTTTTCTCATTGATTATTAAGATTTGCTTGCAGTTTTAGCTTTCACTGTCACTTTTAAGGTCCCCTACACACAACAAAACAAAGGTTACATGAATTAAAATATTGTAAAATTCAACCAGTTTCTTTTTAGCTAACTTTCCCTTTGCCTTATGAATTTCTACAGATAAGACTCTGACTTTCATATTTACTGTAACAGTAGAAAAAATTTTTAGGAAGATAAAAATATTCCAACTGGTGTAATTTATATGGCATAGATGTGAAGTTAACATTAAAAGAAGATATGAAATAATTAAATAAAAAATACAAATGTCTGTACCATACTGGTATTTTTTTTTTTTTTTTACAGGCAGAGTGGACAGTGAGAGAGAGAGACAGAGAGAAAGGTCTTCCTTTTGCCGTTGGTTCACGCTCCAATGGCCGCCGAGGCTGGCACGCTGTGGCCGGAGCAACGCGCTTGTCCGATGGCAGGAGCCAGGAGCCAGGTGCTTTTCCTGGTCTCCCCATGGGGTGCAGGGCCCAAGCACCTGGGCCATCCTCCACTGCACTCCCGGGCCACAGCAGAGAGCTGGCCTGGAAGAGGGGCAACCGGGACAGAATCCGGTGCCCCGACCGGGACTAGAACCCGGTGTGCCGGCGCCGCAAGGCGGAGGATTAGCCTGTTGAGCCACGGCGCCGGCCTATACTGGTATTTTAAATGTATTCATCCCACTAGAGTTAACATGTACCTAGGCCGGCACTGCAGTTCAATAGGCTAATCCTCTGCCTGTGGCCCCAGCACACCGGGTTCTAGTCCCGGTCAGGGCACCGGATTCTGTCCTGGTTGCTCCTCTTCCAGGCCAGCTCTCTGCTGTGGCCAGGGAGTGCAGTGGAGGATGGCCCAAGTGCTTGGATTCTGCACCCCATGGGAGACCAGCAGAAGCACCTGGCTCCTGCCTTTGGATCAGCGTGGTGCGCTGGCCACAGTGCTCTGGCCGCGGCGGCCATTGGAGGGTGAACCAACAGTAAAGGAAGACTCTTCTCTCTGTCTCTCTCTCTTTCACTGTCCACTCTGCCTGTCAAAAAAAAATGTACCTAAATAAGTCAAGCAGTTTAGCTATACTCACATGCCCTATTTCCCTAATCACTTAAATCTCTGTATACTTTACTTGGTTTCTCACTGTACCCATATCTTTTCCTCTATGAAATTCTACATTTTTCCTGAAGATCCACACATCTTAACTATGAGTAGAAGATTATATAAGTTATGTATTGTTATGTCAAGAAATTATCATAAATTGAACAGTTAAAATAGCAAACACTTATATATAGCAATTTCTTGGTACAGAATTCTGGATAAGTCTCAATTGAGTAACTCTGGCTAAGGTCTCTTGTGATTTTTGTCAAGCAGTAAGCTAGGGCTTGAATTTCAACTGAAGGTTAAGTTGGGGATTGAATTCCAAGCTTACTCATGTAGGTCAATGCAGGACTGTTCTCCCCAGTATGCTAGATGAAGAGATTTGACTTCTACCTGGCAACTGTATGGAGGTTCCCTCCCTGTCTTATCATGTAGGATTTTTCCTAGTGCACATCACATGTTAGTTGCCTTCTTGGAGAGTGATTGAGTCAGAGAATAAGAGAGCATACCTCATATGGAAGCCAACAGTCTAGTTCTTAACCAAGCCTCTCAAGTCATGATTTATCAAATATGTGCAGTGTTCTATTACTAGTAGGTAGAAGAGTGCAGGTCACTGTCAAGAAGAGAACATTACATAATGTACGGGTACCATAATGTACAGATATATGGGATTCATTTTAGAACTATCACAGGCATTTTTCAGATATAAATTTTAGCTGGCAGTATCCATTGATTTATAAGATTTGCAATCTGAAGAAAGAGATGTAAACATTAGATTCCATATTTTCTCCTATTGCGCAAAGGCCCAATGAAACATTGATCAGCAAACTTTGCCTTTGTTTATAGTAGTGTAGATATTTGAAAAACTAAATTCATTTTTAAAAGATAATTTCTGTAAATCAACCAGAGAAAATTGGTTTGTGAAAAGTAGAGGGCATAGGATGAAAAATTTTTTTCTTGATTTATCTTGATTTACTACATACCCACAGAGAAAGAGATAATCTACACTAAATTTCATGGTTAGTCTTTAAAGCAAGGGAAGGTGGTTGGGCAGTGTTTAAATCTCCAAAAGAAAAACACATCCTATATCCAACTGCCTGGTTTGAGTCCTAGGTACTGTGCTTCCTATACAGCTTCCTGCTATTGTGCATCCTAGAAGGCAACAAATGATGGTCCTGGTAGCTGAGTCTCTACCACCTGTGATGGTGACCCTGAATGAGCTCTAGGCTCCTGGTTTTGACCTGGTCTAGACCTGGCTATTGCCAAGTTCTTGGTGAGTGAATCAACAGATGGAAGGTCTTTCTTTGTCTGACTCTCTGTCTGTCCTGCCTTTCAAATATAAATGAAAATAAATAAATAAAAGTGAAATTAAAAATATTAACCACTTTTTAAAATTGGGTCATTTGTCAGTCAAAACAAGAAAAATGTGCTGAAATTTCAGAATATCAAAGCTGCTCAAAGATACTTTTCTTTATTCTCTTATCAAGATAACATTACATTATGTTTACATTGAAATGTAAATGCACTGAAATGTAATCCTGTAGTAGTTTCAGCACTACTATGCTATTTAATTATTTGTATTAAAATACTTAATGGATGAATATTTAAGGTAGATAAAGATGTGGAGATTTTTTTTAACTACTTAATAAACTTGTAAAAATACAAAAATTATACCTCTATTATTTACTCAATGCTAGGAAGGAAAGGTATAAATATAGGGTAAAACAGTGACCTCAGACAGATATTCTTGTAAGACTATAATACCTTCTTATAAAACTAAAACCTGTTATTGGTGTTAATTAGAGAAAGGAGGTAACATCTTTGTCTAGTTTTATTTTAAGTAAAATGGAATATGTGCAATTAGGGGACATGGCTTCTTTGATAATAGTGAGAAAGTATGCTTACAAGTTTTACTCTGAAACAAATGGTTTTGAAAGGCACCCCAAATCATAACAGTTTCATTTGTAAATACTGTTTCCACACTCATTTTCAAAATTTATTTTTAATCCAAAATTGAAACAAATGATAATATAGAACAAATGATTATTTTGGCTTTCATACCACCTGCATTTTTTTGTTTACTCCAGAGAAATATTGATTTATGTGTGCCCAGTTCTTGCCTATATCCAAAATATATAATTTTGACACTGAATAAGAATTGTAATTTGCTTAAGGGTGTGTTGATAATTCAATGCTTTGTGTTTGACCTCTTTCTTTTTTTTTTTTTCTTTTGACAGGCAGAGTGGACAGTGAGAGAGAGAGAAACAGAGAGAAAGGTCTTCCTTTGCCGTTGGTTCACCCTCCAATGGCCACCGCAACAGGCATGCTGCAGCCCACACACCGCGCTGATCCAAAGGCAGGAGCCAGGTGCTTCTCCTGGTCTCCCATGGGGTGCAGGACCCAAGCACTTGGGCCATCCTCCACTGCACTCCCTGGCCACAGCAAAGAGCTGGCCTGGAAGAGGGGCAACCGGGACAGAATCCGGTGCCCCAACCAGGACTAGAACCCGGTGTGCCAGTGCCGCAAGGTGGAGGATTAGCATAGTGAGCCGCTGCACCAGCCCTGACCTCTTTCAATGGAATGAATATCTTTTCTTTCTTAATGACAAAATTTATCAATAAAAAGTATAGTTTTGGCAGAATCAGAAAATTTATGAGTGTTGGTAATATTTATTGCAATTTATATGCTGCATCTATCTATCTACATTTTATATATATATATATATATATAAACAAACAAATTATTTGAATAGGGTGGATAAATATCAAATTCACCAAAACTCTATTGTTTGTCAGTCTAAATGGAAATTCACAAACTGGGTAAACACTGGGGTTTTAAGATTAAAATCTTTAATTTTGTTGTGGTTTTACAGTGTATTTTTAAGATATTTCTGTATATAATGCAAGATAATAAATTTGGAATGGAGTTTTTTGTGCAGTCCATACTTGGTTAAATTACAACTGACTGACCCATTCATGAATTCAACTGAGGTTTCTACAGTGCCTCAACCTTCTGCAATGAACTGTAATATATTTTTCACAAACTAAGTAAGTGTGCAACTTAATATTTTGTTCCCATCTAATTTAAACATACCACACACAGTTTCCCTTGTGATTAATATTTTAGTCAAATTGTTTCATTACTAAATTTTGTAATAAATTAGAAATATATGTATATTTTTGACAGTAGCAAAATATATTCTTCAAGATTTTGTAAATTATTTCTTTACTGCATGGTTTTGAAAGGTTTTCAAACTAGTTTCTTACACTGAAAATATTTCAAATATTAAAAATTCATGTATTATTTACTTCTAAGTTTTGATAGTGTATACATTGAATTGACACTTAGGTTTTTTTATATTATGGAACTATTTGGGATCTTTCCTAGATATAGATTTTTTTTGGTTTGTTCATAATGTGTTTAAATCAATGAGAGTAAATTCCAAGTGAAAAAAAAAAAAAAGGAGATCTAGTATAAGTCTCAGAAAACCTTCAATGATTAACAAATACACAGCAAAGTAGAGAGAGATTGGCAAGATAATAAGACAGAATGTTGGCCGGTGCTGCGGCTCACTAGGCTAATCCTCCACCTGCGGGAAGGGCACTCCAGGTTCTAGTTCTGTCCGGGCACCGGATTCTGTCCCGGTTGCCCCTCTTCCAGGCCAGCTCTCTGCTGTGGCCCGGGAGTGCAGTGGAGGATGGCCCAAGTGCTTGGGCCCTGCACCCCATGGGAGACCAGGAGAAGCACCTGGCTCCTGCCATCGGATCAACGCGGTGTGCTGGCCGCAGCGGGCCAGCCCCAGCGGCCATTGGAGGGTGAAACAATGGCAAAGGAAGACCTTTCTCTCTGTCTCTCTCTCTCTCTCTCTCACCGTCCACTCTGCCTGTCAAAAAAATAAATAAAAACAAAGCAAAAGACAGAATGTCTAGAAAAATAACAAGCAAACCTAAAATGACTTTATATAGTACTAGAACATGCAAAAGGTGAAATATATCTTGAAAGCAGCAAGGCCAATTCTTTAGGATCCAGAATTGAAGGCAAGCAAAATTAGGACTTAAGCCATGGTCACTATGACCATAAAAATCCTTAAATATGAAATTCAGCCAGCCTCCTTTGAAACATGACAGGAAGTGACTGACTAAGGAGAACTGCAAATAGCAAGTATAGGAAGCTCTATAGAAAAACTTTGTGTAGTTTTTAATATTAGCCTCATAAAAGCAGTGTCTATGTAAATCTGGAGAACAGTTTTTAGATATCTACTAACACTATTTTCTTTTATTATGTATGCCTTAGTAATATAAAATAATACATAACAGGTCTCAAAACATATGAATAAAAGAATTAAAGACAATACATATTTTATGAACATTTTGAAGACTTTACATGTGATGCTGAAGTATTTCTTATATTTATATTTTAATATTGTATTTTTGCCCTCACATCTCATATTCCCCCTTCATTATTTTTTCAAAAGATTACTTAATATTTACCAGTAATGATTTATATTCAGTTTGATTGAGTGATATAAAGATGACCTTCCATACATTTTTCACAGAATAATCTTAACATCTAGCTATTGAAGAGTGAAAAATTCATAACCAGAACAAATCTTCAGAGCAGACTGGGGAGAATTTGGACGTCTTAGAGTCTCTAGTATTTGTAGAAAAACTGGAGATTTAGATAAATATAAAGCAGTCGTTGCACATTTGCTTCCATTTTAAGCTAATTTCTCAATATTATCTGGCAAACTACTCCAGGAATAAATTGATATTTACATCCAGTACCATATTTTCCTATTTCAGCCCCTTATCTCTACTTCTACAAAGTATTTTGTGTTATGAGAACAGTTCTTGTGTGGGCAGAAAACGTATAATATTGAATAGCAAGTAAATTTCCCGAGACAGTGAATATGCTCCATCTATATCAATCAACCAGATTCTAGAAGTACAAAACAGAGGAAAGAAGGCTCACAACACAGAATAAACAAATTACTTAAACCTTCCTGGATGGTTATAAGCTGCAGCCAGCAACGCCATGGGATTTGATTGATAGTCAATATTAAATTTAGAGTAGAATTACTGGCTTGGATAAGAGCTATTCACTAGTAAATTTGTATATTATTTTTAAAGTTTTTAAAAATATATTCATTTATTTATTTGAGAGGCAGAATTACAGACAGTGAGAGTCAGAGACAGAGAGAAAGGTCTTCCATCACTGGTTCACTTCCCAAATGGCGGCAGCAGCCAGAGCTGGCCAATCTGAAGCTGGGAGCCAGGTCTCTCATGTGGGTGCAGGTGCCCAAAGACTTGGACCATCTTCTACTGCTTTCCCAGGCCTAAGCAGAGAGCTGAATCAGAAGAGGAGCAGCTGGGACTTGAACTGGTGCCCATATGGGATGTCAGCACTTTAGGCAGAGGTTTAATTTACCGAGTCACAACACCAACCCCTGTATACTAATTTACCCAAATTCACAATAACTTTTTTTTTCTATACTTTGGCTCAAGGGATTGTAGTTAGAAGTATAATAAATGATGCCATATGAAATATCTGACAATTTCAATCACTTCTTTATTTTTCCAAACCAAAAGCTACTTTATGTATTTATGTAAATATTCTTTAACACATCTATTATCAATTTTGTTCTCTTAATTACTATTTTTATAGTTTTTAATCATTTTTCACTTAGTTTATGATAATACATGTATAAAATACTTCCAATTTAAATATCATATCCAACAAGATATTATTCACATTTTCATAAATTATGACATTCAAAATACAAATTTATTATATTGCTACTTATTTTAAGTGTTTTAGTGGTCCCTTATTTCAAGTCCTAGAGAAAAAATGCATTTGACATTTCCATAAATACGAGCAATCTGGTCCCAAAATGTAGTCATTATCACATGATAGATATTTTATCTGTATCTAAATTTTGCTTTTATGAACACTGTTAATATGAACAACTGTGTTTTTGATGTACACATATGATTATCTCTACCAAATGTACATAATGAATCCTGGAATGAGATGTAGCATGCACATAATCAACTTTCAATAATAATTCTTGCTTTCTCATATAGGTTAGAAGTGCACACTTTCAAATATCAGTGTTTTACAGCTTCTCATTCTATGCCAGTATTTGGTACTACCAAAGTATACTTTTTATCAACATAGTGAATATAAAAATATTTTTAAAAAAATAATTATTTGACAGGCACAGTTCCAGAGACAGATGGGCGGATGGGGTAGAAAAACACGGGGGGAGAGAGAGAGAGAGAGAAAGAAAGAGATGATAGAGAGAGAAAGAGAGAGAGAGACCTTCCATCCTCTGGTTCTAGGCTAAAAGCAGGAGCCTGGACCTGTACCCAGGTCTCCCACATAACTGGCAGAGGCCCAAAAAGTTGGCTGTCTGAGGACTGGATTAAGTAATTTTGGGATATGTACTCTATGGAATACTACACAGCAGTGAAATAAAAAATGAAATGTAGTCATTTCAACAAAATGAATGAATCTGGAAAACATCATACTGAAGTAACACCTTGACAGTAGGGACTCCATTTTGGAGCACTTGAGACTCTATTCTGGGAAGGTGCCCCCCTACACTGTGAGACTCTCATCTGAAACTATGATCTAAAACAGTTGAACAATAGCAGTCCGTTACATCACATTTGGCAGAGCATAGAAACCCCCTAGAATGATTGCTCAAGCTTGGAAGTGAATAGGCTAAACCTGGGTTAATGATAAAAATGTAATTTGTCTATGTCCTATATATGATTAAAACCAATACCTGGATTAATGTCAATATTATAATTGGAATTGTTAAGATTGTAACCGGTATTGTCAAGGTTATAATTGATACTAGTTTCACATAGGCTTTAGGTCAGCTTGACCCCGGTAACCATATATTCCTCCCTGTTCCTAGAAACCATGAATTCACCTCTCAATTTTGTGGTTTTGGCCTTTATAAACCCTGTTGCTTTGGGCTTCAGGGTCGAGAGTTCTTTAGGGCATGAGCCCACTCTCCACTGCTGGCAATAAAGGACCATCAAATTTTATCAATGTGTGGAGCTCCTTTGTTTGCACTCGCTCAGGTACAACAATACTTAGAGAAATAAACCAGTCCTAAATGGACAAATATAGTATGTTCTCCCTGGTCTGTGACAACTAACTGAGTGCCTAAAAGGAAACCTGTGGAAGTGAAATTGACACTATGAGAAGAAATGACTTGATCAGTGCTTGTCCTAACTGTCAAGAAAAAGCTTATTTTATTTTTTTTTACTCTTTTCTTTTTCTACTTAATACAATTGTTTGGACTCTTTATTTGACACAGAATTATTCATAGGTATTTAAATCCAATTGAAAATTTATCCTAATAAAAAATAAGAGTGGGAATAAGAGAGGGAGGAGATGTACAGTTTGGCACACATTCCCCTAAACGTAAAGTTGAAAACTTGCCACAGGACTCCAAATCCCATTAAGCTGGGTGGTACTGATGCCATATTACTAGTTAAAGTAATAATTTTAAGTCTGTAATTAATCATATAGATAGAAATAAGTGTCAAAGGAATCACATAAATAAGACGAAGTGTCTGCTAATAACAATAGATAGAATTAAAAAGGAGAGAATTATCCAACATAGGAAGCAGGCCACACAGCAGACTCATAGAATGACAAATGTCCTAAACAAAACTCAGGCCTCAGAATCAGCCCTTAAGGCATTCAGATCTGGCTATGAAGCCCAAAAGAGGATTTCATGAATGGAAAACCAAGACATTGTGGTAAAAAATGACCTTCATGAACAATCTCTGTAAGTGAGATCCCAGTGGAAAGAAAGAGCCATGAAAGGAGGTGGTACCTTTCTCTGAAAGAAGGAGAGAACTTCCGCTTTGCCAATGACCTTGTCTAAATACTGATGGAGTTTGTGGACCCAAAAGGCTTTCAAAGTCATGGCAGCTCATGACAAAAGCGTTTGGTGATCAATGACGTAATAAATAGGAGTGTCAATTGTTAAATCAACAACAGAAGTCAATGTGCACTTGCTCCCCATGTAGGACCTCTGTCCTTAATGCATTGTATTATGAGAATTTATGGTGAAACTTGTCTACTAGTCTTCAAACAATAGTTTATACTTGGTGTGGGGGTGGGTACAAATTGTGAAAATTTTTATTTAGTATACAATTGGCCTTCTGTATATAAAGATAATTAAAAATGAATCTTTTTAAACTTTTATTTAATGAATATAAATTTCCAAAGTACAGCTAATGGATTGCAATGGCTTCCCTCCCATAACTTCCCTCCCACCCACAACCCTCCCCTTTCCTGCTCCTTCTCCCTTTCCATTCACATCAAGATTCATTTTGATTTCTCTTTATATACAGAAGATCAGTTTAGTATATATTAAGTAAAGATTTCAACCATTTGCCCTCACATAGCAACACAAAGTGAAAAATACTGTTTCAGTACTAGTTATAGTATTAAATCACAATGTACAGCACATTAAGGACAGAGATCCTACATGAGGAGTAAGTGCACAGTGACTCCTGTTGTTGACTTAACATATTGACACTCTTATTTATGGCATCAGTAATCACCCTAGGCTCTTGTCATGAGTTGCCAAGGCTATGGGAGCCTTTTGAGTTGACTGATTCTTATCATATTTAGACAAGGTCATGGTCAAAGTGGAAGTTCTCTCCTCCCTTCAGAAAGGTACCTCCTTCTTTGATGGCCCTGTTCTTTCCACTGGGATCTCACTTGCAGAGATGTTTCATTTAGGTCATTTTTTTTTTTCAGAATGTCTTGATTTTCCATGCCTGAAATACTCTCATGGGCTTTTCAGCCAGATCCGAATGCCTTAAGAGCTGATTCTGGGGCCAGAGTGCTGTTTAGGCTATCTGCCATTCTATGAGTCTGCTGTGTATCCTGCTTCCCACATTGGATAGTTCTCTCCCTTTTTTGTTCTATCTGTTAGTATTTTCAGACACTAGTCTTGTTTATGTGATCCCTTTGACTCTTAGACCTATCAGTATGATCAATTGTGAACAGAAATTGATCAAATGGACTAGTGGGATGGCATTGGTATATGCAACCTTGATAGGATTGAATTGGAATCCCCTGGTATGTTTCTAACTCTACCATTTGGGGCAAGTCACCTTGAGCATGTCACAAACTGTACATCTCTTCCCATTCTTATTCCCACTCTTATATTTAACAGGGATCACTTTTCAGTTAAGTATCAACACTTAAGAATAACTGTGTATTAATCACAGAATTAAACCAATAGTATTAAGTAGAACAACCAAAAAAATACTAAGAGGGATAACGTATTAAGTTGTTCATCAACAGTCAGGGCAAGGGCTGATCAAGTCACTGTTTCTCATAATGCCGATTTCACTTCAACAGGTTTCCTTTTTGATTCACGGTAAGTTGTCACCGATCAGGGAGAACATAAGATATTTGTCCCTTTGGGACTGGCTTATTTCACTCAGCATGATGTTTTCCAGATTCCTCCTTTTTGTTACAAATGACCAGATTTCATTGTTTTTGACTGCTGTATAGTATTCTGTAGAGTACATATCCCATCATTTCTTTATCCAGTCTACTCTTGATGGGCATTTAGGTTGATTCCAGGTCTTAGCTATTGTGAATTGAGCTGCAATAAACATTAAGGTACAAACCACTTTTTTGTTTGCCAATTTAATTTCCTTTTGGGAAATTCCAAGGAGTGGGATGGCTGGGTTGAATGGTAGGGTTATATTCAGGTTTCTGAGAAATCTCCAGACTGACATCCATAGTGGCTTCACCAGTTTGCATTCCCACCAACAGTGGGTTAGTGTCCCTTTTTCCCCACATCCTCTCCAGCATCTATTGTTGGTGGATTTCTGAATGTGAGCCATTCTAACTGGGGTGCGGTGAAACCTCATTGTGGTTTTTATTTGCATTTCCCTGATGACTAGTGATCTTGAACACTTTTTCATGTGTCTGTTGACCATTTGGATTTCCTCTTTTGAAAAATGTCTATTGAGGTCCTTGGCCCACCTCTTAAGTGGGTTGTTTGTTTTGTTGTTGTGGAGTTTCTTGATCTCTTTGTAGATTCTGGTTATTAATCCTTTATCTGTATCATAGATTGCAAATATTTTTTCCCATTCTGTAGGTTGCCTCTTCACTCTCCTGACTGTGTCTTTTGCAGTACAAAAACATCTCAATTTGATGCAATCCCAAATGTTAATTTTGGCTTTGACTGCCTGTGCCTCCGGGGTCTTTTCCAGGAAGTCTTTGCCTGTGCTTATATCTTGCAGGGTTTCTCTGATGTTCTCTAAATAATTTGATGGCATTAGGTCATAAATTTATATCTCTAATCCATGTTGAGTGGATTTTTGTGTATGTGTAAGGTTGGGGTCTTGCTTTATGCTTCTATATGCGGGAATCCAGTTTACCCAGCACCATTTGTTGAATAGACTGTCCTTGCTCCAGGAATTCATTTTAGATCCCTGATCAAATAGAAGTTTGCTGTAGATGTTTGGGTTGATTTCTGGTGTTTCTATTCTGTTCCATTGGTCTATCCATCTGTTTCTGTACCAGTACCATGCTGTTTTGATTACAACTGCCCTGTAGTATGTCCTGAAATCTGGTATTGTGATGCCTCCAGCTTTGTGTTTGTGGTACAAGATTGCTTTAGCTATTGGAGGTCTCCTGCAGCTCCATGTGAATTTCAGCATCATTTTTTCCCAGATCTGAGAAGAATGTCTTTGGTATTTTGATTGGTATCGCATTGAATGTAGAAATTGCTCTTGGGAGAATGGACATTTTGATGATGTTGATTCTTCCAATCCATGAGCATGGTAGATTTTTCCATGTTTTGGTATCCTCTTCTATTTCTTTCTAAAAATGAATCTTAGTGAAGAATGGGATGGGAGAGGGAGTAGGAGGTGGGATGGGATTGGGGGTGGTAGGGTGGGTATGGGAGGAACCGCTATATCCTAAAGCTATGCTTGTGAGTTTTATATTTATTGCATAAAAACTTCCTAAAAAATTTTAAAGAAAAGCAGAGTGACAGAAAGAGAAAAAGATCTTTCATCCACTGGTTTAATCCCTAAATGGGCACAATAATTAGACTGGGCCCAGACAAAAGCCATGAGTTAAGAACTCCATCCAGGTCTCTGGCATGAGTGAAAAGGACCCAAGTATTTGAACCATCATCTGCTGCTTTTCCAGGTGCAGTGAGCTGTGTTGGAAGCAGCAAAGCTGGGCTTGAACCCATGCTTGGATACAGGTTGCTGGTGGTGCTACCAGCAGATTAACCTAATGTGCTGCAACTCTGGCCCCAAGAATCATATTTAAAATGTCAATCATTAAGAAAAGGTGGATATTTTGCAGAAATAAAAAATGAAATTATCATGGGGTGGTGCTCTGGCATAGAAGTTAAGCCACCATCTTCAGTGCCGTTATTCCATATGGGTGCTAGCTCATGTTCTGGTTGCTCCACTTCTGATCCACTCTCTGCTAATATGCCTGGGGAATCAGAAGAAGATGGCATATGTCCTTGGACCCGAGCCACCCATGTGGGAGACCCAGAAGAAGCTACTGGCTCCTGGTTTCAGCTTGGGCCAGCCTCAGCCGTAAGTGGCCATTTGGGGAGTGAATCAGCGGATAGAAGTGCTGTCTCTCTCTTTTCTCTCTTGCTCATCCCTCTATCTCTTTCTGTCTCTTCCTATTTCTATCTTTGCCCTTCAAATAAATAGATAAATCTTCTACACAAATTAAAGGAATTAAATAGTAAAATATCAAATTAGTATTTCTCTGACAAAGTACAGTTTGTACAGAGATTAAGATAGGATCAAGAAAACAGAATGCTGATATAATTGAACAACCAAGGAGCTGCAAAGATAACATAAATTATTCACTGAAGGATATAGAAAATATGTGATAGAATAACTAAAGGATACAATCCAGATCTGAAATACTACGTCAAGAAAATAGGATTTTTAAAGCACCAAAATGTAGAAATATTTGGAAAAATTCTATTATGCTGTTCTAAGTGATTCTCTCAATGATGACAAAATATTATGTTCTGATTACAAACAGTGAATATTTTCCCCAAGAAATCACTGAAATAGTCTAAATCTCAACAGATTCATGCGTGTACATAGCTTTTATGTTGCAGTTCTATCAACTTTTGCCATTAATTTTAGTCATCTGCAGTCTTATTAGTAAAAAAAAAATTACAGACATGAAAGCATACCGTTACATAAGAAAATGCTTCTTTTAGATTTATCTTTTTTTTATTTTTCTTTTATCATGAGATAAAGGTCACTGTCTTCTTGCTTACTAGTCTATTTTTAATACCCTTCTTATAACGACCACATGTTGAAAGATTTAATGAAAGTTTCTTCAAATCAAAGTTTCTTCAAATCAAAATTTCTTCAAAGGATAAAAATCTAAAAAGTGCTTTCCATAATTTAAAACCAAATTGCATTTATACATAATCATAAAATACTGAAACATTTAAAAATTTAAATAATCATTCCATGGCATTTATAATATATATTTTTATATACTATGTATTTTTTCCATTTTTATATAAAAACAGCTATGATCACTATGAAATAAATAATTATCAAGGCACATATAACTGAGTATATTTTATTGATGGAAAGACAATATTTTAACAATGAATTATGTCCAGAAATAATTGGTTTGTTTTAGTTTTAAATTATTAATTCTGCAACCCAGAATGTAAGCATATCTCTATAGATAAGTATACCTCACAGTGAGAACCCATCAATTCTACTTTAAATCTGATCTTTACTTTTCTTCTTCAAATTAAATTCTTCCAAGAAAGCTAAATATAAAAGTCCCCAGGGTTAATGGAATGCCCAAAACACAAACCCAAAGGCAAAATACCTTCAAAGCTATTATTTCCTGAAAACTTTACCAGTTGTCATAGAAATCATCCTTATAAAATCCATATATGGAGATATCATGATAAGCACAATTTAACCAGAAATGTTGTAAAGTATTATCTAGGAGAAAAAGAAAGATTAAATTATGACATAAAAGTTTAAGATAAATCACAAGTTTTAATTCTAAAAGCTTATTTTTTATTCACTGTATCATCTTCAGATTTCTTTTCATATTAACAGTTCATAAAAGTGAAATGTTTATAATGCTTTTGTAATTCACTATTTATTTTCCAAAGAAACATAGGAAAAAAGATGCAAGATGTAATATATTTGCATTTATCATTGTTAAAGAGAAGTACATACAAGTATTTTCTGCTAATAGACTAACAAGCTTAATAAACTTGCATGTTAATTTCAAGAGCATAGCATAAAAGGATCTTAAAGAAGCTTATTAAAAAAATGTGTTACAAGAAACTGCATTGATTTAAATGTGTTTTTGTATCAAAAATAACTTTAATTGTAGTCCCAGGATCTCTTTGAAGACAATACTCTTAGGAAATGGTGTGTGCTATGTAAGTTCATGGAATTAAACTTACCTCTTATTAAGGAAAAAAGAATAATGTTTTTATTGAAACCTAAGTTGAAAGGAAAATAATTAAGTAGGAAGAAAATGCAGAAGAGAAACATAGATACACCTACATCAGTGGCAATGAACTTTAATATGTAAAGTAATCACAGAGAGATTCCTGGCAAAAACACTGATTTCTGTGTTCAATCTTCAGAAGTTTCAGATTCAGTACCTTGGAGCAGAGCTCAGATATTTGTGTGTATAACACTTCCCAGTGTATAAAACTGGCCAACTGACAATGTTTGCTGGACCAGCAACCACATAGAATTACTGACCGACCTAGATCTTGCTTCTGAAGACATCTTTGTAACTACTGCCCTGGGTTTGGTAACACCAATATTACAGATCAAAAATAAAATGAAATGATATGTACTGTTCAATTTTAGTTAGCATCCAACAGCTAGGGAGATGATGTTTTCAGCTTTAGTCAGAAAGTATTACTGAATGTGAACCTCTTAGATGACTTAGTTATTTGTTTAGATGAGAGATGCCTCGAATTACCCTTGCTATGGTCAAGGTCCAAGTTACCAAGCTATTCTACAAGATGATACAGGGAACACGATAAACTCAGGGAAAGTTCAGTTTGTTTACATGGAGAAACAATGAAAGCTGATAGCTAACACTTTATTACTATCAAAAGATGGAGATAAAAACATGAGTAAATCTGGGATAAAAGAAGTTTACAAAAATTATTTTATTGAAACAACATTCTGTCTTGAAAGTGGTTATGATTATAGTAAAATTTTATCAAAATTCAGAGAATTGTGATTTTTACTATATGTAAATTATAATTCAGTAAATACAATACTGTGAAATGAACTACACAAATGAAAAACACTCTCCTACAATGCCTAAAAAGACACCTACAAATGCCATCATAAATATCTTTACTTTCTTACTATTTGTAAAGTATATTTCCATATTTTGTTTATGTAGTTTACTATATACTATTTTTCCACATAAATTCAATCAAAGGTATATCCCATTTTTATTTACAGACAGAATTACTGTGGTCTGACAAATATTTTCATAAGGAATACCTTCATGTATATATAAATGTTAAATAGAACAGCTTCCAACATGTGGGTATAAAAATTAACCTTGCATTGTTAGATACAAAAAAATCTGTTTTTTTCTTTTTCTGTTTCAAAGACACAGTGGGAAAAAAAGGATTTTACTTGACCACACTCTTGACAGAGAATTTAGTCATATGAGCAATAGCTTGTTGAACATGCTAGATGTTCCACATGACCAAGTCACCAACTCATGCAGAATGCCACAGGGTTTTATTAAGAATGTCTCATTTTTAAACTTGTTTTGTGCTGTATGTTGCAACCTATTAAGCATTAACACATTGAATACCAACACACATTGTTAATTTAAAATTTACATAGTACACTCAAGTTACAAAATATAATTTTAAAAAATGATATCAAAACTACTATGAACACATTATTAAACATGGGTAATTAGAAGCCATCTCTGACAGAAAAAACATAATAGATTTAGCATATTTTATGAAAAAAGCTTAAATTATCTCATCAAATTATATTTACATAATTGTACATAAAAATACATACATATAGTCATGTGGCTGTATAGTGCCTACCATCATCCAGGCAGTTGACTACCAGACATTTGCCTAAAATGCTAAAATAAATTCTATCTGTTGTGAATAGATGACGAATATTCATGTCAAGTATGTGGTTTTGCTTTGATTCTATGGTCTTTATTTTTTCTACACACACACTGATTGTGTAGCACTCTACAGTAGTCATCATTATCTTTTCTTATCCTTTGAGCAATACTTAAAGTAGGAAATGTTGTAAGAAATATTTCTCCCTATAACATCATATTAGAGTTATGTACAGGCAGGGAAAGGCTATCTGTTGGTAAATTAAGTTTCCTCCACAGTTCTGAGATGTCTCTTTAAATTGTTGACTTGAATACAGGTGCTATTAGAATACATGCATTGATTCAGAAACTGTCAGAAATAATTTGATTTCAATAAATATGTACTTTAATGTATGAGAGGAAGAACCAATATTGGCCATGGTGAATGTATTGGAAAAATAAATCTGTGAAATAGAGAATGGAATACTACTAGATTTACAGACTGTAGCAATGGTGGGTTGTCCAAAAGGACTGCTTCTATAAAGAAAACAAGTAAAGTACCATGGTAAACTTTAAAATTACACACTTGGAAGTCTAAGTCACAGAGCAGTTTTAAATAAAGAAATATTTGATTATACATACATACACATAGATTAACATACATTTTTTAAAAAGGTCAGCTCCAAGATGGTAGAATGAGAGAGCTCACTGATAGTTCAGGAAAAGATAGTTGAATAACAGTGGAGATAATGATAAAATTGTGATGTAGTCTCAGGGAAGAGTTAGGGGAAAAAATGCAGAGGAAACTCTTCCAGAATTAGAGGGACACAGCGGATCTATGTGGAGGGCCGAGTGCCCATGGCTTGGGAGCCCAGCTGCCAAGAGCCTCCACACCAGCACTGGAAAGAGAGGTGAAAGGAAACTGCAGTAACCCGAGAAAAGCGTCAGGAAGAACCTAGAGGGAATGAGAGGCTAGACTCCCTGTGGGGGAAAGTACACCAGCTTAATCAGAGGAGAGAAAAAAACAACAGGGACGGTATGGACACAATTCTCCCTCTCCACACACCTTACAAAGGCATAGGAGACAAAAGAATAGACACCACTTTGGACATACATAACAGCTGCGCCAGCTCAGGGCTGCGCCTGCCCTCAACCAAACAAAAAAACCTGACTCATGGGGAGAAATAACAGGAGACTAAGACCTAGTGAATGTGTGGATCTTATCAACCAGCACTGCGGAAAAAAAAAAACTGAAGGTGTGTGGGAGAACTCACGGTGTGGCTGAAATGTGAGTAGTCTCGGTGAGAGATGCCACAAACCCATTGGCCTTGGCTACCTAGTGAGAGACATTGCAGGGGAATCTCAGCTTACACTGAGGACTGCACAGATCCTTTGTCAGGTCCTTGGTACAGAGCAGACGAACATTATACCCACTGGGGCTAGTGCTCGGGCACTGATTGCCATCAAGGAGAAGAGCTCAGCTGAGCGGAATTACTTCCCTTCCAAATAAATCAAAAAGAGAGAGAGAAAGAAGATTTACCACACCAACCCTGGTGTGTCACCTTTGGCACACCCTTAAGCCTGAAGAGCTGAACAGAGCTGTCTGGCCACAACCACCACAAATCTCTAGAGATTCACCAAAAGCAGACAGTCCACTTAATCTAGAGTCATAGTATAACGAGAAAAGTCACCACAACGAGAAAAGAAAAAAGAAAAGAAAAAGAAAGAAAAGGATATCTCCACAATACCAAGCAACAAACACAAAAACTGAGGAACCAAGAACAAGAAAGACATCATGACGCTCTCAAATGAACATGACACTCCAATACAAGATTATGAAGACGTTGAGACAGAAGAAATGCAAGAAACGGAATTCAAAAATTTTATGATAAGAACATTTAGAAGTTTTCAAAAACAAATGCATGAACTACAGAAATCCATGCAGGACAGAACAGAAAATCTCTCTCATGAAAATGAAATCTTAAAGAGGAATCAAAATGAAATGAGGAATTTAGTAGAACATGATATTGGGATATTGAAGAGAAATCTATTGAAACGAAGAATTCAATAGAACAAATAAAAAACACATTTGAGAGCTTTAAAAACAGAATCAGTGTGGCAGAAGAAAGAATATTGGACTTAGAAGACAGAGCACAGGAAAGTACACAGTCAAACCAAAAAAAAAAAAAAAAAAAAGAAGAGGAAATTAGAAATCTAAAAAAATATTGTTGGGAATCTACAGGATACTATTAAAAAACCCAACATTTGGATTCTAGGAGATTTAATCAACATTATATTCCAAATGTATGTAACAGATATCTACAGAAATTTTCATCATACATTTAAGAATACACATTCTTCTCTGCAATACATGGAACCTACTATAGGATTGACCACATACTAGACCATAAAGAAAGTCTCAACAAATTCAAAAGAATCAAAATCATACCAAGCATCTTCTCAGACCACAATGGAATGAGGTTGGGAATTAGCAACTCAGGAATCCCTAGAGCATATGCAAACACATGGAGACTGAACAACATGCTCATGAATGAACACTGGGTCATAGAAGAAATCAAAAGAGAAATCAAAAACTTTCTGGAAGTAAATGAAGGTAACAGCACAACATATCAAAATTAATGGGATATAGCAAAAGCAACATTAAGAGGAAAGTTTATAGCAATAGGTACCTACATCAAGAAATTGGAAAGGCACCAAATAAATGAGCTGTAATGCATCTCAAAAATCTAAAAAAAACTGCAGCAAACCAGACCCAAAACTAGTAGGAGAAGAGAAATAATTAAATTTATAGAAGAAAATAAACAAAATTGAATAAAAAAAATTACAAAAGATCAGCAAAACGAAGAGCTTTTTTTTGAATAAATAAACAAAATTGACACATCATTGGCCCAACTATCTATAAAAAGGAGAAGAAAGACCCAAATCAATAAAATCAGAGATGAAAAAGGGAATGTAACAAAAGATAACACTGGAATAAAGAGTCAACAGAAATTACTATAAAGAGTTGTATGCCAGCAAACAAGGAAATCTATCAGAAATTAATAGATTCCTAGACACATAAAGCCTACCTAAATTAAACCAGGAAGACATAGAAAACCTAAACAGACCAATAACTCAATCAGAAATTGAATCAGGACCTCTTAACAAAGAAAAGCCCAGGACCAAAATGATTCATTGCTGAAATCAACTAGATAGTTAAAGAAGAACTAACTCCAATTCTTCTCAGACTAATCAGAACAATTGTAAACGATGGGATGCTCCAAAATTCTTTCTATGAATCCAGCATCACTTTAATTCCTAAACCTGAAAAAGATGCAGCACTGAAAGAGAATTACAGACCAATTTCCCTGAGAAACATAGATGTAAAAATCCTCAAAAAATTCTGACCAATAGAATGCAAGAACACATCAGAAAGATCGTCCACCCAGATCAAGTGGGATTTATCCCTGGTATGCAGGGATGATTAAACATTCGCGAATCAACCAATGTGATACACCACACATTGGAAGAAGGAAGAAGTCAAACTATCTCTCTTTGTACATGATATGATTCTTTAATTAGGGGATCCAAATAACTCTACTAAGAGACTATTGAAATTCATAGAAGTTTGGCAAAGTAGCAGGATATAAAATCAATGCACAAAAATCAACAGCTTTTGTATACACAGGGAATTCCATGGCTGAGAAAGAACTGCTAAGATCATGGGGCTGGTGCCTTGGATCACTTGGTTAATCCTCTGCCTGTGGCGCTGGCATCCCATATGGGTGCCGGGTTCTAGTCCAGGTTGCTACTCTTCCAGTCCAGCTCTCTGCTGTGGCCTGGGAAGGCAATGGAGGATGACCCAAGTAATTGGGCTCCTGCACCTACATGGGAGACCAGAAGGAAGCACCTAGCTCTTGGCTTCAGATCAGCAAGCTATGGCCGTAGCATTCATTTGAGGGCAGAACCAATGGAAAGAAGACCTTATTCTCAGTCCCTCTATCTCACTGTCTAACTCTATCTGCCAAAAAAAAAAAAAAAACCTGCTAGAGCAATCCCATTCATAATAACTACAAAAAAAAATCAAATACCTTGGAATAAACTTAACCAAGGATGTTAAAGATCTCTGCGATGAGAATTACAAAACCTTAAAGAAAGAAATAGAAGAGGATACCAAAAAATGGAAAAATCTACCATGCTCATGGATTGGAAGAATCAACATCATCAAAATGTCCATTCTCCCAAGAGCAATTTCTACATTCAATGCGATACCAATCAAAATACCAAAGACATTCTTTTCAGATCTGGGAAAAAATGATGCTGAAATTGATATGGAGATGCAGGAGACCTTGAATAGCTAAAGCAATCTTGTACAACAAAAACAAAGCTGGAAGCATCACAATACCAGATTTCAGGACATACTACAGGGCAGTTGTAATCAAAACAGCACAGTACTGGTACAGAAACAGATGGATAGACCAATGGAACAGAATAGAAACACCAGAAATCAATCCAAACATCTACAGCAAACTTCTATTTGATCAAGGATCTAAAACGAATTCCTGGAGCAAGGACAGTATATTCAACAAATGGTGCTGGGAAAACTGGATTCCCACATGCAGAAGCATAAAGCAAGACCCCAACCTTACACATACACAAAAATCCACTCAACATGGATTAGAGATATAAATTTATGACCTAATGCCGTCAAATTATTTAGAGAACATTGGAGAAACCCTGAAAGATACAAGCACAGGCAAAGACTTCCTAGAAAAGACCCTGGAGGTGCAGGCAGTCAAAGCCAAAATTAACATTTGGGATTGCATCAAATTGAGATGTTTTTGTACTGCAAAAGACACAGTCAGGAGAGTGAAGAGGCAACCTACAGAATGGGAAAAAATATTTGCAATCTATGATACAGATAAAGGAATAACAACCAGAATCTACAAAGAGATCAAGAAACTCCACAACAACAAAACAAACAACCCACTTAAGAGGTAGGCCAAGGACCTCAATAGACATTTTTCAAAAGAGGAAATCCAAATGGTCAACAGACACATGAAAAAGTGTTCAGGATCACTAGTCATCAGGGAAATGCAAATCAAAACCACAATGAGGTTTCACCTCACCCCACTTAGAATGGCTCACATTCATAAATCCACCAACAATAGATGCTGGAGAGGATGTGGGGAAAAAGGGACACTAACCCACTGTTGGTGGGAATGCAAACTGGTGAAGCCACTATGGATGTCAGTCTGGAGATTTCTCAGAAACCTGAATATAACCCTACCATTCAACCCAGCCATCCCACTCCTTGGAATTTCCCAAAAGGAAATTAAATTGGCAAACAAAAAAGTGGTTTGTACCTTAATGTTTATTGCAGCTCAATTCACAATAGCTAAGACCTGGAATCAACCTAAATGCCCATCAAGAGTAGACTGGATAAAGAAATGATGGGATATGTACTCTACAGAATACTACACAGCAGCAAACAAAAATGAAATCTGATCATTTGCAACAAAATGGTGGAATCTGGAAAACATCGTGCTGTTAGAAATAAGCCAGTCCCAAAGGGCAAATACCATATGTTCTCCCTGATCAGTGACAACTAACCAAGCATATAAATGGTTGAAGTGAAATCGGCATTATGAGAAACAGTGACTTGATCAGCCCTTGTCTTGACTGTTGATGTACAATGTAATATTTTATCCTTTTTAGTATTGTTTTTTCTACTTAATATTATTGGTTGAACTCTGTAATTAGCACACAATCATTCTTAGGTATTTAAATTACCTGAAAAGTGATCCCTGTTCAATATAAGAGTGGGAATAAGAGTGGGAGGAGATGTACAGTTTGGGACCTGCTCAATTGGACTCACCTCTAATGGTAGAGTTAGAAACATACTAGAGGATTCCAATTCAATCCCATCAAGGTGGCATGTACCAATCTCATCTCAGTAGTCAAAGTGATAATTTTCAGTTCATAATTGATCATAATGATAGGATTAAGTGTGAAAGGGATTACATAAATAGGAGCAGTGTCTGCAAATAATAATTGATAAAATTAAAAAGGAGAGAATGATCCTATATCAGAAGCAGGATACACAGCAGACTCAGAATGGCAAATGCCCTAAACAGCACTCTGGCCACAGAATCAGCCCTTAAGGCATACAGATCTGGCTAAAAATCCCATGAGAGTTTCCCAGGCATGAAAAGCCAAGACACTGTAGCAAAAACAAACAAACAAACAAACAAACAAAAATGACCTAAATGTAAATGAAAGATCTCTGTGAGTGAGATCCCAGCTGAATAAACGGGCCATCAAAGAAGAAGGTATCTTTCTTTGAAGGGAGGAGAGAATTTCCACTTTGACTATACCCTTATCTAAATAATATCGAAGTTGGTGAATTCAAGAGGCTTCCATATCCTTGCAGCTCATGACAAGAGCCTTGGGTGATTACTAACGCCTTAAATAAGGGTGTCAATTGTTAAATCAACAACGGGAGTCACTATGCACCTGCTCCCTATGTAGGACCTCTGTCCTTAATGTGTTGTACTATGCAAATTAATGGTAAAACTACTACGCAAACAACTATACTTTGTGTTTCTGTGTAGGTGCAGTCTTTTGAAATCTTTACTTAGTATATACCTAGTTGATCTTCTGTATATAAAGATAATTGAAAATGAATCTTGATGAAGAATGGGATGGGAGAAGGAGTGGGAGATGGGTTGGTTGTGGGTGGGAGGGAGGTAATGGGGGAAAAAGCTGCTATAATTCAAAAGTTGTACTTTGGAAATTTATATTTCTTAAATAAAAGTTGAAAAAAAATTTTCACAGGCTGACCAATTTTATTACTTTTTCCAAGAATCATTGAAGTATGTATGATAAAAACAAATTGTATGGAAATTATGTACACATAAGCAACCTGATGTTTTTAATACACATAATAAAATACTCACCATCATCCTGTTGGTGTAACTAAAAGCACTTCACATATTTAAGCTTTGTGTATGATTGTATGGCAAGAACACTTAAGAACTACACTCTTAGCAAATTTCAAGTGTATGATATAGAAATATTAGCTAATCATTTTATTGCATATTAGGTCTCCCAGACTCATTTATAGTTCATAACTCAAGCAATTAATAATATTAATCAGAAAAATATAGCATTATATATCTGTTTTCTAGGATTTGTGTGAGAAAAAGGTAAAGACTAAAAAGAAGACTTCTAAGGGGTTCTAGGATTAGAAAGCTTGAGAAATTCCATTGTTATTTATTTGAGAGACAGATAGAGAACCTCCATTCATGGGTTTACTCCTCAAAGGCCACAATAGCTGGGACTGGGTTAGCCTAAAGTCAATAGGCAGGAAATTAAGTCCTAATCTCCCATGTTGGTGGTAGGGACCCATCTCTTGAGCCCCACCTGCTAATCTTAAAGTGCACATCAGCAGAAAGCTGGAATCTTAAGTAGAGCTGGCACTTGAATGCCAAGACTACAGTATGCAACATGGGCTTCCCAAGAAGGGTTTTAACAGCTACACAAAAATTCCTACTCTTTGGTAAATGTTTAAACTAGTTAAGTATTCCTGTTTATAGCTAATTTATATGACAAGTGTTCTGGTGCCACTTGGGACATTCGCATTCCATATCAAAACTTTTTAATTACTGATAGAGTCAGTAATTCAATACATGACTGTTCATGTTTTCAGGATAACAGATTGTGAATTTCTAGGATTAATTCATCCTTTAGATGTGCATATCCTAACATATATTAACCATGAGGCCAAATACTCATCATGTATTAAATTAACTATTCATCAAAAATTTTGCTAGATGATATTGTTATTAATTATTTGCAAATGTGAAAACTGTAACACTGAAAGATAAGTGAATTGTTTATTATAAAAAAATCATAACTATTGTCTCCAATTGCATGGAAGAAATTTAAGTAAAGATCATGTATCCCACTTATATAAAATCTGAGTACTTTTGATGCTGCAATTTAGGAAAACAGGACAAGTTTTGAAAATATTTTTATCATATAGAATATATGAAAAATAAAAACATTCTGTGGTTAATGAAAATATTAATTAAAGTATCTTTGGAAATGGTAAAGCCAGATCTCCAGATTGGCAAGTTAAGTAATAATACAATCTTAACTACAATATCATTTTACATTAATTCATCATTTAACAGACAGTTATTCCAATGCCAGATTCATCTCTACATCTATATATGTAAAAAAATATTGTGTCATTTTTTTCCACCGTAAGAGCTGCTGCCAAAATCTTAATATTATGGACTCTTCATTAGACATAAAATTGTCTTTCAATATTTAATGTTTAAGGTTTGGGATTTGAGATAATAGAAGAAATTTTAATAAATTTTATTTTAATTATGTTCTGTTGTTACTGAAATTAAAATATTTTCACTCCTTGTTTTACCTGTGACTCCCATTTCAGAATATGAAAACTTTAGTTAATGCTAAGAATAATAAGAGGCAAGCAGAGAGGTGCAGTGAGGTTGAGTGCTGCATATGATGTTGGCATTCCCTGTGTCAGTCTGAGTCCCTGATCCTGTGAATACGAACAAGGTCACTCCTGGTGAGCAGAACTTGGCAAAGTGCCTAGGATCCTGCCATTCATGTGAGAGATCTGGATGGAATTCCTGCCTCCTGTGTTAATATTGGCCCCATTGTGACCATTTGAGGAGTAAACCAGCAGGAGGAACATCTCCCTGCCTCTTCTCTCTGTGTGTGTCACTCTGCCTTTTCAATAAATAAAATAAAAATCTTTTAAAAAATGAATAATAAATGATCACATCAGATGTAAACCCTGACAGGATGAATACATAAAACATATATATATATATATATATATATATATATATATAGTATATTAAAAGCAACCTGAGATGAATATGTTTATGTACAAGTTCAAGTTCAAGCTCAAATGTCACTTTTTCCAAAAAAATGATTTATTATCATATTAATTTCTGTTTTACTCCCATTATTCCCTTTAAGACTTATCAGGGTAAGAAGTTACATATATTTTTGATTAATTAATGTCTTAATCCCAATAAGCTTCATGTTTTGTGAGTGTAGGAGTTATGTCAGAATTTTGGAAGGTTTCTCTAATATATACTAGACCAAATGGTATATGAGAGAATTCTGTAAACAAGTATCGCATAAATAAATTAACCTGATCTGACTTTGTGCTGTAGCAATTTAAGCCATCACTTGTTGGCACCCCATATCAGAGTGTTGGTTGGTTTGAGTCCAGGCTTCTCTGCTCATCCACCTTTCTATTAATGTTCCTGGGAAGGTCTCAAATGCTGGCCCAAAGTATTCTGTACCCTTGCCACTCAGGTGTGAGAAGCAGATGAAGTTACAGCTTCATCTAAGATATTTCTTGTTGTTACATTTAGGAATTGAACAATAGAATTGAAAGATATCTGTCTCTCTGTCTCTCCATCTTTTCTGTTACTCTGGCTTTCAAATAAATGAATAATTAATTCTTAAATAAATAATATAAATATATTAATAGCATGAATATGAATTTATTTCATCATTTATTCAGTTTTATTCATGTAATACCCTTTTCCATCCGTACTCACAAAGCATACATTCTTTTTGTAGTTGCATTTTTTGAGTGTTATTCACATTAAATCACAGATACATGATTTACTGAGAGTCATACAACAGAGTGCAACTGAATATGCAGTATGTAAATTATCAAAAATAATAAACTATAATTTTCTTTGCATAAAAATACAAGAGTAAAATAAAATGTGTATTATGTCAATATTTTGAGACTAGAGTTGTACTCACAAAACAAAACAAATTGCATATAAAACAAATATTTAATGTCTATCTCTTCAGTTTCCCATGTGATTGTTAAGAAACAGCACATACATTCATTCTGCTTTAGGACTGCACTTTCTAAAGACTAATACAAGCAATGTAAAACTTCCAAATTATTTCCAAAACCATAGAACGCTTTTGTTGTTTAAAATCAATTCTACAGCATTTTGGTACAAAAGTCAATAAAAATTATTGATTTGGGGGAGGATTCAGAGGTAAAATAGTATTTGCCAAATCCTCTGATACCAAGATTGAGAAAAATATTTACATGCCAGGTTTTCATCTCTAATTTAAATCCCAGTGAACACTTACTTTTAAGGAACTAATAATAAATTCAAATAGATGGCACAGTCCATAGGGTGATCAAAGATAACATCTGCTTCATGTCTTCTCATACATGTTTATTCAAATAATTACGCAGACTGAACAACTGAGAACTGAATGTACAAGTTTATTGCAAATTTTCAAAGAACTCCATACATATGTCCTTTCGTTTTCATGTGACTTAGTTTGTGTTCATGCTCAAAACTTTCCTGAGAATTCTACAGAGCTCACTTATTTTACTAATGTCATATATGCCTCAGGTAGTACCCAACTATCAGGTCTCTGCACACCTCAGAGCTAATTGGTGGAACTGCTTCCCATAAATATTCATAGCAGGAACTATTTTAAAAGTTAATTTCAAAACTATTTCTCTTTCCATGTTAATCTTAAATATTGCTACTGAAATTTATATGATATCTCTACTTACAGAATAACCCAAGAGGTATTGCAAGTTATGAACTTTCTTTAAAGGAAAAAGTGGTCTGTCTTCATGGTAAGTGCCTTGATATTCTATACTGCAGCTTGGAACTTTAGAAAGTAGACATGAACCACTAATCACAGGAGACACAGTAAGAAATAATACATTTTCTTTAGAGTACTTTGATGTTTTCAAGTGAAATATGTTTTATTTTCTGTAAGTCTTTTTTCCTAAAAAATGAAAAATATTATTTAATACTACTATAAAAAGCAGCATATCTGTTTTACATTTTGTATTTTTCATTAATTTATACCATTTTTAATTTCTAAAAATTTATTCCAGGAAGACAAAATAACATTTCAGGAAACTCTGAAGTTTACTATAAATAATTTCTTACAGTGGAGGTAGTATAGGATGTACATACCCAAATTCTAAATCTAAGAGAACTAACTCAATATTTTAATACTCAATTTTTGTCAAAAGAATAAAATTGATATTGCTAGCATCATATTAATAGGATAATTAAAATAGGTTAATACACTGGCAATCTCTCACAAATAATTTCAATAAGTCTTACCAATTCTATATTTGATTCCCTTGATTATAAATACAATTCCAGTTATTGTATATAGGTCTATATCCAAATACTTTTCTTGCGATAAATAATCTTATTATGAAAGACCAATTCTTGTCTTTTGTACTCACATAAATTTGTAAATGAAAAATTATCAATGAGAAAATATATGAATATTCCACATTTGGTATCTTGAATATTATGTAAAGTATTCTGGGGTAGAAGAATATAAAACATGTTGTTTTCATGAAAATAGATTCCAACTTCCAAGTAAAGTAAACAAGGAGAATAAATACATGCATATATATACAAGTACGATCAAGCACAACTTATAAAAATGAATACCAGCTCTAATTGGTAGCTATTTAACTGTTAGAACTCTACTAAGAGACTATTGAAATTCAAAGAAGAGTTTGGAAAAGTAGCAAGATATAAAATCAATGCACAAAAATCAACAGGCTTTGTATACTCAGGCAATGCCGTGGCTGAGAAAGAACTTCTAAGATCAATCTCATTCACAATAGCTACAAAAACAATCAAATACTTTGGAATAAACTTAACCAAGGACATTAAAGATATCTACAATGACAATTACAAATCCTTAAAGGAAGAAATAGAAGAGGATACCCAAAAATGTAAAATCTTCCATGCTCATGGATTGGAAGTATCAATATCATCAAAATGTCCATTCTCCCAAAAGCAATTTATAGATTCAATGCAATACCAATCAAAATACTGAAGACATTCTTCTCAGATCTGGAGAAAAAATGATACTGAAATTCTTTTGGAGACACAGGAAACCTTGAATAGCTAAAGCAATCTTGTACAACAAAAACCAAGTACAGTTTATTTATTACAATGTCTTCCCTCCCCCCATAATTTCCCTCCCACTCACACCCCTCCCATCTCCCGCTCCCATTCCCATTCCATTCACATCAAGATTCATTTTCAATTATCTTTATATACAGAAGATCAATTTAGTATATATTAAGTAAAGATTTCATCAGTTTGCACCCGCACAGAACGTAAAGTGCAAAGTACTGTTTGACTACCAGTTATAGCATTAATTCTCATTGAACAACACATTAAGGACAGAGATCCTACACGAGGAGTAAGTGCACAGTGACTCCTGTTGTTGACTTAACAATTTGACACTCGTTTATGGCATCAGTAATATCCCTAGGCTCTAGTCATGAGTTGCCAAGGCTATGGAAGCCTTTAGGGTTCGCTGCCTTCGATCTTATTCTGACAGGGTCATAGCCAATGTGGAAATTCTCTCCTCCCTGGGATCCCACTCGCAGAGATCTTTCATTTAGGTCTTCTTATTTTTTTTTTTCCACAGTGTCTTGGCTTTCCATGCCTAAAATATTCTCATGGGCTCTTAAGCCAGATCCGAATGCCTTAAGGGCTGATTCTGAGGCCAGAGTGCTGTTTAGGGCATCTGCCATTCTATGAGTCTGCTGTGTATCCTGCTTCCCATCTTGGTTCATTCTCTCCCTTTTTGATTCTATCAGTTAGTATTAGCAGACACCAGTCTTGTTTGTGTGATCCCTTTGACTCTTAGACCTATCAGTGTGATCAATTGTAAACTGAAATTGATCACTTGGACTAGTGAGATGGCCTTGGTACATGCCACCTTGATGGGATTGGAATCCCCTGGCACGATTCTAACTCCATCATTTGGGGCAAGTCCAATTGAGCATTTCCCAATTGTACATCTCCTCCCTCTCTTATTCCCACTGTTATATTTAACAGGGATCACTTTTCAGTTAAAATTTAAACACCTAAGAATAATTGTGTGTTAATTACAGAGTTCAACCAATAGTACTAGAACAATACAGAGAAAAAATACTAAAATGGATAAAGTATTACCTTGTACATAAACTATATTATGAAATACATGAAGTTTGTTCCATTTTTTATATATTTTTGTTTGTCAAGTAGAGGAGTTATAGACAGTGAGAGAGAGAGAGACAGAGAGAGAGAGACAGAGAGAAAGGTCTTCCTTCCATTGATTCACCCCTCAAATGGCTGCCAAGGCCAGAATTGCACCAATCTGAAGCCAGGAGCTAGGTGCTTCCTCCTGGTCTCCCATGTGTGTGCAAGGGCCCAAGCACCTGGGCCATCCTCCACTACCTTCCCGGGCCACAGCTGAGAGCTGGACTGGAAGGAGGGCAGCCGGGACTAGAACCATTACCCATATGGGATGCTGGAGCTGCAGACAGAGGATTAACCAAGTGATCCATGGTGCCGGCCCCTTGTTCCATTTTTGTAATTTAAAAAACTTAATAAATGAATTGAAACACAAGATGGCCTTCATAATTGTGAAAATGTGACCTTTACTGCTTTTATTTTTACCCAATTATTTGTGAAGATCCTAGCCCTTCCTATATGTGTGTTCTTTAACTTATGTGGAGTCATTTCTATTCAACCTGAAGAACTTCACATAGCACCTTTAGTAGTATTTCTCTACGGGTAATATATTAAGTTAGCTGTAGTTTTTCTAAGAATGTTTGTTCTGTCTTAAGTTATTGAGGATTATTTTTAGTTTGGTATAAAATACTAGATATAAATTTTTTGCAGAGTGAGCTTACAAATCAGTTGGTAGAGTTATATCAACAAATACTCAGGTAATAAATAAATGATAGCATTTTATGGTTAGAAGTTAAACTTATCTTGGACTCACATAATTTTTCTAAGAAATAAAAAATATCACTTTTAACAAACATATTACAAAAATAAAGAACATATATTCTGTATGTAGCCAGGAAATGAAATTTTATGAAACACTCAAAATCATTTCTCTAGGTTTTTGAAATATACAGGAAGCATATTACTGATATCTGTATTCAACTTTCTATGCAACTGAACATCAGAACTATTTCTCTTCTCTAACTGTAACTTAGAACTCAGTGTCCAATATTTTTTCATATCTTTTTTGCCTCTAATCTGTGCAACTTATTATAAATGCTGTTGAATTGAACATAAAGGACCAGTGTTGTGGTACAGTGAGATAAAACACTGTCTACTGCACGAGCATCCCATAGGGTGCCAGTTCAAGTCCTGGCTGCTTTGCTTCTGATCTAGATTTTTAATAATGGAACCAGGAATGCCATGGAAAATGAACCAAGTATTTCATTCAGACCTGGAAGCAACTCCTGAACTCCTGGCTCCTGGATTTATTCTGGCCCAGAGCTGGCTGATGTGGAAGTTAGGGAGTGAACCAGTCCGAGGAAGATCTTTCTCTCTCCCAGTCTCTTCCTCTCTCTCTGTAACTCTTGCTTTCAAATTAATTAAATAATTAATTATTCTTGCAATAAAGAAATAAACAAGACAAACTATGTATCTATTTTGCAAACTAATTTCAGTTTTTAAATACTACTGCATTAGCAAATCAGATGTTATTTCTACTTCGAATTTTGTGAAGAATTTACATATTTTTTCATAGTTTCAGATTTACATTTAAATATTTCATGCATTTGAGTTCACTTTTGGATATTGTGAGAATTAGTGGTCTCATTTCATTTTCCTTAATGGGAACATCCACTTTTTGAAGCAATATTTATTTAAGAGACCAACCTTTATACCTTTGTTGAAGATCAGTTGACTACAGATGTATAAGTTTAATACTAGACTCTATTCTGTTACATTGGTCTATGTGTCTGTTTTTAAGCCAATACCATGCTATTTTATCTACTAAGTATTTTCAAGTTAGGTATATTTTGAAATCAGGTCATGTAATATCTCCCACTTTGTCCTTTTTGCTCAAAATTTTTGTTATATCTTTTTGTTGTTTTGTAATTCTACAAAATTTTATATTTTTCCAGATGTCATGAAATAGGTTACTAAATTTTGATATTAGTTACATTGAATTTGTAAATTGATTTGGGTAAAATAACTCATTTTAACATGATTAATTGTTTCAATCCATAAAATACGGAGTGTATTTTCATTATTTTGTCTTAATTCCTCACCTATCTTTTGTGCTGTTTGTCTCTTTCTATTTAACACGTACAGCATATCATCAACAAGGACAGTGCT
Organism: Sylvilagus floridanus; assembly: GCA_949820135.1. NCBI lineage: Eukaryota > Metazoa > Chordata > Mammalia > Lagomorpha > Leporidae > Sylvilagus > Sylvilagus floridanus. The sequence goes on from OX463225.1 coordinate 96,292,347, forward strand.
CCCTATTGGAAATTCCTTGGTCATACTTTCTGTACATCACAATTCTGCCTCTGTTTAGTGATTCTACTCTACTCTTCTCACATTCTGACTGTTTCCTGAAGCAGATTGTTTCACCTGTATTTTTTCAAGAAATATCACATAATGGGCATATAGATTTACTGATCAATACAACCCCACTTCTTTCCATTAAGAACTTGTTACCCTAGTCTCCAGGTATTAGCTCTATCAGGTACTATCTAATTTGCAGAAAGCTACCTTAAAGAGCATATGCAGGACAGGCATTTAGCACAGAGGTTGAGGAACCCCAGAAGAGGTCAACATTCTGTATTAGAGTGCCTGTGTGTGAGTCCTGACTCCAATCCTTATTTCCGCTTGTTAAAAACATCTTGGGGGGCAGCATGTGATGGTTCAAGCAGATGTGTAACTGCCATCCATGTAGGCGAACTGGATTGAGTTCCAGGCTCTTGAGAATTTTTAAGTAAAAGTAAATCACTGAGTGGGAGTCTCTCTCTCTTTCTCTCTCTATCTCTCTGTGTGTATGTGTGTGTGTCTCATCACTCTCTGTATCTCAAGTAAAATAAATAAAAATGTTTAAATGGAGTCCATATTCAATGACTAATTACAGTGTGTGCACAGAGGACTACTCTGATAAGTGAACTCCAGGGCTCAGCACATATGGTCAGGCAAGTCTTTGTGTAGTGTGCATCAGAGCTCAACCTTTTCTTTTGCAAAACAATAATCTTCCATAATCATATCCACCATAGACACTTTCATTTATAAATATTTCATATCTCACATTGCATCTCAGTAAGTGTGTGTGATGAAAACAGCCTGTGGCACAAAGAACCCACTGTGACACTGAAATAATGAAAAAACAAAAATAAAGAGCAAAGTAGAAGTGCATGCTTGGAAAACCGTTTTCCAAATATTCTCCTTGTGCAAAAAATAATGTGGCTATATTTTACTGACATTATCATGCAATTTGTTAGTGAATTTCTCAAAGAACAAATAGCATATATTGAACTAATACTATTAAAATAAATGAGATGAGTTACATTATTAGATACTGGTAACTGAAATATTCAACTCATTCTCCAGATGTGCATTAAAAGATCCTGCATCATGCTATCGAAAAAGAAAACATTAAAACAACTGAAGACTAAAGAAGAAATGTGACTATTATATCACAATTCAAAATATAGACAAATTTATAACTATTCAGGAAAATTCCCCAATTGTGAATACTGAACCTCATAAGCAGCAAATGTTAAGAAAAAAAAAAATATATATATATATATATATACCGCATTCTTCTTTATGAGTATAAAATCACACACCTCATTAGAAAGCAGTTTGGCAATACAAAACTGTTGAACCAATGCTTAGTTCATGATCCTGTGATCTCCTTTTAGGCCTAGATCCTAAATATATGCTTACATATTTGCATCAGGAGGCATGCAATTCTTGGCAATGGAAGCAACTGAAGGAATTATAATAATGTGATGAATTCAAGAGACCTTCAATTGGACCATGCGTAATTCTGGTTCACTTAGGTAATTTCTGACAGTTTGACAAATAGAATAACAAGCAGTCAGATGCCTGAAAGTGTGACAAATAAAATATTAAGTTCAAACAAGAAAAATAGAGAATTATAGATGATTTTTTAAAAGAGACATAGCTTGTGTTTATGGAACATCAAGTGATTGTACCAATGAGCAATGTATTTCGAATCTATAACATCACAAAGCAGAAGAGATCCAGAAACAACCCATCATAAAATAGGAGGATATGAAATTGTACATTCAAAATTATATATGAGATTTTCCGAGGAACAAAAATGAACTACATGAGCAAATGGCCAGGTGTTTGTATTATCTGTCAATAGTGCACTTGTTCTTCTCCCTGATTTTTTTTTTTTATGGCCACATGGAAAGTCACTTTATACCAACTTATAGAACAACAACAACAAAAAAATGACAAATTGAGTTAACAGAAGGGTCAGCTGAATGTCAGTGCAAACTAAAACAGTCTCCAGTACTACAAGTCTGCTCTGGCATCCCTGAAAAAAGAAATTGATCTTAAAAGCAGTACTTCAGGTAGTCCATAGAGTCAGTCCATGTGTGTAAAGAGAAATGGGTCAAAGTAGAACTCAGGCACACTGGATAATTGGTTATATACTTGTAAGGAGAAAAAAATGGAAAAAGTTGAGGATAAAGAGATCTAGAAAAGAGATACAGAAACATAAAGATGGATAAAGTTTTGGAACCTAATTGTAAATTATTTTGTATTACATATCTGTGCCCATCAGAGAGTTCTACATTATACTTTCCTAATATAACCATCAATGCTATAAATAATCCCCCTAACCACCACTTTTATGATGTCCCACAAATTATGAATTATTGTCATTCATTTCACTAAATTTGATTATTTATAAATTTAGGTTAAAATCTGCTTTTGCAATGTTTTCCATTGATTCTCTTTTTTTTATTATCTTTTTCTTTCTTGTATTTTCATATGTTAATCAAAGATATACTATGATGGACTTTAATATTCTCAATTGACTTGTTAGTTATTTACTTTCAGGAAATATTTTTGGTGATTGGATAGTTTAAAATAAGCAAGTTTCTGAGGCCAACATTATGGCATAACAAGTAAAACTGTGGCCTGTGACACTGGACATCCCTTATAGGCGATGATTTGCATCCTGGCTGTTCAACTTCCAATCCAGCTCCCTGCTAATGGCTTGAGAAAGTACTGGAAGATGGCCCAAGTGTTTGATCTCCTGACACCCACATGGGAGACCCATTTGAAGCTCCTGACTTTGGCTTGGACCAGGGCTGGTTATTGTGGCCAGCTGGGGAATGAACCAGTGGATGAAAGGTCTCTCTCTTTGTCTACTCCTCTCTCTCGTAATCTCTGACTTTCAAATAAGTAAATAAATCTTGAAAAAATAAACATAACTGGAGTGGACAGTTTGTTACAATGTTACATTGTACGTTTGTGTTGCGATGCCATTTGTGAAGCCCACATCACCCATCAGAGTGTCATCGTTCAAATCTGAACTTCATTCCCAATTATAGTTTCCTGTTACTGCACACACTGTGAGAGAGCAGGTGTTGGCTCAAGTAGTTAGAACCCTAACATCCATGTTGGAGATCCAGATGGAATTCCCATTCCTTGGTTCAGCCCTGGCCTAGCCCCATCTTCTTATGGGCATTAAGGGTGTGAATCAGTGGAAGGGACATCTCTCTACCTATCTTTATCTCTCTCCTTTTCAAATGTAACTGATTGATTAAAAACTGTTAAGGATAAATACAAAGAAGCAAACATTATGCCATGACTACGAAATTTTACATTGATACTGCTGAAAACAAAAGTATACATGCTGAAGATGCTAACAATAACACATTGATATTGTTGATACCCAAATTCAAATAATATTATACATTTTTATATCATGTATTGCTAGACTCCTAATTCCTTATTTATTCTTTATTTATTCTCAAATCCTTATATTTTATATATTGTGTGATAGCACATTACTTCTGTACTTACTTTATACACTTTAATTTAGAACAATAAATTAGAAAATTGTTTAATTTTATCTTCTTTCAAATTATTTCCAGCACCATACAATCTACGTTATCAAATGCAGTTTCAGTCTAGAATCATTTTTTCTATCTGATGAGGTTCCTGTAGCATTTATTGTATAGTAATTCTGCTGGCATTAATTCTTTCAATTTTTGTTTGACAATTTTCTTTCATGTTACAAGATTGTGAACATGAGTGTAAAATTATTTGTGATCAATTTTGTTGTGTTTTGCTGTTTTAATTAACACTTTTAAAATGTCACTCCTTTTTTTCCTGGCATGCTTGGTTTTTGGCAAGATGTACACATTTTTTATCTTCATTCGTTTTTAGGTAACATTTCATTTTTTTATATATATATAAAGCTTTTATTTAAAGAATATAAATTTCCAAAGTACAGCTTATGGATTCAAATGGCTTCCCCCCCTCCATAACTTCCCTCCCACCCGCTACCCTCCCCTTTCCCGCTCCCTCTCCCTTGCATTCACATCAAGATTCATTTTCAATTCTCTTTATACACAGAAGATCAGTTTAGTACATGTTACGTAAAGATTTCAACAGTTTGCCCTCACATAGAGACAAAAAGTGAAAAATACTGTTGGAGTACTAGTTATAGTATTAATTCACAATGTACAGCACATTAAGGACAGAGAACCTACATGATTTTTTTAAAAAATGATTAATTATCTATGCAATTTCCAATTTAACACAAAGATTTTTTAATCATTTTCAATTAGCTTTATATACAGAAGATGGATTCAGTATATACTATGTAAAGATTTCATCAGTTTGCACCCACACAGAAACACAAAGTGTAAAAATACTGTTTCAGTACTAGTTATAGCATTACTTCACATTGGACAACACATTAAGTACAGATCCCTCATGAGACGTAAGTACACAGTGACTCCTGATGTTGATTTAACAATTTGACACTCTTGTTTATGGCGTCAGTAATCTCCCTAGGCTCTAGTCATGAGTTGCCAAGGCTATGGAAGCCTTTAGGGTTCGCCGACTTCGATCTTAATCCGACAGGGTCATAGTCAAAGTGGAAGTTCTCTCCTCCCTTCAGAGAAAGGTACCTCCTTCTTTGATGGCCCTGTTCTTTCCACTGGGATCCCACTCGCAGAGATCTTTCATTTAGGTCTTCTTTTTTTTTTTTTTTCCAGAGTGTCTTGGCTTTCCATGCCTAAAATATTCTCATGGGCTCTTGAGCCAGATCCGAATGCCTTAAGGGTTGATTCTGAGGCCAGAGTGCTGTTTAGGACATCTGCCATTCTATGAGTCTGCTGTGTATCTCGCTTCCCATGATGGATCATTCTCTCCCTTTTTGGTTCTATCAGTTAGTATTTTCAGACTAGTCTTGTTTGTGTGATCCCTTTGACTCTTATACCTATCAGTGTGATCAATTGTGAACTGAAATTGATCACTTGGACTAGTGAGATGGCCTTGGTACATGCCACCTTGATGGGATTGTATTGGAATCCCCTGGCACGATTCTAACTCCATAATTTGGGGCAGGTCCGATTGAGCATGTCCCAAATTGTACATCTTAATTGCTGTCTTCAGTATGTTTTTTTCTTTTGTTTTCATCAGTTATCAATGTAAAATGTCTAGGTTTTGCATACTGTTTGATTCTTCATGCTTATCCCTTGCATTTTTAATCTCTTTGAAATGCTTTTGGTGTTTGATATGTGTATGGAGTTCAGCTGAACTGAAAATAGCTGAACTACAAGTGCCTAGCCAATTAAAGCAACAATCAAAATGGAACTAACAACCAAATCTTTAATCACTTGTTCCAATAGTATAAAAAAATGCTATCTCCTATTTCATTTTCTGCTACTGAATACCAAGCCAACTGAGCATCAACTGGATCAGTCCCTGTTAAAGGAACCTTGAAAGAATGGGTCCTGCAGCTCTATGGACATAGGTTCCAAGAGTAGAAAAAATGAGATGGGTTGAGAGTAAAAAGGTACTGAAAATTGACTCAGAATGGGGAAATATGTCTTCAAATTTTCCTGAAAAGGATTCCTATAACTGCAGACTCTGGGCTGGGAATGCAGATATGTAAAGGGACATGGCCAATTAGGGGTATCTGATGCTTGCCATTATATCAAGGCAAGAGATAATAATGCACTGAAACTTATGTGGGGTAGTCAATCCCTACCCTCTTGCCTGCCAGGTAAAGCCTGTGTAATTCCCTATGGTCAGGCATGAAAAATCACTCACAAAGTGCAAGAATCTTGAACATTAGTTTTACAGTAAGCCTGTAATTATAAAGTGCATTCAAAGTATGGAGACAGTGTTGTGGCCTAGCAGGTATAGCCACTACCTGCGGCACTGGCTTTCCATGTGGGCATCACTTCATGTCCCAGCTGCTCCACTTCCAATCCAGTTCCCTGCTAATGGCCTGGGAAAAGCAGTGGAAGATTATCCAAGTGTTTAGAGCTCTGACACCCACGTGGATGACCTGCAAGAAGCTCTTGGCTCCTATCTTTGGCCTGGCCAAAAAAAAAAAGCCAATCAAAAATTGCCAATCAAAATAATTGGAGGGGATTTTCAGTGGATAGATAGATATAGACAGACACATTAAACAAATGGATAAATAAGGGGCCCAAGGACTTGGGCCATCTTCTTCTGCCTTCCCAGGCCATAGCAGAAATTGGATCAGAGTGGAGCAGTACAACGCTAGCTATTGTGGACCTTGGGGGATTGATCCAGCATTGAACCAGCAGATGAAAGATCTCTCACTCAGTTTCTCTCTTTCTCTCTCTCTCTCCATATGTGTGTGTGTGCATGTCTGTGTCTCCATCTCTCTCTGTACCTCTTTCAAATACATAAAATAAATATTTTAAAAAGAAAATATGTTTTCATAAAAATTAAAGAAAGGAAGGAGGAGGGAAGGGAAGAGAGAGGGAGGATGGGAAAGATCATAGGTTTAAAATTATATATATGGAATACATACAATTACATGAAATACATACAATTATATGGAATATATAGTGCAGGACATGAGGGCAGCCATGGTGGAGCTTGTGGGGAGGTAGCGGGATGGGCCCTGGGGAGGGCAGCATGACCATGGTCTGGCGGCAGCGCCGCACCTGCATCTTGCTGTTCCTGGTGCTGCTTTTCACCTTTGGCACCCTCATGGGCCTGTACATGCTCAAGGCTCTGGATGGACTCCCCACGCTGGGCCTGGGCCTGGAGCTGGTGCCCTTAGAGCGGTGGCTGGAGGAGGGCCCCGCGCCATCCACCTGGGCCCCTGCCATGCCTGCCGCACCGCCACCTCTGCCCCACACTGCAGAGCTGGGCAGCCCCCGGGGCCAGCACCCATGGAGGCCGAGCCCGTCTCTGGGCAGAGTCTACATGTGTACGCGGACCTACATGCCTTCTGCTCGTGGTACGGCAGCACGTGGTGCGAGGGCCGCTACATCCCCTGGGACCACGTCATGGTGCCGCACTGGGACCCCGAGATCTCAGCCAGCTACCAGCGTGGCTGCCACAGCCCTCAGCAAGAGGACCATTGGGGACCAGGTGAAGAAGAATCAGGCTGCCGACGATGATGCTGGCAACCTCCTCTCCAGCACGCCCTATGAGAGGGACAATGAGGAGGCAGATGCCATCTACGCAGCACTGGACAAGAAGATGGTGCTGAGAGGAAGTTAGATGGGTGGAGTCTGAGTTGTTTACAAAGAAGCTTGAATGGGCACAGGCATCAGGAGAGAGAACATCAGCACATGGACTCTACAGAAACTGAACACATGATAGGGTAACCTTAAAAAAGACTGGCTGGTTTCTCTTCCCCTCCTCTATTACGTTGCGGTTTTTTGCTTTAAAAGAGGCTTACTGTGCAATAATAAATGAGTTCCTGCTTGACTCGACTCCCCGCTGCGTCTGATTGTCTTCAGGATCAAGGGAGGCTGGGGAACAGGTGAGCAGTGCACTTACCTTCCTTGGAACCAGTCCATCCTCGTTCAGGTGGACTAAGACTGCATCTGGAGCCCAACGTGGGGTTAGAGCAGTAACTTTTTGGCCAAGGCTAAGCAGTCTCTCAGGGTAAGTGAAATCCTTAGTTTGGGTAATTCTATCTTTCACAAAGAGGAAAAGAAGTCAGCCTAGGTTATGGAAGGGACAGAGGATAACACTGACAGTGGAGAAGAAAGGGAATGGGTTAAATTCAATGAAGAACGTGTGGACCAGGTTGATACATGCATCGTGGAAGTTAGGATGAAAGTAAAATTTCTTCCCCCTGACGCCTGCATTTTAAGGGATTTCAGGCCCCCACCATATGCGCCTGAGACTAAGAAAGGAGCATTGCCATATGCAACCCTGTGGAGGGACCTGCGTGATCCCAATGACTGGCCCTCCACCAAAAGACAGGGGCTGGGAGTAGCAACTTACCCAGAAGCTTATCCAGCCAGTAGGGGACCTCGAGGAGACTTGGATCTTGGACAACAGGGTTCACCCCTTCAAGCCTACCCAGTCAATCTGGCTGTGGGGGCTAATGGACCCTTTGAATGGTACCCTTGGGAAGCCAAGGACCTCAAAGAACTCTGCAAGGCAGTAGCCAAGGACAGCCCAAACTCCCCTTGGGCCCAGACCTTACTACAGGATGTTGCTTATCATCCCTGTGTCCCTAAGGACTGGCTGGACATGGCCAAGGCTGTCTTGACCAGCTCTCAGTTCATCAAATGGTGTGCCTTCTTTAAAGAAGAATGTCGGGTGTGGGCCGAAGCCCATCGGCAAGCCTAGCCTGTGATACCAATTACTTATGCTATGCTGTAGGGGAAAGGAGAGGGTATTCCACTGGGGTACAACAGGCAGCGGTACCTGGCCCATACCATGAACAGGTGAAAGAGGTGGGGCTTAATGCCTGGTATAAACTAGATGAGGGGCCCACTGAGTCTCCCATAGCTGGGGTGTGACAAAAACCGGGTGAGCCGTTGCCAGATTTTATAGAGTCCAACAGAGTCTTCATTGAAAGCTACCAGCAGGAGACCTTCGGGATCAGTTTGTTAAGATGCTTGTTTGGGAAGGAAGGAATGCTGATCATTGGATGGCCTGCACTGGCCTGAGGGAGGTTTCGATAAGTTGATGGGTAGTGGCCTCGCAGGATGTAGGTACGCAACAGCATCAAAATCAATCCCTGGCCATGACCCTACAGGCTAAGATGACGGCCACGACCCAGGCCCTCTCAGCCCAAACATCGGTAATGACCGAGGCTATCACTCAGCTCTGGCGGCCCAAAGTTCCAAGTCACTCAGGCAGGTCACTAAGGGAACATGCTTCAAGTGTGGGCAAGAGGGGCATTTTTTTTGACAGGCAGAGTGCACAGTGAGAAACAGAGAGACAGAGAGAAAGGTCTTCCTTTTTCCATTGGTTCACCCCTCAATGGCCACAGTGCATTGCATGCTGCAGCCGGCACACCGCGCTAATCCGAAGACAGGAGCCAGGTGCTTCTCCTGGCCTCCCATGCGGGTGCAGGGCCCAAGCACTTGGGCCATCTTCCACTGCACTCCTGGGCCACAGCAGAGAGCTGGACTGGAAGAGCAGCAATCAGAACAGAACCAGCACCCCGACTGGGACTAGAACAGAAGATTAGCCTATTGAGCTGCGGCACCGGCCAAGAGGGGCATTTTAAATAGGAGTGCCCTCAAGCCTCATTGACTAATCAACCTGGGGGCCCAAAACCGCCTCCAACCCCCTGCCCTAGGTGCAGCAAGGGATATCATTGGATAAAGAACTGCAGGTCCAAATTTTATCTAGAAAGGAAGCCTTTAAACTGGGGAGAGGGGGCATCCCTCAGCCTCATTAACTCAAGGAGGAACTCCATCCAAGGGGAAACCAGGAACAACCCGTACTAGAACGACCCAAGCCCACTGGACTGCCCCCTCATGAGGGGCTCCGTCCTAAGATGAGCGACGTCATAGGTGGAAAAAAGTTTTACTGCCTGATCAACACTGGGGCAGACAGGATGGTACTCTGAGAAGAGGAGGTGCCACCCACCTGGGAGCTGGCAGACGGACCATCAATATTGGGAGTGGGGGGCAATTCTCAATCTAAGGAAACAGTCGCCCTCATGAAATAGACCAGTCCTGATAGGGAACAGGGGAAAATATGCCCCCTGGTAGTGAACAAATCTCACAGCCAATTTGTTGGGACAGGATATGCTAGGTCAAATGGATGCTGTGGTTACCACGGATCACTGGGCCTTTTATGAGGTTCTAGAGGAAGGAGAGGCCCAGGGCCATGGCTGGGGCATGGAAGGGGTCAAGCAAAAGGATTGTCTCACCAATCATAAGGAACCCAAAGGACCCACTCGAGTATACCCCCAATCCTAAGGGCCACTGCCCCCTGGGTGCCACCTATCAGGTAGAGTCTTGAAATCCTATCTGGGTGGAGCAGTGGCCCTTAACTCAACCTAAACTCATGAAACTCCGCCTTCTGGTGGAGGAACACTTACCTCCTTCCATGAGCCCCTGGAACACACCAGTGTTTGTTATCCAAAAGGCATCTGGGGCCTGGCACATACTTCAGGACCTATGTAAAATAAATGAAAGGATGGAATTGGTGGGCATCCCTGTAAGGGGTATGCCCTGGACCCCTGACATACACTCAGAATATACTCTAGTTGTAATAGATATCAAGGATTGTTTCTTTTCTATCCTATTACATCTGGATGACTGTGAAAAATTTGCCTTTTCTGTCTCCTCCCTTAATTTTTCTCGACCTGGTCAATGGTATGAGTGGACAGTACTACCACAAGGGATGGCTAATAGTCTGGCTTTCTGCCAACAGTACCTGTCCATGCTCTTGGAGCCCATATTAAGTTCGAATGTTTCCCTCGCTTATGCCTATATGGATATTATCCTTGGACACAAGGATCCTGCCCTCCTGGAGGGCCTTTTAACCCAGAACCTTACAACACTCATGGAGGGAGGATTTACAGTGGCTCCTAGTAAGATTCAGAAGGTATTCCCTTTTAAGGTGCTTGGGTCCCATTTAACACTAAACCGAGTCAGTTCCCTTAAACCTCTATTGGATATTCCAACCTCCATGACCATAACTCAACTTCAAAGTCTTTTAGCGGAAATTAATTGGCTACTGCCCTGGGTACCCATCCCCAAGGATAGTCTTGTGCCCTTGTTCACACTGCTGCTCTCTTTTTGCTGAAATGAGTGTTCACCAATGTACTAAAAGTGATGCATCTGTCTCTTTTCTACATTGTGTGTGTGTGTGTGTGTGTGTGTGTGTGTGTGTGATGCATTTAGAAGGAAGTACCTAGTAGGAGTTTGTCCTCTCTATGGGGCTGCTGTTCTTCTCCAGGTCTGTACCACAATCAACAAAGCCCAGGGCTCTTTCAAATTTATCTATGAGTTTTGGGTGTTGCAGACAAATAACAGACAAAAAGACACATACTCTTTCTGATTTCTGCAGTCCCAAAAATATGTTTCTAAGCAATTTTTTTCAAAAAAGAATTATTTTATTTATTTAAAAGGCAGAGTGACAGAGAGAAATAAAGGGAGAGAGAAACAGAGACAGAGACAGAGAGAGAAAGAGAAAAAAAGAAGGAAAGAAAGAAGGAAGGAAGTTTGGCAGTTAGAAAGTAAGTTAGGGAAGAAGGGAGGAAGAGAGGAAGGGAGGAAGGGAAGAAAGAAAAAGAGAGAGAGAGACGGAGGGAGGGAGGTAGGGAGGGAGGAAGGAAGGAAGGAAGGAAGGAAGGAAGGAAGGAAGGAAGGAAGGAAGGAAGGAAGGAAAGAAGGAAGGAAATATCTCCCCAAATGGTCACAATGGGCAGGATTCTACCCAGTTCTCCCACGTAGATGGCAAGGGACCAAGAACTTGAGCCATTTTCTGCTGCTTTTCCAGGCACTGGAGCAGGGAGCTGGGTCAATAGCAGAGGTGGGACAGGAGGTGCCAGGACCTCAACAACTTCTTACTGTGATATTACTGTATCTGTCTTAGTTAATTGGGTGTGAATACCTCCTTTTGTCCATAAGGCAATGTATTCCTTCAACTTGGATTCACTTTATTCTGTGACCACAGCTTTCTAATGAGTTCGTTTGTTCAGGTCTTTTTTGTAGAGCAGTGGGCATTTCTTCCAAATTTCTACATTATAGAAAGGAAAGAAGATGTGCAAGAGTTAACACTGGGTCAATACATTTAAATAGGTACTTATGAGAATATAAAATTGTGTATTATATTCACTACAGATGAAATTTGAATAAGGTCATGTAGGCATTTGCTAAAACATTAATAAAATGCTTATCATTAATAAAATACTTATTTCCCTTTTTGAACAAGCAACTCTTGCTATTATTTGTATAACCAATTACTGATTTGACATGCTAAGAGATTAAGAATCCAGAATTAAAACTGTCTATAACTCAAAGATAATGCAAATCACATATTTATAGGAATTGAGAAAACATGTATTGATAGAAATTTAGAAAGTGTTAACTTTTTTCTATCAATGGTCAAATGAGTTATACTGCATTCTGGTGCTATTATGAAATAATTTGAGAAAGTTTAATTGATTCAGTATGTGATGAATGTTAATTACTTACAAATAGTAGTATAATGTGATCAATAATAATGTTAATTTTTAGAGTCTCCTTTTTTTGAGTACAATTCTAATTGTCATTAGTAAGTGAAAACCTTGGTTATACAAATTACAGGATAATACAATTAACTCAAAAGTGTTTAAATGCATTGTAGAAAATATTCTACTCAACAAGAGTTCAAATACATTAATTATAACACTGAAATGGTATTAACCTATGGAAATAGCACGGGTCTCATAGAATTTTTCAAAATGCTATATTCAAAAATCATGATATATCTTATTTATTCTCAATATTTCATATATTTACCTAATTTCGAATAACTTATATGAAAGCAGAAGACACATACACATCACTTCTTTTTATTTAAAAATAATTTATTTATTTGAGAGATAGAGTTATAGAAAGAGAGAGGGAGAGTCAGAGAGAAGAGGTCTTCCATCCGCTGGTTTACTCCCCAGATGACCCCAACTGTGGGAGCTGGGCCAATCTGAAGCCAGGAGACATGAGCTTCTTCTGGGTATTTATGTGGTTTCAGGGACCCAAGCACTTGGGCCATCTTCAGCTGCTTTCCCAAGCACATTAGCAGAGAGCTAGATCAGAAGTAGACCAGTCTGGACTCAAACCAGCACCTATAAGGGATGCTGGCACCTCAGATAGAGGCTTAACTTTCTATGTCACAGTGCTGGCCCCCTAAACACACATCACTTCTATCAATTAATTCCTTTGCAAAATTTTGTCACTGGTAACTTTGAACTTTAGTATTAGGCTACATTATAAGAAAGGTGAATCATCACTTGAAAGTTCAAGAAACTAACAGAAAAAAGACAAAGGATAAAATAGGGAACAGTAGATTCATTTAATATAGAGGTATAACCATTATGATCTGGATATGTCTTAATGGAATTATTTAGCTCTGTCCCACAATGTCTTAAGGAAGATCAGGGTGCTGGGGTGAAACAGGAAGAATGAACAATACACATGTTGATAGCAGATGTCAAAGAATAAGGAAAGGCTTTGCTGTATGATGCATAAATTAAAATTAATATAAGGCCTGTCCACGGCTCACTTGGCTAGTCTGCTGCTTGTGGTGCCGGCACCCCGGGTTCTAGTCCTGGTTGGAGCATCCAATTCTGTCCTGGTTGCTCCTCTTCCAGGCCAGCTCTCTGCTGTGGCCCAGGAGTGCAGTGGAGAATGGCCCAAGTGCTTGGGCCCTGCACCCGCATGGGAGACCAGGAGGAAGCACCTGGCTCCTGGCTTCGGATAGGTGCAGCGCGCTGGCCATGGCGGCCATCTGGGGGCTGAACCAATGGAAGGAAGACCTTTCTCTCTGTCTCTCTCTCTCACTGTCTAACTCTGCCTGTCAAAATAAAAAAAAAGTAAAATAACTACACTCACACATTTGATTGCAAGTATAAATTGGGAAAATCATTTTGGAAAAATTGGTTTTATAAAATAAATTTGAAAACTTGCTTGCCAAATTGTTTATAAAATATTTTGTATATCAATTTTACTTGTTCAAAAAATCTATAGCAATATTGGTCATAACAGCAGGATTTTCAGAAGCCAAATGTTTGGTGAAAAATAATAACTCATAAAAATGGAATATTATATGTCATTGAAAACCAAGTACAGCTGAGATGAATTTTCAGATCTAGGTAAGATTTCAGAAACAGATACAATCGACTATTATTTAGGAATACAGACATAAGGAGCAAACTTGAAAGAAAGCTCAAAAATTATTAAGAATCCATCATAAACATAGCAATGTAGATCTGACTACTCCTCAGGAAGGTGCAAGGAGGAGGAAGGAATTTGTCATTGAGAAGATGCAAGGGGATGGCAGGGGGCTGCCTCTTGGGATCTGGCAATGTTCTATGTACTTGGCTATGGTCACATAATTATATGAGTATTTGCTTTATACTTACTTATAAAAATTATGCTTAGAGTATGCATGTTTTATATGTACTATTATATTTCACAACATAAATGAGTTTAATAAACACTATATAACACTTTGTGCCAAAAAATCTTACTGGCTTTAGAAATTTAATTTCCATGGCATTAATTATCACTCCAAAGATATTTTATTATCTCTAGTTTACACAGACACTGTAAATAAATTATCAAAAGTTGTATAACCTGTAAATTACAGAGTGAAGCTTCAAGCCCAATTTATTCCCCAGTATAATTTTGCTATTTGTCTTATTCTATTCTTCTTGTTGCTTGTTTACTCAATTTGTTGGTTAGTTGGTTTCTTGGTGGTTGGTTTCAGCCGTCTAAAGAGAAATGAGGAGGCTATTCGTGTTTTTGTAACAAAGTAATTGAATCATTTAATCCTATGTTTCAATGCCTAATTGAGGGGCTTAGGCAAAATAAGTAATTTCAAAATTCAATGAGCCTGAGGATTGTGGGAAGGACAACTATAAAGACAGAAAATAACGGAACTGGAGAGAGTACCAGTTTAAAAGCAAATACTCCTTTATCTGTTTCTTAAATGGTTCTCTTATGTAACTAACACATAAATAAAGTCCATGAAAGCTTAAAGATATTAGTAAATGCGTGTATTCCTAAGAATTCTTCCTAAGCATGCTACATAGTGACAAGTCAACATTATACCACTGCCTAGCCTAAAATGCCCATCCTCACTATTTTTATATTTATCCTCTACAATCCCTGATGATTCCTATCACAACTGATATTTTTATGGCACTAAGGTATGTTTAGATGCAGACCTTGCCCTTGAAATATTAGGACAGATATCCTAAAAAGGGCAAGGTCTTCAATATTCCACAATGAGATCTTTAAGGAAACATGTAATAAGATATAGAATGTCAGCATGTCTCAAAAAAGGTTTCAGATATTTTTTAAACAAGAAATATTTGCAATAATATGAATGCATATAATAATATGGGGGAAGCCTTTTAGGTAGAAGCAAAATTTTAATTTGTGGAGAATTCAGGTGAATGTAAACTTTATGACTTGTTAGAATAACCCACAGACTAATAAAAATCAGTACCCTTAGTGCTTTACATTTTATATTGATTTAATTATAAAATAAGACATAGTCAACATCTACCACCAACAAACCAAAAACTAAATAAATGAAAGAGAATACAGATGAAAATCACTGACAGCCTAGAAAAAAAATTTCCTGGTAAAAATGGGAAAATGATATATGAATGAAGTGGTTTAAAAAATAGGGATATATAGATTCAAGGAACTTCCAAGAATTGGTAGGCAAAAACAAAAGTAAAAAAAAATGAATATTGTAATTACCATAAATCCTCTTTATACTGTAGTAAACCAGTAAAAACTAGAAATGACTGAGAGACTGAAAGGAAAGCAGGCAGTAAATAAAGAATACATGAAATAGGAAATAAAAATTGACTAACTTGTTTTGGTAGTATTTCTGCTTCTGGTATAATTGAGAATAGTTTCATTTTTTAAGAAGAACCTATAGTTACAAAAAATTCCAAGAATTCATGTAGAAAAAATGCACCTTGCAATTTCTTTTTATTGTAAATAGATGAATCCTTTGTAGTTACAAAGTCATTCCCCACCCTTCAGCTCAGACCCACAAATCTGACAAAAAAGGTAGCCTTCTATTTGCTTTGAAAAAGCTGTTGGGAAACTGTAATAAATGTATTGGACATATGAATTTGACAGCTGTTTGCCTCAAAATTCATGTAGATATGGCTATCTCTTGTCTTCCATTGAAATTATTTCAGATTATTTGTTGCTATAAAATTTTTTATAAAGCTTTTATTTAAAGAGCATAAATTTCCAAAGTACAGCTTATGGATTACAATGGCTCCCTCCCCCATACTTCCCTCCCAACCGCTACCCTCCCCTTTCCCTCTCCCTCTCCCCTTGCATTCACATCAAGATTCATTTTCAATTCTCTTTATACACAGAAGATCAGTTTAGTACATATTACGTAAAGATTTCAAGTTTGCCCTCACATAGAGACACAAAGTGAAAATACTGTTGGAGTACTAGTTAGAGTATTAATTCACAATGTACAGTACATTAAGGACAGAGATCCTACATGATTTTTTTTTAAAAAAAATTGATTAATTATCTATGCAATTTCCAATTTAACACCAAGGGTTTTTTTTTTCTTTTTCAATTATCTTTATATACAGAAGATCGATTCAGTATATACTAAGTAAAGATTTCATCAGTTTGCACCCACACAGAAACACAAGGTGTAAAAATACTGGTTCAGTACTAGTTATAGCATTACTTCACATTGGACAACACATTAAGGACAGATCCCTCATGAGACGTAAGTACACAGTGTCTCCTGATGTTGATTTAACAATTTGATACTCTTGTTTATGGCCTCAGTAATCTCCCTAGGCTCTAGTCATGAGTTGCCAAGGCTATGGAAGCCTTTAGGGTTCGCCGACTTCGATCTTATTCCAACAGGGTAATAGTCAAAGTGGAAGTTCTCTCCTCCCTTCAGAGAAAGGTACCTCCTTCTTTGATGGCCCTGTTCTTTCCACTGGGATCTCACTCACAGAGATCTTTTATTTAGGTTTTCTTTCTTTCTTTTTTTTTTCAGAGTGTCTTGGCTTTCCATGCCTAAAATATTCTCATGGGCTCTTGAGCCAGATCCGAATGCCTTAAGGGCTGATTCTGAGGCCAGAGTGCTATAAATTTATAGCTTGTCGATAGTAGTGATGGGTTACATGTGGAAAGGTGTTTATATCATCTGAAGCCAAAACAGTTTTCTCAATGAAGGTGGAAAATTAGTAAGGTCATCAGCTTGCACTTTGCAGTAATATTTCCCCAAGGAAGGGATGACTGATAATATGGTTGCTGTGCAAATCTGTATGAACTTATTTATTAAATGTGTGAGTCTGTAAATCACTGATAGTGGGATCACTTTGGATAAATTAACTGCAAAATGACAAAGGTAAAAAAAAAAAAGGCCTTAGCATCAGGGTTCTTATAAATAGAGTATAAATTTCTGAGTTTTTCAAATAAAAACCATGGAAAAATTAAATCTTAGACTTGATCAGCTATTGTTAGCATTTTAATAAATCATATCATTGATATTTTTCATTTTGAATCAATAGATTTGATTGTAGCAGAGAAAAATCTTTTTGCTCTATGTAAGACAATTACATTTATGCATAATCACACACTTTAATCAAAGACATTAAATTCAAAGATAAAGAATTCATTGATTCAATGTATTCCTTTAACTGACAGGTGTTTATTGTGTATCTATTTGGTCAAAACAATTGTCATAAAGTGTTACAGTATTTGAAAATATTCATCAATGCTTATGCTGATATCGACCATATTTATTTTTCTGAACCTTTCATGACTCAATATTGAGATTTTTATACACATATATTATATATAAAATGTTTTATATACATATATACATTTTTTCTTCAACTAAATTTATTTATTTATAGTTATTTTTGTAGCTTTTATTTAAGGAATACAAACTTCATGCATTTCATAAGTTCAACTTCAGCAATATTGTGATTCTTCCCACCATACTCACCTTCCCACTCCCACTCCTCTTCTTCCTCCCTCCCTCTCTCAGTGCCAGTCTTAGTTGTACTAAGATCTATTTTTAATTAACTTTATATGCAGAAGATTAACTCTGTACTAAGTAAAGAGTTTGACAATTTATATGAGGAAAAAAACTATTCAACAGTTGAGACAAGGGCTGTTCAAAGTCATCACATCTCGAAATTAATTTCATTTATTTTTTTCATCTAAACTTTAAGAGAGAAGTTAAAAAGAATAGATCTGTTATGACACATCTGCCTTTTTAATATAAACACCAGTGGATGAGTGAAATAAATGTTTCTCAGATGTGGAAATCATCAGCTGATTAATTATAGCTGTAGGAAAATAAACAAATCTTTAATACATATTATTAAATATTGTATCATGATAGCTTCAGTTTTCAAAAGATCAGTGAGATTTTCCTTTCTCAATAACCACAGTAGGTGTGAGGTCTGTGTTTAGTTCAAAATTGGTACACAACAACAAATTTCCCAGAAAGATCCTGACTTCATTATAGCGGCACATATGAAGATTCTGGTTTTGTCTGCTATTATTTTACTGAACAAAACACAAATTTTGTCATCCTTGTATACATTATTCCAAAAACATAGTTGAGAGAGGCAGGAACCCAGATCATGGCTAAGTAAGACACTATGGCAACCACCTTTCTATAAAGATATCAACTTGAGAAGCTATTTATATGCCAAGTCATCCTTGCAAGAGCTTGAAAGATTTCATATCCTTATTTTAGTAGAATAATAATAAAATTCGCATAGAAGAAAGCAGGAATTAACGGGTAGCTCATCCAATCTCTCTTCCAGCTCCAAAAACAGAGCATGAAGAAATATGCCTCCCAATAGGGAAAGGGGGAGGAGACTAAGTTCCAGTGCCAGTTCCACTATGAAAAACTTCAGAGTCAGACTGACATCCTGGACTCTGCCCCAAGCCTGTACTTGCAGACCAGATATGGAGCCTCTATAACCAGGAAGACTCTTATCACCCCTCTCTCAAGCACTGGCAGAAGGTGAAACTTCAACCGTGCTGAGGAAGCTGGGCAAGATGCTTAGAACTGCTCATTGGAGCTCAGATCATGCCATACACTCTGAGACCCAGCATGTGATTAAGCCTAAAGGCCTTTGTCCTCCAGCCAGTGCTCACAGACTGAGCCTGTGGACTTGCCTGACATCAGCAGAGAACTGTCCTCTACTGGGAAAGTTTCATATCAGCGTGTCTCACCACTGGTTTCACTCAGACCTGAGGGTCCAACTCAAGAGTTTGTGGATGTCACTCACTATGAAATTCAGGTGCGAACCAGGATGGTGACAATCTGAATTTTCAGGTGCACTGTCCTCTAAACATGACCAGACAGCAAAGAGCCACATGAATGTATCATGGGACTCAATGCTGGGCTGGTGATACCTAACACTAGGGAGATCTAAATAGTTCTTGTTAATAAAAAAGTGTCTGTGAAGAACTTTTGGACCTGTCCAGTATCAAGAAGATGCCTGAAACCTGGTGTGATAGACTGGTTTGTCATGGAACCTCATCATCCTGATGTGGGCCTGGTGTGCATAGGCCCTCACAACTGAGAGGCCCAGATGTTTATCACCTATGCTTGCCTGTTTGTCTGTGTACTGGAGTGACTGCCTCCATCATTCCCGCCATAACCTTGGCAGACATCAAGGAATCACAGGATTATTTTGAGACTCAGCACCAGATATAAAACCCAACATTGAGCATATCCTAAGAGATGCTATCATTGTGCCCATAGAGGTCCTGGATCTTTTTTATTCCAAGTAGAGTTCTGTGGTCCCAGTTATCAGGGTTATACAGTGACTAGTGGAAGCAGTATCAGGCAATGAGCTCACCCCAGCAGCAGATAGACCACAGTGGTGTGGGTTTGGTCCTGTGCTTAGGCTGCATTGCCTCAATGGGCTTTGGGCTCATGATGCCTCAAGCATTGTGCAATTGGTGGACATAGGCAAGAAGTCTGAATTTGTCTCGAGCTCAGGAAGAAACTTATAGGATTGTATTACCTTTTCTAGGATTTTCTCAGTTCACATTGAACAGCACAGCAACTCCATATTTGGGACAAATTTGAATTTGGAGAGTGTGATAGGACTGAATCAGTTAGAAAGAAGTTTAAACAGCAGATGTAGGGAAAAACTGAATGTAGGGTGCTCTTTATTGCTGATAGAATTGTCTATGGGCTCAGAGAAAATAAACATCTGCATATACTAGAATGAAACCATATTCTACAACTAATCTGTCAGTGTATGGATGATATTGTACACCAGTAAGCATTTCAAATTTCCAGGAAGTAAACATCTCACCTAAAGAGCAAAATAAAGTTACTGAAATGAATTACTGAAAGAATATGATTTTTAAATTCTTGGAGGAAGGTTTGAAAATGCTCTTTTATAAATTATTTATTTATTTATTTGAAAAGTAGAGTTACAGACAGAGAGAGAGAGAAAGAGAGAAAGGTCTTTCATCTGTTGGTTTACTCCCTAAATGGCAGCAATGGCCAGAGTCAAAGCTAGTAGCCAGGAGCTTCCTCCTAGCCTCCCACATTGGTGCAGGGGCCCAAGCACTTGGGCCATCTTCCACTGCCCTCCCAGGCCATGAAACGGGAGTTAGATTGAATGAGGAGCAGCTGGGAAACAAACAGGTGCCCATATGTGAGACTGGCACTACAGGAAGAAGGTTACCCACAATGCCACAGTGCTGGCCCCTCAAAATGACTCTTTTTAGAAAACTAAACAAAAATTCAAGAAAAAAGAGAGTTTAATATTCTAAGAGAACATATATATGGAAGTTGTTGAATGAAATCAAACAAAAATTCTACAACATAAAAATACACTAAGAAAAATTAAAATTGGGGGCAGGCGCTATGGCATAGTGGGTAAAGCCACCACCTGCAGTGCCAGCATCTCAAATGGGCGCAAGTTCAATTCCCAGCTGCTCTACTTCTGATCTAGCTCACTGCAATGGCCAGAGAAAGCAGTAGAGGATGGCCCAAATCCTTGGGCCCCTGCACCTGAATGGGAGACCCGGAAGAAGCTCCTAGCTCCCGCCTTCGGATCGGCTCAGCTCTGGCCATTGCGGCCATTTGAGGAGTGAACCAGTGGATAGAAGACCTCTCTCTGCCTCTCCTTCTCTTTCTGTGTAACTCTTTCAAATAAATAAATAAATATTTTTAAAAATAAAAAATCAGTGGGTTTGAAGAAAAACTATTAAAGATACAATGAGGAGAAAAACGGAATGAAAAGAATGAAGAAAAATTAGAGGTATACTGGGGCTACATGAAAAGAGTAAATATCTGAGTTACTGAGTTTTAAGAGAAACTTGAGGATGGCAAGGTTGGAAAGCATATGTAAAGAGATATTGAGAAAAAAAATGACCCAGGCCTGAAGAAACAAGCAACTGTCCAGGTACACAGAGGTCTAAGGTCAACAATCAGTTCCAATCCAAGTGTAAGCCCAGACACATTATAATCTAGCGAAAAATGGTTAAAGATAAAGAGAGGATTTTCAAAGCTTCGGGAGGAAAGAAGAACATAGCACTTAAAGGGATCATATTTCTCCTGACTGCAGGTTTCTCAGCAGAATCCTCACAGGCCAGCAGGGAGTAGGAAGAGATATTTATCATACCAAAGAAAAAAGCATTGGCAGAGAAAAATGCTGTGTTCAGCAAAGCTATCCTTCTGATATGAGGAAGAGGTAGACATTCCCAAACAAAAGCTAAGAGAATTTGTTACTACCAGACCTGTCTTACAAGGAATCATAAAAGGAGTTTCTCAAATTTAATATTTGAATCTTTGAAAGTGCTAGAAGTAAACATAGGGAAAATAGTTCAGAACATTGGAATAAGCAAGCATTATCTGGGTGAGATGCACAACAGAAAAGAGTAAAAATAGATGGATTTCATCAAACTAAAGAGCTTCTGCACAGTTAAGAAGCAGTCAAGCAAATGCAAATACAACCTACAGGGTGAAAGAAAATGCTCGCAAATTATATGTCTGATAATGGATTAAATCCAGAATATATAAGCAACTCAAGCAACTCCATTGTAAGAGAAAATGTTACTAAAATTGAAACTGGACAGTAACTCTGAAACAGATATTTCTGAAAGGAATGCTTACAAATGGTTAATAGGGACATGAAAAAAAAATGGTCAGCATCATTAACTGTCAGGGATATACAAAACTACAATGAGATACCACATCACTGTAGTTTGAAAGGCTATCATAAAAAAGCTAAAATCTAACCAGCAGTACTGATCTCCAGAAATTTCTTTGAGCTCTCCTAGTGCTTTTCCACTTCAGGACTTTTTCATCAGCTTTTCTCACTCCATAGAATATTTCTCTTGAGATTTTCTATGTGTCATGATCCTTCAACAGGGCGTGTCTCATTATCTTATTACAGAGGCCCATTCTTTCCTCAGCTCTAAGATAGGAACTCGCTACCTAATCACCTGGTACTGCTTATTTTAGTTAACTTGCTGGATCTGACCCTGCAGCACTTAATGGTATGATACATACCAATTTTCATGTATCTGCTGTTGTACAAAGTAATGAGTTCCATGAGCAGGACCATCTGTTCATAGCACTGCTGTATCCCACCACAGATGGATTATGTCTGGTACATAGTTTGTGCTCAATAAGTAATTGTGTTATGAGTGAATGAATCAATGATTCAATGAATGAATATCAAGTATTCTTTTAGGTACAGGGAGCTCAGTGAAGAACAACATAGTTATTGACATAAAGGCCTTTGTATTTTATTAAATAGAGGTAGACAAAAATAAATCGTAAGTTCAATTACCATGCACACATGTACTAGAATGTCTCTCATAAAATCATTTTCCCCACTACAGTCTCTCAGTTCTATTCTTCAGAAATGTTCATTTCAGTGACCCAATTCAATTATCTATTAATTCATGAAGTACTCATTTACTGAATTGTTCTATGCTTTAAATTTAGAAAACACAAACATGTTGGTTCTAGCTGTTGAGACAACCATAAAATAAAGTCTTTATTTGAAATATTTTAATAGCATACAATAATTGTTAAAAAAAGACATAGATAACAATCTTTCTATAAATGAAAACTAAAATAATATTTGTTTCTGAAGAATTTAGGTAAAATTCCCAAAAGATGTGTGCTCTTTTTAAAAAAGAATTTATTGTTATTTGTTTATTTATTAATCTGAGAGCTTACAGAAATAACTCTCATCCATTGGTTCATTCTCCAAACAACCACAATGGCCAGAGTGGATGGAGGCTAAACTGGGAGTCAGGAATCAAATGCAGGTCTACCAAGCACATGGCAGGAACCCAATTACTTGAGCAATCACTGCTGTCTCCCAGGGTCACTTCAGCAGGAAACTCAAGTCAGGCATAAGAATTGGGTATAGAACCCAGACACTTCCACATGCAATGTGGGCATCTTAACCATTAGGCTACATAGTCACCTCAAGAAACGCTCTGTGGAGTAAATCTTAATAGTTTACATTGAGTTACAGTGAGAAAAACTTCCCACTTTGAAAAATGAAATTGAACAAATGTAAAAAAAAGTGGGGAGAATGAAAACAGAGATTTACAGAAATTTGGCATAGCTATGAGTCAGTAGTAAGAATTAAGCATGGATTCATAAGTTAGAGCCATACAATAAAAGGTCCTATTTTTTAAAATAATAATTTAATCTTTTAGCCATTTTCATATAGGCATCACTTCAATGGCATGAATATATTTACGTTTTAGTTAGAGAAATCTGATATATGACCAGGTCTTTAGATGGGATATTAGATACCAACTCTATAACATTATGGAAAGGCAAAAATGTGGAGACAATAAAGATCAGTGGTTGCCATGAGTTAAGTGAGTTGTATGTGGAAAAGGACAAGTAGAGAGAACACAGGAAAGTTTTAGGGTAGTGAAACAATTCTACATGATACTATAATGGTAGATGGAAGGGCACTTCAAAATGTTTGCTAAAAAGTGAAATTAAAAGATAAGTTTATTTTGGTTAAAAATATTGAAATACTTGTGCTATTTTTCATAATAGGCATTTTCCATGATTTTTTGAAGACCCCTCATATATATCATTAAACATTGGTGAAAACTTCATAGAATATATAATATGAAGAGCGATCCTTGTTGTAAACTATGGATTGTATTTAACAGTGCATCAATATTAGCTAATTGGTTGTAACAAATGCATCAAAAATACAACATGATAATAATGGAGAAAACAGGAAACTGATGTCATATGGAAATTCTATACTTTTTCTACAAATTTTAAACTATTCTAAAAATAAAAGGATACTAATTTATTTAAGATTACAAAAAGCTGGTAAAGATTCAAAACAATTGAAGAAACTGTTAAAAACATAAAGTGAAAAGACCTGGGGGAAAGAAACACAAAAAGATGTGACCAAGTGAATACTAGGGCAGGGTGTATATGTGTTGGGGGGGGGGAATGGTCTGGAATCATGGAAAACAAACACTATGTTTATATAAAACAGGATGAAAAGTGAAGAAAATATGTTTTGATTTTCTATTATGAACCCACTGATAATCCTAACAGAACAGGCTATGCAAGGAAAGGATTAATAACTCTAGTTCTGTTGATTAAGGACTGCATTGGAGATGGAGGGTTGGAACCAGTACTTAGAGAATAATTTCTCCACTGCAATTCTTCTTTTAATTCAGTTTCAGCATGGGAGCACTGCTCACAATCCATCTGCAAATATTCACTGTCTACATTTTCACAATTACATTTCACATGTACATAATGTCTGTTTTCTGTACATTTAAATCTTTCCTTCCAAGTCTTATTTAAGATGAAAGCAACAACTATTTCTTAACAAATGAACAACAGAAGAGATTTGTCTTTTTTTTTTTTTTTTGACAGGCAGAGTGGACAGTGAGAGAGAGACAGAGAGAAAGGTCTTCCTTTGCCGTTGGTTCACCCTTCACCCTCCAATGGCCGCCGCGGCCGGCGTGCTGTGGCCGATGCATCGCACTGATCCGAAACCAGGAGCCAGGTGCTTCTCCTGGTCTCCCATGCGGGTGCAGGGCCCAAGCACCTGGGCCATCCTCCACTGCACTCCTGGGCCACAGCAGAGGGCTGGCCTGGAAGAGGGGCAACCGGGACAGAATCCGGAGCCCAGACCGGGACTAGAACCCGGTGTGCCGGCGCCACAGGCGGAAGATTAGCCTATGAGCCATGGCGCCGGCGAGATTTGTCTTAATTTACAGTAATTCATGTATAGATTCAGAATTGGCATCATTGTTATGCTAGACCACTTCAAATGTCTTAAAAATGAAGAGATAAGAATCAACATTTAAATGGCAATAATGTGTTTTATGTGATCCTACAGGGAAAGCAAGGCCTTGACATAAATGTCATGAGAGAATAAATGAAAATGTTTTAAGGATTCTCAAAATTATTTGTGACTTTGAGAAATGGAGAGTAGTCATTTAGATGTCCAGGGTCTGACATCTAAACCAGTTTCCCCCATTGTTAACCTTTGCATTTGTGGTGCCTTTGTGAAACCTGAGAAAATTTTTATGCACCTTGAATCACTGCAAAGCCAGATCAAGTCCTTTGCTAGGTTCTGGTAAAATGCTAACAACCTCTGCAGGTGTAGGGCTAGGCTGGACTCGGCGTTGCATGTTTTGGTTTAAGGGGAACTCTGTTTTCAGAGGGAGCGGCAGGCCTTGATGAGGACTGACTTCTCTTTCCCGCTACATTGTCAACTGCTCATCATCCCTTTGGTTCTGTGAGCCAGATGTCAGTCTTCCCTTTGAGGTGGTACATCTTCATCTTCTGGTCCATTTTGTGAGAAACCTGTAATTCTCTTTCCTAAGAAAATCAAGTTGAGATTAATTTCAAGTACTTCAAAATAACTCCAGTTCTACCCATAATAACTTAATACCATGTAAAAAGGGATCTAGAGAGTAAAGAGCTTTCCTCTTACTTGAACTTATATGAACAACCTAATAATTTAGGAATTTAATGCATAATACTTATATAATTAATGTTAGTATTTTAAATTTTTAAATACATTATTATCTTATGATAATTAGCTGAACTTAGGACACTTGGAGTTTAATGTTGGTTTTATGTCTGCAAATTGTCAAATATTATTTAAAACTTGAAAATCTTTATTGCAAAAACACAGCAATACAAAAGAATCAAGAAACAAGCATTGTTTCACTCACAGTTGTCCATGTTTTATTTCAACTGTATACTCCATATTGATCAAAAAGCTCTTAAATTTGAAATGGGAATCTGCATTGTTAACCAAGCACTATCTCAGCATATCTGGGAACATGTGCTGTTTCAAAGGTATCTGACACTATCAAGAGAAGTTTTGTGGGCCTGGTGATTACTGAGATGTACATGTATGTATTGCCAGATAGGGACACTCCAGTTTACTTTGAAGAAATATGGATAATCCACAAAATATCTTTGTTTACCTGATCACCACGCTAGATTGTAAAGCAACTGATATTAAAGACATACATTTCACAGAACTTCTACAAAGCACAACTGAATTCAATATGAGTTTCCTTAATTTCCTTATTTGATTTAATATCCTTATAAGTGGATAATTGCACAAAACAATTTTCATCTGCTTGCCTGCCCTAACCTCTACACTTGCAATAATGAAGCCAGACAAAAGTCACTATTGAAAATTCTATGCACAGGCTAAAGTGTATAAGGTGTAATATGCAATGCAGGAAAAACAATCATCATCAACCAAGAAAGAGCTGCTACAATTTAAATCTCCGTGAAAAGTATGAACAAAGAATGGTCAGTCACTGTATATTTAACAGTGTATATCCGAAAACCTTCAACATTAATTACTGAGAATTGTCATGGTTTCTTTTGTTTTTATTTTATGTTTTACTTCAAAGTTTTTTCCAATTATTTACTGGTATAAATCTTCTGTTCATATTTGATTTCTAGTGAAAATATATTGCTTGCAACTAAATATGCCAAAGCATTTTTATTTTATTAAAATTTTATCTTATTTATCTGAAAGGCAGAGTTACAGAGAGAGGGAAGGATAGAGAATTTCTATCCATTGGTTCACTCTCCGGTGTCCACAATAGCCACTACTGGGCAGGGCTAAAGTCAGGAGCCAAGAGCTTCGTCTGGGTCTCCCACAGAGGGGGCGGGGGCCTAAACATCTGGTCCATCTTCTGCTGCTTTCCCAGGTTCTTTAGCAGGGAGCTGAATTGAAAGTAAAACAGCTGTGACTTGAACCATTGCCCAGATTGGATACTGGTGTTGCAGGGCCACCATAACCCTTTCAGCCACAATGTTGGCCCCAGTAGTTCTATTTTGTGAAATGGAAACCAAAAACAAAAACAAAACAAAACAGAATTTATAACCAGTGGCAGAAGACATAATTTATCAACACTTGGAAATTTAAGTGATACTGTTGATTTTTCCTTTTCCTAGAGATCCAGCACACTGTCTCTGCTAGTATGTTCAAAATATTTGCCAAGTAAAGGTACTTTTATAAGAAGTTTAAGTGCCAAGGATTATATTCTTCTCACCTGCTTTAAGATTAATTACTATCATTTTCCTTGGTTTTATGCATACAGAAACTCATACAAGATAAAAATTAAAAGCTAATGACTAAGAGTAAGATATCTAAATACAAATGCTTCAAAGTTGAAAATATTATGAGCAACTATTAAAATCAAAAAGGAGATAAAAATTAAAAAAACTAAAAAATACTGATTTATTTTTGTTCATGAATACATGTTTATAACCAAAATCACGTAATTAGAGTAATAGTAGAGTTTTTCAGAAGGAGAGAAATCAACAAGGCAAGCTGTTTGGGGGAGAACAGAAGTACTGATAGCAACAGAAAGTCTTGGACGGAGGGTGACATATATCAGAGAAGAAATTGAAGATCCACAGATTAGGCCAAGATCGTTCTCAACCACCTTCATTGGAACTGAATCTACAATGAAAGACCTCAGGTGAGATTATAATATAGAACAGTGCAGAATGCCATCCAAGATGTCATGCATTCTAAGTTAAAAAGATGAGGAGAAATTACCAATGATTATTAACAGAACTGGGTTATTGAAATGATTTTTATATTTTATACTATTACTTATGTGATTTATTTTTTGTTTTGATACCATGATTTTACTTTTTAATTAAAGTAAATAAATGTTTACTGCAAAAAAATTATTTTTCAAATGATAAAATGGAGATTATTTAATTTATTTAAATTAAAGAAAATGGGGCGGACATTATGGTGTTGCTGGTTCAGCAGCTTCTGGTGATGTTGACATCCCTGTCTGTTACACTGCTTTTCAAATAAATAAGTAAGTAAATATTTCAAAAAATAAATAAAAGATAAGAGTAAAATAAAATATTAATAACATAAATTGAAACTGTACAAATAAAAGGATTAAAGTAAATGGAAAACTGCCCATTTATATCCCTACCAACAGCATATTAGAGTAGCTTTTTTTCCATATCCTCACCAGCATTTATTATTTTTATATTTTTAAATGAAACGACAGATTTCTAAGTGCGGTAAGGTGATACCTTTCTTGGGTTTTGTTGTTGTCGCTTATTTTATTTTATGTATTTTTAATTAATTAATTAATTGCCAAACGTGCAAAACCATCATGGAACACAGTATGAAGATTCCTCAGAAAACTAAAAATAGATCCCAATCCTGGCAATATCTCCAACGGACTTGAAAGCAGCATATGAAAGACTTACCTGCACACCCAGCTCTATAGTATTTCAATTTACAATAGCTAAGAGGTGGAAACAAGCTAGATGTCAATCAACTGAGGATTTAATTTAAAGTATGTGTATATACACGATAGGACTTGAGACTCTGCCACCACAGATGGAGCTCCGGTCTCCTGCAGTGAACACAGTCAAGCCCTGGCTGCTGTGGACTATTGGGGAGGGATCAAGCTGATTAATGATCTCTCTGTGTGCATCTCTCTGTCTCTCTCTGTTTATCTGCCTGTCCTTCTATCTTTCAAGTAAAATGAAAATGAATAAGTAATTTTTAAAAAAAATTCTGAGTATAGACTATCATGCTTATTAATCACAAATTCAAAAGCAGTGGCTATTGGCATGCCAATTGTGTGGCAGATTCCTTACAATAACTGTCGAGTAGATGGTTGTTTCAATAGATGCAAAATATGGAAGAGAATTATGGCTATGAAAGCTCAAAAGTCTTAAATCTCACCTCCAGTGACTATCAATCATTAACGAATGTTTAAAAATAAAGAATGTTGAATATTGTGTGACAAGGTCACTAAGGACATGGGCCTGACCTGTTTATTCTACCTTTTTTTTTTTAAGGATTTATTTATTTAGTTGGTTGAAAGCCAAAATTAGAAAAGGAGAGGAGAAACACAGAGAGAGCAACAGAGATTTTCCGTCTGCTGGTTCACTCACCATATGGCCCACATTGGCCCAGGCTGAAGCCAATATACTGGAGCTCCATCCAGATCTATCAGGTGGGCAGGCCCAAGGACTTGGGACATGTGTTGCTGCCTCCCCAGGTGCATTATCAGGAAGCTGGAATGGAAGTGAAGCATCCAGGACTCAAGCTGGTGCCCATGTGAGATGCCAGCATCAGAGTAAGTGGCTTAACCGACTGTGCCACAGTGCTGGTCCCTCTGTCTTGTATTTTTAGTGGCATTAGGCATTTAGGAGGATGTGTTGGAAAAATTTCTTACTGAATGATAGATTACATCAAGACTGTAGAAGAAATAGTTATTACATTGGAAAAGTGAATTCAATCTTATTTTTAGATAAATATAAATTATTGTACTTTTAATTATCTGTATAATAAAGATATAATAATAGACTATGAAGAGGTAACATGAACAAAATCTGACTTCAGTTGATTATCCAAGTATTAGCCAATATCTTGTTTTAACAGCAAAAATTATAAAAAAGCAAAATTACTTTAGTATCAAGACTAATGATATACTGTTAGAATTCACTCATTCAATCTTTTATATCATAATTTAATGTTTTATATAAACAACATATTGTATATTCTTTACAAAACGAATGAAGAAATAGTACCTGTCATCAAGAAGTCAGCCACTTATTTGTGGAGAATGTAATGAAAAAGGAAAATTGTAATTAAAATATAACAAAAGTAGAGCAAAAAGAATAATTACCTAATCCTTGAAATATCTGATTTAGAGCAACATGTTAATAAAGATACAGAAAAAAATTTTAAAAGCAATTGAAGACCATTATGCTTAATGAAATAAACCAGTCACCAAAAAGACAAATATCAAATGTTTTCTCTGATTTATGGTAATTGGCATGCAGAATACAAAAAAGTAATGTATATGAGTGGAATTGACATCTTGAGATTTGATTATTGTGTATAGCCCTATCTATACTCCTGAGGAACAGTGGTCTCTCAACTTACTAGTAGTTAAATTCTTTATTGGATGGAGGATTCAGCTTGTGATTATAAAGTAAATTGAAAGTATTTCATCACAAAAATTAAAAGAAAAGTTAGAAAGCAAAGAGGAGGGTGTGTGGGAGCAAGGCAGGGTAGATGGGAAGTATCACGTTAAAACTATAGGTGAAATCTGTTCCCCGTATATAAATAAAGATTGAATAACAAATATTAAGCATAGAAGA
This sequence comes from Sylvilagus floridanus, assembly GCA_949820135.1. NCBI lineage: Eukaryota > Metazoa > Chordata > Mammalia > Lagomorpha > Leporidae > Sylvilagus > Sylvilagus floridanus. The sequence goes on from OX463225.1 coordinate 96,322,719, forward strand.
TATTTGTTTGAAAATTCTTAATAAACATTGTTTCTAATTAAATTTTATATAAACTAGAAAAAATAGAAATGTCATCTAAGCCAAGCTTTGAGTAAAGAATTTTCATGTGAAGAGAAAAATAAGAAATTTCAGAATTGGCTTACTAGAAACATCACTAGCAGTGTTATCAATGATAAAGATTCAACATGTTATAAAGCAAGGTCTTAGAGTGTCCTGTCACATGTTTATGATTATTGCTCAAAGACCATTAAAAGGAATCTCCAAAAATACTACTTTGCATATGTACCTAATGGATTTCACAGGTTTCCTTTGTATGTATGTGGGCAACTCAATATTCTCATTCCCATCTATGTCCTCTCCTGCATTGCAAGATTTGGACATTAAATTGTATTTTCTGAAATGCTTTGTTTTTACACTCTTGGTTATATTTCATTAATATTAGTCAAATGTGAAAAAATCAAGAAGGGATATCAGATATTACAGTTCATGTAGCTCACTTAGGCAGATTTGAAGTTGAGAAAAAAATTATTTTGTATACCATAACTAGGGCATATCAAAGCAGATCATTCACTTCCATGCTACCAGAAAGGTAGGATAATCATTTGTTATTTCTCGTGGCTCCTGGATCTTCCCCAACTCAGAAATATTAACTGAAAATCCTATAATTAGTAAAATGTTTCTCTGCTCTTTCTCCTCTATACATTTAATAAATCTTTTTATTATATTATATATACAATATATATATTTATTTATATATAACATATATAAATATATAATATATATTTATTTATTTATATATCTTTTATTTATTTGAAAGTCAGAATTACACAGAGAGAGGAGAGGCAGAGAGAGAGAGAGAGGTCTTCCATCCGATGGTTCACTTCCCAATTGGCCGCTATGGCCGGAGCTGTGCTGATCCGAAGCCAGGAGCCAGGAGCCTCCTCCAGGTCTCCCACATGGGTTCAGGAGCCCAGAGACTTGGGCCATCTTCTACTGCTATCCCAGGCCACAACAGAGGACTGGATTGGAAGAGGAGCAGCAGGGACTGGATGCTGGCGCCTCAGGCCAGGGTGTTAACCTGCTGCACCACAGTGCCAGCCCCCATTTAATAAATCTTATTGAGCATTAAACTTCCTATATTAAATATAGGGAGTCTTCAAAAAGGTGCATTGAAAATGCATATTATGGGAAAACTATTAGCAAATTTCAGAAGAATTTCACCTATGATTGAAGATCCCTTACTTGCCTACTCAAAGTACTACATTGATTTCTGGTTTCTACTTTTCTGAGCAAATTTTTTCTGACTAATATTGCAGATGACATGAATAAATTAAATGAGATGTTTCAATAGGGATAGTGAATAGAAATTTATAGTATATAAGATAGGGATTAAGAGGATAAAATTTTAAGACATGACTATGAATTGAGAGGGAATATAAACAGTTTTTCTTTTGATTTGTTTTATTTTTAAGGGTTATATGGGAAAAAGAGAAGTCAAAGATCATTCAAATGTTTCTTGCCCAGAATGCTGAAAGGTCACCTCATTGTTTTAAATTAGAAACCCAAAATAAGCTATGAGTTTTTTGGAAAAAAAGTAAAGTAGCAGAAGGGAGTTTAAGTCATCTTGGGGACAATCAAATGTAATGAAGGTTGAGGGAAAGAAAGAGAAAGTATTAAGAGCTAGTTAAGAGACAGCCTGAGTTGGATATAGGGTAAACTAAGACATATTTATTAAGGAAAATAATGAACACATATGGCATAACTCAATAAAGGTGGATGAAGCAAGAATGACAAGATTTAAATCATAATTTGGGAAAACTGCAGTAAGAGAAAACAGAGTTTACCAAATAACATGAAATTAATGAATAAGGAAGTAGGAAGAATGTCAAGCAGTATGCTTCCACAAATCAAACATATGTTTAAAAAATGAACAACTCAATTGTTTATAAAATTCAAATATAGAATTTTAGTTGAAAAATGAGATAAATAAAACATTTTATTTTGAACAGTTAATGGGAAGAGGTTAGTGTTTTACACATAGGCAAAATTCTCAGAGACTTCATGTGAGTAAACACCAGATGATTTTGAGTTTGATCATGCCTTAATAGTGAAGTAGAAGCAGTGAGTATGTGTTTTACAAAATTTGGCTCTGAATCAAGAAGGAAGAGGAGAGTGACATGAAGAAGGATGTTGGATTCAATAGCCAATTTTACTATTTTTATATTTACTATTTTTAATTGTAAAATTAATAATGCTACTTGTAGTGAATTTGGGAAACGTTTAAATAAAATTATAAATCATATCCATTATACAGTGATATACAAGAAATTCAGAGTTACAGAGAGGCAGAGGCAGAAAAATAGAAAGGGAGAGAGAGAGAGAGAGAGAGAGAGAGAGAGAGAGAGGTCTTTTATCTACTGGTTCACTCCACAGTGGGGACTGCAAGAGCTGGGGCTGTTCCAGGCCTAAGCCAGGAGCATAGAGCTCTATCTGGGTCTCTCACATGCTTGGCAGGGGCAATGCATTTTGAGCACCTTCTACCACCTTCCCAGATGAATTAAAGTCTTTAATGTCTTAATATAGAGAAGCTTATGTTAGTAGCAACAGTATCACTGTTTATGTATAGGTATTTTGAGAAAATAGAATTAATTTATTGGAGACTTATTTCATATCAATGTGAATTCCAGTGAAAAAGGACATTCTAGAGGTCAACCCCAAAAAAAGACAAAGTTACTCATTTGTTTACACACAGCTATAAAAATTGTTTAGAAAACAGTTACACCGGAGTCTGCATGCGGCACAGTGAATTAAGGAGTCTTCTGCACCATCACTATCCAGTATTGGAGTGCTAGTTGGAGTCCCAGTTGCTCTGCTTCCAATGTAGCTTTCTGCTAATGCACCTAGGAGAGCATCAGATGAGGACCCAAGCACTTACGGCCCCTGTCATTTATGTTGAGACCCAGACGGAGATCCTAGTTCCTGTCTCAGGCCTGGCCAATTCCTGTCACATCTAGCTCCTGTTAATGCACCTGCGGAGGCAGCAGAAGGTGAATCCGATGGAAGATTTCTCTGTCTCTCACTCTCTTTGTGTCACGCTGCCTGTCAAATAAAATAATAAATCTTCTAAAAAGATTTTAAAATAGTTACGTAAATACTGAATTAAGTGTGAATGTCAGGAAACTATAGAGTTGATAAAGATTATTAACATAAATATTTTACATAAATTAATAAAAGAAATAAAGTGATAATAGTCCATTATAATAAACAATTTTTATCATTAGAATGTAAGAATACACAAATTACAGTAATGATTTCACTAAAAGGAAAAATTTCAAAATTTGACAGTGTTTAAATTTCTGCATGTTTTATGATTTTGGTAATGTTCATTGTCCAGAAGCAAAATAGTACCTTTACATTTTACTGCTGGGATGATAAACAAAGGTTTCATTTTTAGAAGGCAGTTTGATCTAATGTGCCAAATACTTTTCAATAAATGTTTCTAAGAAAATAATAGAGAAGGTGTCTCTGAATTTATTTGTAAATATACCTATATCAGCAAGGTATATAATTCTTAAGAAAATGAAAACAATGTAAGTGGCTAATAAAAAGGGATTGGATCAATAAGTTGTAAGTACAACACTGGGATATATATTTAAAAATGTTTTCTGGGCTGGCGCCGCGGCTCACTAGGCTAATCTTCCGCCTTGCGGTGCCAGCACACCGGGTTCTAGTCCCGGTCGGGGCGCCAGATTCTGTCCCCGTTGCCCCTCTTCCAGGCCAGCTCCCTCCTGTGGCCAGGGAGTGCAGTGGAGGATGGCCCAAGTGCTTGGGCCCTGCACCCCATGGGAGACCAGGAGAAGCACCTGGCTCCTGCCATTGGATCAGTGTGGTGCACTGGCCTCAGCACACCAGCTACGGCGGCCATTGGAGGGTGAACCAATGGCAAAGGAAGACCTTTCTCTCTGTCTCTCTCTCTCACTGTCCACTCTGCCTGTCAAAAAAAATTATAATAAAATAAAAAAAAAAGTTTTCTATAGGATTGTTAAAATTATATTTGAAAGATGTTTAAAAATAAATTTCTAAAGAGTATCAAAACATGTTTACAACACCATAAATAACTATGTTCCTAAACCTACATATACGAAATATATGAAATTTGTTTACCTTAAATTGAAGAATGCACAATTTTATATCTTAAGCCATAAACAAGAGTGTCAAATTGTTAAATCAACAACAGGAGTCACTGTGTACTTACGTCTCATGTGGGATCTGTCCTTAATGTGTTGTCCAATGTGAAGTATGCTATTACTAGTACTGAAACAGTATTTTTAGACTTTGTGTTTCTGTGTGGGTGCAAACTGATGAAATCTTTACATAGTATATATTGAATCGATCTTTTGTATATAAAGATAATTGAAAATGAAAAAAACCAAAATTGCATAGAAAACTAATCAATTTTTTTTTAAAAAAAATGTAGGATCTCTGTCCTTAATGTGCTGTACATTGTGATTTAATGCTGTAACTAGTACTCCAACAGTATTTTTCACTTTGTGTTGCTATGTGAGGGCAAACTGTTGAAATATTTACTTAATATATACTAAACTGATCTTCTGTATATAAAGAGAATTGAAAATGAATCTTGATGTGAATGTAAGGGGAGAGGGAGCGGGAAAGTGGGGAGGGTTGCAGGTGGGAGGGAAGTTATGGGGGTGGGGAAGCCATTGTAATCCATAAGCTGTACTTTGGAAATTTATATTCTAAATAAAAGTTTAAAAAAAAAGAATTCCTCAGAAATAAAAAAAAAATTATTTTCATGCTTCAAGATTTTTTATGGAACTATATACTTATCTAATGACCAAATGAAGATGTGGGTTGATTTCTCACACAGGAAGGGGAAGAGAATAATTTCTGTGATGAAATGCATGGAATGTGCTCAGCCCTGGTACTAGATGCTTTTGTATTCATTTTTTTAAGAAACTTTTTTTAATAAATATAAATTTTGAAAGTAAAAAAAATCAAATGAAAGTTATAAATATTTTAAAATAATAAAAGCAAATTTTACATGACATGCTAATAAAGACTATGTCTGAAACTAAAATTTCAAGATTTCTGTGTGTATTTGTGTGTGTATGTGTAAAGAAGATATAACACAGTGTGCTTAGCTAGACATTTCAAATCAAAATTTAACTTGTATATTGTAAACATTTGAGTGACTTCATCTATAAATATGTACATATATATGTATAAACAACAATCATATAGCCTTCAAAATTTTGAAGTAGTCAAAGGAGATATAAAAATTTGCTCTGTGAGTTTGTAAAGTTGTCAGATACTACACTCATTCTCAAAAGAATATTTTGTTATGATTATTAAATGAAAGGTCATAGAAAACATAATTATTTTCCTTCTCTTCCAGATTTCCTTAATAATCACTCTGACTCTGAGTGCTTTAATACATTACATTAATGAATGAACAATATTTTCCATGGTTTTGTAAGATTTAAACTAAGAAGCGCAAAGACTGCCAACTGCATGAATTTCAGCTCATAGGAATATCCTTGGAGAAATGAACTGCAAAATTTTTAATATCAGCATATAGGATGGAAAATAAACATCCTATAGCAGCTTTCTAATCAGGCATTCATCATCTGGTTCCAAACAAAAGTCGGCTCCATTATCTGCCACTGCTCAGGAGGTCACCACTGAGCAAGGGAGCTTGGCTCGCTCTCCACAGTTACCTCACCCTCACGTGACACTGGAGGAACTGACTGAACACAGCAGCGCATTATTCAAGCTTAAAACACAATTTTCTATCTTTTCATAAATTTCACTATTCACCTGCTATTCCCTTTGCATAGAAGAAAAGAGAATTAAGGTATTAATTGAATTTATGATTATGCTATGATCTAATATAAGCTGACTTAGTGAGATTACCTGAGGACAATTCTTAAATACTGATCCATAGAAGTTATGATGATTGAATAAACTGCCTTCCTATATAGTCAATTTTTTATATTCCTTTTGTGCAAGAACAATCTTATGTATAGTCACAAAAATATGAATCAGAAAGCACTAAGAAAGAATTCTGCTTAAAATTTCTGTAGCTTGTAAATCTTCAGAAAAAGGCACATACCATGTTTTGTTTGGGATTAATACTGGTAATTATTAAAAGGAAATATGATATAAAGAACTTTCGGTCATTATGCTTTATAAATTATGCATATCTAAATACAAGTAAACTAGCTTAAGATTTTTAAAGAAATCCAGGGAAACATAATACCACAGAGGTAAGATTTAAACTATGAGAAAGGAATTAGGATAGCTCTGACATCTCAAGAGTTTTCTAGAGGAGATCGTGTGTGCATGTATAAGTGTGTGTGTCTGAAAACAGATAAAGAGAACACGTAGGGGAAAACATTCCTAATATTCTACAGTTGCTCATAATTTTCAGTTTCTTTGCCTCTGAATCATTCTTCTACTTTTTTTCATCCTTGTCTTTCTCACTCTACTTATATTTCTTCTGCACTCCTTAAATATTTCCTACAATCTTCAATTTTATTATCTAAAAATGTTTTGTCTCCTGTTTTGTCTCAATATTTAAAAAACCAAAGCCCTTCTTTGATGAAGCTATGTAATTCCTTTCCTGATAGCTGACGTATTAATGACAGAAAATATGACTAACATCTTTAGGCCCATAGTAATTGTTCTCTCTCTTTAGAAGAAAAATCTGGAAAATATAATGCTGAGTAAAATAAGCCAGTCCAAAAGGGACAAATATCATACGTTCTTCCTGATCAATGACAACTAACCAAGCACCTAAAAGGAAACCTGTTGAAGTGAAATGGACACTATGAGAAACAATGACCAGATCAGCCCTTGTCATGATTGTTGAGGGACAACTTATTATTTTATTCCTCTTAGTTTGTTTGTCCTACTTAATACCATGCGTTGAACTCTGTAATTAATAAACAATTATTCTTAGGCATTTAAAATTAATGGAAAAGTGATCTCTGTTAAATATAAGAGTGGGAATAAGAGAGGGAGATGTACAGTTCGGCACATGCTCACTCGGACTTACCTCCAATGGTAGAGCTAGAATGTGCCAAGATATTACAATTCAGTCCCATCAAGGAGGCAAGTACCAATGCCATCTCACTTGTGAAAATGATCAATTTAATTACATAATTGATCAAAAAGATAGGTAAAGTGTCAAAAAAGATTTCACAAGTAAGACCAGTGTCTGCAAATAATGAAGCATAGAGTTAAAAGGGAGAGAATGATCCTACAGAGGAAGCAGGATACAGAGCAGACTCACTGAATGGCAAATGCCCTAAACAGCACTCCGGCCTCAGAACCAACCCATAAGGCATTTGGATCTGGCTAAAAGGCCCATGAGAGTCTCACAGGCATGGAAAGCCAAGACACTGTGGCAAAAACAACTTGAATGAAAGATCTTGGTGAATGAGATCCCAGCAGAAAGAATGGGCCATTGGAGATGGAGGTACCTTTCTCTGAAGAGAAGAAGGAACCTCCACTGTAATATGGCCTTACCTAAGTAAAATCAGAGTTGCTGAACTCAAGAGGCTTCCATAGCCTTGACAGCTCAGGACAAGAGCCTCAGGTGATTACTGATGTCATGAATGAGAGTGTCAATTGTTAAATCAACAACGGGAGTCACTGGGTACCTGCTCCCCGTGTAGGATCTCTGTCCTTAATGTGATATACAGTGAGAATTAACAGTAGAACTACTAGTCAAACAGGACTCTATATCTTGTGTGGCTCCATGGGTGCAATCTGTTGAAATCTTTACATAGTATACACTAGTTTGATCAACTGTATATAAAGATAATTGAAAATGAATCCTGCCTTGTGGCGCCGGCACACCAGGTTCTAGTCCCGGTCGGGGCACCGGTCCTGTCCCGATTGCCCCTATTCCAGGCCAGCTCTCTGCTGTGGCCAGGCAGTGCACTTGGGCCCTGCACCCCATGGGAGATCAGGAGAAGCACCTGGCTCCTGGCTTCGGATCAGCGCGGTGCGCCAGCCTTAACACGCCGGCCACGGCAGCCATTGGAGGGTGAACCAACGGCAAAAGGAAGACCTTTCTCTCTGTCTCTCTTTCTCACTGTCCACTCTGCCTGTCCAAAAAAAAAAAATCTTAAAAAAAAAAATCATGATGAAGAATGAGATGGGAGAGGGAGTGGGAAATTGGATGGTTGCGGGTAGGAGGGAGGTTAGGGGGGGAAAATGCCACAACAATGCAAAAGTTGTACTTAGTAAATTTATATTCATAAATTTAAAAAGTAAAAAAGAAGAAAAATATAGACTAAGTTTCAGAAAATGTAGTGGGTATAATTTTTACCTTTAAATAATTTATAGTTTATAGAGAAAATGAACTTTAGAAAAGTAATAGTAATGAAGTAAATAATAAGTTATGTGTATAAAATATAGAAATCTTTGAAAATAAGGCAAATTGGGGCCGGCACTGTGGCATAGCAGGTAAAACCCCTGTCTGTAGTGCCACCATCCCATATGGGCACTGGTTCGAGACCCTGCCACTCCAGTTTCAATCCAGCTCTCTGCTATGGCCTAGCAAAGCAGAGGCACGTGCACCTGCATGGGAGACCTGGGAGAAGCTCCTGGCTCTTGGCTTCCGATCGGCACAGCTCCTGCCATTGCAGCCAATTGGGGAGTGAACAATGGATGGAAGATTTTCTCTCTCTCTCTCTCTCTCTCTCTCTCTGCCTCTCCTTCTCTCTCTGTGTAACTCTGACTTTTAAGTAAAATAAATAAATATTAAAAAAATAAAAGAAGACAAATTGCTATTTCAATATTCAAGAAAGAATTCCCTTAGGATATGATATTGAACTCATTTTTAATATATAGGAATAGCCAGTTTTGTTTTAGGAAAAGAAAGGAGAGTGTCAGAATAGGAACGGGATATATTGTATTTAGGAAATATGGGAGAATATTTATTGTGGTCAATGCATAATGTTCAAGTGGGGAAAAAAAGAGCTACGGCTAGATAATTCAGCAAAACAGATTTTGCGTGACTTGTTTATGGGTAACATGGATGAACAAAATTTTAAGAGAAATAGGAAGTGAATGAACCATTAAAATGGGGAGATACACTATTATATTTGCATTAGTGCACATCCAATTTAAAATTTCTTGAAAATAGTTTGAAATTGAGTTAGTTTAAATGCAAAATAGTTCAATCATCCTAATGTTCTAGAGGAAACAACGATTGTAACCCAGATGAACATAAGGGTAGTTGAAACGGCAAATTCAGATAGATTTAAGAAATAAACTGATGTAACACACAGCAATGTTTTGTCCAATAATGGACTGCCTATGCAAGAGCAGTTCCATAAGCTTGTGTGCGTGTGTGTGTGTGTGTGTGTTATACAAAACTTCTAAGAATAAATATGATTCATTACACCTTACATTATGCTGTTTATCAAAGGAAGGAGAAACAACTTTGCCCATGGTGAAACAAATAAATTTCATGAAGTTTTAGATCATTCTGGTCTCAGAACAGAATACATCACTTAATGTGGTGATATATCCTTAAGCAGATAACAAAAATAATCAAGAAATAAAACAGGCCACATCCCATGTCCTGAAGAAATAATAGAGATGAGATTTCATGAAAAACTACCAGAGGCTCTTCTTCCTCCTTTCTAGTAAGCTCAGGATTGAAAAATAAGATACAACTCAAATCACAGATTTCAAACTCTTGCTCAGTGTGGCCTAAGAATAACCTTCAGATACAATAAGAGAAGAAATGAGAACAATGCACACACACACATGATCAAAGCCAACAGACATTTACACAGAGCTGGTTATAAACATTTTCTATACTTTCTGAACAGAAAGAGGAGTTTAAAGGCTACAATGAAGGAATAATAACAAAGAGAAGTAACACTATGACACTGATTTGATCAATACGCATTGTATATTTTACTGAAATTTTACATTGTACCCCTAAAATATGTACCATCATTGTTAATCAATAAAAAATTTTATGATTAAAAATACAGATTACAAACTAAACTAATTTGATCTTTAATACTGAGTTGATTTGTTGTCTTAACACATTATACTCAAAATATGTAAAATAAAATAATGATAAATATATGTAAATCTAATGGATACAAAATTAATAATAGCACATTAAGAACTATTCTAAAGGAAAGCATCCATTTTATGTTTTAAAGAATAAAACAAATGAAATGTTCATAAAATGTTCATAAAATGAGCACCAAAACCCTAATGATACAATTAATGAGATTTGTTTTATTTCGTAGTTTAATTAATTAATTTGAAAGACAGGAAGAGAGAGAGAGCTTGATGCATCCATTGGTTTACACCAAAATGATAGCAACAGCACAGGCTGGACAAGAGAAAATCCTCAGCTGGAAACTCAGTGTGGATCTCCCATAGAGATGCGAGGGTACCAAGTCCTATGTAATCATCTACTGTATCACATGTGCCCATTAGCAGGAAGCTGGATGGAAAGGAGATTCAGGGCCTGAATCCAGGGGTTTTTATACAGGATTTAGACATCCCCAAAAGTTTCTTGAGGTCTAGAATGAGATTTTTAAAGATGTGAGATTGAAGGGACAAGTATTAGAATTACTAAAATACTACGTGGGATACCTACTTTCAGTATCAGAGGACATTCGATGGGTTGGAGTCCAGGATCCACTCCCAATTTCAGCTTCCTTCTCATAAGCACCCTGAGAAACAGCAGTGATGACTCAAGTATCTGGATTCGTCCCACCCAAATGTGAAACCTGGATTCAGTTCCTAACTCATGGGACAGTCTCTTTCTCTCTCTCTCTCTCTCTCACTCTCTCTCTCTCTTTCCCCCCCATCCCTCTCTCCCTCTTTTTCTTTTTCGTCCTGTCAATTTATTTGTGAAAAAATGAGCTTTTCATTGCAATTAATCCAGAATGAAAGAATCTAAAATTTAGAGAAATGTTGAAATCTTTACTTAGTATATACTAAGTTGATCTTCTGTATATAAAGATAACTGAAACTGAATCATTAAGAATGGGATGGGAGAGGGAGTGGGAGATGGAATGGTTGCGGGTGGGAGGGATATTATGGGGGAAAAGCTGCTAGAATTCAAAAGTTGTTCTTTGGAAATTTATATTTATTAAATAAAAGTTGAAAATAAAAAATACATAATAATCAATAATAAGAAAAAACCATTATTACTTTCCTCAAAAAGGACCTGTAAGTGAAAGAAAATGTACATAGACACTATACCCTTCCTTAACCACATTTTGCTTCCTGAAGTTTATGTTGCCCACTGTCAACTGAGATAAAAAATTATGAAATAGAGGTTTTTAGAAATAAAAAAGCATAACTTTGGGTCCAGTGCTGTGGCACAGTAAGCTAAACCTCTGCTTGAGGTACCGACATCCCATATTGGTGCAGATTCTAATCCCAGCTGCTCCTCTTCTGTCCAGCAATCTGCTATGATCTGGGAAAGCAGTAGAAGATGGTCCAAGTGCTCGGGCCCTTGCAGCAGCATGAGAGACACAGAGGAATCTCCTGGCTCGTGGTTTCGGATCAGCCCAGTTCCAGCTGATGCAGCTATTTGGGAAGTGAATCAGCGGATAGAAGACCTCTTTAACTGTCTCTCCCTCTCTATGTCTGTTACTCTATCTCTCAAATAAATGAATGAAATCTTTTTTAAAAAAACATAACTTTTAAATTCTACACCATTCTGAATAAAATGATGAAATTTCATGCCATCTCACTTTATGTAGTATAGGGCAAGAATCATTCCTTTGTTCATTGTATCCACCCTAGAAATGCTGCCTACCCATTAGTCTCTTAGCTGTTAGAAATCAGATTAACTGCCACAGTATCACAGTGCTTGCTACCAAATAATCCTGGTGTAGTAACCTAATGCCAATGGCTGCATCACTCACATCACTTCACTTCCGGTCAACATTGTATCATCTTCTATCATCAAAGGAGAGATGCAGACAAAAACAATAAGATATATTGTGAGAGATAATATTCACAAAGTTTTATTAAACTATATTGTAATAAATGTTCTATTTAGCTGTTGGTTATGCTATTCAGCTCTGACTTGCATAATTTATAATTTGATTTATCATCAGTGTATACATAAAGGCAAAACATGATATATACAGGGTTCTGTGCTATCCATGGTTTCTGTAATTCACTGGGGTTCTTGAAATGTGTCCTCATGGATAAGGGGCACAATGGAATATAGTTAACATGCTGGTAACTGTGACTATATGAGAAGATTTAGAGTAATAGCTTGTTCTTAAATTTAGGTACATCTAGGTTTATCATGTATAAGAGATACAGTGGAAAAATTTAATGGCACTGCAATACCAGAGGGATGAAATACATGCTTTAGGTGTTATTTATATACTATCAATATATGCATAGGTTTGTTTTCGAAGAATACATAAATGTTCAATACCAGAAGTCACCTGATTAATGAGCATGTCAATGTTATTTAAATGGATGTTATTTGCCCATTTCTAACATTTCCATCAAGTGAAAGGAGAATAAGGGATTATAGTGCAGAGTAGTAGGAAAGAATATAAATATTGCTTACATTTGGGGCTAGTGAGCATCATGGAATGTACCCCTTTAAAAATCATCCTTCCCTCATAATCTAGGAAAATAAAGTATCTCAAAAAAAAAAAGTGAGCACAGGTTTGTTAAAATCAAATTTTATAACATTTTAGCTTTCTGTCAAAAATCAAAACCTCAGTTTGACAGATGTTCACAAATATTTCCAGTCTGTTTACACTAACACATCATTTCTCCTGGTCATAGCAGAGAGCTGGATCAGAAGAGGAGCCGCTGGGACTAGAAATGGTGCCAATAAAGGATGCTGGCACTGCAGGTGTCAGCTTTACCCGCTAAGCCACAGTGCCGAATCCTCAGTATTTATAAGCCAATATAGATCAGATTCATAGATCACATTCATAGATCAAGAATGTGCCCTTTTTCATTTTTTAAGAATTATTTTATTTAATTGCAAAACAGTGTTACAAAGAAAAAGAGAGAGGGGTTGGGGGAGACACACACACACACACACACACACAGAAAGAGAGAGAGAGAGAGAAAGAGAGAGAGAGAGAGATCTTTCTCTTGATTCACTCCCAAATAACTAAAATGGCTATGATTGGGCCAGGCCTAAGCCATGGGCTAGGAATTCCATCTGGGTCTTCCACACGTCTGCAATGGTCCAAGTTCTTGGACTTTCTTCCACTGCTGTCCCAGGAACATTAGCAGGAAACTGGATCAAAAATGGAACATCCAGGATTCAGCTGGTGCTCATATAGGATTCGGCATCATAAGCTATGGTTTAACCCACTGCGCCACAATGCTGGTACCTCATGTGTCCTTCATGAGCTCCATCATCATGAAGGGCAAGCTGTGAGCCACATCTTAACTAAATTTCATAAGCTACTCATAATATTCTAAAATATTGACAAAAACTACTGAAATTTTGCAATGTGTAATTGAAAGCAATATTTGTAGAGAAAAGTTTTTTTTTTTTTTTTTTTTTTTTGACAGGCAGAGTGGACAGTGAGAGAGACAGAGAGAAAGGTCTTCCTTTTGCCTTTGGTTCACCCTCCAATGGCCGCCGCGGACGGCGTTCTCATCCGATGGCAGGAGCCAGGTGCCAGGTGCTTTTCCTGGTCTCCCATGGGGTGTAGGGCCCAACCACTTGGGCCATCCTCCACTGCACTCCCGGGCCACAGCAGAGAGCTGGCCTGGAAGAGGGGCAATCGGAACAGAATCCAGCGCCCCGACCGGGACTAGAACCCGGTGTGCCGGCGCCGCAAGGCGGAGGATTAGCCTGTTGAGCCATGGCGCTGGCCGAGAAAAGTTTTAAAAACAGCATTCAGATTTGAATAAATTTCATACACACTTAGAAAACATTTAATCTAACTGTCTTGTTCCTGAAATAGCTTATTTATTTTGAAATAACATTTATAAATTTTTTTCTTAGAAATAGAAAGCAGCATGGGATACATTCTTAGTTTTCATTTTAGTTTTGCTCTTTTAGATGGTAAACATAAGTATTTTAAAGTAGTATTACTTTACCTATAATTGAATACCACTTGAAACAATATTAGTTATTTCTTAATCTACTGAATGCTTCTCATAACTCTATACTAGCTGCCAATCATTTCAATAGTGATAAGGCCTAAATTAATTTGACTTTTCTAGCAGTATCGTTGAGATTTCATCAGTGTTACTGAACTTTTAATTATAATTGGTTCTACTTAAGCACCAATCTTAAGGAAAAGATCATTTCAGCTGTAGGTATGCAGGTTAGTGACACAATATTTTTGGTAATTTATTTATGTTCTCCCAGATGCTATTAAGAAACCATTGAGATAACATCATCAAAATGTTGAGACAATGTCTTCCAGCATGTAAATCCCTTAATAACTAAGACAAGGACATGAATTGCTTATGTAACATACATAATATAGTGCATATAATATACAACATAATATATAAAGATATTATAGAATATTAATTGATCCACTGTATTTTACATGCTTGATATTACTTTTTCCTAAAGTAATTTGAAAGTTTGTCATGGAAAAACCTAAAAGAAAATTAAGAAAGGAAGGAGGAGGGAGAGTGGGAGTGAAGGAAGGAGGGGATCGTAGGGTGGGAAGTACGATTATGTTGGCCAACTACCATTATGTTCTTAAAACTGTATATATGTAATACATGAAACTTTTTCAATTTATATAAGTAAACCATTTAAAAGTGTAAGAAATTGATTTAGTGGTGATACCCTGATTACAGTGTGTCTTGTTTTCCTATATAATTAATCTGTAATTATACTTTAGTATTCAAAATGGTACCTCAGATGATTTAATATGGAGGTAGGACTACACAAAAGCAAGGAGTTTAATATTTGTTCAACAAAGTTGTGGGTATATCTTACACTCAATTTAGGAAGGGTTATTAGGTAAAATGAGGATGCCAAAATTGAAAAGGAAAATCTTACAGTGGTGTCCTGACTTGTACCATCATTTAAAATAGAATAGCTCTGTATTTTTTCCAACTTTGAGAAAATATGCTCGAAGAAAATGTTGAGTTCATGAAATGGTCAAAATTTATTCACATAAATCATTGTTCCTGGGTTTCTAGTGTCGTGGTTAGGTTAGTCATTGTCACATTTAGTTAAAAAATTCACCATACATGTATATGAACTAGTAATTAAGTTCTGGCAAAACAAACATTTGCTGTACTTAATATGCTCACAAGGAAATATTTCCTTCTGTCTCCCCGATATGATATTCAAAGTCTACACTTAGATCATGCAATGTTTTTCCTTTCATACCTAAAAGTACATGGTGAGAGACTTGAGTAAAATTGTGACTTGAAAAGTCATAAGTTCATAATACAATAGACATGGGCAAGCACAAAGGAATAGTAGTTGATAGGTATTTTGAGATCCAACACAGGAATTTGAGGAAGAAAAATATACCAAGTGTAATGGTATCAGAAAAATCAGATGAGATCAGAAAAATTTCTGAAACATTTTTTTGTAAATATAGATCATTTTATCACATTTACATGGTAAGTAATATAATTAATGTTTACATAGATAAAATAAGTAAATGTGAAACACATTATATATGTTTGCATACATTAAATAAGTAAATGTGAAACACATTATATATTTTAAAAATTTCTGTGCCAGAATTATTGTCATATAATTGACATTCAATAAGTTGTATATATTTTATTAAGGTATAGTTTGATGAGAGTCATAAACGTATATGCCCATGCAACTGTCATCACAATAAGAATATTTAAGTTTCTTCATTCCTATATAATTCCTATATAATAAAAACAGATACTTGCACTAAGAGATTAAAAGTACTAAAATCTTAGAAGTTCATACAGATAAATAACACTAAAATAGCAACATTTAGAAATAACAAGGACTTAGAGCAATAAGAAAGAAGTAAGTGAAAGTAACTATAAATTGTTTGAATATAATACTCTATTCTATGGATTCAGAAAGATTGATCAAATTTCAGGACTTAAGTCCCCCAAAACAGAACTAATTTTCTAAAATGAATATTTTCACATGTAAGACTGAGATAATAATTTCTTACTTTCTGATTTAGGGAAGTTTGTGTAATACTATATGATATATTATATGCATGCATCATGGAACTTAGCACATGGTTCATTGTCAATAAATATTTGGTATCATTAAACTGGTAAAGCAAGCTATGAGTATTTTAGGTGAGACATAGCGTGTGAAGGTAGTATTTATATTTTGACTAAAGAAATTTCTAAACATGTTAAGATGTTTCTCTACATAAGCCATAAATATACATTTATGCAATAAGTATATGTATACATAATTTAATATTTGAAACTAAAAGCTGAATTTTAGCAAAGACTAGAACTACTAAAAGCCTAAAATTCTATAAAAGTAAAAATTAATAATTACAACTAGTATCTTATCCTGTATGCCATAGATACTCAAAACTACCAACAATATTCTAACGTAAGTCAACTCTCAAATTCAGCACTCCCTAACCTCCCATTAATTGGCTCTTAGCGAATCTGCAAGTTAGAATTGCCTAGGCAGCTTTAATTAGGCAAGCAGACAACCAAACAAAATAAATGACAAGAAAGTCATAGATTGCCATATTGCACTGTAAGTCAATTATATCAGAATCTCTGTATATGGGGTCCAGGCATCATCTGTTTTATAACTCTCAGGTGATCTTCAGCCTGCACTGAGAATCACAACTTTCCATCACTTGTAAACTTTAATAATAGATACATTAATTAATATCTGACTTCACACTTGGTTACATATTTCTGTTTACATTTACATTTTCTTTATCCCGATTTTGTACATAGTTTCTATTTTTTAAGAGAATGACATATTGTACAACTCAATTCAATTCTCAAAAAGCTCTGCACAGCAAATAAGATCTGCAAATAAGATGGTATATTTTTCTTTCTCAAATTCCTGTGTTTGATTTCAACTTGATTGCATCACAATCAAATTTAGAGGATTTGAAGCATCACAAAACAAGATTTCAAGACTATAGGGCAGTTATCAAAACAGCCTAGTGCTGGCAAAAAAATATTTGTGTAGACCAATGGAACAGAATAGAAACTCCAGAAATTAATCAACACATCTACAACCAACTGATCTTTGACAAAGGAGCTAAAATCAATCCCTGGAGCAAGGAAAGTCTCTTCAACTAATGGTGCTTGGAAAACTGGATCTCCACATGCAAAAGTATGAAGCAAGACCCCTACTTTACACCTTACACAAAATCCACCCAGAATGGATCAAAGATCTAAATCTAAAACTCGTTACCATTAAATTACTACAGAACACTGGTGAAAATCTGCAAGACATTGGCATAGGCAAAAACCTCTTGGAGAAGACCACAGAAGCTCAGGCAATCAAAGCAAAACTAACAAATGGGATTGTAACAAGAAGCTATTGCACTTCACAAGAAACACTCAGGAAGGTGAAGAGCCAATCAACAGAGTGGAAGAAAATATTTGCAAACTTATGCAACTGATAAAAGTTAATATCCAGAAACTATAAAGAGCTCAACAAACTCAAAAGAAACAATCCATTTCAGAAATGAGCAAGTTGGTTGTAGAGGCAGGTATTGATTTTTCGAGTATTCTGTTTCATTGCTCTGCATGTACATTTTTGTGCCAGTACTAGACTGTTTTGATTATTACTGCCCTGTAGTATCTCTTGATATCTGGTATTATGATGCCTCCAGTTGTTGTGTAAGATTGCTTTAGCTATCCTAGGTCTCTTGCATTTCCATATAGATTTTAGCATCATTTTTTCTGGGTCTGAGAAGAATGTCATTGATATTTGGATTGGGATCACATTGCATCTATATATTGCTTTTGGTGGTATGGACATTTTGATGATATTGATTCTTCCAATAAATGAGCATGGAAGATTTTTCCAATGTTATGTCTTTTATTTCTTTCTTTAGTGTTTTGTAGTTTTCATTGTAGAGATTTTGACATCCTTGGCTAAATTTCTTCCAAGGTTTTAAATTATTTTGTTGCTATAGTGGATGGGATTGACCTTACATGTTCTTTCTGAGCCATGGTATTGTCTGGATATACAAAGGAAATTGACTTTTGTGTATTTACCAAACTCTCGTGAGTTCCAATAGACTCTCAGCTGAGTCCTTTGGATCCCCTATACATAGAGTCATGTCATCTGCAAATAGGTATAGTTTGACTTCTTCTTTCCTAATTTGTATCTCTTTTACTTATTTTTCTTGCCTAATGGCTCTGGCTAAAATTTTCAGGACTATATTGAATAGCAATGTTGAGAGTGAGCATCTCTGTCTGTTTCCAGATCTTAGTGGGAATGCTTCAACTTTTTCCAATTCAATAAGATGCTGGTTGGGGGTTTGTCATAAATGGCTTTGATTGTATTGAGGAATGTTCCTTCTATACCTAATCTGTTTCAGGTTTTCATCATGAAATGATATGGTATTTTATCAAATGCTTTCTCTGCATTTATTGAGATAATGACATTGTTTTTAGTCTTCATATTGTTAATGTGAAGTATCACATTTATTGACTTATGTATGTTGAACCATCCTGCATACCAGGGATTAACCCCACTTGGTCCAGAAGAATGATCTTTCTGGTATGTAGCTGGATTTGATTAACTATCAAGGATAGAGGAACAGGTACCCTAATCCACTGTTGGTGGGAATGCAGACTATTGCAGCCACTGTGGAAGACAATATGGAGATACCTTAGAAATCTGAATATAGACATTCCATATTATCTAGCCATCCCACTCCTGGGAATTTACCCAAACCAAAATAAATCAGTATATGAAAATGTTATCTGTACACACATATTTATAGCAGCTCAATTCACAAAAACTAAGATATGGAATCAACCCAGATGCCCATTAATTTATGACTGGATAAAGAAATTATATACACAGACACACACACACACACACACACACACACACACACTATGGAGTACAACAAAGCTGTAAAAAAATGAAATCCTGTCTTATACTACAACATAGATGCAAATGGAAACCATTATACTTAGTGAAATAAGCCAGTCCAAGAAAGACTGATATGTTTTTCCTGATTGGATGAAACTAACAGAGTACTTAAAATGTAATGTATTTGAGTGAAATGGACATTTTGAGATTCAATGATTGTTTAGAGCTCATTTCTCTTCTGTTTAGGAACAGTGTGCATTATTCTTCATACTATTTCTTGAACTCTTAGTGTAGTGTTAACCTTATGAGAATAAAGTAAACTGAAAGAGATCTTTGTAAAAATTAAGAGTGGGAATAAGAGAGAAGTGTTGGAATGTTGGCAGGAGGGAGGGTAGGGTGCGAAGAATCATTATGATACTAAATCTATATGTATGAAATACATGAAACTTTTATACCTTAAATAAAGTTTAAAATACAATCAAATAAAAAAGAACAAAAAAGAAATTAAGAATCTAATCTTTTTCCTTCTCTTTTAGAGTGGCAGTGTTAAAATATGCATATTGATTCAGACATTCTCAAAGAGGTCATAAATATTACCATCTGATATAAATATTAATTATTTAATGATATCTAATTATTTCTGCTAATATTGATTAGAAAGTATGCCCTAATCTATACAAATGCAATGACATTGACAAAAAATTAATAAAAGTATAAAAACTTGGAAGGGTATAGAATCCTAAATGATTTTTATGAAAAAGCACCAAAATTGATTAGTCTGTCAAGGTACATACTTACATCTATTTTCATTTTAAGGCCTAATATTGTAATTTTTTATAAAGGTTTTGAAAAGTAATCATAGAATCTAAAGCAGCATGTGCTGGCATCCACCTAAAGAACTCATTTCAGAACCCTGCCATTTGAACAGCAGGAATCTAAGTTCCCTGAAGTGTCTCTAAGCATTTCAGGCTCACTGAATCAAGACTAAATAAAACTCAGCTTCTGTGAAAACAAACACCTGCCAGATAAACCTACTAATAGGTGGTTAATCATTTGCAATCATACACCATTTCCTTGATACTTTCAGATCATCACATTTAAATCTTAGCTATGACAAGCTGGAGTGGAACATCTCTTGATCATTTAAATATCTATGTGTAAGAACAGAAGATGTGAGGAATTCAATCAAAATATCAATGGACGTGATGGTAGGAAGTTTTGGGATGAGAAAAATCATAGTCTAATAGATCTATAACTTAGTCTACTAAATCTATAACTCACATATACATACAATCTATAACTTTATACACAGGAGATCAATGATGTCATATTATTTCAATACTAAAAATATCATTCAAAGTAATTATCACTTCCACTAAATATTAACCAAACCATACCACTTTATTATAATTATTTTCTGCTCATGTTAATAAAATGGAAAATTTTAGAGCACAAAACAGAAATTTCAACTGTTAGACAAAACAATGTGTTACAGGAGAAACAAAAAGATTTGGTCACTTAATAACATTATGTCTTAGGCCGGCGCCGTGGCTCAACAGGCTAATCCTCCGCCTTGCGGCGCTGGCACACCGGGTTCTAGTCCCGGTCGGGGCACCGGATTCTGTCCCGGTTGCCCCTCTTCCAGGCCAGCCCTCTGCTGTGGCCCGGGAGTGCAGTGGAGGATGGCCCAAGTGCTTGGGCCCTGCACCCCATGGGAGACCAGGAAAAAGCACCTAGCACCTAGCTCCTGCCATCGGATGAGCGCGGTGCGCCGGCCGCAGCGCACCAACCGTGGCAGCCATTGGAGGGTGAACCAACGGCAAAGGAAGACCTTTCTCTCTGTCTCTCTCTCTCACTGTCCACTCTGCCTGTCCAAAAAATAAATAAATAAATAAATAAATAACATTATGTCTGAGGCCCAAAAAGAATCTGCTAACCCTCCTTTCCCAGGTGGAATTCAGTGACAAGAAGTCTCTGTATGCACATGTGATACAATGAAGGCTGGGGGTCAAAATGAAAGGAGATAGACAGAAAAGGGTGTGTCTATGTGGAAGAGGATGTTTCAGTCTTGTCTGGACATTCTCTTATGTCCTTAAATAATGTGATAAGGAATAGCACCAATTTCTCTGGACACTTACCACAGAGAAGTTACATGAGAGTGAATCTATCCGATTTCCAGAGATTATAGTGACATGAGACAAAGAAATGGGACAACCAAAGAAATGACAGTGGGTCCCTGATAGTAAAAAAAAAAAAAAAAAGCAACAATTTATCTATCACAGATATCACAAACATAGATGAATTTCCCCAAACATGATCTATATCATATTATCTGTATAGACTTAATTGGAAATAATGGAGGTCCCAGGATTGGAGACAATAAGGCAATCAGTGATGTCAATCCACAGAATAGGAATATGGACCAAATGGCACTATCCCTTCCTTTACATAGTATTGCTGCCTCAAGCTTCCCTCAAATTAAGGTGTAAACTCTAGGTGAAAGAGGAAGGAGGAAGAACCTTTAAGAAGTCAGACAATTCTCAAGTGAAAATGAAACTTAAATTCACTAAGTTGTGAACTGGATATTGTTTTTAACATCTTAAGATACTTCATATGTAAAAAGAAAAAGAGTAAAAAATCAGGTAAAAATCACAGAATTCTATGCATATTATCAGAGTAGGATAGACTAAATTACTCCAAATAGAATAAGGAGATAGAAAGCAAAGTTTCTTTTTTTTTCTTGCATTGTTAGAAAAAAAAATCAGTTTTCAGAAATTTTGCACCCCAACTATTCTTATTTATGCATTGTGTCTGTTCTCAGAGCTTTGGATCATTCCTCCTAAAGCCTTCAGTCAATTCACAGATCCATATCTTTTTTTATAAAAAAAAGATTTATTTATTTATTTGAAAGGCAGAGTTACAGAGAGGCAGAGGCAGAAAGAGAGAGAAAGGGCTCTTCCATCCGCTTGTTCACTCCCCAGATGGTCGCAAGAGCCAGAACTAGGCCAATCCAAAGCCAAGATCCAGGAACTTCTTCTGGGTCTCCCATGTGAATGCAGGGGTCCAAGGACTTGGGCCATCTTCCACTGCTTTCCCAGGCCTTTGCAGAGAGCTGCATCCGAAGTGGAGCAGCTGGGACTCAAACTGGCAGCCAAATGCAATGCTGGAGCTGCAGATTAGGGCTTTAACTGGCTGTGCCACAGCACCAGCCCCCAGATTCATATCTTTAGTCTCAGCTTTTGTTAGCCTATGGGTCACACAGGGTTTGCAATTTATTTTAGTTGTCATGAAGAGATATAATTCAAATATTTATGTTTTCCCTTTTTTCAAATGGCTGCATGATTTTTTTATTCTTATATAATGAATATCATTAAGGAACCTACTGAAAAAAAAAAAATGAATGAAGGAATCACCATGCTCCTTAGCAGTTAAATGTCTGCATCCTACATCAGAGTGCCTGCTTCTAGTTTCCAGTTCCAGCTCCCAATTTTGGCATCTTCCAAATGCAGACCCTAGGACGTAATAGGACTGTCTTAAGTGCCCTTGGGTCCCTGCCGTTCTCACAAGGGACATGGAATGCATTTCCTGACCAGTGTTGGCTGTGATAAACAACTGGGGACTGAAATAATGGACAGTAACTCCTTCATCTCTCTCTACTTCTATCGCTGAAATGAATAAAAGCATGAATGAAAAACCTATAGCACATATTTATCTGCATTTCATGTTAACATGGACCAAAAAATATCTCTAAAACCTATACACATGCACCAACAGGTTCTGCCTCCAGCATAAGTATCAATATCTGCAGGTTTTGGCAATGTAAATTATTTTTAATCATGGCTTTATAATCTATGCAGTTGTGCAATCTGTGATGGTCCTTTATTATTGTTTATTTTTAAACTGTATCTCATTTTACTTCCACTAAAAAGTTAGATCTAGAGATGTTCCTGTGTAAATTTTTAGTTAAATGGAAAAAGTACTTACTGTTTTTTTCCAAAGCGACCTGATCATTTTTTATTACTTGTTCCTCTCCTTGCTGTCTGTGTAATCTTTACATCAGATCATGTTTCCAACTGTGCTAAGTGACACTTTATTATCTCTAAATCTGAATAAGACTTATTGTCTGCTCTATTTGTTATTCTCACCTGACCTTTTCCGTTTTAGTTTGCAGCTGCATTATCACCACCACGCTGACAGCTCCAATTTGTTTCCTTAGCTGTCATTTTCCCAACAACATTCCATTAGTGCTTCAGATTGCCTAGTGTTTCCACCAAATCATCCCAATCCATTTACTGAATAGTCTTCTCTATTCAAGCATCTTGATTGTGACTAGCAGTTATCAAAATGAAACAATAAAACATTTTCTACTTATTATAGTATCACAAAATATCTATTTTTCAATGGAAGTAATAGCCTATTATCTACTCAGTCAAGTATCACAGCAAATTAATTTATAGGATATTAAATCTCTGGGAATAAATTTCTTAAATAATTTAATAAAATTTGTTAATTAAAATTTTCTATTTTATTAAGAAAGAATAAACTTTGCATACGTCATATCTTAAATATAAATCACATATCCTGAAGCTATTTAATACCTTTAAGCTTTTCACAATTTCAACGTAACAGGATATATTGTGTGCTCACTTTTTCATTATTTATGTCACATAGTAGGGACAAGTAACAAAAGTATCTTTAATCAAATCACACTCAATTAAGTATAAGGAGTATCTATTGCCAGGTGGTTTTATGTAGAAACAGGAATCCTGGTATCACCAACATCCTGCCTCACCTTAGTTTCTTCCTATTGCTCTGCACCATGTAATCCCATATAAACAACAATTGGTGTAAAGAATGCATAAAGTAGCATGATCATTATAAAGCAAACTTTACATAATTCAGTGTTAATTAATCTAAACTTACCGCAAAGAATTTAACCTATTAACAGAGAAAACCACTTTTCATGAACATTCATTCATTAGTGCCATCAATGAGATTCAATATTTTTGAAATAGTACATGGTAAGCCCAAGCTCCATCCATCAGGAAGTGAACTGAAAGATAAGATAAAGGCAAAAGAACTTGTTCCAGTCAATTGGGTCAAAGAATACATTTAACCTAACCTCAAAGAGATCCAAATCTTCATTTTACCCTCATTATAATGCCTTAGCATAGTAAAATTCACTGGCCTGCCTGCCCTATAAGACTGAAAGAGAGCTGAAGCAACACATGGTACTGTTGTCTGTGGTGTAACCCGGTCTTTGCAGCTGTTTAATAAAACACTCTTGCTTTCACTCTGGTGGCTCTCGATTCATTTTTCCTCTAGGCTGAAACCAAGGTAAGGGTGTAGTGGCCCACACAATGTCCTGACATGTCCAATATTATTTTGACTGCAAGTGTAATAGCCATTAAGCATTACACAAGACACAGTATTTTTAACATGCTCACTCTTTTCCCCAAACTTACTATTTACTATTATTTCAAAAGTGGTGATAAGCATCACTGTATTTCTTGAGTTATAAAACAAAAAAAAAAAAAAAAGAAGAAGACCTAAATGAAAGATCTCTGCGAGTGAGATCCCAGTGGAAAGAACGGGGCCATCAAAGAAGGAGGTACCTTTCTCTGAAGGGAGGAGAGAACTTCCACTTTGACTATGACCCTGTCGGATTAAGATCGAAGTCGGCGAACCCTAAAGGCTTCCATAGCCTTGGCAACTCATGACTAGAGCCTGGGGAGATTACTGACGCCATAAACAAGAGTGTCAAATTGTTAAATCAACTTCAGGAGTCACTGTGTACTTACGTCTCATGAGGGATCCGTCCTTAATGTGTTATCCAATGTGAAATAATGCTATTACTAGTAATGTGACAGTATTTTTTCACTTTGTGTTTCTGTGTGGGTGCAAACTGATGAAATCTTTACATACTATAATATTAAATCGATCTTATGTGTATAAAGATAATTGCAAATGATTAAAAAATTCTTGGTGTTAAATTGGAAATTTTATAGATAATTAATCAATTCTTTAAAAATAATCATGTAGGATCTCTGTCTTTAATGTACTGTACATTGTGAATTAATACTATAACTAGTACTCCAACAACAATTTCAGTTTGTGTCTCTATGTGAGGGCAAACTGTTGAAATCTTTACATAATATGTTCTAAACTGATCTTCTGTGTATAAAGAGAATTGAAAATGAATCTTGATGTGAACAGAAGGGGAGGGGGAGCGGGAGAGGGGAGGGTAGCGGGAGGGAGGGAAGTTGTGAGGGGGGGAGCCATTGGAATCCATAAGCTATACTTTGGAAATTTATATTCTTTAAATAAAAGAAAAAAATATATAAATTTCATAAGTTAAAAAAATAAATCCAAAAACAGTTGTGCTACCAATTTAAATTTTGCTGTGATTTATGTGTTATACAAGAATAACATATATTACATAGTTATACAATAAATATATTGTGCATTATTGCACATTTATGCATATATACATAAACATGCATAAAACACATACATATGAATCGATAAATAAAATTTGTGAAATGAAATTTCCTTATTTGCTCAGGATAAGAGTATCCAATTTTCCACCACTGACTATAATGGTAGCTATAAATTTTTCAAAAATGTTTTAATATTTCTTAGAAAATCTTATTCTTTCAATATACAAAGAACTTTGA
The DNA here is from genome assembly GCA_949820135.1 of Sylvilagus floridanus. Taxonomy (NCBI): domain Eukaryota; kingdom Metazoa; phylum Chordata; class Mammalia; order Lagomorpha; family Leporidae; genus Sylvilagus; species Sylvilagus floridanus. The sequence goes on from OX463225.1 coordinate 96,348,429, forward strand.
ACATGGATAGATTCCAGACACTGTCAAATGATTTCCAAATGTTTATTGCAGTAAATAAAAGTAAAAAATAATTTTATATATCCTACAATATTCTAACACAATTACTAATTCTAGTTGTTTTTATATATTGTTTTCTAAATACATAACCATGTCTTATATAAATATAGAAATCTTATTTCTTTTAAATTTGATGCATGCTTACTTTTCCTTGCCTTATTATCCTGAAGTGATAGATAATATTAGGGGATAATAAGGGAAGTCAAATATGTGAAAAATGAAATTAAAAATAGTAAACCTTTTCCATGATATTTTGTAGCCCTCTCATATTTTAGATTGTGATATTAGGCAAAAAGCACATCACTCACATTTTCTATTATCTCATAGAAGCCTTTCAAGTTTCAGTATGCTGAGATCATTAGGGATAATTAGTGAGTTTTATGAAATTCTTTGTGTATTTTGAGAATCATGATTTTTCTTGTTGTTTTTCAACATGGTTGATAGTGTTGATTACTTCATTAATGTCAGACAAAATGATAGTGATCACTATTCTGAATTTTGAGATTACAAAGGACCAAAAATCCACAAATCTGAAATTCTTAACCCAAAAGTCATAATCCCCAGAGATTAAAATCCCAAATATTAGAAACCCGAAAGTGAAATTCCTAAAACCACAATTCCCACATACAAAGAGCTATAGTTTTGGGGGTAGAAAGATGAGTTTGACCTGAAAAATGTCAAGGAACAGAACTTCAGTTTAAAAATTGTGTCATTCAGGGGCCAGCTCTGTGACAAAGCAGGTAAAGCTGCTGCCTGCCATGCCAGCATCCCATATGGGCACTGGTTCGAGTCCCAGCTGCTCTACTTCCAATCCAGCTCTCTGCCATAGCATTAGAAAGCAATGGAAGATGGCCCAAGTCCTTGGACCCCTGCACTTGTGTTGGAGTCATGGAAGAAGCTCCTACCTCCTGGCTTTGGATTGGCCCTGTTCTGGCTGTTGCATCCATCTGGGGAGTAAACCAGCAGATGGAAGAACTCTCTCTCTCTCTCTCTCTCTCTTTTTCCTCTCTCTCTCTCTCTCTCTCTCTCTCTCTCTCTGCTTCTGTCTCTCTGTAGCTCTTTCAAATAAATAAATTTGTCATCTGTCATACATTGACGTTCCATCTAGCTGATGACATTATAAAATCTTTTTTAGTGAATTAAATGACATTTACCTGAAGAAGCCAATTCTAAAATAATTATGGATTATTGGATATTGACTTTCAGATTCAAAAATAATTGTAGTAATTGTAGCTCAAGAAGACATTTATTCAATGGTGTTGCTATTGAATCAGCAGTTTTGTTTTAATTGAATCTATGATTTACATCAGTTTATGAGTGCATGTCTGCATTATTGTTCTACAATTCACAATTTATGCATTTTCTGTTTCCTTTCCAATTCTATAGGCACAAATTGTGTATTTTAAAAGAATTCTAAATCGTTTTGTGCAATATTTTACAAATTTGATTCATAAAAATACATCCTTGCATTTATTTTGTATTCAAGCATTGTGAATATTTGTAAAGGTATTGGAACCTCCTCAGTAATTGAAGAGATGACCAATTTGTACAATTTCATTTGTGATAGATACAATTTCTCAAGGTCTCAGTTCTATGTGCAAGTGCATACATAGTTGTGATTCACTGCAATGTTGATTGATACACTCAAAATACCTAGGTTGTCTGTCATGGTATTTCAGATGAATAAAGTAATAAATTATGTATACTCAATTACCAATGATAGTGATATGCATTTATACTTTTCATTTCTTGACCTATTTCTTTTTGAATATGCTCCACCTACTCATAACTGTCATCCTCATGTGACTGCACTGTACCTGAATATTTATGTTTCCAAAAATTATGAGCTTTTAAGTTATTATTAATCAATTATGAGTTAATATTAACTAATTACCTCTGAATGGTTCTGTCATTTTTTAAGTTTCTCAAATAATTTCCCCTTAAAAATGTAAATAAACATATATTAGACTCATAGAATGACAAATGTCCTAGAAAGCACTCTGCTCTCAGAACCAGCCTTTAAGGCATTTGGAGCTGGATGAAAAGTCCATGAATGTATTTCAGGCATAGAAATCCAAGACACTATGGCAAAATATGTTCTACATGAAGGATCTCTGTGAGTAAGATCCTACTGGAAAGAAGAAGCCATCAAAGAAGTATGAACTTTTCTCTAAAAGGAGAAGAAAACTTCCACTTTGTTTATGGCCCTGTCTAAATACTGACAGAGTTTGTGGACTCAAAAGGCTTCCATAGCCTTGGCAGCTCATATTTAGAGCTTCCGTGATCACTGACATAATAAATAACAGTGTTAATTGTTAAATCAACAAAAGGATTCACTGTGCATTAACTCCTTATGTAGGACCTCTGTCCTCAATGAGTTGTACTATGAGAATTAACTGTAAAACTTGTTTTCAAACAGTACTTTATATTTTGTGTTTGGGGGGTTGCAAATTGCTGAAATGTTCACTTAGTATAGAGTTGGTCTTCTGTAATAAAATTAATTGAAAATAGAATGGAATGGGAGAAGTAGTAGGAGCTGGGACAGAAGTAAGGATAGGAGAGCAGGTATGGGGGGAAGAGACACTATATCCCTGATGCTGTACCTAGGAAATTTGCACTCATTAAATAAAAGCTTAAAATAGGGAACTTTAATATTTTGTTTTGCTCAGAATATGTTTTCAGGATTTTGGTCTTTTGCGATTTTAGAATTTAGGAATTTCAATCTTTCTGTATTTCAACATTTGTGATTGTGCATTTGGTATTAGGTTTAAAGGGATTATGGCTCCAACACAAACCACCATTCCATTCTTCTGAGAAAATTCAATTGATTGTAATATATTTTCACTTTTATTATTTTTGGACTTAATATGTCAAAATCTCATTTAGTTTTTTTCAACAATGTTATGAAAGGTATTGATCATCAGTTTACTTTTCTTGTAATAATTTGTGCTATATATTTGTGGGTTTTCTTTTTTGAATCATAGAATAATTTAGAAAACATTCTCTCTGCAAATTTCTGGAAAATTTTGCATAGCTTTCACATCATTTTTTTTCTTTCAAAGATATGGCATATTAACTAGTGAAAAGATCTTGGCCTGAAGTTTCACTTTTCTGAAGAATACACTAAAATTTAAGCTTCCTAGTAGATATAAATTATCTAGGTTGTGAATTTCTTCTTAATGATATTCAAATAGTTTTGGTCTTTGAAGGAATGTTTTATTTTATTTTAGTTGCAGAATATATGCACATAATGGTATACATAACATTTACTTATTGTCTTTTGAATGTATATAAAATATGCACAGTTTATCATTCTTCATGTTGATAATGTGTGTATTCTTTCTATTTTACTAGGCATTATGATTAGAGATTCATCAAGTTTTATTGATCTCAAAAAACTAACTTCATTTTTACTGATTTCTCTATTTTTTGTTTGATTCTTCCATTTCTACTAATACTTATTTATATTAAATAAATTCATATTTATTAAATGCATTTAACTATCATTTTAAAATGTAAGATGAATCTATTGAAACTGAGTCCTTTCTTCCTTGCTAATATACACAAGAGATACCATAAATTTTTCTTTTTTTTTTTAAATTTTATTTAATGAATATAAATTTCCAAAGTACAGCTTATGGATTACAATGGCTTACTCCCCTCCCAGCTTCCTTCCCACCCGCAACCCTCCACTTTCCCGCTCCCTCTCCCCTTCCATTCACATCAAGATTCATTTTCAATTATCTTTATACACAGAAGATCAGTTAAGTATTATATTAAGTAAAGATTTCAACCGTTTGCCCTCACATAGAGACACAAAGTGAAAAATACTGTTGGAGTACTAGTTACAGCATTAAATCACAATGTACAGCACATTAAGGACAGAGATCCTACATGATATATTTTTTTAAAAAATTGATTAATTTTCTATGCAATTTCCAATTTAACACAAAGTTTCTTTTTTTATTTTCAATTATCCTTATATGAAGAAGATCGATTCAGTATATACTAACTAAAGATTTCATCAGTTTGCACCCACACAGAAACACAAAATGTAAAAATACTGTTTCAGTACTAGTTATAGCATTACTTCACATTGGACAACACATTAAGTACAGATCCCACATGAGATGTAAGTACACAGTGACTCCTGAAGTTGATTTAACAATTTGACACTCTTGTTTATGGTGTCAGTAATCTCCCTAGGCTCTAGTCATGAGTTGCCAAGGCTATGGAAGCCTTTAGGGTTAGCCGACTTGATCTTATTCTGACAGGGTCATAGTCAAAGTGGAAGTTCTCTCCTCCCTTTAGAGAAAGGTACCTCCTTCTTTGATGGCCCTGTACTTTCCACTGGGATCTCATTCACAGAGATCTTTCATTTAGATCTTCTTTGTATTTTTTTCCAGAGTTTCTTGGCTTTCCATGCCTAAAATATTCTCATGGGCTCTTGAGCCAGATCTGAATGCCTTAAGGGCTGATTCTGAGGCCAGAGTGCTATTTAGGACATCTGCCATTCTATGGGTCTGCTGTGTCTCCCACTTCCCCTGTTGGATCATTCTCTCCCTTTTTGATTCTATCAGTTAGTATTAGCAGACACTAGTCTTGTTTGTGTGATCCCTTTGACTCTTAGACCTATCAGTGTGATCAATTGTGAACTGAAGCTGATCACTTGGACTAGTGAGATGGCATTGGTACATGCCACCTTGATGGGATTGTATTGGAATCCCCTGGCACGTTTCTAACTCCATCATTTGGGGCAAGTCTGATTGAACATGTCCCAAATTGTACATTTCCTCCTCCCTCTCTTTTTCCCACTTTTATATTTAACAGGGATCTCTTTTCAGTTAAAATTTAAACACCTAATTATGTGTTAATTACAGAGTTCAACCACGAGTACTAGAACAAAAACAGTACTAAAATTTTTCTAGAAATATCATTTCAGTCACTTTTCTCTGAATTTTGTATTGTATATTTCACTTTCATTCATTTCAAATGATTTCTGAGTTCCCTTTCAATATCTTATTTGATTATGGATTATATAAAGAAATATTTCTTTTCAAATATTTCTGATTTTATTTTATTGTGTCCAGGGAACATATTTTGTACAAGTTGAACACTTTAAAAACCCATTGACTGCGCTTTATGACCCAGATTGTGATCTTCTATGTGTTGAAAAAAATATTCTATGTGTTGAAAAAAATAAGGTAGGTGGTATTTAGTTCTTGCATATCCTACTTTATAAAAGTCAATCAGGTCAAGTTGATTTATTGTTTTGTATGTTTTCCATGTCCTTACTCATTTTGTATGTACTTGTTCTCCAGTTATAGAGAGAAGAGTACTAAAATCTCCAACATCATTGCAATTTTAACTATTTACACTTGCAAACATCAGTTATTTTCTGTTTTATAACTAATGTATTAGTTTCATTCTCATGTTTATGTAGTTGTCCCTAAGCTTGTGATACACAAAACAGAGTATAGCTCTCCTATAAAGAAATGTAATGTGTCAAATAAAGAAGTTCCTAACTTTGGCCTGGTTTGGCCCTGGCCATTGCAGCCACTTGGAGGGTAAACCAGAGGATGGAAGATACTGCTCTTTCTATCACGCACGCACTCTCCCCCTCTATCGCTGTGACTCAGATTTTCAAAGACACAAATAAACGATTTTTTTTCAAAAATGAGCAAACCTATAACGGTCATTTTAAAACATAAAAAATATGAATTATCAAAATGCACTGAAAAACCTCAGCCTTAATAATCAGCAAACTATAGTCTAAATTTTTGTGATATGTATACAATTTAATCATATTCATCTGGCAAGAAATAAGATGTAGATGATACCAAATATTAAAAGAATGGATATTTTTACATTGTTGATGCCAATGTAAAATGATGTACACACATAAGAGAACAATTTAGCCTTATGACATTGATCTTGCGCATAATCTACAACAGAATCACTCCTAAGTTTGTGTTTACCACTCCCAACTATAAATACACAAAACTTTGTGTGATAAACAACACTAACCATAAATACAATACATTTAGAAATTAATATTCAATGCCTAATATTATTCATCAGATATCAGCAATAAAGTTCTTTGCATGTGGGATTAGCAATGAATTTCCATTTCAATTAAATTAGCTTAAATATATATGCTGAATTTTATTTTCTTTCAGCCTAAACTTTCTCTTTCATTTATTTTACTTTTAATAAACATACAATTCTGTGTTATTTTTATCGGTAACTAGGAGAATAGAAGACTTATAGTTTATAAATAGCATTTATAACACTTAATCATTTTATGGTTTTGCGTATTGTTATATAAAACTAAGAAACTAAAGTATATCATTATCTATGTTTTGGATAGATTCTATGAAAAACTGCTCTCCAATTAAAATCACATTTGTTAAAGCACTAATGAGAAAACAATTCTATCTTGTAAGGACGAAGATGAATGAGTTTGGGTTTCGTTTTACTTCAGCTCCTCTCCCTTTATCCATCTCTTTCAGTCAGTGATGAGGAAAGCTTTCAGTAGTGGATTATCAATGTCAGGTACCCTAGAAGAATTGTGTGCTAAGGGATTTGAAAGTAGAAAAATGTGCTGGTGTGCCAGGCAAATAATTGACTTGGGAAATTTAAGCCGGTAATTGTGGTAGAATGAAAAGTGCATCTTCAGAGAGAGAGAGGAAAAAAAAAAAAAACAGCATGAAAACATATTTCCAGCAATGTCAACTGCCAGAGGGGAGGGCCAACAATTTCTTTTTCCTACAGATAATTGGTATCAGCAAATGCCATAATAAAAATTTAAATCACTTCCAAATATGCATCTTCTTTCTCTTTTGTGATATCTTATGTTATATTCAAATGATTATGACTGGATAGTAAAATACAATATATTAACTGTTTTAACAGTAAATGTTATTAATTTAATGTTTATTATAAACTTTAAAAGAACAGTCTATAAAGCAACTTATAAAAATTGGAATGTAAATCAGTGCTCATTAAAACTGCAACAGTGGTAGCCATTTGGTCTAGCTAGCAGTTAATACACGTGTTAAGATGCCCATGGTTCATATGGAACCACCTGGCTTCAATCCTGCCTTTATTTTTGATTTAAGTTTTTTTTCATCTCCCTGCTAATTCAGACTCTGGGAGGCAAAAGGTGATGGTTCAAGGTCCCTGATCATTTGGGAAGTCAATCTGCAGATGGGATTTCTCTCTCCTTCTCCATATCTTTCTCTATCCATGTCTCTCTCTCCATGTATCTTTCATTCTCTTCCTAATAAAAAATAAAGAAATAAAATAGGTTTTAGAAGAATAATAAAAACAAGTAATGACTCAAAATATTGCAAATCTTGAATTTTTAAAAACATATTATGGCGGGCTGTCGTTATTCTGCAGTGGGTAAATCCTCTACCTGCTGCACTGGCAAACCATATGAGCACCAAATCTAGTACTGACTGCTCCTCTTCGGATCCAGCTCTCTGCTATGGCCTGGAAAAGCAACTGAAGATGGCCCAAGTATTTGGGCTGCTGCACCTGAATGGGAGACCTGAAAGAAGCTCCTGGTTTTGGATTAGCACAGCTCAGCCATTGTGGTCATTTGGGGAGTGAACCAGAGGATGGAAGACTTTTCTCACTGTCTCTCCTTCTTACTGTCTATAACTCTACCTCCCAAATAAATAAACAAATAAATCTTTAAAAAACATACTATGGAATTTGATTTCTGTAATTAAGTTTCTTATTCAATGAATCAGCAAGCTGAGTATGTTTATGTTCTTCATATCATTCAAAATATTGGACCCTAAATTTTCACATTAAAGGCAGTTCATATAAGCTAAGAAGCTAACAAAATAGTTTGTCCTCACCTTTGATAAAAAGTAAATCATGTACTTAACATTATTAATAGTTTTTAGTTATGGAAATATATATTCTTTCCATTCTAAAATGTCTATAGGGATAGAATACTTGAAAACATTTCCAAGTCTAGAAAATTATCTTGAGGAACACAGTAAAATGTTCACATGAAAGAAATTTAAACTAATATATTTTAAATAGTTTATCTTTTAATGATTTATTTAGATAAGGTGAACAAATTTCATGTTTTTCATATATACAGATCTAAGAGCACAATGATACTTCCCTTCCTATCCTCCTTTATGCTCATATTCCCCTCCACCCTCCTCCTTCCTTTTTATTCTTTAATTTTTATAATGATATACTTTCAGTTTATTTTGTAATCACAAGTTTAACCTTCCACTACATCAAGAAGTCAACAAGTAGTAACTAGAAAAACCACATTTCCTCAAGAGGATAGAAAAAGCTGTAAAAAAATCCAATTTCAAAATATCAGTTCACTCAAAGACATTATATTAGTTACCACAAATCACGGAAAGCATATGATATTTGCCTTTTGGGCACTGGCTTATTTCATTAAGCATAATGGTTTATAGTTGCATCTATTTTGTTACAAAAGACACACTTTCTTTTTTATGGCTGTGTAGTATTCAATAATGTATATACCCCACATTTTCTTTGTTCAATCATCAGTTAATGGACATCTGGGCTGAATCCATACCTTACTTATTGTGAATTGAGCTGCAGTAAACATGGGGATACAGAGATAACTCTTAACGATTTCATTTCATTTTGGTAAATTCCCAGGAGTGAGATGGCTAAGTCATTTGGTAGAGCTATTTCAGATTTCTAAGGAATCTCCAAACTGTCTTCCACAATAGTTGTAACAGTTTTACATTCCCACCAACAGTGTATTAGGGTACTTTACCCACGTATTCTCACCAGCATTTATTTATTTACTTTTTAAATTTGTAAATGACAGCCATTCTAACCGGGTTGAGGTGAAACCTCATTGTAGGTTTCTTTTTTTTTTCTTTTTTTTTGCATTTCCCTAATGGCTAATGATCCTCAGTATATTTTCATGTGTCCATTAGCCATTTGAATTTCATCTTTGAAAACTGTCTGATGATGTTCTTTGCCCATTTTTTAACTGGATTATTTGTTTTGTTGTTGTTGAGTTTCTTGAGCTCTTCATATATGCTGGATATTAATCCTTTATCAGTTGCATAATTTGTAAATATGTTCTCCCATTCTGTTGGTCACCTCATCATCTTGTTGAAGGTTTCCTTTGCAGTGCAGAAACTTCTTAGCAAGTTACAATCCTATCTATTTTTGCTCTAATTGCCTGTGCTTCTGGGGTCTTTCCCAAGAAGTATTTGCTTATGCCAATGTCTTGCAAAGTTCCTCCAATTGTCTCCTCTAGTAATTTGATGGTATCAGGACACAGATTTATATCTTTGATCTATTTTCAGTTGATTTTTTTTATTTTGACAGATAGAGTTAGACAGTGTGAGAGAGAGAGAATCAGAGAGAAAGGTCTTCCTTCTGTTGGTTCAACCCCCAAATGGTCGCTATGGCCGGAGCTACGCTGATCCGAAGCTAGGAGCCAGGTGCTTCCTCCTGGTATCCCATGTGGGTGCAAGGACCCAAGCACTTGGGCCATCCTCCACAGACCTTTCTGTGCCTTCCCGGGCCACAGCAGAGCTGGACTGGAAGAGGAGCAACCGGGACTAGAACCTGGTGCCCATATGGGATGCCAGCGCAACAGATGGAGGATTAACCATGTGAGCCACAGTGGCGGCCCCCAGTTGATTTTTGTTTAAGGTGTAAGGGAGGGGTCTTGTTTCATACTACTGCATACAGTGATCCAATTTTCCCAGCACCATTTTTTGAAGAGACTCTCCTTTATCTGGGGATTAATTTGACCTCCTTTGTCAAAGATTAGTTGGTTGTAGATGCGAGAATTCATTTCTGGAGTTTCTATTCTGCTCCTTTAGTCTATAGATCTATCCTCTAATTCACTCCTCCAATGGCCACAATGATCAAGGCTAGACCAAAGCCAGCAGCCAGGAGCTTTTGCCAGTGGGTGCAGGGTTCTCAGGCACTTGGACCATCCTCCACTGCTCTCCCAGTAACATTAGCAGGGAGCTCAATTGGAAGTAGAGCAGTAGGTCTGGGACCAGAGCCCATATGGGATGCTGTCACTGCAGGCCAGGGTTTTAATCCCTTGGGCCACAGCGCCAACCCCAGGTGCGGTTCTTTAATTGTAACATATTATATCATATTAACATAATATGGAGGTGGATGTGGGGCATATGGGAACTCATTGTATTGCCTCCCAGTTTTTGCTTTTTAAAACCTTAGAGAAAGAATTCATGAGTACATTCTATTTATTGTACTACTAAATCATTACTATTGAATACAGCCACAATTATTAGTGCTTACTATGTAAAGATTCTGAAAAATAGATGGTCGGGACATGTTTATAAATTGTTAGATAATTTACAATGTAATGGACTATGTCAGCTATAATTAACTATAGGATTAGGAAATGAATTCAGATATAATGATTTTTCTTCCTTGTGCTCATGATACAAAGTTTATCTCCTTCACGGATGGTTTGGGGGAGATATCGTTTGATTTTGACTTTGAAAGACAATAGAGATGCAATCACGTGGTGAATGTAGGAAGGGGAGAGGGGAAAACAATAAATAACTGTAAAAGTGAACAGCATAACCACAGTGTCTCTTACACAGAAATGTAAATTAGTTAATCTCATCACCATACCATGAGAGTTTAGTGAATAATTGGGACATCTTAATGTTTTTTTAAATGAACTAAATGAGGAAGGACTGAGTAAGCATCTTTTATCATATATAAAATATCTTTCCAAATATTGAAAACAGATTAAATAAATAAAGTAACTGAAATGTGCTTCTTGCTGACATTCTATTTAAGAGAGATTGTTGATTACAGCCACATGTTAAATGTATATTATTTAGTACAAAAGAAAAAGGTAGGAGCCTGTGTTGTGGTGCAGTGGGTTAAGCCACAACTTCCAATGCAAGCATCTCATATCTGAGTGCCAGGATCTTGTGTCTGAGTGCTAGTTTTGGTCCTGGCTATTCTTCTTCTTCTTCAGCTCCCTACTAATGCACATGGGAAGGCAGTGAAACATGACCCAATTTCTCGAACTCCTGTCACTCATAAGGAAACTCAGAGTTTCTGGCTACTGGCTTCAGCCTGGCCCAGACCTGGATGTTGCAGCTCTTTGGGGAGTGAACCAGGGGATAAAAGATCTCTTTCTTTCTCTCTCTGTGTGTTAACCTGCCATTCAAATGTATAAGCAAATTAACTTCAAAAAGAGAAAAATATAAGATCATTTTATTTATTCTGGAATATTTCATGCATCAACCATATAGCAAAAAACTGATGAGCACTGAACCATGGACTTAGAATGATAGGCACTGGATAAAAGTCATCAAATAAAATAAATATTATAAAGATGATTCCAAATTATAATTTACTTTGCTCAATATATTTGCATAGGACCTAAATTCTTCATATGAATTCTGGTTCACATCTTAAGTTTAAGATTCTTTAAGATAGTTCACTTCCTGCAACACCAGTTATATGCTTCAATCCTCCATTTCTTTATCTATATTTTATCTGAAAGCAATGTCTTATGTTTTTAATTACAATAATATATTATCACTTTAGTCACATGTTTATGCATTTACAAATAATTTGTACATATAACATGCTAACATCTATTTCAGAACATACAGATACACATATCAAATCAAAGAACAAGTATTAGTATGTTAATAAATAGCAATCCTCATAATCAAGAAATACTCAAGTTAGTGTTAACTATCAAGGAGGAGAAATAATATAATTTGAAATATTATCACTAGGGTAGATGTCAACAACAGATATCTGAATGAAAAACAAAAATAGTGAATCAACATGAAAATATCTAGTGGAATATTCTAGGTCAGTGAGACTTTCAACAATGACAAAATGTTCAATATATGTAGTTTCCAATATGGCAATACTCTGTTTTCTCTTCAGATCGTAAAAATCATTTGCCTTTTACCAATATGGCAGCCATTAGGCACATGTGTCAATCAGTTTTGGAAATATGGCTATTTGAGAGATGAAATTTCAATGGTCTTTTTATATAATTTCAAAATGCAACATCTGTCTAGTGACCACAGGGTTGGAACAACACAGTTCTAGAGTCCAGAACAATGTTTCCTCACTTGGGAACTGATTGACCACGTGGAGCTAGAGAAGAAAGATCAGTGTTGGGTGTATATGGCTGGCATGGTTGGAATGGCAATACGACAAGAAACGAATTATCATATAGAGGAATCTAAGTCATGTTGACAAGAATGGTTTCATTCTAATTGGGATATCCATCACTGTTTTTGTTTTAAGATTTATTTATTTGAAAGGCAGAGTTGTAGAGAGAAAGGGAGAGAGTGATTTCCACTCCCTGGGTCACTCTCCAAATGATGGCAACAACCAGCACTAGGGTAGGCTGCAGCCATGAGCCAGGAACTTCAATCAGGTCTCCCACATGAGTAGTAGGGATCCTAGCCCTTGAGCCATCTTTCCAAGATGCATTAATTGGATTAATTAATTTCTTTTTTTTTTTTACTAATGCTTTTATTTAAAGAATATAAATTTCCAAAATTCAGCTTATAGATTACAATGGCTTCCACCCCATATCTTCCCTCCCACCCACAACCCTCCCATTTCTCACTCCCTCTCCCGTTGATTCACATCAAGATTCATTTTCAATTCTCTTTATACACAGAAGATCAGTTTAGTATATATATATATTATGTAAATATTTCAACAGTTTGCCCTCACATAGGGGCACAAAGTGAAAAATACTGTTGGAGTACTAGTTATAGATTTAATTCACAATGTACAGCACATTAAAGACAGAGATCCTACATGATATATTTTTTTAAATTGATTAATTTTCTATGCAATTTCCAATTTAACACCAAGTTTTTTTTCATTTTTAATTATCTTTATACAGAAGATTGATTCAGTATATACTAAGTAAAGATTTCATCAGTTTGCACCCACACAGAAACACAAAGTGTAAAATACTGTTTCAGTACTAGTTATAGCATTACTTCACATTGGACAACACATTAAGTACAGATCCCACATGAGACGTAAGTACACAGTGACTCTTGAAGTTGATTTAACAATTTGACACTCTTGTTTGTGGCGTCAGTAATCTCCCTAGGCTCTAGTCATGAGTTGCCGAGGCTATGGAAGCCTTTAGGGTTTCGCCGACTTGATCTTATTCTGACAGGGTCATAGTCAAAGTGGAGGTTCTCTCCTCCCTTCAGAGAAAGTTACCTCCTTCTTTGATGGCCCCATTCGTTCCACTGGGATCTCACTCACAGAGAGCTTTCATTTAGGTCTTATTTTTTTTCCAGAGTGTCTTGGCTTTCCATGCCTAGAATATTCTTATGGGCTCTTGAGCCAGATCTGAATGCCTTAAGGGCTGATTCTGAGGCCAGAGAGCTATTTAGGACATCTACCATTCTATGAGTCTGCTGTGTATCTTGCTTCCCATGTTGGATCATTCTCTCCCTTTTTGATTCCATCAGTTAGTATTAGCAGACACTAGTCTTGTTTGTGTCATCCCTTTGACTCCCAGACCCATCAGTGTGATCAATTGTGAGCTGAAATTGATCACTTGGACTAGTGAGATGGCTTTGGTACATGCCACTTTGATGGGATTGTATTGGAATTCCCTGGCACATTTCTAACTCCATCATTTGGGGCACGACTGATTGAACATGTCCCAAATTGTACATCTCCTCCCTCTCTTATTCCCACTCTTATATTTCACAGGGATCACTTTTCAGTTAAAATTTAAACACCTAAGAATAATTGTGTGTTATTTACAGAGTTCCACCACTAGTACTAGAATAAAAAAAAATACTAAAATGGATAAAGTATTACATTGTACAACAACAGTCAGCACAAGAGCTGATCAAGTTACTGTTTCTCATAGTGTCCATTTCACTTCAATAGGTTTCACCTTTGGTGCTCAATTAGTTGTTACCGATCAGGGATAACATATGATATTTGTCCCTTTGGGACTGGCTTAATTCACTCAGAATGATGTTTTCCAGATTCCTCCATCTTGTTGCAAATGACCAGATTTCATTGTTTTTGACTGCTGTATAATATTCTATAGAGTACATGTCCCATAATTTCTTTATCCAAATGTATGCTTTGAATTCCCTGTGATCTTTTGCTGTGAGGATCCATTCGTTTATCTTCTTTCCTGTTGTTTGCCGTGTTTCTGTGTTTCTGTGTGTAACACATCTTTAAGCATCTTTTGCAGGGCTGGACGAGTGGCAACAAATTCTTTCAATTTCTGTTTGCAATGAAAGGTCTTTATTTTACCTTCATTCACAAATGAGAACTTTGCAGGATATAATATTCTGGGCTGGCAGTTTTTCTCTCTTAGTACCTGGGCTATGTCTCTCCATTCCCTTCTAGCTTGTAGGGTTTCTGATGAGAAGTCTGCCGTGAGTCTAATTGGAGATCCTCTGAGAGTAATCTGACATTTCTCTCTTGCACATTTTAGGATCTTTTCTTTCTGTTTCACTGTGGTGAGTTTAATTACAATGTGTCGTGATGAGGATCTCTTTTGGTCATGTTTCCTAGGGGTTCTATGAGCTTCCTGTACGAGGATGTCTCTGTCCTTCTCTAAAACTGGGAAATTTTCTGCTATTATCTCACTAAAAAGGCCTTCTAATCCTTTCTCCCTCTCCATGCCTTCAGGAACTCCTAGAACTCAAATGTTGGGTTTTTTAATAGTATCCTGTAGATTCCCAACAATATTTTTTAGATTTCTAATTTCCTCTTCTTTTCTTTGGTTTGACTGTATATTTTCCTGCGCTCTGTCTTCTAAGTCCGATATTCTCTCTTCTGCCTCACCCATTCTGTTGTAAGGCTCTCTAATGTGTTTTTCATTTGATCTATTGAATTCTTCACTTCATTATGATTTCTCGTCACTATCACAGTTTCATGTTCTACTAGTTGTTTCATTTCAGCTTGATTCCTCCTTAATATTTCATTTTCATGAGAGAGATTTTCTACCTTGTCCATTAAGGATTTCTGTAGTTCAAGAATTTGTTTTTGAGTACTTCTTAGTGTTCTTATCAATTTTTTGAGATCTGCTTCTTGCATTTCTTCTATCTCATCATCTTCGTAATCTTGAATTGGGGTGTCTTTTTCATTTGGGGATGCCATAGTGTCTTCCTTGTTCTTATTACCTCAGTTTTTGCGTTCGTTGTGTGGCATATTGGTTTCTTCACTGTGGTATTTTTTTCTTGTTATACTATGACTCTAGATTAAGTGGACTGTCTGCTTTTGATGGAGCCTTAGAGGCTTGAGATGGGTGTGGCCTGAGAGCTCTGTTTGGTTCCTCAGGGTTGAGGGTGTGTCAAAGGAGACATTCCCA
This sequence comes from Sylvilagus floridanus, assembly GCA_949820135.1. Taxonomy (NCBI): domain Eukaryota; kingdom Metazoa; phylum Chordata; class Mammalia; order Lagomorpha; family Leporidae; genus Sylvilagus; species Sylvilagus floridanus. The sequence goes on from OX463225.1 coordinate 96,363,859, forward strand.
GGTCAGGCATGGTAAATCTTTCTCTGTTACTTGTTTTTTTTTTTTGATTCAAAAGGGAAGTAATTCCACACAGCTGAATGGAATTGGGGGTGGTTAGCAGGCAAATGATATATCCACAGGAGCCAGAGATCAGAAGCTCTTTCCCAAGGACCAGAGAGGGAATCTTTGCGGCCCTTAGTGTGGGCTGAGATTCTCCTGTAGTCTCCCACTGGGCTGCCAAGGCTACTGAACTGTAGCGTCTCTGGAGAGTACTCACATGAATTCCTGATTCCCGTGAGTTCTCTCCCCAACCGTCTCTTTTTTCACAGTCTCAGTGGATTAATTAATTTCTTTGAATTGGAAATACAGCAGTCTGGTCTAGAACTGGCACCCATGTGGAATGCTGGAGTCACAGGCCGAGGCTTAACCTGCTGTGCCACAACGCCAGCCCAGTATCCATCAATGATTTTAAAATTAATTTTAATGTCATGCAATGGGTATCAAACAATGTTAACCTCTGGCTCTTAACGTCAGGTTGCATTTTCAAAAAGCAGAAACTACTCTATTTTAGGTAAAAGGGGAATTAATATATGCAAATGCAGATTGACTCTGAGCCTAATGAAACTTCAGTTTAGAGGTTACCTTTTGCACAGGTTTGGAGGCTCTGGAACAGACCTTGTATCAGATTCTCTTAATCGGTTATCTAATATTATCCCAATACAGACATTTTATCTCCATATTAAGATTGTCACTTCTTTCTATTAATCATTTCCCTTTGTTATACGTAGAGATATATGTAAGGAAAAGCTGAGTTTATGATACATGAGTTTAACTTTAATGGGATAGATTTATATGGTCTTTCCCAAGTAAAGTAAGTGCTAATTCAGTTTAGGAAGAGCTTTCAGGAGTGGTCCTATTTTTACTCTATGAAAGTCTTAAATCTTCCTATGAAATCCATGCCCAGCACTTATATCAAAATATGAACAAGTACTATGGCCCTTATTGCTTAGGAAATGTCAGTAACAGTATATTAAACAAAGATCAAATCTATATAGAGCCAGAAAACATTCATTCATTGCATATGAAAGTATAAGTGGAAATTTGTTTTTTATCAATGCCTAAATAAACCATAAGTTTTTTCCTAAAGAAATATACTTGATGACACATCATACAAAATTGGAAATATGTGAGCGAATATACATATATTTATATATTACATTTATATGATTGTTTTAAATATTTACATATATAAATATATATTTTATATAAACATGTTTTTCACAGAGAACAAGATGACCATAATAACAGTGATACAAACAACTGATATGACTTCACGTGAAATACTTTATGCTATAGATATCAAAAATTAAATATTGACATAACCATACTAGAAACAAGTATGAATTATCTTCCCATTATCATAAAAATGATATTTCAAAGAGTTATTATCACATGAAGAACTGATAAAAGTGTAGGTTTTTGAACAAATAGGTAAGAATATTGTAGAAGAATAGTTAATGTCCAAAATATCTTCACTTTACCAGGTAATCAGCATCATGTCTAAAATCTACCTTGATGAATGCTGAATATTATAACATTATATGACACTACATACGTTGAATGAAAATAAACATAAATATAGATTGTCCAAATTTCCAATACTCTAAGAAAACATCACAGCATTGATAATATGAAGAAAAATGTTTGAATTTATTTTTAAATTCAAAATCCTTCTGATTGTTCACTGAGTAGCCTTAGTGGTGAAAATGTAAACAGTTTGCCATGAAAGGATATTTGTCAGGAATGTTCCTGTTAGTTTATACTTTAAATGGCTTCCTACTCCTTTATTTTTCCACCTTTATATGTTAACTCTATATGCTTGAATGTTTATTTATCAGTTATTAAAAAGGCATTGTGTTATTTCTGTGCAGAATAAGATCTCTTCTATGATAGCTCCTCAATTCTTCAAGAGCCATCCTTGTTCATCATGTAATTCATTTTTCATACTCTGATAGGTCAATATTTCTAAAACAAACCTTCTATCATGTCATGTACCTGCTCAAAATGTTTAGTTATTTCCTATTGCCTAGAGGATAAATTGCACTCTTAGTTTGACTCTCAAAGCTTTCAAAAATGAAAACTAACTGATCTAAACTGATCTAACTGAATGCTAAACTCAAAAATACACTATCCATTAGGCTAAAAGTTTCAGCCACTTTCTCAGAACACAATTTATAATATTTCCAGTTTTACACAGTCAAAATGTTCTCCATTTTTCACCTACCCAATGTATATATGAACCACAGTTCAAGCACAACTCAGGCTCCTTATACCAGAATTGCATGGTGAAGCGTTCTATGTTTCTTTAATGGTCTGTAGAATAATTAATCCTAATAAATTCTGAAACAAGCAATCATATACTGAGTTGAAATATCTGTTCTGTTGTTATTTTAATATTATTGTAATAACTTACTTGCCTTAATCATTTTACATATGAATTAGAAGTAGTGCCCTAAAAATGGCAAGCCAGAATCTGCTAAGTTGCGTAAGTAGTCCATCCAAGAATCTGGATTTTGTATTCTGACTTTTCCAACTGTATCACTTTTCAGCATTGTGAAAATAAAACCACTAGCAAATAGGGAAGGTTAGAGAATTGGTAATTCCTACCCAACTTTGGTTGTTTGAGGCTTTAGCTATTCTCCTAAACACAGTGAAAACTCTCAAGCCCCATGGCCTAAGCAATGTCCTTAATCATGTCATTTTTATCACTGTTCAAACCTTGCTTTTTTCTATTTACAATCACTGATCTAATTAAAATCAGTAAAATTATTGAGTATTCACTTTATTAACCTGCTTTCATTACTTCAACTAAATTCCAATCAAACAACTACATACTAACTTGTGAAGAAAGATTTATTTATTTATTTTTATTTTTTTGGTTCTCTCCACAAGACTGGGCAGCCCTAGTGGTCTGGTGTCTGGGGAAGGAAGTGGACAACATAGTACATGAGGAGAAAGAATCACATCCCAAGTCAGAATGCAGACAGGCTAGTCTGAACGTGGTTTATAGAAATCAATCCTCTTGAGAGAAACACCTTCCAGGGCATGCCCCCAGTGACCTAAGATCCCCTCTCTAGGTTTATCTCCCTTACACAATATTCAACTTTCTATTTAACTCAAAATTAGCATAGGTATTAGAGTTAGAATTTCTGCATCAGTTGGGTAACTAAATCCTCCTCAACTATAGCATCCATTAAATATCATACATATGACAGATTTTGAAAACATGAAAGTAAAAGTCACTGCAAACCGCTCCTTATTCTAAATAGAATTAAAAATTATAAGACAATATTTATCATAGTTTTCTTTTGTTTTATGTATGTGGCTATGAATAAAATACTATGGTTCTGAGAAATATTAAATCACAGGAAAATGAAAGAGTTATTTATCATCATCATTGACATTGCAGGAGATAAAAAATAATATAATAGTATTAATAAAGTGATATCAGTAAAAATAATTGAAGGGAATGAAACTGAGCAATTCTTAGTAAATGGCACAGAGGAATAAGAAAAATAAAATGGGGAAAGAGAAAATCATGTAGAGCATTATGGAAAGATATAATAGAAAAAGTCATTTCCATGAAAGTGTTACATGACTTAAAAACAAGGTAACGGCCGGCGCCGTGGCTCAACAGGCTAATCCTCCGCCTTGCGGCGCCAGCACACCGGGTTCTAGTCCCGGTCGGGGCGCCAGATTCTGTCCCGGTTGCCCCTCTTCCAGGCCAGCCCTCTGCTGTGGCCCGGGAGTGCAGTGGAGCATGGCCCAAGTGCTTGGGCCCTGCACCCCAAGGGAGACCAGGAAAAAGCACCTAGCACCTGGCTCCTGCCATCGGATGAGCGCGGTGCGCCAGCCGCAGCGCGCCGGCCGCGACAGCCATTGGAGGGTGAACAAGCGGCAAAGGAAGACCTTTCTCTCTGTCTCTCTCTCTCACTGTCCACTCTGCCTGTCAAAAAAAAAAAAAAAAGGTAACAATTGTAAACAGATTTAAAAACACATAATCCACAACTTGATAACATGCATTGAATTTTACAGCACAAAGTATAATAAAAGTATAGTGCAAAACTTTCTATAGATGGAAAAAAAAAACATTTTAAAAGATGAGAATTCAACTGATAACATTCTTTATAGTTATATTTGAATTCTGAAAAAATTATATCCAAAAATTAGACATTCAACCACAATTATCATTCATACTTGCAGCTACCATGAATAGATGCTGAAATATCAATTTTATAATGGAAGGATTATGTTGAGAATGCTAAACCTACAATGTGATCTTAGTTTTACTCAGCACATGTCACCAAATTCTAGTATATTTGTTGAGATGTGATACACAAATCACCTATCAGCTTAAAGAAAATAAAGGAGCATATTAAAAGATATAAAAATATAAAACTTACCAAAAGACAAATTGTTCAATTTCTTTACCAAATAAATTGAACACAAAAGGAAAGATGAAACTATAAACAAAAGATAGTTATCAAACAAGAAAATCAAAGGCAAAACTTAGATCAAGTTTGGAATTTAAATCTAAAAATTAGATGTTAAGGGCTATTTTAAAGACAATTTGAGAAATTTTAAGACTGATTGCATAATACATGACAATATGCGATTAATTTTGATTTTATTAGGTATGATAGTGGCCAACTGATTCTTTTTTTTTTTTTTTTTTTTGACAGGCAGAGTTAAACAGTGAGAGAGAGAGAGAGAGACAGAGAGAAAGGTCTTCCTTCCGCTGATTCACTCCTCAAATGGCTACTACAGCCAGTGCTGTGCCTATCTGAAGCCAGGAGCCAGGTACTTCCTCCTGGTCTCCCATGTGGGTGCTGGGCCCAAGCACTTGGGCCATCCTCCACTGCCTTCCTGGGCCACAGCAGAGAGCTAGATTGGAACAGCAGCAGCCAGGACTAGCACCGGGCACCCCAAGCAGGACTAGAACCCAGGGTGCCGGCACCACAGGCAGAGGATTAGCCAAGTGAGCTGCAGCACTGGCCAGCCAACTGATTATAAAATTTAAAATATTCTTGTTAGTTAAACAGGCAGAGTAATACATGAATGGCATAATGTCCAGGGTTTACACTAAATATTACAGGTAATAAGAACTTAAAACTTGTGTAGATATTGTGGTGACATGAAGGAGAAGTAGGTAAATAGCAAAATGCAGGTAAATGTTACAAAAACACTTGTAATTGCTGAAGCTCGATGATAGGTAACTGGGAACTCATCATTTTATATATTTTTCAATACATTTTAAAAGTTTCACAGTAAAAAGAAACAAGTAATTCTCAGTAACTATATTTTCCAGATATTAAAGTATTTGTCGAAACATTACCTAATATAACATCCCTGGGAAATAATCATTATTCTAAATTCTTTCCTTTTAGAGAATTATTAAATTCAAGAGACTGAAATGAGATGTATATAGGAATGGTGAGAAAATAACTCAGTAAATTTATAATTTAAAAATAGATTTTGTTGCTTAAAATGTAGAGTGATGGGTTAGGCGTTTGGTACAGTGGTTAAGATGTCTCTTGAGAAACCTGTGTTCCAACTCAGAGTGCCTGAGTTTCAGTTGCCCCACTGCTTCCAATCCAGCTTAATGATAATGTACATCTTGTAACAGGTGATGGTTCAAGTATTTCGGTCCCTGCCACCCACATGGGAGACCTGGATGGAATGCTGGGCTCCTGTTTTTGATCTGGTATAACTGTAGCTGTTGAAGGCATTTGGGGGCATAAACCAGTAGATAATGGCCCATTCTCTCTTTCCACCTCTCTCTCTCCCTGATTCTGTCACTCTGCCTTTCATATAAATACAAATAAATAAATATAACTTTTTAAAACTCAGAAAATATAAGAAATAAGAATATTATTAGAATGGAATGGGAAGGGTTTGGTAAAAATGAAAACAATTCACAATTACACAAATCATATTTAAATTGTGTTAATGGGGATTAAAATATTACTAAATTAAAGTGTTGATTTAATGATCACAGAGATAGAAGAATAATGCATAACTTTTATATCTAATAGAAAAGAACATTAAGTAGAATTGAAAGAAGGAATAACAGAAAAAATATTAATTGCATTGATCTGGATGGAACACAAAAGGAAAGACTTAAATTTTAAATAATGGTAATAGAAAATAAGAAAGCTGAAATGAATAGAGATGCTTCACAAATCACAATAAAAATCAATAGGATAAATGCACCACTTAAATACAGAATTTCCAATTGAAAAAAAATTTCAGAGTCAATTTACAACACACAAATCTAGAAAGACAGTACACAGGTATTTTGAAAGTAATGGTGCAAGAGAGACATACCAAAACAACTTCTAGGATCTGCCAATTCTATATAAATGGCCTATGAAAAATTAATCTACTTTGCATTATATGTTACAAGAGATAATAATCTTCTGCAATCAGAATCCATTTGTATTACTTTCTGTAAAGTCTCTGGTTCATTGAGAATTTAATTCTGTGCATTTTTCGTAGAAAGAAGAGGTTACCATGTGTGCCCAAATTTCCATCTGAAATTGGAAATGATTGAATCTATTATCAGGATCATTTTCTTTAATCTAAGTAGCATTTGAAGTGTATATTACTCTATAAGTTTCTACTCTCTTTCTTTCCCCTCCTCTCATTTTCTGTGGACTCTTTTTCCTCCCCTCCCCCCCCGTTGTCTCTCTCCTGTCTTATCATCATCAAAATGTACTGCAAACCAATAAACATGGTAGACCAGCAATGTAATCAGAATCGTATAGACACCATTTATTTTAAAGTGTGACCTGACAGTGTGGGCAGGAGGGAGGGTAGGTCGAAAGTATCAATATGTTCCTAAGTCTCTATATATGAAATAAATGAAACTTGTATAACTTAAAAAAGATTTTTAAAATAAAAACTGCGACCTAACTCCCTTTCTTTTGTTATTCTTCACTCTTCTCTCTTATTAGGGAAGGAGGCTCTGCAATAATAATATGGGGACATTTTCAAAGTTGATAAGTATTTGCTTTTCATTTGGCACTATCACTCTAAATTGACAAATTTGAAGACATAATACAGGCTGCACCATGTTGTGAAATCATGGAGAACTTTTCTAAACAGGCAATTCAATGGATTAATCCCTTGTGAGGGGAAAAAATACTCCTTTAAATGCAACAGCTGCATTAGTCAGCTTTTCATTACTTCAACAAAATATCCAGGGAAACTACCTTAGTAATAAAAGATTTACTTAGCGCAAAGTTTTGGAGGTACAATCCAAGATTGAGTTGCCCTATTAGTTTGCTGTCTGATGAGAGTGATGAGTGCAACAGTAGAACTCTTGCAGATCAAAGATTACATGTCAAACAGGGAATCAGAGAGAGTGGTGGGAGCCTCATTGGCATTTGTAGCCAGATCTCTTGAAACAATTACCTTTGAAGAGCATGCCCCCAACGACCTAAGGGCCTCCCACTAGACATACCTCCTAAACACCATAATTGGATTGTTTCTACTCTCTTATTCCAGTTAACTTATACTTTTGTGGTTTATATTTCAGCATGGGTTTGGAAGTAAAATCATGTTTATACCATAATATTCTACCTCTGGATCCCCAAAACACATGTTTTTCCTCACAGCATAAAATCATTCTATTCCAAATCATTCAAAATTATTAATTCAAAAGTCCAGAGTCTCATCTGAGACTCAAGGCAAATGTTTTCCACAGTAAGTCTGTAAAATCCAAGCTACATACTTCTCAGATACAATAATAGGTCAGGCACAAGGTACATATCCCTATTACAGAACAGATTAACAATTAGACTAAAGCAATACCAAAACCCAGCAGAGCAAACATTAAACGCTAAAGCTCTGTGGCTGGTATCTGGGAAACACTATAGTGGAGTCTGGTCTTCTACAGGCTTAAGCAGTCCCAGTCCTATGATTTTGCTAATCCCAGCCCATATAGCTGTTCTCTTAGATTGTTTTCCACACTGTTATTTGTGGCTTTCCATGGCTTGAGTGGCACCTTAATTATAGCTCCCCTCAGTGGTGTATAATGTGTGAGGAGGAAAAACATTTAGTTCAGTTTCAAAGTAAAGTGTTCAGCTGTGAGTAGAAAATTACTAACAACTAGCTAGCATAACAGCTTGCAGATGTGCGGAGAGTCACAAGTAGCTAGCTAGCATAACAGGTTACAAAACACAAAGTACATGCACCTGGAAAGTCCTGAAGCAAACAGGGTACTGACCAAAAAGAACATTATGGGTGGTTAACTTAGTAAAACTAAAACAGATGAAGATAATAAAACTTAGATGACATCTAGGAAGACAGTAACCCCCTAGTAGGCAGCCAGTGAGGAACTAGAGGTGGGACCTGGATGCTAGGGTATGGATTTCTGTAACTGCTGAGTGCCTTCCTACCAGATGCCTGATCTTGCAAGACTGCTATTAAAGTCTCACCTTTGCTGCACTTCCCAAGTCCAAGTCCATCCTTTGAAAGGGCAGGTGAGGATATTTCCCACATAATGTTGCTGGTAACTAACATTCTGGAGTCCCCGCTGCAACTTCTATCCCATAGCCCCATTAACTCTTACTCCAGCAGAGGTTCCATATAGTGGCACTGACTCTGTAGCACCATTGTGCCTGGGCACCATTGTGCCTGGCTTTTTCTTGAACTGTCAATGGAAGTCAGTATGACCTCATAACCCTTGCATTCTATATTCAGCAAAACCAGCAACATGTGAACGAACCCAAGCTCTGTCACCAGTGTGACCTGCACCTGGCCCTGTTGGAACCACAGCTGCAGAAGCCTGGGAGCTCTTCATCAGCAAGTCAGGGTCCAGAGCCAGCCCTGGTCTAGTAGAGTGCCCCAAGGCTCTCTCCTGGAAGAATTCAGCCCCGGAAAATCTGTGAAAGAAATTGGTGCTTCAAAACCTCTGATCCTGGCCGGCGCCATGGCTCAACAGGCTAATCCTCCGCCTTGCGGCGCCGGCACACCGGGTTCTAGTCCCGGTCGGGGCGCCAGATTCTGTCCCGGTTGCCCCTCTTCCAGGCCAGCTCTCTGCTGTGGCCCGGGAGTGCAGTGGAGGATGGCCCAAGTGCTTGGGCCCTGCACCCCATGGGAGACCAGGAAAAAGCACCTGGCACCTGGCTCCTGCCATCGGATCAGCACGGTGCACCGGCTGCAGCGTGCCGGCTGTGGCAGCCATTGGAGGGTGAACCAACAGCAAAAGGAAGACCTTTCTCTCTGTCTCTCTCTCTCACTGTCCACTCTGCCTGTCAAAAATCAATAAAAATAAATAAATAAATAAATAAATAAAAAACCTCTGATCCTATGATGGTAGAAGTGGTCTTAGAGATTTCAGACATCATTCAAATACCACCACCGCCACCGCCCCCCCCCCCCCCATTTTCTTATTAGCACCATGGATCATTTTACTTGCACTAGTCTCCATAGCAAGTAGTCTCTCCACCAAAATTTTGGTGGAGAATTTTCCTGTCTCAATTATGTGTTTTTGTATTATTTCTCAGCACAGGGTGCAACTTTTCTAAATATTTCAATTTTGCCCATTTTTTGCTCTTAATTCTCAATGTGAGCCTTAAGTACATCAGCCAAGAACAACTATTTCACAACCTGAACATTTTGGTGATTTGAAATATCTTTCTCCAAATAAATGAGTTTATCGAGTTTATCATCTTTAAGTTTGTCCTCCCACAATGTCTCATGGACTGGATATGATAAAGGCAGGTTCTTTTCCATGGCATAACAGGTGGCCTTTTTAGCCAGTTACCAGTATAATCCTCACTTACATCTAAAACCTCATCATTATACTGTCCACACTTCTGTCAACCTTCTAGTCTTTTTTTTTTTTTTTGGACAGACAGAGTGGACAGTGAGAGAGAGAGACAGAGAGAAAGGTCTTCCTTTGCCATTGGTTCACCCTCCAATGGCCGCCGCGGCTGGCGCGCCATGGCCAGTGCACCACGCTGATCTGATGGCAGGAGCCAGGTGCCTCTCCTGGTCCCCCATGGGGTGCAGGGCCCAAGCACTTGGGCCATCCTCTACTGCACTCCCGGGCCACAGCAGAGAGCTGGCTTGGAAGAGGAGCAATCAGGACAGAATCCGGTGCCCCGATCGGGACTAGAACCTGGAGTGCTGGTGCTGCAGGCAGAGGATTAGCCTAGTGAGCCGCAGCGCCGGCCCCTTCTAGTCTTTTAAACTCTCACAGGAATCACTCATGAAACTCCACTTAAAATATTCTAGCTTTTTCTACTTTGCTGCTCCTAGATCTTTCAAATTTTCTGGTAAATCAATTCCAAAGGGTCCTTCATATATTCAGGTATCATTACAGTAATTACCCCCTTCCTCAAATACCAACTTTCTGTATTTGTCAATTTTTCATTACAATGAAATACTTGAGACAATTAACTTTACAAAGGAAAGAGTCTTATTTGGTTCATAATTTTGGTGGATCAGGTCCAAAATTGGGTGGTAACATTGGTTGGGCATCTGGTGAGGGTGGTAGATGCCAATATCAGAGTACATGCATTAGGAAACAATGAGCCAGGAAAAAGAGTGGATTGGTCCATCTTGATTTTGATAACCAACCCTCTCGGGAGAACTATATTTTGAGGATTTGCTCTCAATAACCAAAGGATCTCTCATGAGGCCAATTTCTAACCACCATAATTGGGTTAAATTTATACCTTCTTGCTCCTATTAAGAACTCAGTCTGAGTTGATAAGCCAAAACATAAATAGACCAAATCATAGCAATAACATTCTGCTTCCTATAATGCATAAGGAAATGGCACATTGTCTTCCTAAATAGTTGTTAAACTGAAGCACAGGGACAGAGAAAGATGTACAAGGAGAAAGCTCTCGTTCACTGGCTTACTCCCCATCTGGCCACAATGACTGGGGCAGGCCCAGGGCCAGGCTGAAGCCCGGAAGTGAGAATAAAATCAGGGTCTCCTATAGTGATGGCAGGCACTCAATGTCTGAGCCATCACCACTGCCCTCTAGATCTGCATTGGTAGGATATTGAAGTCAGGACTCAGAGTTGGACATTGAACAAAGGCATTTCGATGCGCGGGACAAATGTCTTAGTCACTGTGCTAAATGCCAACTCTCCATATTGATCTTTTTATTATTTTTTTAGTTTCAATATTTAACAATCATTTAACATTTTGCCACATTTTCTTAAAATGTAGACATCATAATACACATTTATTTTTCTTGAAAAGCAGAGATTTAATATCACAAAGTGAGGGACTGATGACAATATTCATAACATGGGGAAAGAAGGGTATATTGTCATATATGTATTACAATTCAGTGAAGCAATATTTATATCTATTTCTCACTCAAGATATTTCTCTAAGAGATCATGGCACTAGGTGTGAATCTAGTATATTATGATGTCTAATTTTTAATTCATTAAATAGTCTTTTGTCCTTCTGTCCTTGATTTATCTAATACTATTTTAATTAGTTTAAATATCATTTGTTCTCTACCTAAGTTTAATAAACTTGAAGCCTTCCTCTGTTTCTTTAACTTAGATTAAGTAAGAAATGCAGCTAAGCAATTCCAAAGTCTCCCAGTTTATAGTAATTCTTCTAGAACTAACATCATTGAAGATTTAATAATATTAATTTAATAGTACTATATATTTAAATCTCATTGCTTTATTAACTAATATTTATTAGGAGCACATTTTATGCCAGGCATTTTGCTAAGCACTTAATGTACATTAATCTAATTTAAACTTTACAATAAGCCTACAATTATTATTACCTTCCTTTCAAAGATGAGGATACTGAGCTGATAAGTAATTAACTTGCCTCAAGCTACTCAGGTTAAAAATGGTAGAGCCAAGTTTTGAATTTGGACAGAGTAAGATTATTCTGCATTCTAAGATGGCTTGTGTTATCTTCTTAAAATAAATTAGCAGGCTATTTAACACAGAGCAGTACTCTCTGATGCTGGAATGACTAAAATCTAATTCATGTATGATTTTTGAAAATATTTTACTGTAAAAAATGGAATTATGCATGTGCATTTAAAAATTGAACTAAAATGTTTTCTCTGGCTAATGCCCTTTGAAATAATTGGATCATGCTTAAGCCAAAATTTCTAATAACAAAATTGAAACACCTAGTACTGAACAAGTTACAAAATTTAAAAAAATATAAAATTATATATATATATAAATATATATAAATGACCTGCCTTTTAAAATTTATAGACATACAATTTGTTTATGCATGTCAATTATGTTTTTCCACCTTAATTAATTTTTAGTTCTAATTTTGTAGTGAATTCTAATAATTATATATATATATATGTTATATATATACACAAATGAGCATGCCATAAGTAAAACGAAAGGTTATTCTTAATTTACTTTTTTTTTTTTTTTTGACAAGCAGAGTGGATAGTGAGAGAGAGAGAGACAGAGAGAAAGGTCTTCCTTTGCCATTGGTTCACCCTCCAATGGCCGCTGTGGCCGGCGCGCTGCTGCCAGCGCACTGTACTGATCCGAAGGCAGGAGCCAGGTGCTTCTCCTGGTTTCCCATGCCAGTGCAGGGCCCAAGGACCTGGGCCATTCTCCACTGCACTCTCTTATTAAGAGGAGCAACCGGGACAGAATCCGGTGCCCTGACCAGGACTAGAACCCAGTGTGCCGGCGCCGCAGGTGGAGGATTAGCCTATTGAGCTGTGGCGCCGACCTCTTAATTTACTTTTAAGAAAAAAATTTGAAGATTTATTTTATTTATTTGAAAGGCAGAGCTAAAAAGACAGGCAGAGACGGAAAGAGAGCAAGATTTTCTATCTGCTTGTTCACTCCCCAAATGGCCACCACAGCAGCAATTGGACCAGACCAAAACCAGGAGCCAGGAAATTTCTCCCGTTCTCCCACACAGGGGCAGGGCCCAAGCACTTGGTCTATTTTAAACTGATTTCCTAGGTGCATTAGCAAAGAGCTGCATGGGAAGTGGTGCAGCCAGTTTGACTGGCACCCGTATGGGATTCTGCAATGGCAGGCAGCAACTTAATCCACTGCAGCATAATGCCGGCCCTGTGTTAATTCTTTAATTCTAATCTGAATGAAATTATTAATTTTTCTCACCTAATTATCATGGTTGTATTTTTTAGTGCAATGTCAAATAACAGTGGCAAGAGTGGGCATTCTGTTTTTAATTTTTTTCTGATTTTTAGACAGAAAACATCTAATTTTGCCACATTAGGTATAATATTAGATGTGAAGTATTGTGTACATTCCACTTACTCCACTTACTGTTTTAAAATGCTGCTTATTTTTAATCTTTGCCTATTTTTGTCTTGAAAAGATGTGAAGTATTGAGAAATGACTTGTTAATATCAATTAATATTGTGTTATTTTTGTTTTCATTCCACTGATATGTTGTTGTGTATTTTATTAATATATAAAATGGTTTTCTATATGCTATTGAGCACCATTTGCTAGTCTTTTTTGATAGAAGATTTTGAAACACAAAATTTATGTAAAACAATACACAAAGCAGCAATTAGTAGGTACCTCAAAATTTTACCACTGTTTTCAATGTTAGTCTCTACTAAGTTAAGTTCATTATATCTTTTAAAATATTAAAATAATCTTCTGTTTATCTAAATTTTCATCACTAATCTTTTTTTCTTTCTAAAATGTAAATATAATTTTACTAGTGAAATAGTAGTCCAAGATAGCTTATCAATAATATACTGTTTTAATAAAGTACTATTGTTGTTTCAGAAATTAGATCAATTTCTAGAAAATGAAAACAAAATTTGGTCTCACAAAATCCTAATTCTTGGCCCTTCCACTTAACAGAACTGAGGCTTTTTAAAGCCAATTGATATGTCAAATTCGATACAAATACATCATTATGAAAGATGATGAGGCTCTGCTTTGTCATTCCATAACTTGTTAGAAATGATTTACTTATTTATTAGAAAATCAGAGCATCAGAGAGAAAGAAATAGAGTGAGAGAAGGAGAGAAAAACAAAGAAGTGGAGTAGGGGGTGCTTCTTTTCACTAGTTTACTCCACAGGTGACTGAAACAGACAGGGCTGGGGCAGACCAAAGCAGGATCCAGGAACTCTACCCAGATCTCCCACATGAGTGACAGGGGCATAGGCACTGGGGCCATCACCTGCTAACTTCCCATACACCATAACAGGAAACTGCATGGGAAGCAAAACAGTAGGTATTCCAATAGGCTCTCTGACATGGGATGCAGGTGCTATATTTGTCAGCTTAATCTGCAGTAGATAAGCTTCCCATCTAACATCTTTTGCTTATTAATTCTACTAGACAGTGCTTGATTCAAGCAGAGAGCACAATTGTATTTCTTCTACTCTACTGAGAATCCATGTATGGTATCAAAATATAGTGTTTGTTTTTACTGGTAGCACCTCCTCCAAAAGCAGTTAAAGGACAGGCATTTGGCACAGTGCTTGAGACACTGCTTTGGATGCCTGTATTCCATATCACAGTGCTTGGATTCATGTGCTGACACCACTTCTGAGTCCAGCTTCCTGCTAATGTGCATTATGAGAGGTAGCTGGTAAAGGCTAAGGTACTTGGGTCCTTACCATCCACAAGGGAGATGCTGGTTGGGTTCCCAGCTGCTGTATTCAGCCTAGCCCAGGACCATCTATTGCTATCTGCGGAATGAGCTAGCAAATGGATCTCTCTTCTCATCTCTGTCTTTCTCTCCTCTCTCTTTCAAAGAAACAAAAATAACTAACATTTAAAAATCATTTGAAAAGTATAACTCATAGAAAATAATATCATAAGTAAGAACAATTTTAAGAGTGAAACTGAATTTCCAAAGAGGTAAGCCAAATAAGTAAACTGCTAACTGGAAGCACAAATTAAAAATAGAAGGGCCTTTTGCAATGCATAATATATTATTTTTAAATGAATTCAGTTTCCCATATAAAGATACATCAGGTTGTATAATACCAAACTTGAATCTAGGAGGGATGCACAAGATGAATGTTTGACAGGCAATGGAAATCCATGTGATTATGTGAACAGAGACTGTTGACCAGCTACAATTATTGAAGAGAGCAGCTGACAATGGCTTAGAGTCGTATTTCCAAAAATTGCAAGGTATGTAAAATATTTTTTCCTAAAAACAAGAAGTAAAAATAGGTCTGGGTTATGGCATAGTGGGTAAAGCACTGCCTGCAATACAAGCATCCCATATGGGTGATGGTTCTTGTCTTAGGTGCTCCACTTCCCAGTGGCTTCCTACTAATGGCCTAGGAAAGCGGTCAAAGATGCTCCAAGTGTTTGCGACCCTGGCACACACATGGAGACCTGGAAAATGCTTCTGGCTCCTGGCTTCAGCCTGGCCCAGCGCTGGCCATTGTGGGCATCTGGGGAATGAACAACGAGGTGGAAGATTCTCTCGAATTCTGACTTTCAAAATAAATAATTTTTTTAAAAAAGTAAAAATAAGCACAATACAATAATGCATCAATTAAAAAGTGTTACAAAATCAAAAACAAAGAATATATTTAATATAGAAGGTGAAGACCAAATTTGATTATTTTTGGACATGAAAATCTTCAATATAACCAAAATAGGCACAAAGAAAGCAAGTATAACTATTCAAGCACATACAGTTAGAAAACACATGACATACTATTCTTAGTTTCATTGACTACAGTGTAGAACATGTTCAGATATTTACTTTAGGGTTTTAAAAACCAAAGAATAAAAGTAAGGTGATACTAGAAAAAAGTATTAAAAAATAACAAAAGTGGAGGGGATTGTAGCACAGAGGACTAAGCTGTCACTTGGAATGCTTGAATCCTAGGCTTGAGTCTGAGCTCCTCCATTTGTGACCCAGCTTTTTGCTAATGTTCCTGAAAAAGCAGGAAAAGATGGTGCAAGTATTTGTATCACTGCCACTCACATGGAAGAGCCACATAGAGCTCTTGGTTCTTGTCTTCAGCTTAGACCAGTCCTAGCTATTGCAACTGTTTGAGGAGTAAATCAGTGGCTGGAGATCTCTCTGTCAGTCTCTCCAATGAATATGTAAATAAATCTCTAAAAATGATAATGGTGATTATATATTGATGATTAAATTATGAATAATTTGATGATGTCCTTTTAATTTTTTTTAGGATAACTGATATGTTGTTTGTAATGTCAAAGAGTATATTGTATATTTTGGAAAAGTAACTAAGGGAACATTTTTTTAAGACTTATTTATTTATTTGAAAGATTTCTTTATTTATTTAGATTCATTCATTTATTTAAAAGATTGAGTTACAGAGAGAAAGGAAAAGGAGCGAAGAGCAATCTTCCACCTGTTGGTTCACTCCCCAAATAGCTGCAGAGGCCAGGGCTGGGCCTGGCCAGAGCCGGGAGCCAGATGCTTCTTCCAGGTCTCTCACGTGGATGGCAGGAGTCCAAGCACTTGGACCATATTTCACTGCTTTTCCTAGGCCATTAGCAGGGAACTGGATTAAAAGTAGAGCAGCTAGGCCTGGTACCTGTCTCCATATGGAATGCAGGTGGCAGCTCACCCTATTATACAACAATAGTCCTGAAAATTCTTATTTAGCTAAGTCCCTGTCAGCTTTTTGAATCAAAATGTAAATGACATTTCTTACAAAAATCCTCCAAGAAAAAGGTAAACATTAATCTGATGGCACACTTTGTTCTAGTGCTAAATGCTGAGAAAATGTCAATAGAACTCTGGAAATCCAGAGAAAAAAATTAAAGTTTAACTTATTCAAGTCAGTCTTTGTGTATATGAAAGTCAATTGTTCTGAGAAGTTAAGTTAGTGGATGAGGGCAATTGTAATCAACACTCAAAACATACTTTGAGCTAAAGATACTTGAGACACAGTGGACACAGGAAAGTCTCTCCACCATCCTTCTTCCTGCACAGAAGCAGAGTATAAATTTCCCTTGATGAGTGCTTCTTTCCCCTTTCCTCTACTAAGAGGCGTAAAACAAGCTGTTAACACTGGAGACTGAAAGTTGATACTCAGTTGTCCCTGTACAAACAACCCTTACTAAAACAACCCATATTCCACTCGTTTCTCTTATGTATTTATCTTTTCTCAACTTACTCCAGAAAGCCATAACCTCTTTTCTCTGTCTTCTCATTTCACTCCCAATTTAATGGGCTTGGATTAAACAGTATGTTATCGCCCAATTCTAGATTCCTTTGAGGGGCCTACGTTAGGGCACTGCAGACTGAGCCATGGCTTGTGACACTGATGTCCCATTTCAGAGTCCAATCCAGCTCCTGGCTACTGCATGCAGAGAAGCAACAGATGATGGCAAAGTGCTTGGGCCCCTGTCACACATGGGAGACCTGGTTGGAGTTCCAAGCTCCTGGCTTCAGTCTGGCTCAGACCTGCCTTTGCAGCCATTTAGGAAGTGAACCAGAAGATGAAGATTGAAGACTTCTCTCTCTCTCTCTCCCCTCTCTTCCTTTTGCATAAATAAATAAATCTTTTTAAAACAATGCCATTAGAGTTATGTATCACTGAGTTCTCTGTATTTTTGTTCTGTTAGTCTGTAATTTATTGGTTTGACTTGTAGGTCTCAACCACTGAAATAGAGTGATGGAAGGGTTACTTTCTCCTATATTCATGGGTTTTGAGTTAGACCAGACCTGTATCAATTTCCAAACCTACTGCCTATGGGCCTTGTAAGTTTGGGAAACTAATAAAGCCTTTCACACTCAGTTTCCTTATCTGAAAGTGGATATTATAATAACTAAAAAGATTGTTGGAAGAATTAATAGAGATAATGTTTTTTAACATAGTCCTTATTATGGAGCAGGCATTTAATTAATTTTAACATTTATTACTTTGTTTGAAAGCAAGAAAAGTCTATTCTTTATCAATGACGTGGAAAAAATACTATCAGTTAAAAAAATGAAGTCAACCTTAAGCACATAGAGAAGTTAATTAATGTTAGATCCTAAGAACGAGGAAATTGCATTATACAGTAGCAGTGATTCTCATTGAAATCAATTTTAGGTGTTCCATAAATATTGTTAAATGAATAAATTAATTGCTGGTTGAAAACAGCTATAATATATGAAGTGGAGAATGTCCTTCTAAGATATTTAAAATGGTCTAAGTATTACTGTAGAAATCATTTAGTTGGTTAGAAAAGATCGATTTTCCTTTTCTCTTCTTAAAGGATGTTGTACATGTAGCCATAGTTAAGAAGGATCTGGATAGTTTAGTCAATCAACATATTTTTATTTACTCATTATCATTGTCTCAGTACCTGCTGGGTAAAACAATATAGATCAATCAGAAAAAAAGGGAAGATTTTGTTTGTTTGATTGTTTTTATTTTCATTGGGAGAATTGGTTTTTCTCCATCCTCCTAGAGATGAACAAAGAAGTACCCAAGTCAAGCATTCAATTTGGAGGATTCAGAGCAGATAAATGAAATCAAGCCTTTTGTTGATGATACCATAAACCTGCTAATATACATAGAAGCTGAAATACTCCTGAACTTACTAGTATGTGAGATGCTCCTTGATTTGCTAATGAAAAAAAAATTGAAGTTTTGTGCTGACAAAATAAAGATAAATATTCTATAACAGTAATATGGTTCTTAAAAACTTAGATAATCAAATATTATTAAAATATCTTAAAAAACCTCATTTAAGAGAAAGTGTTGATCAAACATAACTGGTGAATCTTGGGATATTTTTAAAGTTGGTATTCTTATATAAAATTTATAGACTTATAGATGATTTAAAAACTTAAAGAATCAGATACCATGCCTATTACACAAACTCTCCAAAATCATGATCAAAAAAGGATATGTGCTGGGGTTGACGCTGTGGCGTAGTGGTGAAGCCGCACCTGCAGTGGTAGCATCCCGTCCCACTTCTGATCCAGCTCTCTGCTATGACCTGGGAAAGAAGTAGAAGATGCCCCAAGTCCTTAGGCCCCTGTACCCACATGGGAGACCAAGAAGAAGCTCTTGGCCCCTGGCTTCAGTTCAGCACAGCACCGGCCATTGTGGTTAACTGGGGACTGAACCAGCAGATGGAGGACCTCTCTCTCTCTCTCTGTCTGCCTCTCCTTCTCTCTCTGTAAATCGGACTTTCAAATAAAATAAATAAATCTTTTTTTTAAAAAAAGGGATATGTGCCAAAAATTTTGTGAAATCAGCAGTCCCCTAAAATACAAAACTATCAAATTCACTTTCCTCTAAAGTCGAAGCTAAGCTCACTTACAAACAAAGGTCTAAAAACCCAAATAAGATGATAATGTATTAAATCAATATCACATTAAACATGAGTAAATAGAACACTTTAAGACAATCCAATATTGGAGTGTCTAAGGCTCAACTCTTGAATCTGGCTCTTGATTCCAGCTTCCTATTAATGTGGACCTTGGGAAACAGCTGTGATAGCTCAAATAGTTGTCATCCTTGAGGAATATCAGGACTGGGTTTCCAAATCTGGTTTTGGCCTTAGTCACTGCTCATTGTAGGCATTTGGGGTGTATTTAAAAACTGAGATCTCTCTTTCCTTTCTCTCACTCTCTATCTCTTTCTCTTTCTCTTTGCCTCCCTCTCAGCCTCTCAAATAAATAAGTTTCAATTAGAAAATAAAAATGAACAAATGTATTATATTATAGATATTAAATATGGTTGAATATTTTCTTTAATTCCTGGGAAAATCTCAGTCACCTTTATAACCCCATTCTAGCTCTAGGCATGAAGATGATTTCATCTGTCAACATAAGTAACTGTTTCAGAAGATTATGGTAAAGCAAGAAAATACCCACAATTTGTTTAAAAATACAATTCTCAAACCTGCCCTTGGAAGTGCTAATTTAATAGTTCTGGTAAAATATGTTATGCGCATTTTTAACAATTAACCTAGACAATTTTGATGAAGATTCATGGCATAAGATGAATATGCTTGTCTGAAATAGGAAGAAAACATTTCATACCAGTCTATTATCTCCTTCTATGACAGGCTGTTAGAATTTTTTAACAAAACAATAGAAAAATATTGAGAGTAATACATAGGAAAAAATGGTGTCACCTAGATTTACATCAAGAAACATCTAAATGAAATTTTATAGACATAATTATAGAAAGGATGGTGGGAGGTAAAGAAAGAGAGAAAGAGAGAGACAGAATATAACACCACTAAAAATAATTCAGATACTCTGACTCAAAAAGTCCAAGAGGGAGATGAAACTGCATAGAGAGAACATAGTGTTCAGGCATATAGAAGATTTTAGATTTGGGTCCAAGAAAAAAGATGTATATATAATATATACTTTTTTAGGATAAGTAAATAGATTCAGACATTTGAGGAAATTTGGAAACATCTTAGAGACAGGTTTTTATCATCTAGTCAAAAGATGCAAAACACTGACTCTGCACTATACATGGTTGTGGAGAAAAAATGCAAAAAAATTTGCATATGTGTATATACAAATATTAACACATTAAAATCAATTTTACCAAGGCATAATGTACTTAGGTTAAATAAAATGCATTGTAAATGCCCTTTTCATAAATATTGGCAAAGGCACACACCTGTCCAACTATCACTATGATCAAGATAAAGCAAATTTCCATCATCCTGAAGAATAACTTTTTTGGCCTTTCCCTGTCAACCACACATCCTTGTAGGAGCCCACACAATAGATAATTTCCTAAATGTATTGGATTTTTATTTTCTAGAGATTCCTGGAAATCAAATAAAACATATTTAAAAATAAAGTGATGGTATTAGAAGAAATCAAAACTCTCATGAAATACAAACAAATCTTTTATTCTGAGCATCATGGTGTATATTACATGACACAATATGAATGCTTAAAATTCAGGAGTGGAAATGTGAACCATCCTATGTATTATAAACAGAAATGAATTTTATATATGAGATTATAAATTTACAAACTTGTTGGAAAGGAAGAAGGCACAAGTTCTAGCTTAATCTGATTTTAGTGTTTCTTAAAAAAATAAATTATTCTCCCCCTCAAGTTTCCCAGTTCTAAAACCAGCCAAGTTGTTCTGGGTCTGAGAATAATAGCACAGATATAGCGGACTCCAGGCAAAGAGGACACCAAAGCTGGCAACTGAGAGTCATACAAAGAAGCCAGGTCTACTTTCCCTGTTTCTTGGGAGACAAAAAGCTGCTTAATATATTATTAATAGGATTTCATGCAGAAAATAATAACTTCCTTCAGCAGCAGTAATGTCTGCAGCTGTTATAAGATGGTATTTCCCTTATAAATACCTTAAAAATACCTAGATGTATATGCAAGTAAATTTGTAGGTCTTTTTTTCTACCACTGCTGTGTTGAGAAAGGGTGAGCAGTGGGAGTGATGGAGTGGGAATAGGAATGATAGAAAAATATGCAGCAAATCTAACATTTCAAATCCTTCCCATTAAATATGTGTTCCATGTTATAGCCTCAAAGAATGCCCCTAGAACATCCAAAGTGATCTCTAGTTAGAGAATACCACTGGTTTATAATGCAAACTGGTAATGATGGTGACATTTGTAAAAAAATTTGCTTGATTTTCCTTAGTATTATATACACGAATCTGATGTTGTATTATACCTTTTTTACCCTATGAAACAAAAAAATGGGGCAAATGAAAGATAAGAAATCGAGAGAAATGAAATGTCCAATGTGATAAATGAAGTAAGTCATAGAATAACCCTTGTTGCAGCTGTTGAAAAATAAATTAGGACTCCAACAAGGAATCTCAGTGGTTCCTGGCCTAAAATAAACAAAATAAAGATGGGCTTGTAGAAGACAAATAGAGCCTTGCCTAATTAGGAATGTTACAGTCTTCTCAGCAAAATCAAAATGTGAAGGAATATTTATTTTTCTGGTGTTCCATTGGAGGGAGAAAGAGAAAGCTTTGATCATCAAAAATAGTTCATACTATCATGTCAAAAACACTATTTTGGTATTTTGTTATTCAATGTTGGCTAAAAGTAACACATTTAGTTGTTATAAGTTAAAATTGTGAGCTTTTTTTTCTTTCCTTTTTCCCATGCTAATAAGTACTGCAAATGATGTTGGTTGATTTGCCAGAATTCCATGGAGAGAAACTTCCACATGAGAAACTGATGCAGATGGGAAAAGTGAAATTGAGTAAGGAGAAATAACCTACCCAACTAATAATGCCAGAAGCATTGCCAAGAGACATACCACAGTCTCTTTCTATTTAAATTTTTGCTATTTTCAAATATTGTTTAGTTCTGCTCCAGAAATGAATGCACAGAATGTTTGAAAATCAAGTGAGTTTTATGTTTAGAAGTTTTAATAAAATGTTGAAAATTCTTATGCAATAAAATGAGGTCTTTTTCTTCTCTATCTTATGGCTACTCTTTAAATTACTCTTTGGATAATTTTAGTAGTTTGTTGTTAAAATTCCAAATGTATTGAATACTTAATATTTGATCAATTTATTTAGTAATTTGTATGAATACCTCAAAATTTTAAAAATGTATCTGTTATGAGGGCCTCATTTAACCAAAGAATTTTACAGGGAAATAATCAGGACCAAAACATAATTTAGTGGCTTATGAAAGGACATAGATCTTAGTAATGATAAAATTAAGACAAGAAGTCATCATTCTTCCTTTGTGCTAAAAGGTGTATTTCATCCTTTTCACTACTTATCCAAGTATTAAGACTCAGAATCTTCCTGCGTGTAATACTAGCTTATGAATACTGAAGACTTTTTTTCTAATAAGAATATATGAATTTCTTCTTGGCCAGCATATAAATAGAATGAATTTATATGCATTCACCTTTCAGTGTCCATAGGAGATTGACTCTAAGACTCCTGAAAGTGTCAATATCTGTAGATATTCAATATGAAATGCCATGGTATTTGCATATATCCTCCACACTTCCTCCCATATATATTAAATCATCTTGGTATTACTTACGATACTGAATAAAATGGATGTTCAGTGTAAATAGTTGTTATGCTGTATATAACAGGGAGTAATTAAAAGTACATGTGAAGTTCAGACACAATTTAAAAATATTTTCAGTAGATGGTTGGTTGAATTCAGAGATGTAGACCCCATGGATGCACAAGACTGACTGTAAATACACAAACAGACATTAACTTTTTGTTTTTGTAAACATGTAAACATGCAATAAAAATAAAAGTTAACTGACGTTCTATCCCTTTCAATAAAAGGTGATAGTGTAATTATGTTTTATTTTTCAATCAATGCATATATTTCAGCAAAAGAGGACTTAAGTAAAAGAAGTAAGATATCAACCCCAGCCTATTTAATCATAAAACGGTTTGATAAAGGATATTAGAGGGCACATGGAATCCCCATCACAGCTAAGAAGAACCAGAAATGGAGGCTTCACAGCCACCAAAGAGTATCAGAAATTAAACCACAGAGTTATTCCCACGGAAATGTGGTTGCTATTCTATGTAAGATTGAAATCATTATTTTATTGCTAATATCATTAATTCTTGGCCTAAAACTACATAACTAAAATATAATTTCTAAAAGCTGAATACAGCAAGTTCTATGCTGGAGCAAACACTTTGATGTCTCTTTAAATGCCAGCAACTGATTGAAGGTAAGATGGCATAGCTGAACTCTCACTGCAAAGGAGGACAAGGAAGTGAACACAGGTTCTCAGTAATAAAACAGACTCATGCAGAGGGACGTCCTGAAACACTGAGGGTAGATATGGCTATTCCACAGACGTGGTAATCTGAAATGGAGATGATGACTAATACTTACCTGTGAGGGGCATGGAGAAGCCATTGGCGTGTTAGTGACCTGGCAAAAAACTACTTCATGTAAAAAGTTCTAGAGAGTGAAGAAAACGAGATCCTGTAGGGAGTAGGTAAAAATGTGACAACATAAACTCAGAACAAAGAACTGGAAACGTGTTCAAATATCTTAGAGATTAAAAACAATATATATATAAAACACATATAAAATATATACATATTTTTCATGATATTCCTAAATTGCACTGTTAGTAAATATATATTAGACCAATATATAAACTATGTGGTTGATTACTTGAAGCCTATTGATAATTGAAAATAATAAAAAATAACAAAGAAAATGAAATATCATAAAAATTACAAAATATCATAGGAAAAAAAGGTGGGTGCTTTTGTCATCCACCTTCCATTAGCAAAGAGAAATTCAAAACATATAAAAAGAAGAAAGTTAAGCAAAGTATGAAAGTGAGAGAAAAAAAGCTAAACTGTGGAAGTCCCTGATTTTCAATCAAGGTCATATGCAAAAGAACTATCCTCCACCCATAAAAATAAAAGACAACTTCTCCCAAAAGATAACAAATGTACACCACCTCATGCTAATACTGATTCCCTTAAAAATGGTACCTGCATTCAAAGTTTACTTATAAATGGACTTTGGAGAAGACACAAGTGACCAAGAATGGAGAAATAGACTTGTTTCTGCTGATAGTTCATAACTGAAATATGTATAGGTAGGTAAGATTGCATAAACTAAAGTAATTGAGTGACAATCTCTCAGGAAGAGGGAAAGTTGCATTGCTATTTCTTAAAGTTATTACTCAATTTAAACAATGAAGATCATAGTAATATATTACAATCTCTGTATTATTAAGATTAACAAAAATGGGAAGCACCTAATTTCTACCTTTTGAGTATAATAAAATCACAGTATTTGACCCAAGAAAAATAAACTCCTTTTTAAACATAACATTGGTGCATAATTTAATAAATGCTAAAAAGTATCCTTTCTGATTATAGAACAGATACTTTTAATGCCATTGAAAATGGTTGTCTGGGGCCGGCCCTGTGGCATAGCAGGTAAAGTCGCCACCTGCAGTGCCAGCATCCCACACGGGCACTGGTTCAAGTTCCAGCTACTCCACTTCCAATCCAGCTCTGCTGTATCCTGGGAAATCAATAGAAGATGGTCCAAGTCCTTGGGCCCCTGGACCCCCATGGGAAGACCTGGAGGAAGATCCTGGCTCCTGGCTTCAGGTCGGTGCAGCTCCAGCTGTTGTGGCCAGCTGGGGAGTGAACCAGCAAATGGAAGTCCTCTCTCTGCCTTTCCTTCTCTCTCTGTGTAACTCTGACTTTCAAATAAATAAATATTTTTTTTAAAAAAGAAAATGGTTGTCCGAAAAATAATTCTGGAAACAGCTGTGAATTTTATATTAAGTAGAAATTTGAGTCAGTAAAAGCAGACTTCTGGAGTCCAACTATGAGACAAAAATGAATACTGAATATAGATGAATGTAAAAAAGTTGTCTTGGGGTATAAAAATAGTTTGCAAAGGGAAAAAACAGACAATGTTAATTTTAATAGTGTTTAATCCATTTTCACAGATGCTTTTATACAACTACTCATCAATTACAAGTGATATATCTGCACAGATATCTTTATTCAAAAGATAAAAGTAACTTTAATAATTCCATCAAAGTGTCCCCTCAAAATTCATGAAAAAGAAGTTCATTGTATTTTATATTCTAATATAGCAGAAACTACACTGGGTGAAAAAACGAGAAGGTCACATCACTGACTGCAGAAGGCACAATGACATCATTCACAAATGAAAAATAGGAGGTCAAAGGTACACCAAGAAAATGGATTATAATGGACTTAGAAATTTCAGATTAAAAAAAAAGAATGTTTATATTTAGTCAAAACACTCCTGAAGAGCAAGATTAATAAATAATAGAGATGGAACCATTTATTTTCTTCATTTCTAAAACTTGTTAAAAATGAAAACAAAACTGAGAGAAACAAAAGAAGATACTGAATACCAGGTGGTCTGAAGTGAATCTTTGAACATGAAAGAAGAAAATCGAACATAGTTCTCTTGTTCACTAAGAGCAAAAAGCATTAAAGTGAGCACATCAACACTAATGACGGGGAAGAGGAAACCTTTCACTGTACTGGCAATTGAAACACTGGTTCACAATGGACACTGGAACAAAGGAAATCACAGGAGTTAACAATTACTGTAAGATTAAGGATATGCAAACCAAAATATGTATTTATTATTCATCACATGAACATTTTAAATAGCTCCTTCTGCTGCCCTCTTGGTGGTGGTGGTGGTGTTTTAATACTTGAAGCTCAAATATGAAAATTCTTACATGCTGAAAAGGGAAAGTACAAAACTGAATATTGAATCAAAAACCCTATTTTGATGTTCTTGCTAGTGGACATAATAGGAAAAATATGTTTTGTGTGAGTTGTCCTTAGTTTCCAAAGCTTGTAATATCTTTGCAACTTTCTTCAAATCGAAGTTAAGCCTGACATGTTTAAGTGTTCAAAATGCTGAGGGGTAACATCCTGTAGCTTTAGCATAGCCTGTCTCACAGTCTTCTACAAGATCCAGCTCTGTCTCTTTTGTATTGTTAACTGTATAAAATATGATCTAAACTATCCCAAATAATTTGTTATATTATCCTCCTTAAATGACAAGAGTTGCTCTAATCTTACTATATAGGAATCCATTGCTATCAATTTCTGGACACTTTAAAACACTCAAAATCTATGGTGAGAAATACTTGGGGACAATGTTATTATTAGAAATTATAGGACAGAGACAGATAGTAGAGGAATTTTGATTAATTAAAAATATTAAAGAATCCATTTATACCTTTTTAAAAAGGTATATTTATTTATTTGAAAGGTAGAGTTACAGAGAGGCAGAAGTAGAGACATAGAGAGAGGTCTTCCATCAACTA
This sequence comes from Sylvilagus floridanus, assembly GCA_949820135.1. Classification (NCBI taxonomy): domain Eukaryota; kingdom Metazoa; phylum Chordata; class Mammalia; order Lagomorpha; family Leporidae; genus Sylvilagus; species Sylvilagus floridanus. The sequence goes on from OX463225.1 coordinate 96,390,636, forward strand.
ATTCACCCCTCACATGTCCACAAATGCCAGAACTGGGCAGATCCATAGCTGGTAGCCTGGAGCTTCTTCTAGGTCTCCCACATGAGTGTAGGGGCTCACGGACTTGGACCATCTTCAGCTGCTTTCCCAGACACATTAGCAAGGAGCTGGATAGGAAGTGGAGCAGCCAGATCATGAACTGGAGCTTATATTTGATGCCAGCACGGCAGGTGGCGGCGTTACCCGCTATGCCATAACACCACCCCCATCATTTATACTTTTAAGTTAAATTCACAAATACTCATTTTTAAGAGATATCAAGACAATATATAAATTCAATCTACAGAAGAGGCCATTTTTCTCACTGGAATTCTGTCAGGATTGAGTTGTAGTTTAACGTTGTCCATACAGCACATCATTCCATTTGAAATATATAAATCAAAAATAAAAATGAAATTAAATTGAGTGCTGATAAAATTGAATTTATCTTAACTTTGCCTAAATAGTGTGTCCCCACAAAGAAATGATAAACGTTTGAGGAGGTTGATTGTAAAGCCCAATTTGAGCATTATACCACGTATACAGATGTCAAAACCTCACCTTATAGCCCATAAATATGTACAGTTTTTGTGCCCATTTAATTAAAAAGTCGCAATTATTTTATTTGACCTAAGCAAAGATTACAGTAGAAACATTAAACTGAAAAAAATATTCTTAATGACCTTTTTCTCTGTACTTTAAGATTGCATGTTCAGGACTAACTATAGAGCAGCTGTAAGACTTCTGCAACTGATTCTCATACAGTTGCAAGATCCAGCTTAAATAAATAGTTTCCCAAATCACAATCTCAGAGCAAAGGAATTTACAATTCTATACACTGAAATAAAAATGAATACTAGGGAAAATCACATTATTTCATCAAATTAGAATTTCCATTAGTTTGATTAAGAAATACTTTAGATAGAAATCCTTAACCCTATCTTCAATGTGAAAATGAACAAAAATATAGGATCAACAAAATCCATAGATTCTTGAGATTTAAGCACCAGCTTCATAACAACGTAGGAAGGGAGATTATTTTCAGGGCCCATTAAAATTTATATTTGGTTATACATATATGTGTAGAATAAACATTATAGTGTTGACCTTTAAAAAAATGTCTGTTGTTATTTATTGTTGCTGATGCAGATGGTCTTCCAGAATGGAACCTAGAATCCATAAAGTTGGAATATAATTGTAAAAGATATAAAATGAAAAATCACTATTAAGTAGGAAGATTTAAAAATACATTGAAAATATGAACAAGGAATAATCAATTCAAAGAAAAGCAGTCTTTTTTGTTTTATTGATTTGAAAGGTAGACAGAAAAAGAGAGATAAATCCAAAGAGATCCCCCCTGTACTGATTCACTTTCCAAATGCCTGCTGTGTCTGGGACTGGGCCAGGTTCAAGGCCAGCTGTGGGAACTCAAGCTAGGTTCCTCACATGAGTGTCAGGAAACCAGCTACTTGAGTTATCACTTTCTGACTCTCAGATCTACATTAACAGAAAGCTGGATTCAGGAGCTGAGGCAGGGACTCAAGCCCAGGCACTCTGATGTGGGATGCAGGAGTCCCAGTTGGCAAAAAATTGCTCAAACACCTGTCCTGGAACAAAATTTCATGAAATCATGAAAGTATTTGCCAACTAAAAATTTATTAAGGTCATACAAACCAAACCAATATTAAAACATCACTACTTGTCCACTATAAAAACAAAGATAACCTACTGGAGAAAATATAACTCAAAGTGGTTTTTGAAAACAGTTTGTCAGCAATTGTCAGAATGTAAAGAGCATATTCTCTTAAATGCAAAAAAAATTTAGCCTTTTATTATTACAAGAATTTAATAAATAGTTATGTCTTCCACAGAAAGCATAACTTCTTCAAAATTTATGTGAAAAAAGATAAAAATTGAAGGCTCTTTGTATGTGTGCATTCCATTGGATTAAAAATATGAGTATTTTTAATTTAATATGGTTTTGTTGTGACTGCGTGAGCGTTATGGACCCTTGAGACATCTTTATATACATTTACACAGGAGATTGTTTTAAATAACCAAATTCGAAATAAGTTCTATGGTATGTAGATATTTAATAGGCATGAATTTCAAACTCAAAACCAAATTAAATTTAAATGCTGAAATGTAAAATAATATATAACTTGCTAATAAATAAGGATTAAAAACCAAAATATTACATGCAACAATTAATTAGAACATTACATTACTCAATTAACATTGGGATCTTGTAATAAAATTGAAAAAAATACAGTAAATGCTTTTAAAAAGAAAAGACTCATAAACCAGTTTTCTGAATTTAGGCTTGCATGTAGAGTTCAATCTCAGATTGAATGTTACGGGAAACTGAGGCAAACTGAAAAGGAGTTTATATTGTTTGACAGAATCATGTTTTGATATCTTCTTTCACATTATTTTCCTCAGATTTAGGAAACATTGCACAGCGTTAACTAAGTTAAACCGAGATGAGTTTATTGACTGTGTGTCAAAATGTAAAATAAAAAATCATTTTTGAATGTCAAATGGTCTTTCAGTTCTCCACCTTGAGATTCATGTCTCTATTCTTTCTCCGTATTTCATGTCTGCTTGTTCTTTCAACCCCCTTGGAGTGTAGCCAGACACTGCGGCCCACAGTGTGAATATGCCTGCTATATTCCTGTTTGATCTTCTTCTCTTGATCTGTCAGTTTCTTTGTGGGCTGCCTACTTGTCAAATCATTTTTATTCTTCAAAACTTTATACGTATTTTTAAATAAGCTGTGTGGATCTCAGGACATTTGATGAATTTTTCAAAAGTTAATCACACCAAAATAGCATTCACACTGCTGCTTATGTGTTTAATATTGTGAGGAAAAAAATATATATTTACTCAACTGCAACCATTATATGCAAAGTACTCAAATTATAGGTTAAAGAAAGCTGTCTGTGACACTCTTTCAAATAGTAAAATAAGAGAGTTTAAGAAACGAGCAAAAAAAAAAAAAACAATTTGTAAGCATAGAAAAGGAGGAACTCCTTTGAGTATTTAGCTAAGAATGCAAAAAGCAAATTCAACACATATTATTTAATAGATTATTCTGGCAGGGTGTAAAAAAATCTTAATTCTTATGCTGTCTGATTACTGAGCAGTCCTAATTCATTTCACCCAGACGAAAATGTATGCCTTGACCTTAGAGAGGCTTTCATTTATTAAAAAGAAGATACCATATATCAGAAATGTTTTACAAAATCTGGCACTTGTCATATGGGAGAAAATGACCTTTAGCTCTGTGGCTCAGCCAACCTGAGGCATGAGGTAATTGTCTAGAAATGGAATACCTGTTGTGTCTTGGAGCTTAAATCCATTCACTTCAATGTTTCCATAAAGTTATAACAAAAATATACTCATCAACTGGAAGAAATTTATTTTTAAGAATGTACTCAGCAGATTATCAATAACATTACTCTTGAGAAATTATATTCAGAAAGAGAAAGCCATCCTAGGATTAAAAAAATACAGAATTCTATGACATAGACCAGAATAATCCATCTTAACCAAAGCTAGTAAAGGTCAGATAAAAGAGAATTTAAGTAAACTGTACACTTTTATAAGATATTGTTAAGGTCAACCTCAAGTTAATATTTTTTTGTCCTGGAGTAGTAATAGAAATAAAGGGCATGAATGTCTAGGAAAGATAAATAAAAATATATTTTTTTTTTTTTTTACAGGCAGAGTGGACAGTGAGAGAGAGACAGAGAGAAAGGTCTTCCTTTTGCCGTTGGTTCACCCTCCAATGGCCGCCGCGGTTGGTGCGCTGCGGCTGGCGCACCGCACTCGTCCGATGGCAGGAGCTAGGAGCCAGGTGCTTTTCCTGGTCTCCCCATGGGGTGCAGGGCCCAAGCACCTGGGCCATCCTCCACTGCACTCCCGGGCCACAGCAGAGGGCTGGCCTGGAAGAGGGGCAACCGGGACAGAATCCGGTGCCCCGACCGGGACTAGAACCCGGTGTGCCAGCGCCGCAAGGCGGAGGATTAGCCTGTTGAGCCACGGCGCCGGCCAAATAAAAATATTTTTATCATAATTAAGAATACAATTTATTTTCTTTCTCAAAGATATTTACCATTGAGAGTTTAATCTCATTCTTCCAGATATTTAGGTTACTACAATTACTTCAAAACAATAAAGATAATGAGTAGCAGATTTGCAAACCACTTCTATAAAGATATAAGAGACTCATAACCCCAAACCAACACACATGAGGAAAAGCTGTAAAAGTTACTGAAAAGCAAGCAGATGTGTGTAAAGATAATGAAAGAAGATGCATGCAACTGTAGATTTCAGATATAATTAGCACAGGATATATTATCTAAAGTAATGATACTTCATAAGAGGTAAAAGCAAAAAATCAGAAGTATATTTGAAACAATGAGAAAGGTATCTGAGAGCTGATTAGAGGAAATACTCTGAACTTCATACAAAATGTATGCAGAACTAACTTTCATGGCAGTTGTCATTCAGAGAAGAAGCATGGAAAAGGAGAGTAAATCACTGGCCAGCGCTGCAGCTCTATAGGCTAATCCTCCACCTGAGGCGCCGGCACCCCAGGTTCTAGTACTGGTCGGGGGGCTGGATTCTGTCCCAGTTGCCCCTCTTGCAGCCCAACTCTCTGCTGTGGCCCGGGAGTACAGTGGAGGATGGCCCAAGTGCTTGGGCCCTGCTCCTGCGTGGGAGACCAGGAGGAAGCACCTGGCTCCTGGCTTCGGATCAGCACGGTGCACTGGCCACAGCGGGCATTGGAGGGTGAACCAACGGTAAAAGGAAAACCTTTCTCTCTGTCTCTCTCATTGTCCACTCTGCCTGTCAAAAAAAAAAAAAAAAAAAAGGATAGCAAATCACTGTTAGACCAACAACTGCTGATCTGTGTTATTTGGAGGCAACTATTAAATAACTATCTGCCCCTACACAGTCGACATTCCCAAACAACAAGAGCAAGGCACACACACACACACCCCAAAGAGACTGTATGAAACTTCACGTTAATTGGCTTAAATTAGCAAATCAGTTTTGGTTCGAGATTGCTGTGTTTCTTCTTTGAAATAATTAGCCTTATCTACATTTTTTCCTATACTGTTTCCTTACATTAGTATGATCTCATTCAGTCATGTATTTTTTTAATATCATTTATGGTGCAATGCTTCTCACTTTATATCTAGCTATTATCTCTCTCTGGAAATGAACTGTTATATCCAAGTGTTTGGTTCATCAGTGAAAATCAAAAGTACATCCCACATTTAACATGTCCTAAAGCAAGCTCATTTCCCTTCTGTAAAACCTCATCCATTCCAGCATTTCTCTTATCAGGAAATAACTACCTTTTTCCACTTACAACAAAAACTTTGACTAATTCTTAACATCCTTTTCTCTCACCTTCATTTCATCATAAAAGCCTGCAAGCTCTATGTTAATAAAGTATTCAGTATTCAATTTTTCTCATGACATCAGCCAATAATAGGAAATTTGCAATATTAATGTTTCTTTCTTCCTTTCTTGCCTCTCAAAAATATTTTTCACAACTAGCACTAAAGAGCTTTAAAAATATACTTCTAAACATCTTATTCTTGTTCTTAAAATTTTCCAATAGCTTTTCTTCCAATTAATAATAAACCTGAAAGTCCTGACATAGATTTATACATCCCAACATAATCTTTCTCATCATTAACTGCATGCCTTCCTCTCCTAACGTGCTGCCACTTGAGAGTATTTGTCTATCAAAAGTTGTTTCTTGGAATGAGCATAGTTGTACAATAGGTTAACTGCCACTTGGGACACCTGCATACCATGTCAGTGTGCTGAGGATAAAGTTCAACCTCTACTCCCAATCCACCATCTCCTAATGTGTATCCTAGGAAGGTGGCAGATAATGACTCAAGTACTTGACATCCTGGCATTTATGGGAGAAACTTGGATGAAATTCTTGGCTCTTAGCTTCAGCCTGTCCTAGCTAAGACTGAGGTTGGCCCTTGGGACTGAACCAGAGCATTGAAGAGCTCCATTTCAGTCTCTCTCTCCTTCTCTCTCTTATTTTTTCTCTCTCTCTTTTTCTGTCACTTGCTCTGCTTTTAGAATAAATTAAAATAAATAAATAAACATTAAAATTAAAAAGTTGTTTCTCTACTATTTTGAAGCTTCTATGCAATGTTTAAACACTTTCATAATTGTTTTCTTTATTTATAATACTTTTCTCACAGACATATATAGTATTAACACTTTTTAAAAAATGGCAGCAATATTTCTCAAAATAATTTTCCAGGGAGCTCTTCCCTAAAGACTTGTTAAGAAAATCAATAGTACCTTTCACTCTCTAAATCTACTGTTCTTTATTTCCCTACATAGAATTAACACAATCTCACCTATGTTTAATTGTTTGTTTTCTTGTTTTTCTCTCCTTAATCAAGTAATAAGATCCATGAAAGAATTTTTTTCATTCTTTGTTTTATGTATTCCCAGTTTCTCACAACACATAGTGAAGATTTATTTCCTATAAGGAATTTGTTCATGTGACAATGATGAGAGGACTTCTGGGCTGCTTTGTGTAAGCCGAGGACACCAGAAAAGTGATGGTATAATTTAGTCCAAATCTGAAGGCCTGGGACCCAGAAAAACCAATGGTGTTGATGCAGCCCAGGGGCAGAAGATGAAATGAGACATCCCTGTCCAGTAACAAGGCAGGAAAAAACACTATGCATGCATCCTCCTTCATTTTGTTCTATTCAGGCCTTCATTGGATCGGATGATGTCCATCCACATACAGAGGTCAAGCTATTTCACTGAGTACCCATTCCAACGCTAATCCCATTCCAAAACATCTCCACAGGCATACATAGTAACAATGTTTAAATGGACTTGTACAATACAGACAAATTAAGCACAAAATTAATTATGACATATCCATCTCCAACAACATGAAATTCATACAAGTCTTCTTAAACCATATTTAATCTTCAAATAAAGACAGTAACAAACACATAGCTCAGCCTAGTAAAATATCCTCAGTGCAACTGAAACGCACCATCAGCTTACTCAGAGGAGGAGACCGTCCTTGACTCATGTATACTCTACTTCTTGATCTCTAAAACTTAAAAGATAATGTAAAATTAATATAAAGATATTTAAATGCTATGATATAAACTCAGTACACCTTATGCTACATGAAAAAATGATGAAAGATGAGAAAGTAATGATGTATTATCATTGTTATATGTATCATAAATTATATAGAGATTTATAGATATATAAATGATGGATCTCAGATCAATACTGCAGTAGGAAAGAAAACAGTGATTTCCTTTCTATATCTCAGAAACAGATGAATTTATCACAGATCGTATTCCTAACCTTTTTCTATCCTGTATTCCTGCTGGCCTTCAGCAAGCACCTCATCTAGGCAATTGTCAGTACTTGGTGGAGTGATCTAAATTTGAAATTCTGGAATCATTTAGCCACCAAAGTCCTGCCTATTTTACATTGTTGGTTTCTATTTATCTTAATCAAAAGGCATAGTAAAATAAGAGACCCTATAAGGAATCCTATGAATTCTAATATACCCTTCCTTACAACCCCTGTGAAATCATAGGCCAATGTACATTCATTAGCTGGGATAAATCACACCACCTAGCACAATAACTCCTTTCACAAGGAGCCTAAGTGGTCAAGTGGCACTTCTAATGTCCATTAAAATAGAATTATTATTGGGTCTGCTGATTGAAAAATTTCTTTCTCTGGAACTATGACCTTGAGGTCAGCAGAGCATGAAGTCATAGAAATGGGAGCAAACATATTGCAAATGGATCACTAGGGGTAATGATAAGCGGTGCCTTTCTAGTTTTCTCCTTTTGTTTCCTGGACCTGAAACACCACTTGTTTAAGCTTACAGCAGCCCTCTATCATTCTCTGAGATACATCTGTTTCCTTCCCTGGCAAGTCCTTCCCTGACAAACAGAATAATTGAATGGGGACATCATGGCAATCAATATTTCTGTCTCTTTAGAGTCCATAGTGGAAGCCTTAATCTCTGAAATCCCTCCAGACAAGTAGTATTCCTTGTGCTTTATGATATTTCTAGGAGACATCATTGTAGCAACTTTCTTTTGAATTTTCCCATAATAATGGCTCTTGCTCCAAATGAAAACAAACCAATGTAAGGATTATGGCAGCTACTGAGCATACCCAAACAAATTATGCCTTGGCGAACTGGGAAAACACCATAGGATGAGCTTTGTGGTCTGCTGGACTCACCGAGGGAAAGGCTTGAACTAAAACTGCATTCATCTGTCTGACTTGCATAAGGCCAAACTCTAATTGGAAACCAACAGCAGTATTTGGGCTGTTCTAAAATTAATGTAAGTAATATAAATTCAGAGTCAATGTTCAGTAGTTCCCAAAAGGTTTGGTTCCTTCATCCCAATTCTCAGGTGTTTCTCCTGTGTTCAATGTTTGAGAAAACTGGGAGAAAATCACCAGTATAATTTTTTAATAGTGCACCAAGGTCTTTTCTTAAGGGGACCTTGCCTACCTTTCACCCATGAAATTCTATGTCAGTAAACCAACTCAAGTCAGGAAACAGGTTAAAAGGCCTTGATCCCAAGATTTTAAGATTCAGGTTAGATTTTGTTTATTTCACCTAAAACCTTCTACATATATATCAAATTTGAAAAATGGTAGGCTTTCTATTCATTTTACTTTTAGAAGCACTGTGATCACTTAGCCAATAAGAAAGTTCGATGTGTTCCAATTGCTGGGACTGATTTAGGATGCCTGGATTCCATATTGGAGACCTGGGTTCAAGTTCTGGCTTTGTTTACAATTCCAGATTTCTGTTAATGTACATCCTGAGAGGCAATAGGTGATAGGTCAGTGGATGGGTCAATGCTACACATGTGGGAGACTTGAATTAACTTCTAGACTGTCAGCTTTGACCTGACCAAGACCCAGTTGTTGCAGTATTTGGGGTCTGAACCAGTGGATGGGAAATATTTCTCTCTCTCTCTCTCTCTCTCTGTCTCTCTCTGTCTCTCTCTCTCTCTCTCCTTCTGTCCCTCATCTATATACATATTTGTCTCTTTATATAGATCTATATATGTAACCCATATAAATTAAATAAATAAAAATTTTAATTAAAATAATCATATGTAATTGTAGATGTTAAAGATTTCAATGCATGGGGTCAGTGCTATAGCACAATGGGTTAAACCAGTGCCTGCAGTGCTGACATCCCATATGGGTGCAAGTTCCAGTCTTAGCTGCTCCACTTTCAACTCAACTCTCTGCTAAAGTGTCTGGGCAATCAATGGAAGACTGTACAAGTATCTAGGCCCCTGAACCTGCTTTTGGGAGACCCAGATGAAATTCCTGGCTCCTGCAACCTGACTCTGGCCTGGCCCAGCCCAGGCTGATAGAGTCACTGAGGACTGAGCCAGCAGATAGAAGATTTGTCTCTGTCTTTTCTCTCTCTGCCTTTCAATAAAATATAAATCTTTAAAAAAAGATTCTCATATGCATAAAGAAAGGGATTTCAAAATGGTAAGAAAATGCATATTGTGAAAAAATATGCATAAATATCTTTTATTTCAATTTTCCATGGACTTAAAATTATTCTCATAGAATCTTTAATGTGTGTCTCCATGAATATATTTATTGCAGAACTGCATACTCCTAGAACATATTTAACAAAGCTTTGTTCTGTATACCCATACTCCAATAAAAAATTTCAAAGTTGAATCATTGATAAAATTTTAAAACCAAATCATATTGAGCTGTATTTATAATCAGCTTGTTAAATTCATCTAAATACGTATCAGGATCCAAAGACTATTGCAATATTATTCCAGATGTATAAATTATATCTGCTTCAATGTGGAAATTTATATATATTCTTTAAAAATTAATATTTATGTTCTTTCAAGTAGTTATTTCACCCCAGACTCATAAAGCAAAATGTGTGATTGTAAGTTTAGTGATATGGTTTAAAACATTTCCTTATCTGCTCACAATGTTACCAAGTGAGAATTAATCACTGCATATAAATCAATGAATATAATTTATTTTATATACATTCAATAAATATAATCTATTTTATATAAATTCATAGCTATAGTCATTGATTTCTTTCATTTATATTGCTATTGTTTGCTCTATTGAAATCATGCAAGAGTTTCATCCCTCAAATTATACATTAATAATCCAAACCTTAAAAATGAGAATGATGCTTCTCATTCTTAAGGGGAGTTTTCTACATAAATTATTGGAAACATTTTAAATGATAGATACATTGCATCTCTCCATTTTTCTTCTTTACATTCATGTATAGATATATGGATATTTATATTGTATTTTTAATTAAAATCCAATTATTTTCTATTTATGTTATTGTTCAAAATGTTTTGGCTATGAAAATATAAACCACAGGTATGTACTTGTGTTTTAGCTAAGTATGTCTACATATAACTGTATTAGTCAGATTTTCATCAGTATAACTAAAAATACCTGGGAAGCCCCTTAGGAAGGAAGATTAATTTAAGCTCCCAGCTTTTAGGCTCACAGTCTAAAATCAGAAACTCAGGGATCATGCTCTTTCTTCAAGTCCATGTGCCTGTCTTTATAAAGTGTCATGATGTAATCATGGAGCTCCACCCTACCACCCTAATTCAATCCAACCCTCCCATTCCTGTAGACCTTACATTCAACATCATAATTTGATCAGGTCTTCACTCTTAATCCTTTAACTCTTAACATTAATCCATTAAACATGAACATAAGACTTGGAGTGAAGTCCTCAATACATTCATCTTTGAAAGGAACCCTCTTCTCCAAACTATAACATTCCTCCCTTGGCCCCAAAAGTGCACGCCCATTCACAATGCAAATCACATTCATTTTATCCCAAGAAAGTTCCAAATTCAAAATTCTCTAATATTCCTTAAAAGTCCAAAGTTCAAAGTCTCATCTGAGTCTCAAGGTAAATTTCCTTGGCTGTGAATCCCTGTATAATCAAAAGTGAGTTACAAACTTCAAGACACAGCGGCAGAATAAGCACAAGGTCAATATTCCCACTAGGAAAGAGTGATGTAGGAAGATTGACAAGATTACCTGGACCAAAACAAGACCAAAAACTAGCAGGGCAAACATTAAATCCTAAAGCTCCATGTGCAGCCTCATGGGCACTTGTAGTGAGGGTTAATCCCAAAAAGATTGGGAAGATCTGCCCATACTGCTTCAGTATTCTGTGCTTCCTTCAGAGGTTGGCATCTCTTCTTTGTAGTTCTACTAGTCATTAACCAGGTGAGAACCAGCAGAAATACTGACCCCGCATTTCCACTTGGCTTGGCGTTGTGTAGGAGCTCCACAGCTGTCACCAATCTTTCTCTGTGGCCTTAGATTGTCCAAAAACATCCTTTGAAATCAAGCCTGTCTCCGTTGCTCTGATATTCGCTTCTCTATATGCTGTACTTGATGTCTGCAGCTTTCCCAAACTTCCTGCCATGCTACCTATAATTTTCTACAGCAGGAGTCTCACACAGCTGAGAGCTCCGTGTTTCTGGCTCCCACATAGCAGTTTCATTCCCACAACTTCAATATTCACTGCGCTATGCAAGGATTCCAGTCCTTCAGCATACCTCTGCCTGGTCTGTCAGGTTTTCTTTTGAAATCTCAGCAAAATCTGCCACAATCCTATAACTCTTGTGTTCTGTACACCTGCAAAACTAGCATCGCATCAATAATACCACCAGCAGGTGTCATGCCTGTGCTCATTTAGACCGTGGCTTGAGCAGTTCTGGAGCACACTACTGGCAAGCCAGAATCTGGAGCTGATCTTGGGAAAGCAAGATACCCTAGGGCTCTTTCCTGAAAGGATTCTTCCTTGGGAGATCTTTGAAAGAAGCTTTCACTTCTTTTTTTTTTTTTTTTTTTGCTTTTATTTAAAGAATATAAATTTCCAAGGTACAGCTTGTGGATTCCAATGGCTCCTCCCCCCCACAACTTCCCTCCCTCCCGCCACCCTCCCCTCTCCCGCTCCCTCTCCCCTTCTGTTCACATCAAGATTTATTTTCAATTCTCTTTATACACAGCAGATCAGTTTATAACATATTATGTAAAGATTTTAACAGTTTGCCCTCACATAGAGGCACAAACTGAAATTATTGTTGGAGTACTAGTTATAGTATTGATTCTTCACTTCTAAAGAGACTCTGATGGGAGGGACTGCCTGATAGATCTATGACATGCCTTCAGGATATGTCTCCTATTGTTTTGCACATTTAAGCGTACCTCCCTTTTACTTGAACTAATTTCTTTGGGAAGCAGTTTTTCCACCTCTCCTTTCCCTAATGAATCTTTCCGATATTCTTCCCCACAAATTCTCTAAATCCTTCTGCTCTGCTTCCTTTTGTTTCTTGTTCTCACTGTAAAACTTACTGACAAGAGCCAATAATTTCATACTACACCTTGAACTTTTTTTTTTTTTTAAGATTTTGTTTATTTATTTGAGCGGTAGAGTTACAGATAGGGAGAGGAAGAGACACAGCAAAGGTCCTCCATCCACTGGTTCACTCACTCCCCAAATGGCCACAATGGCTAAAGCTGGGCAGATCTGAAACCAGGAGCCAGGAGCTTCTTCAGATCTCCCATGAGGGTGCAGGGGCCCAAGCACTTGGCCCATCTTCCATTGCTTTCCCAAGACATGGCAGAGAGCTGGGTCAGAAGTGGAGCAGCCATTCTCGATCCACCTCCCTTATAGGATACAAGCATCGAAAGCTGAGTCAAATTGTTAAATCAACATCAGGAGTCACTGTGTACTTACGTCTCATGTGTGATCTGTCCTTAATGTGTTGTCCAATGTGAAGTAATGCTATAACTAGTACTGAAACAGTATTTTACACTTTGTGTTTCTGTGTGGGTGGAAACTGATGAAATCTTTACTTAGTATATACTGAATTGATCTTCTGTATATAAAGATAATTGAAAATGAAAAAAAAATCTTGGTGTTAAATTGGAAATTGCATAGAAAATTAATCAATTTTTAAAAAAATATGTCATGTAGGATCTCTGTCCTTAATGTGCTATACATTGTGAATTAATACTATAACTAGTACTCCAACAATATTTTTCACTTTGTGTCTCTATGTGAGGGCAAATTGTTGAAATCATTATGTAATATGTACTAAACTGATCTTCTGTTATATAAAGAGAATTGAAAATGAATCTTGATGTGAATGGAAGGGGAGAGGGAGCGGGAAAGGGGAGGGTTGCGGGTGGGAGGGAAGTTGGGGGGGAAGCCATTGTAATCTATAAGCTGTATTTTGGAAATTTATATTCTTTAAATAAAAGCTTTATAAAGAAAATAAAGAAAGAAAGCTGAGTCTTAGCCCACTGTGCCACAGTGCCAGTGAAGTAGGCAGCCATACAGGCTAAAATTGATTAGATTTGTGACCTGGAAGACCACACCCTCTCCACGCCCCTGTGCCTCTAGGGCGCATGGCCTTTGGGTCTCAGTCTTCCTGGACTAAGTACTCTTCCATGCGCCTGGAGGCACAGGGCTGCAGCAAGCCTCCTCCTGGCAAGAGGCCAGGGAAAAGAGAAGGGCCAGGCCACCCCGTGTCCAGGCTTTTAACCCACTTCCAAAGGGGAGTGGTTAATTAACCTGATTGGCTGGTGGGCACCCAGGTGTGGCCAGGTAGGGAGATGAGGTTATACAGGGGCGTGGTGAAGGTATCAGGTAGGGTGTGAAGTCCAACAAACTAATCCAACATTTTTTAAGTTTAGCCTCAAATGGAGTCATAGGTTGTGGACACAGAAAAGGCAGGTTCTTTGTCACCATGTTACAAGGGTAGCCTTTAATTAATTAATTAATCAGTAGAATTATCATTTGTATACCCAGACCTCATAAGCAAATTCTTTTACAATCCACACGTCTACCAGCACTCACATCTTCTATGCCTTTATCAGAATCAGCCAAAGAGCTCAAATTTCAGCATTCTTGGTAGTTAATAAAAATGATACTACTTCTTGTACCAATATTTTGCTTTAGTCAAAAATTGACCAAGTTGAAGTCAGAGGCCTGAAAATCAGTTCAGCTCTCTGTTGTGGCCTGGGGAAGCAGTAGAGGATACCCAAGTCCTTGGGCCCCTGCACCCACGTGGGAGACCTGGAAGACGTTTCCGGCTCCTGTCTTTGGATTTTCACGACTCCAGCAGATCACTCTGGGGAGTGAACCAGCAGATGGAAGACCTCTTTCTTTGTCTTTGCCTCTCTCTGTATCTGTTTCAAATAAATAAAATAAATCTAAAAAAAAAAAAAGTTCATGTCTCTATATGAGTGGCAGGAACCCATTTCCTTTGGCAAAGCCTGCTGCACACTATTGTGTGCAGGAAGCTGGAAACAGAAACAGAGATAGACTAGAATCAAAGTACTGTAATATAGGATGTGGGCAAATTGTATCCTTCTTGCTGTGCAAAATTCCCATCTGTAAGATTGTCACAAAACACACCAGAGTAAGTGGGGGAAAACCCAGCAGATGGGAAGGAAGGGGCGAAGAAGGAAAAAGAGAGCAAGAGAGAGAGAGGAGAGAAGAGAGGAGAGAGAAGAGAGCGAGGGAGCGAGCCCAGAGAAGAGAGGAGCAAAGAGAGGGGAGCAAGAGTGAAGAGAGAAGAAGAACCAGGAACAGGTCCTTTTAAAACTTTGCTGGAGGGTGGGCAGGGAAGCGGGAGCAGCGAATCCCATTAGGATGAGGGTAGAGCTTGACAATGGTGGTTGGGCCATGTGCCCACCTGGCTTATAGCAATGGTGGTGGGGGCTAGAGCCTAGGATGGTGTCAGGGTGTAGATTGTGCCATAGATAAGACTGGGCCATTTTCCTAACACCATCCCTAGTTTTATGAGTTCTGACAAATGAACGATATCAGGTATTTACCAGTATAGTATCATGTAGGATAATTTAATAACTAAAATAGAACACAAAACCCTGTGCTTTAGTTATTAAATTTTGTCACCCAACTGTCAACCATTTATTTTTCATTCTCTCCATAATTTTCTGCTTTCCAGGATATCATACAATTATAATCATACTGTAGATAACCATTTTACCTTTGCTTCTTTCAGTTAGCAATTTATATGAAAGTTCAACAGTATCTTTCCATGACTTGATGGATCATGTATTATAATTATCATTGAATAATGCTATAATGTGGAAATGCCAATGTTTCTTTATGCTTTGTGCTACATTGAAGATTTATATTTTGTTTATTTCCATTTTTGGAGAATTACAAAAAAAATCCTCTGTTGTCATCACAGACAGCATTTTGTGTGCCTACAAATTTTAAAATCATGTGAGTATTACCTAAGAGTGCAACTAATACGTAAAACAAATGTGTTTTTATAGAAACTGCCATGCTCTTCCACAATGGCTGTATCATTTTGCATTACATAAGAAATGAATTAGAGCTCCTGTTGTTCTACATCCTTCCTATCATGAGGTATTTCTGGCAGTTTTTGTTTTGTTTTAGCAATTCAAGTAAGTTTGTAATAATACCTGTTTGTGGTTTAAATTTGCAATTCCATAATGACAAGTAATGCTCAGCAGCTTTTAATATGCTTAATTTCCTTTTGTATATATTCTTTGATGCAATATCTCTTCAGTTCTTTTATTCATGTTTATATTTTATTGCTGAATTTTCATACATTAGTACACATTCAGATATATCCTTTATCAGACATCGAAGTGTTTTCTGTGATTTATCATTTCATCCTCCAAATAGTGACATTTTAGAACAAAATATTTTATTTTTTAAAGATTATTTATTTTATTTAAAAGGAATAGTGACTGACAGGGAGAGAGAGAGGGAGAGAGAGAAAGAACAAGAGACATTTTCTTTATCCATCAGTTCACTTCCCCAAATTTCCATAACAACTGGGGCTGGACCAGGAGTCTGGAACTCTATCTAGGTCTCACGTGTACATGTCAGAAAATGAAGTACTTGGGCTATGATCTGCCATCTCCCAGGCACATTCAAAGGAAAATGAATCTGAAATATGGAGTAGCAAGGATGTGCATCAGGCACTTGATATGAAATGAAGGCATCAAAATGGCAGCTTTTGTAGTTTCAGCACACCCACCCCTAAATTTTAATATATCTGAAATATCATTGTTCATTTCATGAATTATACTATTGGTTTTCCTATTACAATCAAGTTAAAGGTCATCTAGATTTTTCCCTATGTTTTTTTTTCAGTTTTATGATTTTCAATTTTATAGTTAGATATGTGATTTATTTAGAGATAATTTTTGCAAGTCATAAGAGCTTAATCTAGATACACGTAATTCTGGTTCACTCCCCACATAGCCACAATAGCCTGCACTGGGCCATGCCAAAGTCAACGTCAGGAGCCTAGAGCTTCATCTGGCTCTCCCATGTGATGGCAAGGGCTCAAACATTTGGGCCATCTTCTTCTGCTTTTCTAGGCCATTAACAAGGAGTTGGATAGGAAGTGGAGCCACTGAGACACAAACTGGGGCCCATATGGCATGCCAGTCTTGCAGGCAGCGACTTTACCCATTGTGCTACAATGCTGGCCACAGGTGTAATCTATCGTGATGAATGTGCTATGTGAAATTGAGAGGAAAGTTTATTCTGCTTCTATTGTTTGAAGTATTCCATACACACCATTTAGGTTAAACTGATTAAAATCTGATAGCATCAAACATTATTACTTATTTCCTGCCTACTTGATGTATCAATTACCAAAAGAAGGATTATGATATTTTCAGCAGTAATAGAGGTAGTGTTTATTTCTCCTTTCATTTCTAGACCCACTTATTTTAATATCTATTTGTACACAAATATTAAGTATTATTACACTTTTGGGGGTTTGTTTTTGATTTGCTGCTGTTGGAATAAGAAGTGCCTAATTGTAAATTATTTCATGTTTATGTTGCTTGATGTTTTTTGAAACTTTTGTATCTCTGGTTTAATGCTTATCTTTAACCTTGGGTAATTTTAAGTCACTATTAATTCAAATATTTCTTTAATTTTCACCATCTTCTCTTTCTACTATTCAAATTACATATGCTACATACTGTGAAATTGTCTTATTTCTTTCAGATCTTCTTTTTCTTTTTCCTTTTCAAATTTTTTTCTTTGAATTTCAGTTTGAGAGTTCTATGGATATGTCTTCAAGCCAATGATTCTTTTTTTTAAGGATTTATTTTATTTACTTGAAAGGCAGAGTTACAGAGATGGGGTGGGGGTGGAGAGAGAGAGAGAGAGGAGATAGAAAAAATCTTGCATCTGCTGTTTCACTCCCCAAATGTCTGCAATGGCCAAGACTGAGCTAGATCGAAGTCATGAGCCAAGAGTTCCATCCAGGTCTCCCACATAGGTGGTAAGGGGCCCAAGGATTTGGATCATCTTCCAGCATCAGGGGCATTAGCAGGGAGAGTTGGATTGGAGGTGAAGCAGCTGGGACTCGCACCAGTGTCCAAATGGGATTCTGGTATTGCAGGCACTGCAGGTGGTGGCTCAACCCTTTGCACCACAACGTTGGCCCCAATTATTTCTTCAAATATGTATAGTCTACTGATGAGACAACCAAAATACTTCTTTTTAGTTCTTTTACAGTGTTTGACTTGTTATTGGTTATTTCTTTCAGTTATTATTTCAACCTTATATAGCTTGATCTACATTGGTTTTCTAGTAATGCATTTTATTTCCTTTTTCCATTGGAAACATTAACGTTTATCCTAGTCATTTTATATCTCCTGATTAATTGTTTCAAATTCTATGCCATATCTGACTTTAGTTCTGTTGCTTTATCTCCTCAAAATATATTTTCTCTTTTCATTTACCCTACTTTGTAATTTTTTTACTAGAAACCTCATATGGTGTATTCAATAATAGATATTGAGGTTAAAGGTATTTACTGTGAGCTTTTATATTAATATGTCTAGGAGATGAGCTGCTTTAATGTTTGCTGAAGATAATAATGTCAGAGACCTCAAATTCTTCCAATGTCCTCATTTTCATCTGCCCTATTATCTTTGGGCTGCTCTTGGTAGCTCTTTCAGGTGTAATCACACATGTTCTGAGTTCTTAGTGGGATTATTTCAGGGAAGAGAATATATTCCTTAATTTTATTAATAAATTTTAGTCTCTCAGCTGGCCTGTTTTCTTTGAATGTGATAATTGTAAATATTTGATAAAATTTTTCTTCGCACTACATCTGAGACAGGAGGGCCAGACAAGGAGTTGTTTGGGGTCAGGGCTTTATTCACATAGTGGAGTAAGACTCTAATGAGGCTTTGCTAAACTGAATTAAACCACATTAAAAAAACAATGAAGTTACTCTTCCCCCTCCCCATGCTATAACTAGAGGGGACCTTTCTTGTCTTTTCACTGTGAGTATCTGCTGAGGTCAAAGGAGATAAAATATACAAAGTGGAGAGCACCCTAAAATTGGTTCTAAAGAATTTCTTACTGCTGGTCTTGTTCAGGTTCAGGGCCCAGCAATTTGTCAAAGCTATCATGTAAGCATTCCCATTAGTTGATAGTTACACTGATTTGCACTCAGGTAAATGAAATATCAGCTGGCTCCAATGATTTGTATATTACTCAGCTCCATGGATTCCAAGCTGTTTTCACTGCAAGTTCAATTCATTGATGGGATCAAGGGAAGACTGATATCAATTTTTGTCAGCTTTTTTCTTATTGTGAGAACTAATGACTTTGAAGTTCTCTTCATATTACAGCTGAAACTAGTAGTCAATAGTTTTTAATAAAAAAGTATATTAAATAATAGCAATCACCTTAAAGTGTTTTCTATACTTCATTTGCTGCTTTGTATATTGATTATCCAAAACAAAACTCTAAGGCAGGCGGCATTACTTTACATTTCTTTACTGTCTTTTCAGGATTAAAGTTTATTATCACATTCCATTTTTAAAAATTTTCTGAAGGAAGTTTTAAAAATGGTAATTTCCAGTTCTATTGAATTGTGTAAAGAATGACATTTATATTACTTCTGTTTTATAGTATTTACTGATACTTTATTATGAGCTAATGTGTGACTCACCTGTGAATATTCCACATGTTATTGAAAAGGAGGTATACAGTATTTTTTTAACCAAGACACAGTATGGATATTTGTGCATATATCTACTTTATTGATTCTGTAATTTGAACATCTATCTTTTTCCTAACATTTACTTACTTGATTTATATTGGCCTAAAATGCATTAAATATCCTGTTATTTTTGCATTTTTTCTATGTTTACTGTATGGAAGGGAATTATAGCATAGATCATTATAGTATGTATTCTTTCCTGTTTACTTCTGAGTTTTAAGTTCCTGATACAAGTTTTCTAACTCTTAGGATTTCAAAAATATATATTTATTTGAGAATCAGAGGGAGAGAGAGAGAGACAGACAACCGCGATCTCCTTGTCCACTTCTTGAAGACCTGCAATGGCCAGGGCTGGATCCAAGTTCCATGCCAGGCACTAGGAAAGCAATCTAAGTCTCCCACATGAGAGCAGGGACCCAACTACTTGAATCTTCACCTGCTCCCGAGCAGAGTCTGCCAAGGGCGTGAAACTGAAATCAGCAACCAGAACCAGAAATTGAATTCAGGCACTGTAACATGGAATGTGAATATTAGCTGAATGCCATCCCTAAGTCTTGTGAGAGAGAGAGAGCAAGAGAGAGAGAGAGAGAGAGCGAGCGAGAGAGCGAGAGAGAGAGCGAGAGAGAGAGAGAGAGAGCCACCAGTTTACTACTTAAAAGTCTTCAAAAGGTTAGGCTGAAGCAGGATGAAACTAGGAGTTGGGAATTCAATCCAGGTCTCCTAGGTGCATGGCAGGAACCCAAGACTGTAGTTATTACCTACTGCTTCCCAGGAAGTAGACTTGATAGGGAAGCCAGGAATTGAAAACGGATACTCCAATGTGGGATGCAGATATCTCCAGAAGCATCTTAATTTCTGCCGCAGGCACCATTAATTTTTGACATGTTTAGATTCTCTGCTATTATTTTAATAAAACAAAGTGAAAGTTTTGAAATATATTTCATTTACTTCATGTTTCATATAGTTAATAAAATAAAGTTAAATATTTACTTAAGATTAAAATAATAAATGTGAACAAAATTAACACCATGCTTGTAAATCACATATTAATGGAACAATTTGTTCATAAATATGGTAGTTATATATTTATTATTATAACTATTATTAGCATAAAATTACAATATTTCTTCCACTGAATTTTTTTTTTTTACTTAATTCTGTTGTTTTTGATATTAATACTGGAAATGCTGATTCTATTCTACTCTTTACTAGAACATTGTTTCACTCAAGTGTCTAAATGTATGTTAACTCTAAGTATGGAATAATTATAACAGAAAAATTCCTTGCTACTGTGATTACATTCAGTGGAAAATTTCCTATTTCTTTATTATTTGTACTATACTTTTGGTTTTAGAATCGAAGTTTGGTGCAACTGTAAAGTCACTGCTTAATGTATATCATATGATATACATGGGTCCTGCTACTCACGTGAGATACCTAGATGGAGTTTCAGGTGCTGGTTTAATTCGACCCCAGCCCTAGCAGTTATGGGCATTTGGTGTATGAAGCAATGGCTGGAAGATCTCTGTCCATCTGTCTCTCTGTCTCTCTCATTCTCTACTTCCTATTTTTCAAATGACAATAAATAAATAATGTGTACTTCTTTTATTTTAATTTTTTCCACTATAAATGATATATGATCAATTGTTATTTTTAAACACAATATGGATGTGCTTATCATAAATAAACAGATCTAAAAATTTGTTGGATTAATTTTAAATATTTTCTACAATGTCACAAATCAAAAATTTTCTTGTTAGTTCTTACTTACTTACTTACTTACTATTTCTGCATGAATCCTTGCTTTTCATTTTAGAATGCTTTCTTCACTCTGAATGGATCAGTAAGAATTAAAAGTTGCCAACAACAAAAATGGAATCTGGCTAACTTAAGAAAATTCAATTATTGGAAGAAATCTACTCCTATACAAAATGAAAATACAGTGATATGCCAGCACTGGAAACAAGCAAGAAAGGAGGGAGAGCCAATAGGAACAGTGAGCCAAAGTCCTGTTAGAGGAACATCCTGTTTTGTGTAACCCAGTGGGCTCTGTGGTTAACAAGACTGTGGCATCACTTTTTAGCTAAAAATAATTACTCATGCCTCCTCTTATTTTTCACTCACTTCCTCAAAGCTTAAAATCTTGAACAGATGCATCTCTTTGACAGAGTCAAGGGACTGATATATCCACTAACAGTGTAGAAGTACCTGACACATTGTAGTTTGTGACTGATGGGGGTTTGTGATTCTAAGTGGCATAATTATGAATTCCCACAAAAATAGAAAGGATATTTTGGTTCTAGTTAGCAAAACATTGGCAAATGCCTACTACATTGAAAAATTATTTCACATGATTTTAACTGTTAATTTAAAATATATATACGTATATATATATCTATTTTATTTATTTATTTATTTATTTTTTGAAAGACAGAGTGGACAGTGAGAGAGAGAGAGACAGAGAGAAAGGTCTTCCTGCCATTGGTTCACCCTCCAATGGCCGGCGCGGCTGGGGCACTGCGGCTGGTGCACCGCATTGATCTGAGGGCAGGAGCCAGGTGCTTCTCCTGGTCTCCCATGGGGTGCAGGGCCCAAGCACTTGGGCCATCCTCCACTGCACTCCCGGGCCACAGCAGAGAGCTGGCCTGGAAGAGGGGCAACTGGGACAGAATCCGGCGCCCCGACTGGTACTAGAACCCGGTGTGCCGGCGCCGCTAGGTGGAGGATTAGCCTAGTGAGCCGCGGTGCTGGCCTATACGTATATATATCTATACACACATATATATGTAAGGATACCTTTGATATAAAATAAGGATACCTTTGATATAAAAATTGGTTCAAAAATTATAGCTTGGAATTTTTTTCTATTATACTGAAAACTCTATTTAGAAAAACACAAAAACAGCAAAAGGAGGGGAAGAAATGGACCATTAATGATACTATATGATTTTAGAGCTTTGTTATAAGATTAAAATACTTTGTATTTTCTTCTGAATCATTAATGATTCAGTTGTCATTAACAAATACTAATATAGCTATTATAAGCAACAACTTAATACAGGGAGTTCAATTAGTTAAAAATTATTGGATGGTTATAAGCATATACACTATGAGGGATCCCTAGAATGATAAACTCCGGAAAATCTATCACAACTGGGAAGCTAGAGAATCAAGAGATTAACATGTCAAATGTCAGTTCTATTGTTATACTTCCTGTATAATTATTTGTATATTAAGATGCTGTACAATTGTTGACTACAATAACATGCTGCCTGTTGTACTAGAAAATTGATTATGTTCACATGGGCAAAATAGATGTCTTTACTGCTATTGAAAATGTTTTTAGTTTGTTTTATGTAACTGTGACTTAACAAGAATTTTCTGTACTAGTTTGCTTGATATTGTAAATGCATTGTGTTTAAAACTGGTGTTAAAGGGGATAATTATTATGTTAATTTTGAATATAATAATGAATGATGTCTTCCAAATGTTTGATATTAAATATACATTTACAAGTAGGTATTTCTACCCTGGAAAGGAATAGCTGAGATTACTGTTCACTTTAGCTGAATATTAGAACATTTCAGAAAGTTTGCAGAAAAGTTAAAGATAAAGGTTACTTTGATGTAAAAATAATTTTGAAATCAATTGTTTGCATGCAAAGTTTTTAATGCATTTTCTATGAACTATTTCTGAAGATTCACCATACGCTTAGATTTCAAAAACTTTTACAGCAAAATAAATTTCTAATGTCACTTCCATAAACTTCTTGAAATATCTTCGTATTTAGAGTTTTAGATACATGGTTGTTTTATGTCAAGTATTTCTGAGAGTGACCAGTATGTGGCACAGCAGTTTAACCTGCCACTTACAAGGCCATATCCCATATTGAAATGCTAGCCTGTCATAGCCCCAGCTATTGAACCCATTTGAGGAGTGAATCTGCAGATGAAAGATCTCTTTCTCTCTCTCTGTGTCATTTTTCCTTTCAAATGAATACATATTTTTAAAAATCATCTCTAAGAAATGTTTTAAATGATATATTAAATAGTATTAGGACAGAAATTATTTTGCATTATAGTTAGCTATCTATGCACAGTATCCATATTTTTGAGAACCATAAAAGACTAAGTTTATCACTAAACATTTGTAGAACAAAATATATAGCCAGTTTTAAAAATTTTGATCTTCAACTATTACTATAAATTCCTAGCAGTTGACCCCTCATTCTGGCCAAAAATTCTGTCCTATGAAGTCAAATATTGTATCTTTGAATCATGCTTGCAATGAGATACTAATTAAATAAACAGCATATTTTAAGAGAAGTGTCACATTCGACAATTATTATCCTTACTTCATAATCAATCATTATCTTGTAAGGTACTTACCCGGGACAAACAGCAAAACCCTCACAAGTTACAGAAGTAAACATTCAATACAAGCTTCCAGCTGGTATTATTTCTCAATGAGAGTGATATGATTAATGAAGAGACTGAGAAAGATACAAACCCTCTCATCTTATTGTGAATTTACATTAGGGTTCTAAAGCTGACAATGGAAGGGTGAAGAACAAACAGACAAGAATATAAAGTATGACATAACTTAAGGGCAGAGTCATCACACTGGATTGACACTGCCTAGAATGGCTTTCAAGTCTGAAAAGGAAATCTGTTGGTGATTATATTTTACTTTCATATGACAGTACTATTCTGTGGGTTGTTATGCTGGTTACATGACTTAACACAAAGCATACAAATAAAAAGACTGCAAGTACCGACTGTACACAAGTGTGGCATCATCAGTCATTTGTACATTTTTCTTAACACATAAACCCTTAGCAAAGCCCATGAACTAAATAGGGGAGCTCCTGAGTGTCACTTCTACAGTGATGTGTGTTGTTGTAGAAGAAGATTGGATGGAAATTTTCTTTACTAGAGGATGCCAAAATTTATACTACTGGATCATGATAAACAACATAGAAAAGAACAGTGAAATTTTTAAAAAAATCTACATGCATGATTCCAAAAGGTATGAGAATGTGTGAAAGTCAAATTCCATTGTTCATACCTAGTGTTTACTCCAATTAACTACTATTTTATGATCCAAAGACAAATCTACTTCATGTACTCCAAAACTATCACACACACACACACACACACACACACACTCACACACACACAAATAATGGCAAATGTGAAAGTAGGAATGGATACTTTTGGTTTATTTCTAAAATCCATTTTTTGGGCCTGAACTTTTTACCATAGCCATATACAGGCACCCACACGAACACACGTACACGCCCACCCACCCATCCCCCCACCCACACACACACTGTCATTATTCCTGGAATAAGGAGCTTTGCCACATAATAATGATAGTCACTACAGTGAGGTTGAACCAGAAGATGTATAGAGAAAGCAGAAATGGGAATAAGGGACTTTCTGCTAGCAAGCCTAATAGTACGAATCAATATTGGGGATTACAAAGGCCTATGGACTAGAGCTGCATATAGAGACACTATAAAACATGTTAAAGAGAACATGGGAATTCCCCTAGAGAGCCTTCTTTTAAAGAAAGAAAAATCATAATGATTCCACTGTGGTTCAGCTTAGGAAATTAATAGAAGGAACATGGACTCCCGGGTCAGAAAAAAAATCCAATTCATCCTTACTAAATATTAGTTTTAAGTAGAATTTCCATTTCCCTCTCATAGAGGTATTCTTTAAAGATTCTGTAAGTCAACATACACAAATTGCCTCACTGAGTGCTCAATAAATGTGGTTTCTTTTCTCATTCAAAAAAGTAAATCTAATCATTGTTGTGATTTAGTTCATATCATATAATTTCACAAAAGAACAGCATGAGTGCTGCATAAATGCAATAGTATTATACTTGGACTCTATCAAATAAAGTATATCTGTCCCTAAAGAATTCATCTGTGACTGAAATTCTGAAAATAAATAAACTAAACCTTGCAACTTACACTCCTGTGATAGAATCTAAAAGATACTTGATCTTTGCTTCCAGTTCCTGGCACAGAGCCTTAAAAACTGAGTTTCCTGAGTGATGGGACTATCTGTAATCCTAATAATGTGACTCACGATAAAGCCCCTAGATATGTTTAGGATGGGTGTTGGTCACCAAAAGTGTAAACCACACAATCAGAGGACTGAAATGTCCCGTACGACCCTCCTCAGCCATGTAGCAATGGGAGGAGGGATGGAGATTCAGTTCATCCCATGGAGAATGATTTATTCAACCCTATCTGTATAGCAAAATCTCACTAAAAATATGAACGATGAAGCATGGAGAGATTCTTAGCTAGGAACGTTTGAGGTAGGCTTTTTCTGACGTCAGAAGTAGAGGAGTCCTGCTCGTCTCCCACCCAGAACTTGACATATTCGTCCATTCCATTTGTCTGATCTGGGTTGTATCCTTCGTAATAATCCTGTAATTGGAAAATGAAAAAAGAGTATTTTTGTGAGTTCTCTGGATCATTGTCACACATTTCCCAGGAAACTCCTGAATTCCAGCTAAGTGAGACAGATGTGTGACTTCTCATGACTGATATCTGAAGTAGGAACAATCTGGCTGGAGGACTGTGAAACCAACAACTTGTGTAGACTAACATTAACTCTGCCTGGTTAGTGTTAGAAGTTAAGGATTTAACATATGGGTTATGATTCAGAAATGATTTGAGTTATAGGACATTTAGTTAATGGAAGGCACTTGGTTTTAGTACATAGCTCTTCTATTTTTTCATTCATAAAGTAAATTTTAAAGTCGTCACAGATCATGAAAGCAACAGCAGTATATAATGCTTAAAAAATTTGACAAAGATTTAAAGCAGCAAATGGATACACACAGGCATTTCTCTCCTTTTTTGTATCTTTAAAGATTTTTAGATATTTTAGCTCCCACATACAACGAAGAACATGTGGTATTTGTCTTTCTGTATCTGACTTATTTCACTCAACATGATGGTCTACAGTTACAAGTATGTTTAGGCAAATGAATAACTTTCATTTTTCATAGCTGAATAATATTCCATTGTTTATATACATTTCTTTATTCATCTGATGATGGACAACTCAGTTGAATCCATGTTTTGGCTATTGTGAACAGTGATGCTATGACCAGGGCTGTGCAGGTATCTTTTTGATACAATATATTCATGTCTTTTGGGTATATATCCAGTAGTGGGTTTGCTGGATCATATGGCAAATCTACTTCTAGATTTTATGAAATCTCCATTCTGTTTTACGCAGTGACTAATACACATTCCCACCAACACTGTGTAAGGAATGTAGCTCTATTTTATATTATCATATACTAACTTCCTCCAACTTTAAGTCCTGTTCTTGCTCTCAATCTTTTCACTTGTCAATGTCCTGCTATCATCTTTGGATGACTTCTATATATAAATGAATAATCTTTCTTGATACCTCCTCAATGTTTTTTAAAAATTACTCCTATATATACCACAACTATTTCATTTACCTCAGCTATTCACTTCTTTGTCATCGCTAGAGACCACATTGCTACCCAAATAAGACATTTAGGAGTCCAGTTGTCTGAACAGAACCATATAGATCCTACCCTATACTTGGTAAAAGAGCTAGCATAAAACCATCCTTTTTATTCTGAAGTTTTTAAGAAAATTTGTATCTTTTATCTGAAGGGCAGAGATAGAAACGAAGATAGAAAGGGAGAGAGAAATCTTCCTTCTACTGATTCACTCCTCAAATGTCAAAGTCAGGATCTGAGTCTCCCATGTGAGTAACAGCAACACAACTATTTGAGACATTACCTGCGGCCTCCAAGGATGCACATATGTAGGAAGCTGGAATGGAGAGAGAAGCCAGGACTTGAATCCAGGCACTCAGAAATAAGATGAGGGAATCTCAAGTGAAATTTTACTCTCCATTCCAAATGTCTGCCCCTGCACTACAACCTATGATAGCTCCAATCAATTGATATATTCTTCTCTGAACCCACTAACCTTCTTAAATTTCATTTAATTTAATTTATAGTCATAGCCCAAAGTTAAAATTGTCTTGGAAAGATCCATTCACCTCCATTCTCATTCCAATACATTCCCATAATATATCCAAGTCTTAGATAGATGAGTTTATAACATTTTTTTCTATCTTACCGATAAATATTTATGAAGACAATAGTACAACTGGGTTTATAAGTTGTATGATTATACATTATGATTATAAACTAGTAACTGCCTTTGGACTTTTGGACACAGGTACTAGCCAGTAATTTAGTTATATATCATTACTGGAGCCCCCCTCTATACTCTCTGAACTTACTATTTCTTATTTTCTACACTATTTTATTATCAAGCACAACCAATACAAATGGATGGATTTGCTGAGATAATAGAAGACTTACCATTAATGAATCTCCAAATCCTTTTTATATTTGTGCTTAAATTCTCTCCTTCCTGTGTCAACAAAGAAACTATTCTCCTTCCAGCAAAAACAAAGAAGAAGCCCCTCATCTGTATTAGGAAACAAAACAAAAATAACATCTCCATTACAATGTGATATGTGTAATATAGGTTTTGCTGTTTATAGATATGGCTCAGTGTGTTGAACATAGTTATTAAAATTGCAGAGCACTCAAATAAACAAAGAATATGTTCACATTCCTCATGACTTTTCTGGTATTCTGTTGCTTTAAGGATTATATTTAAATAAAAGTTACCCACAGGATTCTTCCTTAGGCTCCTTTTCTTTGTGGATGCCCTATGGTTGGCACCTTCTGAATTCACTTATTCCTGCTATCACTGATACTCTCTGAAAGTTGTGAAATAACTCACACATAACTCCCAGTGCAACAGACTTGCACATCTGTCTACAGGATATCTCTCTTCACAGTTCTAACTTCTCTCTTTACCTTTTGTGAACACAGCAGATGTCCTAACAGTTACCACAGCTCAATGAAAGGTACCACCATCTGTTGGAACCATTTCTTACATACTATACTTTTCTATTTATCTTCCAGCCATTACAGGAGCGTGCATTATGTTTCCTTTTCTGTATCCTGGATGTTCTGGCATTTGGAGACCCTAAAGAAACAAGAAGAGACAGCCTCCTACCTTAGGCAGCTACTTCTTAATGATCCTAACATTTCTATAAGCATGCCTTTTATATACAAACTAGTCAATTCTGAGTCTGTAACCTCAGCTGCTTCTTCATCCAACTCACTGCTTGTTTATCCAAACCATGGCAATGGCAATATTTTCTAGCCTAATTCATCCAAAAGGCTGAATATGAGGAAGCTAAATACCTTCATAGCTCAAACTGCCTAGAATTATTCGAGCCAGGCAGTATGAAACTGGTTGCTCTGTCTGGCCTTTCCCATGGAAAACTGAATAAAGGCTCTGGCCTAGGCTTTCTCCTCTTTCCAGCTTCT
Organism: Sylvilagus floridanus; assembly: GCA_949820135.1. Lineage (NCBI taxonomy): Eukaryota > Metazoa > Chordata > Mammalia > Lagomorpha > Leporidae > Sylvilagus > Sylvilagus floridanus. The sequence goes on from OX463225.1 coordinate 96,419,249, forward strand.
GCTCAGACTGAAACATGGTGCTTTACCACGTTGTTCTGCAGTGTATGGCATACCCCTTCTCTAAAGAAATCAAATTAATAAAAATCCTTTTACAACTATATTTATCATATAGTCACCTATATATACTAATACCCCATGGACACATATGGGACATCATTTAGCCAATGATCACATATGAAAACTTGAGCATTGTCTATATTCCTTCTTTTCTTTTTATAAATATAATACAATTATAGAGAGGGGAGCTTCTTTCATTTAAAGAAAATAGACTTCATGCATTCTAATAGGTAGAGTTCTGGAAAGACAACCATACTTCCCTAACTCTACTGTCCTTATCCTTCTTCTTCCACCCTCCCTTCCCTCTCTTCAAAAATTTTTTCAAATATATGTTTTTAATCTATATTTATAGACATAATTCCCAATAATGATAATATTCAAAAAGTAAAATGTTGGAAGACCACAGTTCCACTGGAGTATAAATAAGTGCTAAAAATGGCAATCATATCTCCATGTGTCCATTTCATTCCTATACATTTTTTTGCATTCTACATTAACTGTCACATATTACATATATTATCTGTCATTTTGAGACTGGTTTATTTCACTAAGTATAACGATTTTCATTTGCATTTATTTTGTTGCAAAAGATAAGATTTCATTTTTTAGGGCTGTTCAGTGTTTCATAGTGCATGTACATCACATTTTTTTTTATCAAGTCTTTGGTTGATGGACATTTGGGTTAATCCCATATCTTGCCTATTGTGAATTGAGTTGCAAAAACAGGGGGTACAAATAACTTTTGTTCACTGATTCCATTTCATTGGGGTAAATTCCCTGGAGTCAAATATCTGGGTGAAATGGTAGATCTATTTTCAGATCTCTAAGGAATCTCCATACTGTCTTCTATAATGGTTGTATGAGTTTACATTCCCACCAACAATGGTTTAGGATATCTTTTACTCCACATCCTCACCAGAATTTGTTATCTTTTTAAATTTTTGGATGATAGCCATTCTAGCTGGGGTGAGGTGAAGCCTCATTATGGTTTTTAGTTGCATTTCTCTGTTGGCTGGTGATCCAGATCATTTTTTCATGTGTTTGTTAGCCACTTGTATTTTACCCTTTGAAAATTGCCTACTCATGTCCGTTTGCTTATTTCTAAACTGAATAGGTTTTTTTTGGTACTGTTGAGTTTTTTGAGCTTTTTATAGATCATGGTTATTAGTCCTTTACATAAATTACAAATATTTTCTCCCATTGTGTTGGTTCCTTCTTCATTTTTCTGAGTGTTTCCTTTGCAGTGTAGAAGCTTCTCAGCTTGATGTAATCCCATTTGTCTATTTTGACTTAGAATGTCTGTGCTTCTGGGTCTTTTCCAAGAAGCCTTTGCCTATATGAATGTCTCGCAGAGATTCCTCAGTGTTCTCCTTTAGTAATTTGATGATATCAGGTCATAAAATTAGATCTTGGATCCATTTTGTGTTGATCTTTGTAAAAGGTGTAAGGTGAGGGACTTTTTTCGTATATAAGCATATGAAGATGTGATTTTTCTAGCACCATTTGTTGAAGAGACTTATCTTTTCTCCAGGGATTGATTTTAACTCCTTTTTCAAAGCTAGTTGGTTGTGAATGTGCAGATTGATTTCTGGAGATTTTATTCTGCCTGTTCATCTATATGTCTAGGTTTGTACCTGAACCAGATTGTTTTGCTTATTTACTGCCCTTTAGTATGTCTTGAAATCTGATATTGTGATACATCCAGATATGTTTGTATTGTTTACGATCGCTTTAGCTATCCAGGGTCTCTTGTGGTTCCATGTGAATTTTAGCATGTTTTTTTTTCTAGACCAGAGAAGAATGTTGTTGGTATTTTGGTTGGGATAACATTGAGTCTCTAAATTGCTCTGGTTGATAGGGACATTTTGATGACATCAATTCTTCTAATACACAAATATGGAAGATTTTTTCCATTTTTTGTGTGTTTTCTACTATTTCTTCTTTAATCCATAAAAAGGACTCTCACAACAAAGAAATACTGGGGAACAGATGGCTTCACTGCTGAAATTTACCAAACTTTTAAAGAACTAATTGAATTCTTCTGAAAATACTCAAAACAATTTAAAAGGAAGAAATCCTCCCAAACAACTTCTATGGTCAGATTTACTTTAATTCCAAAACCAGAGAAAACATACAACAAAGAGAAAGAACTATAGACCAATATCCTATCATTTTAAGCTTTAAAAGTTCTCAACAAAATAATAGCTAATTGAACCCAACAACACAACAGAAAGATCATTCACCAAGACCAAGTGGGATTTATCTCCGATATTCAAGGATGATTCAACATACACAAATTAATGAATTTACATCACAGTAGCCAATTGATGAATAAAAGCAATATGATCATCTCAGCAGATATAGAGAAAGTATTTGATAAAATATAACGCCCATTTTTGATGAAAACTAAGCAAATTGGGTTTAGAAGGAACATTCCTTAACACAATCAAGGCAATATATGACAAACCCTCAGCCAGCATCATATTAAATGAGAAAAAGTAAGAAGCATTTCCACTAAGATCTGGAATCAAACAAGATGTCCATTTTCACCATTGCTATTCAATATTTTTCTGGAAATTTTAGCCACTGCCATTAGGAAAGGAAAAAAAAAATCATAGTGATACTAACTGGAAAGGAGGAAGTCAATTTATCCTTGTTGGTAGATGAAATGATTCTGTATATTGAGGACCAATAGATTCCGATAAGAGACTTTTGGTACTCAGAGTGAGGTAAAGTTGTAAGATATAACATCAACACATGGGGCCAGCACTGTGGCATAGCAGATAAAGCCACCGCCTGCAATGCCAGATTCCCATTTGGGTGCCAGTTCGAATCCAGGCTGCTGCACTTCCAACCCAGCTCTCTGCTATAGCCAGGGAAATCAGTAGAAAATGGTCTAAGTCCTTGGCCCCTTGTACCCACATGGGAGACCTGGAAGAAACTCCAGGCTCCTAGCTTCAGGTCGGCCCAGCTCCGGCCTTTGTGGCCATTTGGGGAGTGAATGGCTGGATGGAAGTCCTCTCTCTCCCTCTCTTTGCTTCTGCCTCTCTGTAACTCTGCATTTCAAATAAATAAACATTTAAAAAAAATCAACACACAAACATCAATAGTCTTTGTATACATGGAGAGTACTATGGCTAGTAAAGAGCTTGCAAGATCAGTCACATTCACAATAGCTGCAACAATTTTAAATGCCTTGTAATTAGTTTAACCAGGGTGTGAAAAATCTCTGAAATGAAAATTAAATAACATCCTTCTTGTCTTTTCTGTCTACTTCCTACATACTCACTGCAATTGCCTTCGCTCTGGCCAGCATCATATCTTCACTGAATTATACCAAGAACTAAACTGACGACTTTCTTGCTATTGTCCCTACCTAATCTATTCTTTGCCTTGAGTGAGGAAAGATGGCTTTAACACAAGCAAGATCACAAAATCTCTCAATAGCTTCTCATATCCTGAAAGATACAGTGCAAACTACTAAACATAACCAACAATAACCTCTATCATCTGGGATATTTTTTTCCAGACTTACCACAGTCTAGGCCCCCATATTCTCCTCGACATCCCTACTTGGAATCATACAGTGTTCTAAAGGCATTATGTTCTGCTTCACTTTCATACATTTTTCCATATACTTTAATTCTTTTTGCAGTAATCTACCTCGCCTCATCTAGCGAACACCTTGTTATCCCTTAGACCTCAGAATCCACTGTGAATGTTTTCTTATTCCTCACTCTGTTGATTGGTCTTATGATTCCTTAAAAGCACATCTATCTTAGCATTTCAGTCTTTTTTTTTTTTTTTATTGAAATCATCTTTTTACTTGTCTATATTCTTTACTGGCAATGAGAAACCTGTGGTCAGAATTTGAGTCTTAAGGACATAGTATATTACAGGACATCAAAAGCAGTGCTTGGCACACACTTGACATTTCATACTGTTCTGGATTTATTAATGGATTTTAATGTTCACATTTTGAAGCTGATCAACACTTTATTTAAATGGCACATTTCTGATAAATCTGCTTTTATTTTATTAAAATAATTGTCTTATATCTAAGACTATATCACCCATTTTATGTGTCTTCATATATGTGGATATATGTGGGTAGAGTTGGGGTGATTTAGACAAACAAAAATTTCTTTTATTAACTTGCTAATGCCCAATATGATTCCAGCATGAATTGCATTTTCTACTAATTTTTTCTGCTTGAGAACCTGGTTAATAATTAAGTATTATTAAGAGTTTAAAAACATATGCCTGAACAAGAATTTAGTTATTAACTCAATTCTCATGTGATAACTAACATTACATTTGTATATATATTGATAGTTGCCTCTTAACTGATGCTTAGTACTTCAAAAACTTTGACTTCTACTTTTTTTTTCCTGATATCAAGATTTTAAAGGAGAAGTCTCAATTTTTTTTTTTTATTTAAAGATTTTATTTATTTATGTGACCGGCAGAGTTACAGACAGTGAGAGAGAGAGAGAGAGAGAGAGAGAGAGAGAGAGACAAAGAGAAAGGTCTTCCCTCTGCTGGTTCACGCCCCAAGTGGTCGCAATGGCCGGAGCTGCGTCAATCCAAAGCCAGGAGCCAGGTACCTCATCCTGGTCTCCAATGTGGGTGCAGAGGCCCAAGCACTTGGGCCATCCTCCCCCGCCTTCACAGGCCACAGCAGTGAGCTGGATTGGAAGAGGAGCAACTGGGACTAGAACCGGCGCCCATATGAGATGTTGGCACCGGAGGCAGAAGATTAACCTAGTAAACCACAGCACAGGCTGCTCAATTTTTTTTTTTTTTTTGACAGGCAGAGTTAGATAGTGAGAGAGACAGAGAGAAAGGTCTTCCCTCCTCGGGTTCACCTCTCAAATGGCCGCTATGGCTGGAGCTACACCTATCGGAAGCCAGGAACCAGGTGCTTGTTCCTGGTCTCCCATGCAGGGGCTCAAGCACTCGGCCCATCCTGCACTGCCCTCCTGGGCCACAGCAGAGAGCTTGACTGGAAGAGGAGCAACCGGGACAGAATCCGGCACCCCAACCTGGCCTAGAACCTGGGGTACCGCGCCATATGTGGAGGATTAGCCTAGTGAGCCCTGGCACCAGCCATCAATTTGTTTTTAATGCAAAGTACACATTTGCATTTCATTGGTAGGCAGTTACTTTTTTCTGCATGATGTGACTTTCTCCAAATAATCCATATAGAATTCACAAATATCAAGTTTTAATTTAAGAAAATGAATATTTGCTTTCCCTCACAATGTATGGATTATTTCTCATGATATCAATACCAAAATTAGGGACATTCCAGGCATATAATACATAAAGTAAATGGACTCTTCCATTCATTTCTGTTTTTTTAGACATTTTTTTATTTGTATGTTAGAGTTAAAGAGAGAAAGGGAGAGAGAGAGAGAGAGAGAGAATCTTCCATCCACTGCTTAACCCCTCAGATATCTGCAATGGCTAGCTTTGGGCCAAGCTGAAGCCAGGGCCCAGGGTCTTCATCTGGTCTCCCAAGTGGGTAGCAGAGGTTGAAACACTCGGGCAGTGTTCCACTGCTTTCCCAGATGCATTAGCAAGAAGCTGGATCAGACGTGGAACTACCAGGACAGGAACCAGCACCCATGAGGGATGCTGGCATCACTACACCACAATGTAAACTCTGGCTTCTATTTTTTTAAGACATTATTTACTAATTTATTTGAAAGGCAGAATACAGAGAAAGAGAGGGCAAGACAAAGAGAGAGGTCTTCCATCCACTGGTGCATTCCCAAATGGCTACAACAGCCAGGTGTCTGGGTCAGGTCAAAACCAGTAACCAGGAACTCCATCTTAGTCTCATACCTAGGTGGCGGATGCCCAAGCACTTGGGCTATGATGGGCTACCTGCTCAGACACATTATCAGAAGAGGAGCAGTTGGGACTAGTCCTGCCACTAGGATATAGGATACCAGGATACCAAGTGGCACCAAAACACAACACACCATGGGCTCCTCATTTCAAAAAATATTTTATGTACTTCAAACTCTGAAGTAGAGGTACTAAGGATATCATTTTCACAGTGTAAAACTACAGATGCTTTGAGGAAGACAGATATAAAAAAGAAAATTTTAAACATAGCATAGCAATGTATAGTAGAGCCAAATTCAAATACTTTCAGAAAATGAGAAGAAAGGACTGCTTTGCCAGTAGAAGTTTTATTGATGTATTAAATAGTGGTCACTATCTTTTATTTATGGAAAATGGTTCTCAAATGTTTATAGAGTCTGAGAGAAGTTTTCTGAACATTGTAGTAATTTGAGTTTCTACTTTCCTGCACAGGCTTCTCAGTTCTTTGTTCTCACTATGTCTTAGCTTGAAAAATCATGTTTATTCTGCAAGTGAACTTTCCGGGTCTAAGTAAAAAAATTGCCAATAGTATCTTGATTATAAGACATATAAAAGACACAAGTTATAAAATACTAAGTTTTAAAAGGCATTTTATCAATTTTAGCTCATTTTTAGAATATTACAACCCAACCAGAAAAGCCAAAGTTTTATTCAAATTAAAATGCAATGTAATTGTGTGTTTTAAAAAATGTATTTCTAAACCTGAATTTTACTCTACTAATGGCATTTACTAAAATCCTTCTCTTGAATCATAGTTGTTGGAAGATAATTTTTTAAAGATCTCACCAAGATGAAGAATGGTGCTGAGTACTGTAAATCACATGTAGATATTGTCATGTGTCCATTTGTCTAGAAGACCTGCTACTGGTTGACAAGTTTTCTGTTTACTAATATGGATTAGCAAGACCCAAGTGAGTTGATAAATAGAGAAAATCTGGGGGTCCAGAATCTTATGGATCTAATTTAATCTTTTTGGTAAAGATTTATTTATTATTTACTTGAAAGTCAGTTACACAGAGAGAGAAGGAGAGGCAGAGAGAGAGAGGTCTTCCATCCGCTGGTTTACTCCCCAGATGGCTGCAACAGCCGGAGCTGCACAGAACCGGAGCCTGGAGCCAGGAGCCTCTTCCAGGTCTCCCACGCGGGTGCAGGGCCCAAGGACTTGGGCCATCTTCTACTGCTTTCCCAGGCCATAGCACAGAGCGGGATAGGAAGTGGAGCAGCTGGGACACAAACTGGCGCCCATACGGGATGCCGGGTCTGCAGGCAGCGGCTTTACCCACTATGCCACAACACCAGTCCCGGAGCTGACTTAATCTTTCAGTGTGTACTAAAACTTTCTGTTCTAGAAAACTTAGGTGCCTAAATCTAGTAAGAAACATTGGCAATAATAGGTAAAAAATAAACAAATAAAAGTAAGCCATTTATAATATCTTAAAATGTAGATAGAATAATCACAGAAATTGCTTTAACTATGTTCAACTATATTATTTTTTAATGTAGCAAATAAACTAGATCTTTAGAAACCAAATGACAACAAACAACTGTAATTGTAAGAGAATATAAAAGTATTCAAGTATGGTTTGTATGAAAATGAAAACTGGGTAAGTTGCATTCTAGTACATAATTATCTATATTTTTGATATTATACCTGGAATATTTGTCATTGTAGGTTTAGTTGATAATCATTCAAACCCTGTCTTTAAAAGAAATATTTGCAATTCATCAATAAATCATTTTCACCTGCTAGTATGTAGCATTGGTATTGCTAATAACTATAGCAATATTTAAATGTTTTATGCTTCTAAAATGCTAAAAATTATTTCCTTAAAAGATAACATATTTCTTAATTTACCCTGATTCACATATGTTAATGTGTTTAAATGTTAACTAGTATTTTTCTGAATTTGGTAATTTTTTTAACTTTTCTTATTAACCAATAGCAAAAATACCAAAAACATTTTCTTGTGGTAAAGTGAAAGATGTGATCATGTAATATATGCAGGGTATGTATGTGTGTGTGTGTATGTGTATGTGTATTAACATTTACATTTATAATTTCACTCTTTAAATTGATGGCCTAAAAGTAAAATGGGGAGAAATATCTCAAAAGATATAGACAAGTGTTCTTTGATATATTTTTGCTTAGCCTAAAGCCTTATAGACAGACTGTTAATCATTTAAAAAAATTCTTAAAGAAAGAAAATAACTACTCCTATTTTTATGAGATAAGATAATAATTCCTTTAAAACATTCAATTATAATTTAATTTGTGTACTACTGTTATTCATGTAATTAAATGTATCCATTTTCAAGTACATTCTTTGAAGCAATAAATCTCAATAATTCATAATATAAGCTTATTTGTAAAAGATAGTTCTTATACAGATTCCCAAGTTAAAATGAAACAATTCAGTGGACTTTAATCCAATGACCAGTGCCCTTATGAAAAGGGATAGTTTGGGAACATGTATACATACACACATATTTTACATGTAAAGAGAGTTGGGGAGAAGATAGCTCTCATTAAGCCAAGCAGAAAGCCCTAAATTGTATCTTTCTCTTACTACCCCAAAAAGAAAACTGCCAATACCTTGATTTCAAAGTTCTGGCTATAACAGCAAATTTCTGTTACTTAAGGCAGCCAAGTTGTGTTACTTTTCAATACAACTCAAACAGATGAATGCAATCTATGGAATATATGCATTTAAAAAGAATGTAAAGGTTGTTACTTCTTTGGGACAGTGTAAATGCCCAATATGATCCTTCATATATTTTAGAAGTTTTGATTCAGAATATCAGCACAATAAAATTCACTTGCAGTGTCTAAAGTAATAATATATGTATATATACTAAAATCACACAAATAGACCACTTAAGAAAAGAAAATGTCACTCAGGATGATCTTTTTCTAATATTTTAAATATTATGTATTTGTCTAATCTGTAAAGTGGATAGATAGTTTCCATCTGCTTGTTCACTTCCTAAATGCCACAACAGTCAGGGAGGGTATAGGCTCAATGTTAGGCCTATAACTCCATCCAAGTTGTCCATGTAGGTGGCAGGGATCCAAGTACTTGAGTCATCAGCTGCACCTCCAAGGGTGCACATTGACAGGAAGTTGGCATTGGGAGTGAAGTTGTGACTCAAACCAAGATACTCTGATGTGGAATGTGAGCATCCCAAGTGGCATCTTAAATTTTACACTAAATGCTTGCCTGGGGCCATAATTTTCAAAATTTAATTTTGAAATTAACTATCACTTTGAGCCATTGTGGTCCATGAGCTGTTCTTTGGAAATTTATATTCTTTAAATAAAAGCTTTATATAAAAAAAAAAAAATAAAAAAAAAAAAAAAAAATGGACATAGGTGAACAATAGTCATGTGTTTGGATGATGATAGTGTCACTAAACTACAATGTGATTTTGTGCCAATAATTTAAAATTTGTTAGGCTGTTTGTTAATAAAACTTGCATAAAAATTCCAAAAAAAAAAAAAAAAAAATCAAATACTTCAAAAGCGAAAATACCTGCCTGCTTTCTATAGATTTTCAAAGTGATCTTTTCAAAGGCATATGGTGTTTTCACCTACTGAGTTTCACAACTCAATAAATAAGGCAGATCTATTTTAACAGGAAAAATTACTGGAAAGCTGTTAGCTGTTAAAGTAACCTTAATGACCATTGTGCATGCTAGAATAAATTAACAAATGCCATTTTAATAGATATCAGTCACCAATAAAATGAAATATATACATATATTTAATGTTCAGGTCAAAGAAAGTACACACTGATAATTTAGCATTATACCATAGACAGAAAGACAAATTTTATTTTTAACAAATAGTTTTCTTACGTCAATACAAAAATGATAGTAGAGTTTAAGAAAAAAGGAAAAATTAGCTGAATATTAAATAGTCTGAGATTATTTTTACCTAAATGTCACATCTATCCTGTTATAATTGACCTCTGTGGGATGACTGTATGAGAGTGAGGAGACACCAAACTGATTTTCTTGCACCTGTTTCTTACCTGTGGTATATGACATGGTGACAAATCAAGCAGTTACTTTCCAGACTAAAGAGACAAGCTGCGACCCAGACCAAATTGAACTCCTATTCAAAGGGTTCGGTATGGTGGAACTAATATTTTGTGTTTCTGCATGAAACGTTTTAAGACTCATGTTTGCAATCATTTATTATTTAAACACTGATTCAAACATATTAAACTTATTTATTATACTGTGTTTAATCTACCAGACTTCTAAAATTAAATATTCATCCTCTAAATATTAAACTTAACTGATTTAGGAACAGAAGCAAATCATATCACAGACAAAACATAACAAAAATACAGATGCAAATAAAAACAAATCTTATATTTCATATCATATTAAAAATTTATATAAAGTATGATGTTAATATCTTTCTTTGTAAAAGCTATTGTGACTATAATACTTTAAATGTGACTGATCTTAGTTATTCAAAATTTTAAATTGATAAGATTCTGCCTTATGCTGGACGTAATCAACCTTGAAAAATACACATAATCCTGAGATTAAATTCAGAGTAAAATATTTGTGCTGCTTTTGATATTATACATTTCTGCTTTTAATTTAATTTTCTAATTCTAAACAATATTTTCTTTATATTTTGTAATCCAGGTCCTCCAAAGAACTTCTTAAAAATAACTTTTTAGCAGCATGATTCTAAGAAGATGAGACAGTAAGAAATACTAGAAATCTTCCTTCTCACTTAGATAACAATTGTACAGGCAGAATTAACCTGGTGTGACTATTTTGGACCTCAAGACTGTGAAGAGCTTTTGCTTTCCAAGGTAAAGATTACCAGTAAATTGAAATTAACTTTTCTCAAACTTAGCAACACAGTTGCTATCCATTCCCTCCCTCACATCTGGTGGCAGGGAACCAGGCAGGTGCTCCTGGAGGAGACTACTTGGTGACAAGGATCTTGTACTTCAAATAGTGAGTTTTGTGTACTCTTAATTTCTGCTTCTGATCACAGAGATTCAAAGAGGCAGGGAGCTGGCCGGCGCTGTGGCTCAACAGGCTAATCCTCCGGCACACCGGGTTCTAGTCCCGGTCGGGGCGCCGGATTCTGTCCCGGTTGCCCCTCTTCCAGGCCAGCCCTCTGCTGTGGCCCAGGAGTGCAGTGGAGGATGGCCCAAGTGCTTGGGCCCTGCACCCCATGGGAGACCAGGAGAAGCACCTAGCACCTGGCTCCTGCCATCGGATGAGCGTGGTGCGCCGGCCGCAGCGCGCCGACCGCGGCAGCCATTGGAGGGTGAACCAATGGCAAAGGAAGACCTTTCTCTCTGTCTCTCTCTCTCACTGTCCACTCTGCCTGTCAAAAAAAAAAAAAAAAAAAAAGAGGCAGGGAGAAATTTTTGCCCACATACAGCTCTCTTCCTTCCCTATGGTGAACTCTTCCTCTGTGGCTAAAGTGCAGAGGAGTTAAAGTGCTAATGTCTTTGCCTACTTGATTTTATTAATTTTCTTTTTTTAGAGTCAATCATTAAGGATAATGACTTGCAAGATGAATGACTGTACAAGGAATATTAGAAAATAACCATGCATGCATATAGAAATTCAGCATCAGAGAAAACCTAAGGCATTACATTTACACCTTAGGTTCATCTTTGGCATAGAGACATAGAGACATCTTTGGCATCAGAAACTAAAATTAAAAAATAGAAATCCCTAGGGAATGATTATATTTCTGTCGTCACCACATTATTTGATTCAGATTTCCAAAAAAATCACAAGACATACAAAGAAATGGAAAAATATGGGCCATCTAGAAGAAAAACAAAAATAAAAATAAAAAAGAAGCTCTCCATGAATAAGACCAATGGCAGACTTAGTACACAAAGACTTTAAAGCAATGATCCTAAAAATGCTCAGAGAACTCAAGGAAAACAGGAAAAATGTCAAGAAACTAATGTTTGAATATGCATGAATAGTATAGAAATATAAATAAAGGTAGAACCCAAAGGAAGTCATAAAGAATTCTACAGTTCAAAATTATACTAATCATATAACCAAATGGCTAGAAGGATTTAGAGGGTTATTTGAGTAGGCTGAAGAAAATTTCTGATAAGTTTAAGAAAAAAAAGATTGAAATGGTTAGTTTGAGGGATGATAGAGTGAGAATGAAGAAAGGTTATAGATCTGAGGACTCTGCTAAGAGGACCCACACATGTATTGAGGGAGTGAACAAGAGAGAGGAGCAGAGAGATTTTTGAAGAAATAAAGGACAGAAATTTCCCAATGAAAGACATGAGTATTAACACTGACAAAGCACAACACACTCTAACATGGCTCTTTGGACAATTTGGGGAGTGAACGAGCAGGTCAATGATTCTCTCTCTCTGTCTCTCATTCTGGCTCCATTGCTCTGCCTTTCAAATCAATTAATCAAAAAACGCATAGATTTTTATTGCTTTATTGTGACTAACTGGAAAATATCCTGGGTGAGACTAAACTTACAACTTGGATAAAATCTCTATGATTCACTGTTATTATTAATATTATTAAAAGCTAAGAGTAGTGAACTCTTTCCCTCCACTCAAAACTGCTAAGAGTTTTACAGACATTAGTTTATTTAACTTCATAAAAATAAATAAATACATATCAAGACATTTAATCAAGTTGTTGAAAGACAAAGAGATTATCTTGAAAATAACAACAGTTTAGTGACATCACAATAAGATTATCAGCACATTTCTTATTTGAAGATGAGAATACAGTGGACTGAGTTTCCATTGCTCCATTGTAATAAAAATAAGTTGGTATAAACTCACATTAGAGTTTTTATAACTTTAAAATGTTAATTGAAATTTTCATAGTAACAACAAAGAAAGAGAATATACATAGAAGGAATTTGAAAGGAATTTGAGTGTTTTTCTGCAAAAATAGATCAACTAGAAACAAATGAGAGATTAAGAAATGCTATAGGTTGGGGCAGACACTGTGACACAACAGGTTAAGCTGCTATTTGTGAGTTCAAGTTCCAGTTACCTGCTTTTGATCCAGATTTCTGCTGATGTGTCCTCAGAGGCAGTGAATGATGGATGGGTCAAGTGCCTGAGTCCTTGAAACTCACATAGGAGACCCTGATGGAGTTCCTGGTTCTGGGTTTCAGCCTGGCCCAGTTCTGGCTATAGTAGGTATTTGAAGAATGAACCTGTGGATGAACAATCTCTCTGTTTCTCTCTCCCTCTCTCTCTCTCTCTCTCTCTCCCTCTCTCTCTCTCTCTCTCTTCCCTCCCTGTGTTTATGTGCTTGACTCTACCTTTAAAATACATGCCTTCTTAAGTAGCTATGGGAGAATTTTCCATTATAGATTATATTTTCAGCCACAAATTGAGTCTTGATAGATTTTGAAAGTTAATTTAAAATCCTGACTCTACCATTGTCTTCTATCCTTCCATGAATATCTTTTTTTAATGTCTAGACATTCGTTTTCCATATGCAAAACGGAGAGAAAAGTCCTATTTATTTATAGAGTGGCTATGAAGTTAAATAAACTAATATATGCAAAACTCATAGAAGTCTTGAGTGCAGGAAAAGAGCTCACAACTCTTAGCTTCTAATAGTGTAAATAATAACAGTAAATCATAGAGATTTTAGCCAAGTACTAGGTTGAAACATATATTTTCCATTTAGTATACTTTCCATTTAGTCACAATAGAAATCTACACTTTTTTCTGCCTTGTTATTTTTAAGATTGATTTACTGATTTGAAAGGCAGAACAATGGAGACAGAATGAGAGAGAGAGAAAAGATGTGTTCCATCCACTGTTTCTCTCCTCAAATGGCTGCAATGGCAGGAGCTGTGCCGATCGGAAGCTAGGAACTAGGAGCTTCTTCAGGGTCTCCCACTTGGCCCCATCTTCCACTACTCTCCCAGGCCATAGCAGAGAGCTGGATCAGAAATGGAACACCAGAACTCAAACCGGCACCCACACTGGCTTCACCCTATGCTACACAGCCGCATCAGACCCTGCATTGCTTATTTTAAAAATAAACCTCTAAAAAATCAACCTATTTTTGCTACACTGAAAAGACAGAGGAAGAAATGGCCAAATAGTAGAATGTAAGTCTATAATTCCAATATATGAACTGCATCCCCGTTCTAATTGTGTTTCTCTGCATGAGTCTTGATTCCTTGCACTGAAATATAATCCGAAGTAAGAAATATCTAAAGAGAAATTTATCTAGGAAGTTGTATACATTGCTCTTTGCACTAAGAAGCTGTGTCTTATTTAATTTTAGGTCTTAATCTCATCAAAGCAATACATGCATATGATCATTAACTCAAAATATTCACCAAGACATCATTTATTAATTGGATTATTGTCTCTTTATAACAATATTTTCACAAAGTTATGGCTTAAAACAAGGTGCATTAATTTTAGCATGCTTTCTGTGGATCAGCAGTCAGGTTGCATCTTACCTGGATGTTCTGCTTCGGCGTCTTACAAGGCTGCTGTGAAATTTTGTCTCAGGTTCTAATCTCCTCTGACGACTTCACCAAGGAATGACCCTCTTCTGATCTCATTTATTATTGACCACATTTACTTTCTCATTGACTTTTGGACTAACTGCCGTGTCTTACTATCCTTGCTGGGATGCTCTCATCCTCTTGTCTCTGGGCTCTCCCATCATTATCTTTCCCTTCGCAAGGAGAGTGCATGCCTACCATGTAGACAGATTTAATATAAAATAAATTAACATTCTATCACCTTTGTTTTATTGGTTGTAAGCACGCCTCAAGTGCTGCCTACACTCAGGGGAGATTACTCAAAGCCGTGAATACAAGGAGATGTCCCCCACCCCGTGTCGTATTTCCCCTACACATAGTTTAAAATCAGCCTCCAAAGCCCTATGTCTGTGAACCAACAACTTCCGGCTCTTTTATCTGTTCCTGATATTTAAAAAAAAAACACTTTACTTCCAAATATTTAAGAAATAGGCCCATAAGACTTAATTCTTAAAACTATCAATTTTAGAAAAATTTTGATCTGCTACAGGATATAAGCTTTTATCCATGTGACACATTATTCCATAACACCATATCCACATGCACACTCACCTTCGGAAACACCTATGTAGTATGTGAATATAGAATCCATAGATTTAAATAGCTACTTTATTGTTCTGTTTATTATTTTGCATTATATTGTATTTTTTTGTTTTATAGAGAATATTATTTACTGTTTACAAAAAGAATTCGTAATTGTCTTTCCAGCTATGCTGCATAGCATCCAATTATCTATCCTATTTGGAGCAACTGATTTTCCCTGAAATTAATAATTGACTTATTTTTCATTTTGTTAGTCTCTCATATACTTAATCAAAATTCAATCAAAAATACTCTCTTCATGCAGTTATCTAAATCTCCTTTTAATATATTGAAATATAAAAGGTATTTCTCAATGTCAGGTTCTTGGAGTCACTTAGTATCGTATAAAATGGTTTTCAGAGGAATATAACTTATTTTTGTTACACAATTGCCATCCAAGAGTTTCAACTTTTGTTCCAGAAAAGTTTTTGAAATCTCTCTTGTAGTCCGGGTCCTATGCCCTTCCTTAATTTTGTTAGAGTTTTACTGAGAAATGATTTATTCAAGTAAAACTTGTGAGAGCTCACATGTAAGATGGTATCTTCATTCTATCCTAATTAAATGGTAATATGGCTGAATACAGAATTCTAGGTTAACAATCACCTTCTAATTTTTTTCAAACATTGTTCCATTATTTCATTGATTTTATTGCTACTTTGGACAAGTTCAACAAATTTTTGGTCCTAGTCATTTCTCTTTCTTTCTTTCTTTCTTTCTTTCTTTCTTTCTTTCTTTCTTTCTTTCTTTCTTTCTTTCTTTCTTTCTTTCTTTCTCTCTCTCTCTCTCTCTCTCTCTCTCTCTCTTTCTTTCTTTCTTTCTTTCACAGAGTTAGACAGTGAGGGAGAGAGAGACAGAGAGAAAGGTCTTCCTTCCATTGGTTCATCCCCCAAATGGCTGCTACGGCCTGCACACTGTGCCAATATGAAGCCAGGAGTCAGGTGCTTCCTCCTGGTCGCCCATGCGGGTGCAGGGCCCAAGCACTTGGGCCATCCTCCACTGCCCTCCCTGGGCCACAGCAGAAAGCTGGACTGGAAGAGGAGCAACCAGGACAGAATCTGGTGCCCCAACGGGGACTAGAACTTGGGGTGCCAGCACTGCAAGTGGAGGATTAGCCTAGTGAGCCGCAGCGCCGGCCCCTAGTCATTTCAAGTAGACTTTCTTATTTGGTACTTTAGTATTTTATAGTTTAAAATTCTGAAAATTTTTGATGGTACACATTGGAATAGTTCAATTTTTCTTTTCTTTTCCTTTCTTTTCCTTTTTTTTTTTTTCATTTATTTGACAGGTAGAGTTATAGAGAGTGAGAGAGAGAGACAGAGAGAAAGGGATTCCTTACATTGGTTCATCCCCCAAATGGCCGATAAAGCTGGCGCTGCACCGATCCGAAGCCAGGAGCCAGGTCCTTCTTCCTGGTCTCCCCATGTGGGTACAGGGGCCCAAGCACTTGGGCCATCCTCCACTGCCCTCCTGGGCCACAACAGAGAGCTGGACTGGAAAAGGAGCAACTGGAACTAGAACCTGGTGCCCACAGGGGATGCCGGCGCCGCAGGTAGAGGACTAACCAAGTGAACCTCAGTGCCTGCCCGGGATAGTTCAGTTTTAATAACTGTTCTTGGTACTTCACTGAACAGTTTCAAACTGGAAATCCACATTTCACAATTCCATGAGATATACTGCAGTATTTATTCGATTCCACGCCACTCTCTGAGATTCTGGTGGCTATGAGCTAGCCATGGCATTTCTTGGTTTGCTGCCATACCACTGCAATCTCTTTCTCCATTTTTAAAGCAGCTTCTCTTTTCCTCTGTGCTTTATCTGTTCTATCGGCCCCTACTCATTTTTTCCAAATAAAGTGACATTCACAGAATCCAAGTATTTGTATTTGGAGATAAACACCCCCATTTAATAATCTAAACATTTGATTCAATAGATTATGATAGCACTATTTGTTAAAAATAAATTAGATGTTTTTTTTCTTCAAATTTAAACATCTTTCCAAATGAAGAACATAAAGTTGGGCATTTTTAAAAAAATATGTTTAGTATGTCATTTGATATGCACATATAATGTACAATTTATCTAGTGCTTTCAAATTTCGATTTTATACTAACAAATATAAATAGATGAACAAACTAAGCTACAAAACTGAATTTCTAACTCAATAATGCATGAAAAAATAAGAGTGTTACTAGACCAAGCATCTCAGGACAGATGATATTCATTGCATGTGCAGTGTGGCAACACATAATACGAGGTATGAACTGACATAGTGCTGTACTTATCAGAAATGGTTCACAGAGCACATACTTTAAAGACTTGACATATCTAAAATAAGTAAAAATGTATTCCTTCAAAAATGCAAAAACAAGCTCAAGTACTATGTGATCTGTTGATTCAATAACTTAAATTCCTCTAATGCTATTAGAAAATAATTGGGCTTGATCAGTGACTGTGTAACTTTGCTTCTTTTTAGAAATATGAAATAATCTGCAGTGAAATGTTAAGTAAAACTTGAGACTGTTGATACTTAGACAGGCTCATGAAGAAAGAACAATAAAAATGGATATGATATTTTAGTAACCTAAATGAAATAGTGTCAGTCTGTGTTTTAAACTGAGTTATCATAGATCTTTTACTTATTTTGGCATTACCAATTTTTAATATTATGTAAATAAGACATAAACTTGAGTGTATATGTGACAAATTTAAAGTGCTAATATTTATGGCAGCTAAGATTTGCTGATTCAAAAACCGATTACAATTCTAATTAAATTTATTACAATATTATTCTAGGAGCAAAATCTATTTTCTTATAATACTGACATATTGATGTCTGACTGTTGGCTTAATTACAGCTAAGCTATTAATAGAACATCAACTTTGCATTGTCTTTCTAGATAACTTGACTTGTCCAGATTTCTATAGTTTGTCAATTCAACTGGTTAAAGTCTGCTACCAGCAAATGAGATTGCTGAATGGATAATCTAATTCATCCATTAAAAAGAAACTCATTGTGCAATTAACATAGGTCTTTACCTTTTATAATAACCAAGCCTGCTTGGTTAGGAATTTATCCAAAAGTTATTAAGAGAAAACTAATAAAATGATAACTTAAATAAATTAAAGGTTATTTTTCATTTACATTTAAAAAGTTAATATTTAGGCAACCTAGAGACAGCCTACTGACATCTTTCTTCTTTGTGGCACTTTTTTTAAAAAAAAAAAAAACTTATTTATTTGTTTGAAAGTCAGAGTTACACACAGAGAGAAGAAAAGGCAGAGAGAGAAAGAGGTCTTCCATCTGCTGGTTCATTCCCCAGTTGGCTGCAACGGCTGGAGCTGCACCAATCCAAAGCCAGCAGTCAGGAGCTTCCTCTGGGTTTTCCATGCAGGTTCAGGGGTCCAAGGACTTGAGCCATTTTCTACTGCTTTCCCAGGTCGCAGCAGATAGCGGGATCAGAAGTGGAGCAGCCAGGTCTTTAACGGATGCCCATATGGGATGCCAGCACTGCAGGTCGCAGCTTTATCCACTACCCCACTGCACCGGGCCCTCTATCTGTTCTTAGAGGTTTCACGTATTTGGTTGTGTTTTAGAAACACAGTGGTGCAGGATCAAGCACAAACAGTCCATGAAACCCCCTAGTGTGTTTTCCTATATAGTGTCTTTCCTAGAAGTGCTACACTCTATTAGCTAAAGACATACCACACCTTGCCACACAGCTAGCCCTTGAGCAAGGAAGTCTGTGTGTAGTAGGGTGAATAGTGGCTCCCTGTAGACATATGTCTTAATCTCAAGAATTTTAATTTATTATCTAATCTGACAAAAGATTCTTTGCAGATGAAATTGTTAAAGATCTTCAGATAAGGAGATTAACCTGGACTACTGGGATAAGTACAATCAATCACAAACCCTTACAAGTCAAGAATCCTACCCCTGTGTGTCAGAGATCTGCCCACGAAAAGCAAGTACAAGTTACATGACATAAGAAGGAATCAATTTGCAATAGTTTTGAAGATGGAGAAAGGGGATCATGATGCAAGGAATGTCACAGGCATATAGAAGCTGGAATGGTTAAAGAAATGTAAGCCTGAAGAAAGGAATTCAGGGTGCGGCTGCTTTTGAGATTAGGCTGCTGAGACCTGCACCAATATTCCGACCTACACTGTTGTAAAATAATGTATGTTGACTTTAAGCCACTAAATTCATGGTAGTTTGCTATAACACAGAAAACAGATACACTGAGAAATATTTTTTAAACATTTATTTGTGCAAAAGGAAGAGTGAAAGAGGGGTGGAAAGAGAAAGAGAATCTCCCATCCTCTGATTCACTTATCAAAGGGCTGCAGAAGACAGGGCTAGGCCAGGCAGAAGCCAAGAGCCAGAAAATTCATCCATGGATAAAAGAGTCCCAGGTACTTTGGCAACCATGTGCCTTTCCAGGCACAACTGGCAAGGAGTTGGATTGGAAGCAGAGAAGCCAAGACAAACTAGCACTCTAATATGGGATGCTGGCATCACAAGTTGTGGTATAACCCAAGGACCACAAAAGTGGCTACACGAATTTTGTTTTTAAATGGGGAGAATCAGTGTTCTTAAGTATTTAGGCAAAGAAGACATAGAAAATGAGTATTAGGTAGCAATATTCTATTTGTATCAATCTCCCCTCAACCTATTTTCTCTACCTGCCTCCACTGAAAACTAAGTAATTAGAATAAACTATTACCCCAATCAATTTGGAATCCAATTTATCTAATAGTTTAAAAGTTCAACTCTAGATAATATAAGAAGTATTATTAAACATTCTAAGAATGACTTCTTAGTATGCATTTCTTAATGCTCTGAAGAAGTGAAATTCTTCATTAAAATTACTAAGAGACAAATGTTGTTTCATAATATTACAACTGACACTCTCTTCCCTGGCACCTTATATGTCTCTCCTCTAGCATTTTTGAGGTCTCAGCTTAAATAATTCCTTCTCCAAGAAACTTTCCTTGAACCATCCTACATGCTATAATCATTACCTCTGTTTCCATTTCTCTCTCTACTGTACCACTAAATATACTTCCCATTACTGAGGTTAACTTGTTGATTGAGCATTTTATTTGAATATTTTCCTATCATCCCTATAAGAATATGACTTTATCCAGCTGTATTTATTATTTATCGTGTACACTCCTGAGCATCAAATATTAGAAGGGTGTCTGACACATATCATGGATTCAGTAAGATTTCTTTGAAGTAGTAAGAGCCAGAGTGCTTTGGCCTCAATGAATGAATGAATTTTTATTAGTTAAGGAACATTAAACCATATACTTGAAGAAGCTGTATTAGAAACTGAAAAATATATAAGGACTATTACAGAAATGTAAGCTAAAATTATCAGAAGTTTTAAGCAACATTGACAATGTTGTAGTTCACGTTGCATCTAAAAGTTGACAAGAACATATTGGATTGTCCATTTTAGGAAAAGCAAAATTATATGAAAAAGAAAGCATCTTGAAATAGACTAAAGGAGTAATCCTTTAGTGTTAGGACTTATTTGGATCATATGGGGTTTTTAAAAAGGAATGTTCCTGATTCCTAAACATAGGGGTTTTAGGAAATCAGACCCCACTAAAAAACTGAACATGAAAAAAGTAACAAGCAATTAAAATGCAATACATTTAAAATATTTTGTGGTTTATTCTTAAATATAAGGAGAATTAAATGTGTAAATATTTCAAGTGAGCATTATTGAAAAATGAAGTAAGGAAGTTATTGAGCAAAGAGGGCAGAGTTCACATTTCTTTCTTAAGTAAAATCAATGGGACTGATGACCACTTTGGATGAAGCGAAAGGTACAGTATTGAGGTTGCTGCCATTTTCCTCTGAGAACAGTCATTATTGTTACCTGTGTGGTAAAGGAGTCTCAGACATGCACCAGAAGAGAAAAGCCCAGTCATCTCAGAATCCCAACTGATTCCAAACCTTGGCTAACCAATGTGTTAAATGAAGAGGAGTAGATCACAGCAATACCAGAAGCACTGCCCAACAGAGCTGAGACCTAATCGCAGAATCACAAACAAATAAAATGTTTCTTGAGTCAACCACTTAATTTGGGGTGTTTTTTAAAATCCATCACCATGCCAAAATCCAAGGGTAAAGAAAATAGAGCATGTTACAAAAACAGAGTCAAAGCCAGAGACACAGATTTTGGATACACCAACATGTAGAGAAGAACTAATGCCATTTTAGGAATAAAATGGTCCATGGTAGGATCCAGAAAAATTCTAATGCAGAATGATATGTGTACCCAACCTTTAAGATCTAAGCAAACAAAAAAAGATTCACCATAATGTGGAACAGTCAATAGTTGAGTCATGGAATCCCAGATGAAAATTTTTGTGTTCAGTGTGGAGTAGTGAATTCTTAAGTATTATTAAGTGTTAGAGAGAAATCAAATGTAATTTTGGTTTTACGTCTACTAATTTCGCAATGAAGAGATCATCAGTGCCTTCCATAGTAGTAATTTCATTCAAGTGTTATGGCTAAGAAAATAAAAAGAAGTAGAAATAAACTATGTGTCTGTGTTTGTGTAGGTAGATGTGGATTGCATGGGTCTTGTTCATATTTTAGTCTGACACTAAATAAATAGACAAAAAAATAAGTAGATTGGATTTCCAGGAAATGGGAGGATCAAATGATAACTGATTAATTGCAGTCATATAGTTATTGAAATTTTCCCTTCCCTTCTTGTGGGGGAAAATAAGAAAGCACACATTTCTTACCGAGAGAGAAAGGAGAGATTTTAGAAGTGATAATATACACTACTTTAAGAGAAATGTAAAAAAAATATAGGTTGCTGGTAAATATAAAAAGATGTACTCTATGCTTTTTTAAACTAGAGAGAAAAACCAGGCTTTGATATTTTTTTATTCATTTCAGTCCTATATACACAGAGCAAAGTAATTTTGTGTAGTTTTTAATGATGGGAGGAAAACCATATGATTTATAAACTCATTTGATACCATGTGCCCTTTTGACCCAAAACAGGATACTTAATTCTTTTGTATTACTTTATACATAAATATTTATTCATAACTATATATAAAATATGGATGGAGGGCTTACCAAGGCTGCTCTTTGGGGAACCAATAGGGAGAGCCCGGGGTGCGCGTGGCACCCCCTTCCTGCCCTGCTGCAGGCTGAGGTGTGGGATCTAGATGAGGACAAGTACGATTTGGAGGTGTTCAGTAAGAATATACTCAACTTCTTCAGAAGCTCTGACCGGAGTTTTTTCCTGGCTTCTTCTGCATCTAGGTAGTAAACACTGAATCCACAATTGTTGTGTTGAATAGGATGCCTCATTGATGGACATAAATTCCTTCAGCCCTATGATGCCAGCATCCCCTTTATCAGTGATAAACAAATCAAGTTTGAAGGGGAGCCAGATTTCAAGGATCTCTTCATTACTGTCCATGAACCTTAAAGCCACATTACTACAATTGAAACTTTTATTACTTATAGAATCATTAGTAAGATGTTTCTTGGGGAATTTGACCTCAGTGAATTTGAATTTAGGAACCATTATCAAGATTTCCTTTAGTTGAATGGAAAACTTGAGGAAGTACATCCCGCTCTGATTATTCCAGAATTACCTGAAAAGTTTATAGCGAAAGGAATAGTGGAGCGCTTTAATAATGACTTCATTGAGACATGAAGGAAGCCATTACATAGATTTTTGAACCAAATTGCTGATCACCCACCTTTAACATTTAATGAGGCCTTGAAAGTTTTTTAAGATTTATTTATTTATTTATTTGAAATTCAGAGTTACATCGAGAGAGGAGAGGCAAAGAGAGAGAGAGAGAGAGAGAGAGGGGTCTTCCATTTGATGGTTCACTCCCCAATTGGCCGCAATGGCCGGAGCTGTGCCAATCTGAAGCCAGGAGCCAGGAGCCTCTTCCCGGGTCTCCCATGTGGGTGCAGGGGCCCAAGGACTTGACCCATCTCTTATTGCTATCCCAGGCCACAGCAGAGAGCTGGATTGGAAGGGGAGCAACCGGGACACAAACCAGCGTCCATATGGGATGCCAGCGCTTCAGGCCAGGGCATTCACCTGCTGCACCACAGTGCCAGCCCCTACTTGAAAGTTTTTTTTTTTTTACTGCACAAGCCATGGGAACTGTCTTCTCACAAGTAGCAAGGGCCCACATTGCTCAACAGGATGGAGCAAGCGGCCAGAGCATTAGTGTCCTCCGTGAGAGGAGTTAGAAACCACCCTGAGGAGTTCATGGAAATGAGTAACTATTGAAACGTTTAGCCAGAAAATAAACTTAGTAGATTAAATATCTCGAAGAATTTACAAAGAAGAAAGGGAATATTTTGATGAAAGAATATGGCCCCATTCATGTTCTGTGGTCAGCGTCAGAAGACGATTTGGTTGACACTATAAAAGATGTTGCCGATTGAATCAGCAAATGCTGTGGGGCCACTGGAAAACGGATGTCTAGATTCTCAGACGCCCGGTTTCCTGCGGTACATGAGTATGTGCTTTGGACTGAAATGCTAATAGGTGTTATGAAAAGAAGAGACCAAATACAAGCAGAACTGGACTCCAAAGTTGAGGATTTGGCCAATACAATGGCCAATATTGCCGGCACTGTGGCTCACGTGGCTAATCCTCTGTCTGCGGGGCTGGTACCCCAGGTTCTAGTCCCGGTTGGGTTGCCGGGTTCTGTCCCGGTTGCTCCTCTTCCAGTCCAGCTCTCTGCTGTGGCTGGGAAGGCAGTGGAGGATGGCCCAGGTGCTTGGGTGAAACCAGGAGGAAGCACCTGCCTCCTGGCTTCTGATCGCTGCAGCATGCCAGCCACAGTGCTCTGGCCATGGCTGCCATTTTGGGGGTGAACCAAGAGAAAAAGGAAGACCTTTCTCTCTGTCTCTCTCTCTCTCTCACTGTCTAATTCTTCCTGTCAAAAAAAAAAAAAAAAGGCCGATACTGATCTCGACAAGGGAGATGGAGGGCAGATTATATTGGTGTTCCCATCAACATCATCAACATCAAACGTTTCCAGTTGATGAGCTTACAGAAGCGACTGGGAAACTTGGAGATAAAACAGAATGTGCAAATAATTCACTGATAGCAGATTGGAAAAATGTAAACAAAATATGTGGAATTATTCTTACCAAGGCTGCTCTTTGGAGCATTTACAGTCAGAATTTACAGATATGGCTGATGAGAATATCCACTACTATGAACAGTGCCTTGATACATGGGAGTCATTACTTGCATCCGGACTGACCTCCACCTAGAAGACTCTGAAGTTAAAGGTTATCCCTATTGAGGACTTTGGGGACTGCATCTATCAACCAAACTTATTTTTTCTGGATCAGCTGTGTGCTTTACCAAATGAATGAGAAATGTTTCACACTATCTGGAAAACCAACAACTTGAAAATTCAGGTATTCCAGGTTTTGACATGAATTCAGAGACATGTACATCTACCTATATAGATATGTCAATATAGAGAGATTTAGTTTAGTTTTAACTATGCTCTTAAATTTGTGTGCCAAAATTGCATATAGAAAAATTTTCCCTTAACTACTTGACTGTGGAACATGACATTTTAAATATGATAGACTCAGTTTTAATAAAAGTTTAATATGAAAACTATATATATATATATATATATATATATATATATATATAATAGTTGAGTAATTACAGTTTTGTGGCCAGGATGATATTTTTGTAAGCCATGTTAACATTGGCTATTATTCAACTTTTATTTTCTCTTAAATAGAAGGAAAGCTTTTGGTAATTGTTGTTCAAGCATTCAGATCTGAATAGAATATTTTGGAAGTCTACACATAAAATTAGTAAACAGCCACATGTTTAAATTAAAAAAAAAAAAAACTGGATCAAATAAAATAAAAGATGGCAGAATATTCCAGTAAATTCACATTAATATTTCCATAAACTTTAGAAGAAAAATTTAGGAAATAAAATATAATACAATGTCTATTATTTTGTTCTGAACAATATATGTGTTAAGTACAAATCCCTGATTTTCTTACTCAGACCAGTGAATGTATTCTAAAAATCAAAAAAGGTGTTACACCATACAGCTAAAAAGCCAAAATTATATATTTTTATCTCAATCATACTAATTTACATTTATTAATCAGAAAAAAAATTCAAAATGTCATGCTTTAAATTTTCATTCAATAAAAGAGCTTAATTATGGGGCTAACATTGGCACAGCAGTTTAAGTTACTGCTTGTGACACCAACATCCCATATCAGTGATGGTTTTAATTCTAGTTTCTTACTAATGCTCCTGGGAAGGTAGTAGATGATGGCCCAATACCTGGGCACCTGCCACCTGTGTGGGAGCCCGGGACAGCGCTCCTAACTCTTGGCTTTAGTGTGGCACAGCCCTGGCTGTTGCAATCATTTGGGGAGTGAACCAGTGGATGGAACTTCTCTCTCTCTCTCTCTCTCTCTCTCTCTCTCTCTCTCTCTCTCTCTCTCTCACCAAGTACTGGAACAACAGCTAAGACATGTGGGATAACTTAATTCACAGGCATACATACCTGTGCTTGATGATTTAACTTCCAAATCTATAATCTTGAGAAATATTTACACATATGAACAGAGACATGTCTATGAATGTTTACCGTAGCATCATTTGTAAAATGCTTAGAAAGCAGTAATTTAAACATTAACCAATAGAAAAATGAAAAAATAAATTATCAGAGCCAGCCATAATAAGTGAATAAGTAAAGCATCATTTCACAAAAAACACAGACTTCACGACTAGCCTGAAGCCGGCTCTGTGGTGTAGTAGCTAAGCCTCCACCTGTGGTGCCTGCATCCCATATAGGCGCCGGTTCAAGTCCTGGCTGCTCAGCTTGTGATCCAGCTCTCTGCTTATGGCCTGAGAAAGCAGTCAAATATGGCTCAAGTACTTGAGCCACTGCACCCACGCAGGGGGCAGGGAGGAAAATCCTGGCTCCTAACTTCAGACCAGCTCAACTCTGACCATTTTCGCTAAATGGAGAGTGAACCAGTGGATAGAAGACCTTTCTCTCTGTCTCCCACTCTGTCTGTAACTCTGCCTCTCAAGTAAATAACTTTTTTAAAAAAGAAAAAAAAGGCTAGCCTGAATCTGACTAGAAAAATTGCAAAAATATATTTAAAGAATAATATTGTTTATACAAAGTTCATACATTGAAAGTGATGCAATATATGTGCCTACACCAGTAAAAAAAAATTGAAAACATACCTAGGAATGACAAACACAAAGTTAGTGAAATTAGAAACAGCTGGCATATATAGAAAAATGCACAAGAGAGACGTGATAAGTAGAGATAGTAGTGTAAAATAAATAAATTTTGAAACAAATAGAATCAATCATAAAGAAATGAGAAACTTGGTTTCTAAATGGATGTTTTTTCCTTGTATGATTTTCTGTACTTAACTATTTGAAATTAAACTCATAACGATTAGAAAAATGATAATAATAATAGCCATCATACAATATGAAACAATACTGATAAATTGCTATGGACTCGTAGAAGTCTTACGTATGTCATAACTTCTACGACGAGACTCAAATTAAAACCATTTATACCTGAGAGACACTTTTTTTTTTTTTTTTGACAGGCAGAGTGGACAGTGAGAGAGAGAGAGAGAGACAGAGACAGAGAGAAAGGTCTTCCTTTGCCGTTGGTTCACCCTCCAATGGCCGCTCCGCTGATCCGAAGGCAGGAGCCAGGTGCTTCTCCTGGTCTCCCAGGGGGTGCAGGGCCTAAGCACTTGGGCCATCCTCCACTGCCCTCCTTTGCCACAGCAGAGAGCTGGCCTGGAAGAGGAGCAACCAAGACAGAATCCAGCGCCCCAACCGGGACTAGAACCTGCTGTGCCAGCGCCGCAGGCGGAGGATTAGCCTAGTGAGCCATGGTGCCGATGGAGAGACACTTTCTTAAATAGTTCTTTATATGGAAATAGTGATAATTTTTATATTGAAAATATACTTGGCAGTATATAGGATTTGCCCCACTACAATATTTTAAATGTACTCAGACCAGAATCTAATAACAATATGTAGAAAAATATCCTGCTATGTAAATATCTATAAACTTTAAAGTCAGGATATTCTGAGATCATTGTTAAACTTCCAAAAGAAAAATGACCTCCCATAATGTAAAGAATGAGGGTAAAACTCAAGTGCAATTTGAAAGACTGGTTTAGGGAGTGCAAAGAATTAAAATCCTTAGCATTTCATTTATACGAAAACTATGAATAAATATGCTGATGTGTCACATGCAAAATCATATTCTCAAAAAAAGACTAAAAATTTTTTATGTATTTTGTAACAACTATTTTCATGAGAACTTTCCTTACAAAAACTTCACAGCCTTTAAATTTAAAGAGTGAATATTACAGTAATCAAGACTAAATCTGAAAATAAATTACAATAGTGTGGTAGACAATAAATTGAAAGCAAGAACAAATTTGCAAGATAGATATAAATATAGATAAATCTGTGTTGGAAGAAGGCTGGGCTAATTAATGCACACAGTTGTCAATTTTGACTGTGTACCATTGGGAACATAATCCTTGTGGAATAAAAAGGTTTTAGCCGTCACATTTGTTAATCAAAATATTATCATATTGGGCCGGCGCCGTGGCTCAACAGGCTAATCCTCCGCCTTGTGGCGCCGGCACATCGGGTTCTAGTCCAGGTCGGGGCGCCGGATTCTATCCCGGTTGCCCCTCTTCCAGGCCAGCCCTCTGCTGTGGCCCGGGAGTGCAGTGGAGGATGGCCCAGGTGCTTGGGCCCTGCACCCCATGGGGAGACCAGGAAAAGCACCTGGCTCCTGGCTCCTGCCATCGGACAAGCGCGGTGCGCCGGCCGCAGCGCGCCGACCGCGGCGGCCATTGGAGGGTGAACCAACGGCAAAAGGAAGACCTTTCTCTCTGTCTCTCTCTCTCACTGTCCACTCTGCCTGCAAAAAAAAAAAAAAAAAATATTATCATATTGGAACATTTCTTGGAAAGACATATTATCTCAAGTTGAAGAATTTAGCATCTTCATGTTAGCAGTTCATAAGATATCAAATATATTTTTGAATGAGTTAAGGTTAGTAATAAAAATATCTTATTCTTGAGAAAATTAAAAGTTTTAACTTCAAAGATCAAATGGACTTTTTTCATCCATCCTTCCTTAAAATTAATTCTGTTTCCTTCATTATTATAAATTTTAATTTTAGTTATCATGTTATAATTTAACAGATCATTTAATTCATTTGGAAATAAATCAATTAATAAAAAATGGAGATGATCTTTTCTAGATCCTGAGACAATAAAATAATAACTCTTTTAAAAAAGAAAAATCACAGTTTTTGTAACAATATAAAATAAGGACATGCCAAATATTTTATTTAACTAGATCAAGAATGAAGGAACCTCTAAAGATGTCCTAAGAAGATTTAAAAAATCATCTAATTTTCATATCCATATAAAGGCAATTAGGAATGCTAGCATAAATGTAATACTCACACATGCAAAATTCAGCAAAATTGACAATATTCGCAAGAGAATGAATGAAGTGTACTTTATTTGACCAACATTCATTTTCTTTTCTCTGGAAAAGAAGTATTTACATTACTGTCAATTTCACAAAGTATATCAAATTGTAAAATAGCTCAATGAATATTCAAGATACATACTACCATAGAGTCAAATAACCTGATTTAATTTTACCATTTCAAACTCTTGTATATTTTCCTATATAAACCTAAAAATAACAGAAAAACATTACAGACACATCTTAAGAACTTCTATTAATTTCCTGAAGCAAAGGAAGCAATGGAAAAATGCATTTGCTTCAATGGAGTGTCATTTGACTGAGGGTTGCACATTCCTACATGCTTTTTCACATAAATCCCACTTACAGAGAGCTGGACTGGGGGGAGGAATTTTGATGGCACACTCTTCTTGTGTCTTCTATTCTTGCAACCCCCAGTCACTCACAATATCCACAGTATTCATTGCTAGGTTCAATTGACTCAGTACTTTATATTTTTTCAATCAAGACTTCATTATGCAGTTGGTATACAATTGTATGTGAGAAACCAGTGAGCAGTAAAATGGGAAATGATTGAAGTTACAAGATTTATCCCCACACAACGATGTCATAAGAGAAGAAACAAACAAAAATAAAATTATTTCAGGTAATTCTAAAGCAATTCTGACTTAGTATTTTCACTACACTGCTGCCCTGTAATAATGTGAAATCTCTAAGAAAACAATAAAGAATCTGGTAACCTAACTTCTTCCAATTTTTTTCAGAAAAAAATACTTAATGTTCTTTTAATAGTAAGCCACTAATAATTTAATATTTGTTAACTTCTATTTTAACAGTGTGGGAACTATGAATTAAAGTGTTATTTATAGGGGCTAGTATTGTGGCATAATGGGTAAAGCTGCCACCTTGAGTATGGCATCCAATATGAGCACCAGTTCGAATAATGGCTGCTCCACTTTTGATTTAACTCTCTGCTAAGGTGCCTGGAAAAGCAGCAGAGGATGGTCCAAGTGCTTGGGCTCCTGCTACTCATGTGGGAGATCTGGAAAAAGTTCTTGACTTCTGATTTCAGCCTGGCTTAGCCGTGGTCATTGCAGTCATTTGGGGAATGAACCAGTTGATGAAGGATCTCTCTCTCTCTGTCTCCTCACCCCCTTCTCTGTAACTTTGCCTTTCAGATAAATAAAATAAATATATATTTTTATAAAAATGTCATTATGGATATATACTCTGAATATTTTAATAAAAAGTTTATAGATATACACAATATATATTCTCTAGTATATATAAAACTTTCTTTTTTATAAATAGTATCCCTGGCACTTTAATACTATATTGGAAATGTACTGGAAACTATTATCCATATTTAAACGATTAATAATTGAAATAGTTTGAAACAAAAACTTATTCATTTGATAGTGGAAAGGGCACTTACAACGAAGTGGGAAAAGAAAACATATTTATGAATATTTTGATATTCATTTGCGAACATGGTTATCTTCATTGATGTATCTAAGCACTGCTAAGCAACGAAGTGCTCTAACTGCCCTGTGTGAAAATCTCTCCTATTTTCTCCTCCTGTACTGCCACAGTCATGGCATCTTCATTTTCTTCTTCTCCTTCTTTCTTCTTATCCTTCTTTTCCTTTCCCTATCCTCTTCCTCCTCCACCTGATTTTCTCCTATGTCCATTAACTTCTCCCATTTCCTCCACCCTTCTCCCCTTTTCTCCTGAGCTCTACACTGGTTTCTCCATTACTTTTGAAACTATTTCCACCTAGCCAAACAAAACTTTTAATTCATAACTATATCTAAATGAGTCTGAGGTTATCTTACATAATATTGTGGTTTTGCATGCCAGGTGTGGATCTCATGATGACTTTGCCCAGGTACTTGTGGAGGCACAATCATGTTAAGTAGCAGGTTTGTTCTCACTGTAGCTCCCATGAGTACATTTTTAATGGCCACTATCAAAGGTATGGATTCCTAGCCCTTACATTTTAATATATATATTTATGTAAATGTAAATAATTTAAAATTGCCTTGAAACATTTTATTCAGATGTTATGGGAAATTTGATACTAAACAGTATTCTTTATACTCATTAAAATTAACTATGTAAAGGAATATACAATATAATTATCTCACTAGTAAGTGTACATATGTGTGTATTTAAGCAATGATGTATTTTCTGTTTCTGTATAAACATAATGTGATAAATACATATCTGTAAAATAAAAAAATAGTATAAATTCTGGAAGCAATGAAGTTCATTTGCTATATGAATCTATTTTTGTCAGGGTTTAGATAGAAATTAGAAGAAGTTGAGATAGAAATGAATGAATCCATGTCTATCTCAAAATTTTTACACTAATCCATTACATACCTGAAGTCAAAGAACAAGACAGCCAGAAAGAAGTCCTAGTTGTAGGCTGATTGATGATCTTAGGCAACTCTGCCCCCTTGTGGCACAAAACCAATCTCCTACAGGTTATAAATTCAGAAAATTCTCAAGTGCTGTTCACTGTCACCTAAACATGAAAATCAAATGCCTAGAAAATACTGTGATTTTTATGGGCCCAGGAGTAATGGGATGGAACATGTAAGTATTTTTATTTGAGTGAAACAATCAAAGCTTCAAACATTAGACTTTTTTTCTCAGTGTAGGTGTTTGGTAGATAGCCTACCATGAGTGATGCAGCTTCTCATTTTTCTTTGTGTTGTGATCAAATTCTTCTCTTATGTCTTTCAATCTTCTGCTGTAGGATCAATCTATCCTAGCTGGGAAATTAAAAAAATAGAGAATTGCATAGAAGATTGTCTGATGTTCACCTTGCAAGTGTCATGTGTCATTTCCATCCACATTACAAGTCCAGAATCCAATCCCATAGTCACATCTAAATAAATAGTGGCAGAAGATTTAACCTAATTTGACAAAAAAAGAGATAAGTTTGGCTAACAAGTAACCAATGTCCCCTTTTTCTATTACATGTGTTAAATATGTGCAGATCGCACTGACAGATTCAAGACTCTGAAAGAAATGTAAATGAAGGTAAGAACTACTTCCTTAGAGAAAAATCACCAGAAGAGGTGCCAAAGCCAACATACTAGTCCAGACTAAGCAGCGTTATGCAGATACCAAAACCAGAAGTAACAAGCTTTGATTGCATAGGGTCACCTTCCTCATGTTCTGCATCTCTATTCTGTTCCATTAAGGGATTTTTCTGGAAAGGGCAGAGGTCTCTGGAGTTCACGGATCTCAATTAATGGTATCCCAGAAGGCCTAATTACTTAGTAGAAGTACAATGTTGATATGTTCCAGAAAGTATGTCAATATAATGTGGCACAATTAATGTAAGTAAAGTAGAAAAAAATAAAGTCTTGTCTGAGAAAAAAAAATCATTCTTGCCTAAAATATAGGATAGATTATTTTGATACCAAATCTACCACTCACAAAAATAGTTTACCATTGAGTCAAACCCTGTCCCATTTATTTTGGAATGAGAAACACAAATTAAAAGCAAAATCCTCTTAAGTGCCACCTACATTTTGGTAGAACTTATAGCTGCAATATCCTAAAGAAAGATACTGTCCTGTGGTCTCCAGTTGAAAATGTTCTCTTTGAGGACTGGAACACAGGTTCAGGAGGCAGAAAACATATTTTCCCCTCTTGTTTTCCTTTCTGCTGAGCTATCTTGTCTTTGCACGGTTTATCTTGAGTCCTCTTCTGTGATGAGCATCATATATTTGTTGTGCTCTTACAGGCCTCCTCCTGTTGGTCTTAGATGCTTTTGTGCTTAATGCATCTCAGTTGTGATTTTGTTCTGTGTGGCAAGCATTTGATTCCTGAATTACTTGTGAGGTCTTACTTTTACACTCCTGGCTTGTTCACTTTATAATATCTTCCTCTGAGTTCCCTTCCATTAGCAAATTGCCTTATTTATTGTATTTATTTATTAAAAATTTTAATGTATAAAACCTGTAAAATTGGATATATTTATGGTGTACCATGTAATGTTTTGATACATGTATACATTGTGCAATGTCTAAGAAGTATAAACACATGGGTATTTTCTCCATGAAAAATATTAAATGCAAATAATCTTGAGCTAAGACTGCAGGGAAGAATAGGAGAAGAGCCTACAGCCCAATCATCATTAGCAACAGCCATTCAACTTCAGGAAATTTGTGCAAAGTCACCTCACTAATCAAGAAACGTAGGTGGTCATACCACTATCCGCATCTGTGTGACCTCTCCCATGTCCATCATGTTTCTTTGAAACCATCTTCCTAGTTCTTCAGCTCTCAGCTTGCAGAGGATAAGCACATCTCAAATACAAGATGTCACCAACGCTTGACTAATTTAGAGAAGAGACGTTTGTTTACCTCTCAAACAATATATAAAATGAGGCACAGGTATCACACCAAACATTTTGTCATCATTAAAAGGAAAGCAAGAGATTATTCCCTTGAAAATGGATGGATCGAAGACCTCCTTGCATTTCAGCTTGAGCCAAAGAGTGATTTAATTTTCTTCATTCAAATAGGGAAAATAAACATTTCTGCTTTTAAGCCATTAAATGTGTAATCATTTTTACAGTAACAGTAGGTAACCAGATTCTCTTGTTAACTTGAATACTAGAGGTGACTGAAGTTCCATGAAACAGATGAGCACAATCTCTGGTGGTATACATCAAAAGACTGATCATATTTGAGAAACTTGCTATTCTGGTCAACAATAGGTTGCACAATTAGCTCCATGTTCCACATATAAGTATTAGTACATGACATTTTCTTATAATCACTCCTGTTCAAATATAAACAATGTGGTATGCCTTTAGAAGCCAATTGTTAAGTCTAGATTTTTCTGTTTTGTTTTTGCTTTTCCAGTGTTTCTAATCACCAATGCCTCAATAAATTTCTTTCTTCTAAAAAAAAAGAAAGCAAGATAAAAATCATGGAAAGTCTTGTTATTCCACTTTATCTTCAAGGAAAAGCTCTGATCAGTCCATTTTTGTATCATGTTCACACATTCATGGATCTATAGATATGTATTATAATTTTCTAAACTGTGACACATGGTCAGACACATAAGGTATACCAATTGGATGCTCCAAAAGAATCATGAAAAGAAAGTGGTATTTTGCAAAAGTCGTGCTCTTATCCAATGAAAAAAATTATCATGAAGACAAAAAGGATACATGTTAACATGGAAATAGAAGAATGTAAGTGTACATGTGTACACAATTTTCTATCTCACAGAGTCATATAATTACAAGAATAAAAGTTTAATAGAAGTAAGACTCAGCGTCTTATGAAATGAGATATATTTCATATCCTTGCCTAAATTCACTGCTAATTTATTGCACAGTCTTAGGAAAATCTTGTTCTGTTCTGTGATTATTTTTCTCTCTAGAAAATCAAGGTTTGGACTGAATCAGAAGCTAAACACAATTGCCTAAGATTTCCAGGAACAACTGTGGTCCAAATGAATGACATAAGGAAAATCACAACTTTCCCTCTAAGCCCTGTTTATTTGAATTTTGAACAGAAGAAAAGTAACAGAACAGAAAAGTTCTCTGTCTTGTTTGTTTAAATTGTATAATCCCTAGCCTCATTTTCCACTTTGTAAACTTTTAGAATTTGACAAAGTCAAGCTATCTGTACTGTAAATATTCTTGTTCCCTTTTCCACACTAAGGAGTTGCAGGAGCTGCCCAGGGAGGGATGCAATTCTCCAGTCCCTCTTACATCTAAATGGGATGTGAGTCTTGTGTTGGCTGAAAGGATGTGAGGAGAATTGATATGCCTCATTTCCAGCCCATGAAATTGCATAGTTGCAGAAGCACCGTAAAGCTACGCAATTTATATTCTTTTACTTTCTCTCCATTAGGTGGTCATTGAAGATCTTGAAGTATAAGAAGATATAAAATACAAGACAAGAAGATGGGTTCCCAATTCACTACTTGGAAGAGCATACTCAGTAAAATGTAACAAAAAAGAGAAATCAAATTGTGTTGCATGAAGTCCTTGAACATTTTGTCATGTCTTATTTCTAGAATTTTTACCCACTATAGTTAAGATAAAAATAAAAAGGGATGAGAGAAAATCTGTACTCTGAGCATCATGAGTGTGCCAGTCTGGAGATGAATAGCAGAAAGACACTTGAATCACTTTAGACATCTCTGTGAAGAGGGAGACAGCCATGAGAAAAGATGTTTATTTTCAGTTGTTCACACCCGATTATGAGTTACACTCATTGTGAGATTGTTTTCTATTTTATTTATTTTAATTACCTGAGCAACTACAGGAACATAGAACAGGCCACCCATAAGTATTACTTTGAATAAAAAAATGAAAAAAAAAAAAGAAGCTGTTGCTGAAAATTGTAGTGATTTATTTTCATTCATTAATGTAGATTCTCTGTTGTCAGATTTTTTAAAAATTTTTAAGAGAAGCTGTAAATGTACATATATGTTGATTCAAAACAATCAATAACACTGCATAGACAGGAAATCATTTCTCTGTGTTGGATTCAGACCACTGGCAGCCAGTCTGCCATCCTCCATGGTTCCTAAACCTGAAATAACAGATTGCGCTAAAGAATCCCTTTGGGAGCTTTCTGTGTTTTTATATTTTCAAAAACAATTGTCTCTCCTTGAGACCTGTTCATTAGGGCTCATAGGAGGGAATAGTCTATGTTCATATGTTTAACATTTTATTTATTTATATATTTGAAAGGCAAAGTGATAGTCATAGAGAGAGGGAGACAGACAGATACACACATACACACACACACATGCACATATGCCCAGAGAAAGAGAGAGAGAGAGAGAGAGAGAGAAAGAAAGAAAGAGGAAGAGAGAAAACTTCCATCTTCTGATGGTCACAATAGCTGGGTCTGGGCCAGGATAAGGCAGGAGCCAGGAATTCCATCCTGGTCTCCCACATGGGCAGCAGGGAGCCAAGTACTTAGGCAATCTTCCAGTGCCTTCCCAGGCATATCAGCAGGGAGATGGATCAGAAGTGGAGGAGCCAAGACTTGAATTAGCACAACAATAAGGGACAGTGGAGTTCCACCAGTAGCTTAAGCTGTAGTAGCACAAGAACCCCAAGAGATTTTTACAAAGTGCCTCAGGTGGTGGGCTAGCATTGAACAGTGAGTTCAGCTACTGCTTGCACACCAGCTTTCCATATTAGTATGTCCCTTAGTGTCTGCTTCCCATCCAACTCCCTGCTAATGCACCTGACATAGGAGTGAAAGGTGGCCCAAGGACTTGAATGGAGTTCTGGGATCCTAGTTTCGGACTGACCCAAGAATTGTCTGCTGTGACCTCCGGGGACTGAATTAGTGGATGGAAGATTCTCTCTCTGTCTCTGTCTCTGCCCATCTCTCTCTCTCTCTCTCTCTCTTGCCTCTCTCTGGCCTCTTCCCTTCTTTATCTCCGTCCTATTCTTCTGCAATTCAAACAAATGATAACAATTCTTAGTTCCTCAGGTGATCTTCATATCACTAGCCCAGACTTAACAATGGAATAACACTGGGAATTATTGTATTAAATAACTCAAACTTTTAAGTTAGAATTCATGTTTTTCTACTATAAAATTTAATAAGCATAAAAGTATACTACAATAGAATTATAGAACCTTAATAATTTAGACAATAAACATATATTTAATATCATTTAATTAATGATTTGTTTTGTCTCACTTCATATTTTTGTCATACTATAACAGGAGAGAATTTCAAAAAGATCATGCAGGGGCCAAAATTGTGACTCACGGGCTAAATTGCCACTTGCAATACTGGAATTCCATGTTTGAGCACCAATTTGAGTCCTAGCTTCTCCCCTTCTCAAGCATCAAATATTTACTTGAAATTTGTCATTAAGTTTTGTGAAATATAATTAGACTTGGATAAAGAATAATCAACTTACACTTTCTCTCTGATTAAGAATCAAGTATTAAATTATTTAATATCAATTTATTACCTATCTTCATTTAAAACATAATGAAATTCATGATTTTTGATAAATTGATTCAGATCTTTGATCCATTTTGAGTTGATTTTTCATAAGGTTTATTGTAGATGTCTTTAATAGCTTTGTATGAAGAGATCCAGTTTTCCCAGAACATTTATTGAACAGACTGTCCTTTCTCTAGAGATTGATTTTTAGGTTGTTTGTCAAAGATTAGCTATTTGTAGATGCATGCATTAATTTTTGAGATTTCTAGCCTGCTCCATTGGTCTACATAATTTATTATAGTGCCAGTGCCAGATTGTGTCAGTTATGACTACCCTGTAGTTTGTCTAATGCTTCCAGCTTTGTTTTTCTGTATAATATTGCTTCAGCTATTCTGGATCTATGAATTTTCCCTATGAATTGTAGCTTCATTTTTTTGAGATCCGAGTAGAATGCTGTTGTTTTTTGTTTGAGATCAAATTGAGTTTGTAAATTTCTTTGAGTAGGATGAATATTTTGATGACATTATTTTTTTCAATCCATGAACATGGAAGATTTTTCCTTTTTTGTGTCTTCTATTTCTCTCTTCAATGTTTTATAATTTTCATTGAAGATACATTTCACACTTTTGGTTAAATTTATTACAAAGCACTTAAACATATTTGTTGCTATTGTGCAAATAGAACTGATCTTTTTTTTAAATTTTATTTAATAAATATAAATTTCCAAAGTACAGCTTTTGGATTACAGTGGCTTTTCCCTCCTCCCTCCCATCCACAACCATCCCATCTCCTGTTCCCTCTTCCATCCCATCACATCAAGATTCATTTTCAATTTTCTTTATATACAGAAGATCAATTTCATATATACTAAGTAAAGATTTCAACAGTTTGCACCCACACAGAAACACAAAATGTAAAGTATTCTTTGAGTACTAGTTATAACATTAATTTACATAGTACAAAACATTAAGGACAGAGATCCTACATGGGGAGTAAGTGCACAGTGACTCCTGTTGTTGATTTAACTATTGACACTCTTGTTTATGGCATCTGTAATCACCCGAGGCTCTTGTAATGAGTTTCCAAGGCTATGGAAGCCTATTGAGTTTGCCAACTCTGATCTTATTTAGACAAGGTCATAGTCAAAGTGGAAGTTCTCTCCTCCCTTCAGAGAAAGGTACTCCTTATTTGATGGCCCCTTCTTTCTGCTGGGATCTCACTCGCAGAGATCTTTCATTTTTTTTTTTTTTTGGCAAAGTGTCTTGGCTTTCCATGCCTAAAATACTCTCATAGGCTCTTGAGCCAGATCCGAATGCCTTAAGGGCTGATTCTGAGGCCAGAGTGCTGTTTAGGACGTCTGCCGTATTATGAGTCTGCTGTGTATCCCGCTTCCCATGTTGAATCATTCTCTCTCTTTTAATTCTATCAGTTAGTATTTTCAGACACTAGTCTTGTTTATGTGATCCCTTTGACTCTTAATTCTATCATTACAAGTTCTTTCTCAGCCATGGAATTTTCTATGTTTACAAAGGCTATTGATTTTTTTTTTTTTTGCTTTTGATTTTTTTTTTTTTTTTTGATTTTTCATCCTGCAACCTTATCAAACTCTCTTATGAGTTCCAATAGTCTCTTCATGAAGTCTTTTGGTTCCCCTAAATACAGAATCATGAGTCATCCGCAAACAGGAATAATTTGACTTCTCCTTTTCCAATGTATATCCTTTGATTTGTTTTTCATGGCTAATGTCTCTGTCTAAAAGGATGAAAGGATGAATTTTGTTAAAAAAAAATCTTAGGAGTACCTAAAAGATAACCTATGGAAATGAAATTGACACTTTGAGATGTGATGACTTTGAACAGTCTTTGTCTCCACTGTTGAGTAATATTTTTGTTACTATTTGTTGAACGCTTTACTTAATATTGAGTTAATTTTATGTGAATAAAGTTAATTGAAAATAGATCTTAGTAAAAAATAAGAATGAGAATAGGAGAGGGAGGAGGAAGTAGGATGGGACTTCAGGTGGGAAGGTGGGTAGAGTGGGAAGAATTATTGTTTTTAAGTTGTATTTATGAAATCATGGTTTGTAAACCTTTAAAAAAGTTCAGAAATACAAGTACCAAAGAATTCCCTCAAGAATGTCTATTTTGAATCTTCTTAAACTAAAAGGGATCACTAAATAATCATATTTTGAAAAGCACAACATATATAATTTATCTCAAAATTATAACTTTTACATACTGTCTTCCATTAATTAAGGTCCATTAAGTGTAAGTTACATGTTACTTTTGTTACTGAGGTCTTTGTGCCAGAGTTTGGGAAAAAAAAAAAAACACAGACATTTAAAAGATTAAATTATTTTAATAGCATTGATAAGACTGTCTGAAAGAGAGGAATAACAGATGAGATCTAGATTCTGACAAAAACAAAAGTGTAAGGATTTAGTTTAGGTGGGACAAAGATTATGATGTCTTTTTTCAATAT
This sequence comes from Sylvilagus floridanus, assembly GCA_949820135.1. Lineage (NCBI taxonomy): Eukaryota > Metazoa > Chordata > Mammalia > Lagomorpha > Leporidae > Sylvilagus > Sylvilagus floridanus. Next base: position 96,458,365 of record OX463225.1, read on the forward strand.
TAATATTGAGGGCTCTGAGATATCAGGATGGGAATATGGATTTTAAAGTTGTATAAATGAGTCTGACTCAAACTGGACATCTGAGGGAAATAAATTTGGGACCTGTCAGTATGAAAACAATGTAAGAAGAATGCAAATTCCTACTATAAAATCTATATTTGTCTTTTTCCAAAATCCATGTGTTGAAATCAATGTCCAATATGAAGAAGTTGGAAGTGGTGCCTTTCAGAGATAATTAGGCCTTCATGGAGCCTGGGTGATTGGAATTGGTTCCCTTCTATGAGGAAATTTCAGAGTTCATGGAGAATGCATATTATGTAAAACTGTGCATGAATTTCAATTTTTGTACCACAATAAACTTATCTTTTCATTCCATTTTTTCATGAACATTTTAAACTATACTCCTGTAAAAGGCACCGGAGAGCTCTTTTTTTTTTTTTTTTCATTAATTTGAGGACAAAGCAAAACAAATGTGCTCAAGAACTCCACCAGATACCCACTCTGCTCTGCCTGTTCTTGGACATCCCGGTCTCCAAAGGGGTGCTAAAGGAAAATTTGCAGTTAGAGCCATGTACTCAAAGATAGTTTTATTAAAACAGGCCAAACTTAGATAATTCCCTCACTTAAGTAGAATATAAGACAAGAATAAAAAAAAAGATGGATAGACTCATAGGAAAATATATTATATAAGAGTCTTAGAAACAAAGAGAATTTTCACAGTAAACCAATAATCATCAGCCTTACAAGTAGGAAGAGATTAAAAAATGAAAACAAAAAAGGAGCAGTGTGTTTTCTGAGACTTGACAGGAGTAATGTGATTAAAAGATGGAGCTGTTAATGGGGTCAAGTAACTGTGAGGTCAAGTGAAAAGAGAAACAACAAAAATTCTCTGGATATATTTGAGGTCAATGTCAATAAATCATTTTACTTCTTTTCTTCCTAGTCTTCACACCAGACTAGAGACCTTCCTCTATCAATCAATCATTCTTTGCCATACACTAACTTGTAAGTTCAGAGATCTGGTAGTTGTCACTGATTTTACCATGAGCATACTTTAAAAGATTCATTGAAAAATGAAATTAAAAGCACATTTTCCAAGAGCTTTTTGAAGAAATCTCATATTTTCTATTTCTTTTTTTTTTGTTATTATTATTTTGACAGGCAGAGTGGACAGTGAGAGAGAGAGACAGAGAGAAAGGTCTTCCTTTGCCATTGGTTCACCCTCCAGTGGACGCCGCGGGCGGCGCGCTGCGGCCAGTGCACCACGCTCATCCGATGGCAGGAGCCAGGTGCCAGGTGCTTTCCTGGTCTCCCATGGGGTGCAGGGCCCAAGCACTTGGGCCATCCTCCACTGCACTCCCGGGCCACTGCAGAGAGCTGGCCTGGAAGAGGGGCAACCGGGACAGAATCCGGCGCCCCGACTGGGACTAGAACCCGGTGTGCCAGCGCCACAAGGTGGAGGATTAGCCTGTTGAGCCACAGCGCCGGCCCTATATTTCTTAAATTATTGACCTTGAACAAATTCTGGTCCTTCTGCCTCCAATATGCGTCTTGCAGCTTTGGCCTGCTCTGGATAACCTGTAATTGCCCTTCAGGCTATCATCGTCTCCTAACTTTACTCTTCCCACTGATGATGGTTCTAGCCTTTCCACTTGCTCTCCTTCATTCCGATCATCAATTTACAGGATAAAATCACATAGTATCTTTTCCTTATTTAAAAACTTGCAATGACTTCTTTACAATTTGAGTAAAATATCTGTTTGACTTTGTGTTTTTACCATAGATTAGAAGATATTCACGGTCTAGAGCGTGATTTTTGCTGAAACCCTCTTCTTGGGACAACCACCTGCAATACAGGCATCCCATATGAGCACTGATACGTATCTTGGCTTTTCACTTCTGATCCAGCTTCCTGCTAATGTGCTAGGAAAACAGCAAAATGTGGCAAGAGTTCTTGTGCCCCTGCTACCCATGTAGGAGACCTGGATGGAGTTCCATGTCCCTGGCTTTGTCCTGGCCCAACCCTAGCTATTACGATATTTGGGAAGTGAAATAGCAGATGGAAGATCTTCTCTCTCTTATCTCTTCCTCCCCCCGCCCCTGAGTGTGTGTGTGTGTGTGTGTGTGTGTGTGTGTAACTCTGTATTTCAACTAAATAAATACATTGTTAAGAAAAGAAAAAGAAGCACTCTGTCTTCTTTTGGACACTTCCATATACACATTGGATGCTGTACATTTATTTTTTTCCAGAATAAAAAAAAAAATTCAGTACCTTAGACTTTTAACCATTCTTGTGCCTTTTCCAGGAACACTTTATCCTCAGATATGACTGGTTTTAGATCAAAGCTTAATTATTAATCCCTCTCCATATCACATTTTTTAATGCTCATCACTGTTTGTAAATATTAATTTGTTCAACTATCTTGTTTCCTTCTTGAGAGTAACAATGACTTTTTCTCTCCCAATCATAGTTGCATCCCCTGACCCTATCATGCTTTCTGCTACAGAGTGAGCATTTGATATGGATGTGTGAAAATGAATTGAAGCAGTTACATTGGGCTCATTGAAGTGATTTAAACAGAATCCATGTTGGAGTGGCTGAGTAGTCAATGAGAGGTGAAGAATACCTCTGAAAATGTGACCCTGAAGTAGAGAATAGGACAATAGCTTTAAAGAGATGTGTTGTTTTAAAACAATTTATATACTTTTTTGACAAATATTGGGAAGAGGAGACTACACCACTGAAACAGATATTTTTGAAAGTGAAAGATTACTCAGAGGTAAGTTCAGCCATGATTCAGATATGTGAGAAGGCACTAATCATAGATACAAGGATACTTTCTTCTCTCATTAAAACAGAAGCATAAAAGATGCAACAAAGATCATTGGTATGCAGCTATTGTGGTCTTTTCAGTTAATTTTAAGTTAGTTAATGATTTTACTTTTGCCTTTGATGCTCTGTTTTTCCAATTTTTAAGAAAAAGCCTATGATAACTGCTTTATTAGGAAATTCCAAATTGATAATATCAGTTCAGTAATTTAATTGAAAAATTATCCTTATATCATGTTATAGATAGCTGTATACACTTCTGACATTGTTAATGCAAAACTGTTCTAATTCAAATTAAATATATCTTCTTTTTCTTATATGTTGGTGTCATATGTTGGAGTGTATTAATGACATTAAAAAGATGCATTGTGTTCTGGCTTAATTTGGAAATTCTATTAATTCTCTACATATACTTTCTACTGTTGGTCAAAACACTTAACTAAATAAGTTTTCTAAATTGATTTGCTGAACAACTAAATTCACTTTTTATAATTTCTAAGATTTTTTTATTATTCCAGATAATGTTTAGTCAGATTTTATGCATTTATAATATCATGCCTTAAAAACAAATAAAAAGAACTACTATCCAAGAGAAACTCCACTGATAATTAACTGTAATATACCAAATCTCCACTACTTGGTGAGTGATTAAAATATAGTAACACAATTTTTAATATTTTCTCTGCTTATTTAGATAATTCAATGTAACTCCGTTTTCACAGGGTCATCCCAGATTCATATGACTCATTTGAGATCCTTAGAGTCTGCTTTGCTGATGAGCTGAAAACTGTGTGTGAACTCTCAGATCCCAAACAGCTATTTCTTGGTTAGTTCTGTATTTTCTTCTAGGTCGGGAATGAAAAATATGCAAATATAAAAGAACAAAATGAATATAACAGACATTCTGCAAATGGTCTACTGGGATAGAGGTTGGCGTCTATCTTTGTGTCCACATCTTTTTATAGTGAGGATTCACAAAAGAGCTAGTATCAATATATTGGGAAAAATTCACCTAAGAATAGAATTGACTGTAACATAACAGACTATCTGGCCTAGGTGTATAATGGACTCCTTTCCTACTTTAAAAAGTCATGACTTTTTCACCTTCAGGGATAAATGCAAAGTTTGGTTTTCTTTACAGAACATCTCTCTTGTTTGTTCTAGATCCACCATGAAATAGGAATTTAATTAACTCGCTTGTCTGGTTTGTCATCCCACCACATTTTGAAACTTGGAGGACATACAGTAGATTAATTGTTTGACAACTTTCAGAATAATTCGTTTAATATTTTCCAATATTTCCTTGGTGAAGAACAGGAAAAGCTCACTGTTTATAAATATTTAAATATTGCTCTGTCTTAAAATAAAAATAGCATACTTATTTTTAAAGGTTTTCATTTTTTATTTATTTGAGATGTAGATGTACAGACAATGAGAGGGAGAGACAGAGAAAAGAGTCTTCCACCAGATGGTTCACTTCCCAAATAGCTACAACGGCTGGAGCCTGGAGCCAGGAGCTTCTTCCAGGTCTCCCAGATGAGTGCAGGGGCCCTAGCACTTAAGCCATATTCTACTGCTTTCCCAGGCTGTAGCAGAGAGCTGGATAGGAAGAGGAGCAGCCAGGGCTAGAACCAGTGCCCATATGGGATGCTGGTGCCACAGATGGAAGATTAACCTACTGCACCACAGCACCAGCCCCAACATTCACTTATTGGAACTTATTATTATAACAAATGATCATACCTCTTGAGGCCTTAATTTTACCTATGAAGAAATAAAATTAGTCAATTGCCTGAATCAGATATGACTCATATAAATATATTTAATATCTATTGTTCAAAAAGTGGTTTAACTGAAGTGAGGACCTTGGTAAGAGCTTTAGCTTCAATCAGATGTACATTAGGGAATGTAGGAAGTGATACCAAAACTACCCATCACATCATGGTATCCACTGACACTGCTTCCTGGCCACTGTGTCTTCAATCTAGTACAGTACTTACCGATTACTGTATTTTTCACCTTCAACCTCTAAAATGTTAGTAATATGAACATTAATGAAGCAAACTGCAATGTCCACTGCTTTAATTGCACCAAGAAAATAATTTAATATCTCCTCAGTCACGACTTTCTAAATTTTCCTCACTCTTGGCAAACGTGTTGGCAGGACCAGGTCACTGCCTGGTTCCATGTCACCCACCTCCATTACAGAGTATCTCAAGCCCATACTTGTCTTCTCTTTGTTGCAACTTCCTGATCACTGTTGTCAGCAGGCATGAAAACATTAAAAACATTCCATGTTGCTTCAGATCTTTGCATCTTGACCACATTATATAGTAACAACCTTATCCTTCAATGTAATCAGAGTTGAATACATCTGCCTGCAAAGTAATTCATTTTAGTACCTATAGTCTACTAGCATGATGATTTCCAGGTGCTCTGGTCATAGCAGTATATCTTCTCAGGTTCAGCACAATCCTTAGTCTACAAAGTGGTTGAAGAACCTTGCTCCTGAAATCTAATATCAGTAACGCAGAATCTCTAAAGCGATGGGTACAACAAGGAAAAATTCCACAGAAGTGTTCCTGAAAGTGATAGTGGGAGAAGTTCTTCCAATTTTGTGTTTTCTAGAACCATGTACTCCACTTGTTAGAGGCACAGTAACATGGAGTACCTTCAGATTTAATAAACATATGATGTCCTGGAGGAACGCAAACTTACTGTGAAGAATTTGATCTCCAAGTTGGCACACACCAATTTTCCTCAGGTTGTCTGCTTCTATTTTGCAAAGTATATTGGATGACATTCTATGGCCACCTGTTTATTGTCACATCTCCTTCACTGTAAAAAATAATGGTACTTTGAGGTAATATTATACATTACTAAATGTTGGTAATAGGACGGACATATAACAATGTTCTCTGACAGTGATTCTGTCAAAATACTACATGAAAGGAAGGCACATTGGAAAGTTGTAACTCCAGTGGAGATGGAATGCTAATGCCTAGATTGGAAAAGTTCTGAAGTGAGCTACTATGCAATACTGGTGATCTCTTTGAAGGAGGGTATCATGACAGTCCAGGCATGACCTTTGCTGCTGACAGATTGGGCATTCAGCTGCAGCAGACTTGGTGAGGAGCCTTTTGTGTCAAATCAACTCAAAAGCTTCCCCCTTCCACTTTGTCCACTTTGTTCCTAAACATACTGCAATTGCAACCTTCATCTAAGGGGAATGTTTGGCAGTTTGAAGAAGATAGAGTTTGTAAATTGTACAATGAAAATCAAAGATAGGAAAGGAGTGAAGATACCGTACATTCTATCTAGAAAGATTTTCAAGAAGCTGCCATTTTAATGGATTATAATCCCTGAGTCAAAATAATGGCATCAACAAGAAGTTCATACTCTCAGATAAATTATAAACTCACAAAAGCTAATGAATAGAATAAAATTTTTAAAACAATATAAACAAAAACTAACTTTTACTGAACAAACAGTATTACTCAACTTTTACCACATACCCAAATAAGTGCATTTTTCTTGATGATGTCTTATATAATATTTAAATTGCTTTTTCAAACTAGTATTATTATTAAAGTTTAAATGATTTAAATCCATAAATATTTACCATAAAAACTAAAGTAACACATTAGTGAAGACTGTTTAGGCAAAGTCTCATCTAATACAAAGTTCATGGCTGACATCCCTATAACAAAAGTATATTAATAAAAATGCATAAAAATGTATGTAATAAGTATGTAACATAGAAGACTTTATAAATGAAGACACAAAGATTCAGAAAATACAGTGTTTTTATTGAGATTCATGTAGAAGTATTAGGAAAACAAAAAATGTATGATCTAATGATAATAAGCCAGAGATGAGGGCTCTTAGCAAAGCCTATTTATGCAGATTTTTTGACCTTTGAGTAGAGGGCAGGACCCTTCTGTAATAAAAGTCTTATGTCCTTTATTCAATGGAGTAGGAAGAAGAAAATCAAAGAATATTATTTCTGCAGCTGCAGTTTTTCAATTTCCTTCAGCTTCAAATATTTAGTATGCCAAGGTGCCATATTTTGTGCATAATATTCTGAGCCCCAACACATGGCCATGGTTCAAACTTAGATTATATTACATTTGGTTCTCTCTCTCAAGCATTTGTTGGGTGAAATACATCAGACACAAAAAAGTTCAAATACAAGACTGCTGTTTTGATGAGACGGTTAAGCCACAACTTGCCATGCTGTCATCCCATATTGGAGCAGTGATTCAAGTTCTAGCTGATCCACTTCTGATCCAGCTCCCTGTTTTGGGCTTGGAAAAGGAGTGGGAGGTGGCCCAAGTGCAAGGGATCCTGTCACCTATATGGGAGACCTGGATGGAGTTCATGGCTCCTGAATTCAGCCTGGCACAGCCCTGACGGTTGTAGCAATTTTTTAAGTGAATTGGCTGGTGGTGGAACTCTCTTTTTTTCTATCATTCTGCATTTCAAACAAATAAATCATTTATAAAAAGAGTTCAAATTGCAAAATTCCATTTTTCTTTAATAAAATGAAAAATAATGTATAATGAATGAAAGCAAACCTGTGGTTGGGTCTAAAAAGGGAAATTGATTGCAAGGGAAATGACAAGAATTCTGTGGATTATAAACATACGTTTACCCTGATTGTGATGATGATTTCATGGGTATATACATCTGTCAACACTCATGAAACCGCACCATGATTACACATAACTCTCCAAATAATTGTATATAAATTATGTCTCAGTAAAAAATGAATAATTTTAGCTAGCTATAAAAATATGGTATGTTGTTACACTGAAATTGCAAAAAATAAGATAATGATAAAAATCCTCAAGGAGCTATTTATAACTAATATTAGTTTTGTTCTTTTCTGCTACACACAAAGATGCATGTATATATCATCAACAGTTCATGGAAAAACAAACGAAAAATGCCTGAGTTTCCAAATCATTCTGCATCGAAGTAACATTTTTTTAATTTTACTTTTCCACAAACTTTTTGAAGTCTCTTTGCATTTATATAAAACTTTATAGGAAGACACTCGACATGATAACAGTATTATGTTTCAGCAACTTTTGCTTCTGTGCACAATTTTAAAAGAAGAGCTGCAAGCAATTTAAACTGCAGAAAATATTTGAAAGAAAATGGAATCAAACTGTTAGTAGAATGAAAATTAGTGCAACTATTATGTAAAACTCTTTGAAAGTTCTTAAAAATATTAAATATGGTATTATGTGTTTCAGCAATTTTTCTTCTGGATTTTAACCCAGAATATTTGAAATCTGTTTATTAAGGGATTTTGGTACACCTATATTTATTGCAGCACTGTTCATAATAGGAATCAATATTAAGTTTCTATCCACAGATGAATGGATGAATACAATGCGATACAAACAATGGAATAATATTCAACATTAGAAAAAGATTCTGGGGGTGGCACTGTGGCATAGTAGGCTAAGCTTCTGCCTGTGGTGCTGGCATCCCATATGAGTGCTGGTTGGAGTCTCAACTGCTTCTCTTTTGATCTAGTTCTTGTCTGTGGCTTGGGAAAGCAGTAGAAGATGACCCAAGAACTTGGACCCCTGCACTGTCTTGGGCAACTCAGAGATAGCTCTGCCTCCTGGCTTCAGATTGGCCTATCTCCAGCCATTGTGGCCTATTGGAGAGTGAACCACTGGATGGAAGATCTTTCTGTCTCTCCCCCTCTCTCTCTCTGTGGCTCTATCTATCAAATAAATAAATAAAATTTGTTATTTGCAATAACATGGATGGATTTGGAGAATATTGATTGAAATATGTTCAGGTAGTACAATTCTCCTCAATTTATGGATGGGAAAACTATGGTGACTTTAATTATTTTGTCAGATTTCCTTGCTAGAAAGTTCTGGGACTAGAACATGAGGCCCATTATTTTGGGTCCAGGGTCATTACTCAGAACTACTGTACCATATTGTCTTACTTTATAGAGATATATTGGACAAAGAGCAGAAAACACAGAGTTCCTTCACTATTTAGAATGGATTATAAAGATAAGGGACAATTTGTCATTGCACTTATTTTGTAGAAGGAAATATACCAACTACTTAGTTACATATTTGAAGGAAAAACCTGTTTTATTAAGACCTTCATCAGGATCTGTATCTTTCTGGTGGCAATCTGTTCCAACTCTTCAAAGATTACATATGTTTAAAGAAATTATTCAAAAGATTATTTTACAAATTAAAACCATTAAGTGGTAGTAAATATCATCATTGCCTGACAGCACTTGATAATTTTCATCAAAACAATGAAAATAACTTACACCTTTAAAATAAATTTTCTGTTGATTCCTAGAGAAATGTCTCAAAAATGCAAAACATGAATTTCACTATTGCTACCCACTCAATGACTCATAATCAGGTAGCATCTGCCGAAGAGTATGTAGTTTTTCTTTCCTTTAAATTAATTTTTGTGTATGCAGGGTAGAGAGACATTTCAGATTAGTGTTCTGATAGCTGATGTTCTCGGAGATTTTGTGCCATAGTCCAAGGTGCTAATGTTAGACATTTTCATCACCTACAACTGGGCGGGATCGCAGCAAATACTGTGAACTTCACAGAAGTACAAAACTTCTTGATGTATCACAGCTATAGAGAGATTCAAAATTAATGCTAAAATCCTTAAAATAATTTGAGAACAAGAAAGGAGATATTTGTACAACTGTCTTCTATGCTATAAGCAATGATATCATAATCTGTCCCCACAGGTTCTCTGATTCTAAATTGTACCTATGGGCTGACCCACATTTCCTGGGAACAGCTTCTGTGTGCGGTTTGCCCTGCTTTTGTTTCCCACAGCCTCAGATCTGCTTGTCACTTTCCCTTGCCTACCTGCTTACACTGCCCAATTCAGTTTATTTCAGAGCCCCAGAGTAGAGGTACGTGTGTTATCAACACTCTATGCAGAGAGGTGCAGTGAACACTACTTTCCTGCTGGTAGTAACTGCTTGCCATTTAATTTCTATTCTACCTTCTGGCCTTTAGGACCTGTCTAAATCTGTCTGCCACAAAGAACAAGGTGCATTATCACTTCTTCACAGCCTTCATCACAGTCAGGAGCTTGAGGCTATGTGGATGTCGCGCTCTCTCTGCCTGTCTCCTCATACCAGTCTGCCTTTCTTGCTTTATTTTTTTTCTACTTATTTATCTATCAGAGCAGTGTTGGACGGGTGGTGGTTGTGAGTGATCCATGCCTGGGGCTCCAATTAGAAAGGGTTGAATGAAACTAAAAGCCAGGATAACTGCAATCTGTCTACCATTAACATCTTAGACTACAAGTGTGCTCAGTGCTGAATAGGTGAGAGGCCTAAAGGGAAAAATAAAAAGATTTGTTTAATCATTGGTTGGTATGTAAGCTGAGCAAATTCACCTGCTCCCCTGCTTGCTTCCCAGATAAGCTTGGCCATAGATCCTCCCTCACCATTCTCAGACTACAAATACTGCATCTTCTGCTGCATGTCTCTCTTCTTCTTACTGATTTAATTGTTTTAATCTCCTAAATACTGAAAATAAGAGCATTTTCTTGAATGCAACCTCTTCAAAATAGTGACAAACTTCTTTATGAATATGAACACAAATGAAATCCACTTAGATGCCTTTAATTATAATACTTAGAATATACAATCTGACACATGGACTAGGGTATATATATTTTTAGATATACTCACATTGCAGGATTTCCAACCAGTAGCTTTTTAAAAAAGATTTATTTATTTATTTGAAAGGCATTGTTACAGAGAGGCAGAGGCAGAGAGAGAGAGGTCTTCTATCTACTGATTCACTCCACTCATAATGGCTGGAGCTGAGCCAATCCAAAGCCAGGAGCCAGGAACTTTTTCAGGGTCTCCCATGTGGGTGCAGGGGCCCAAGAACTGCTTTCTCAGGCCGTAGCAGAGAGCTGGATCAGAAGTCGAGCAGCTGGGGCTTGCACTGGCACCAATATGGGATGCTGGCATTACAAGCAGCTTCTTTACCACCTATACCACAGCGCTGGCCCGATGTTGCATGATTTTCAATTCACGTTTAGATAATGATAAATTATGGTATTTGTGTTCCACTTTTATAGCCTCCATTTCTTATTTGCTAAAAATCAATGCAAAAATAGAATGGTTTTAGTCAGGGTGTTTTTTTTTTTTTTTTCCAGAGAAACAGAAGCAGCAGCAGCAGTGTGTGTGTGTGTGTGTGTGTGTGTTTAAACACAGGAGAGAGAGGGAATGAAGGCAGAAAATTAGAGCTTGGTTGGGCAGACTTAGGGATGAGCTTCAGCAGAGCATGCAGGCCGTCTGCTATAGAATTCCTTCCAACTCAGAGGAAAGTCTTTGTTTTATTAGTTTTTAACTGGTCAAGTGAGATTGATTCACATTATAGAGGATGATATGTACTAAAAAATCACTGACTTGAATGTTCATCTCATTCCCAATCACTTTCACAAGCACATCCAGAATATTGTTTGACCAACTGTCTAGTTACCATGGCCCAAACACATAGATATAAAAGTAAGCATAATAAGAACTATGTGCATTTTTAAAATAAAGGATAGCTTATATTAACATTTTTATATGAGTAGCAGTTACTTTCTCCCTTAATAACTAGCATTTTTTCTTATCGAAATATTTGTTGTCCATAGGTATTCATAATTGTTTTAGTTTAACTCAACTAAATTAAACAGATACCAAAAAGCAAATATAAAGTTAGAGCTAACATTTTTTTGTTAGTAAGTGTGGGGACCCATGGATAGGCTTGCCATGGGACCCCCCATGCTGGGCTGGGCTTATAGCAGTAATGCGGATGTAGCAGCTGATTGAACTTTCCATCCAGCTGAGGATCTTGGTAAACAACAAGATGGCGCTGATGCCTTGCCTGCTGCGTGACTCCACAGCTGATCGTGATCAAGTGCCGGATTGGAGAGCTCGGTGCATGGACTCTGAATGGTTGACTGTGATTGATTGAATTCTGTATATAAGCAGACCACGGGAGAAGGAGCGGGGCACGCCAGCTTTCCCCCATAAGGAACGTGCGCGCCATCTCTCCCCCTTCTCCCGGTCCCCCACTCTTTTTCCTACTCTTTCTAAATAAAAGTCTACTGAAGACCGATTAACTGCAAGCAGCGTCGTTCCTTTTGCGCCCGAAGGAGCTGACAAGTAAGAATAGAGATTTTCTCTTTTGTCATAATTTTCAACAGCTTGACAGATTGCAAAATTAATTGAAAACATGCTTAGATACTACCAAAAATTCTTAACCTACTTAGACCTACTAACTTTAGATGAACCTTGGTAACCAAGCTGGGAAGGATCAAATTTCCTTATAAGATGTTATTTAAATATTTTATCCTTGCTCATTTTCTTGAAAAGGGAAAAGGAGCATAGAACAGCGAGGAGATAGGATACGAACTCGCTACCAAAACTAATTTATTTGAGAAGAAAAATAAATCGCAGAAGTGTTTGGCCAATTGCCAGCATGCATACTGACAGAACTTGTGTCAGAGGGCCCAATCCTCCAGGGGACTGGGCATCAAATATCTTAGGGTGGGCTAAGGAGGGAGTGGGGGGCAATAGTCTGAGGTGTACTTCTTTGTACAGGTTTTTCAGGTTTGGGGGGAACTTACAAACCTGGAAATGAATGCAAAGTGTGGGTGTGGAAAGTACAGGGTGTGCAGTTGAGCTTGTCTCTAGAAAGAATGCGGGGGTAAGAGGGAAAAGGGAATTTTACCAACTCTCATGCAAGGAGCTAAAATGGCTGAGGCTTATGGCCTTGTTCCATCAATCCTGAGTATAGATAAGGAAATAGAGGTACCTGTCTCTTTCTGACTACTTCCTGCTGATACAGGGTTTTGGAATGGGGTGGGATATCTATACTCGGGATCTGATTGGTTAAAGAAGAAAAGCAATCTGGTGTTGTTCCTATGTGATGGCTTGAGATATAGCAGTCATTTGTTCCTATAAGAACTTTGGAAATATGTTAATTATGCACAATAGGAATAGGAGCATTGTGATTATGAGGATAAAAGGAGATTTAGAGACATTGGCCAGTGGAAAGTATAACCAAAATGAGGAGGACAAAGGAGGAGATAGGCAGGCAAGAGTATAAGTCCCTGTTCAGGTAGTGGGAAGACAGGTATGTGCCTGGTTGCTGCAGAGAAAGAACGCTCCTGTTTTGTTTAATATGTGCAAGCTGGCAAGGATCTGTGGGATATGGTTAATTTTGCCTGCTTCTAGTCCTGGGCTTCTTCATTTCCTCCCTTTGCTTATGGAAACTGGCTACTGTCAGGGGTCAGGGAAAAGGACTGCTCTGACTTCTTAGAGCTAAGTAGGGACCTGTGGTCAAGATAGGGTTCCAGCAGAAGGTGATCTCTCAAGGGGGCCATGGTGGCAGCTCACAGAAACTATCTCCATTCGAAGTTCCACGTTCAAGGCCATCTAATATTTCATTGCTTCAAGTCTGGAGGAAATAGTTCTAAAAGATGAAATATAAATACACAGGGTACAAAACAAAGGATGGATCATTATTAAAGGACAAAGAAAAGGTATTACCCAAGCCAGGAGGGAGTTTACCCATTGAGAGGCAAATAGAAACTGAAGTGGACGGGGGAAGTGAGGGGAGCTTGATTATAATCATAGAACATTAAGTCCTGGCCAGGTATATGTGAGGTTCAAACCTATCCATCTCTTCACATGGGGTACTAGAAGATACAACATAAGGGAGGTGTATACCTCCTCAGGGAAGACACCCTGTTGATTCATTAGTTAGCTGGCCTGGGAGCGGAGCTGGCCTGAATAGGAGGTCAGTATTGAATATGTGGCATCTCTAAAAGGGCATTTCCAGTTCTGCCTGCAATGTTACTGACCCCAGACTGCCCCTCACTAGCAGTGGTTTCTTTGGAAGCTGGGCAGAGTGAAGGGCTTTTTTGGCCTCGAGAGGGCAACAGGCTCTTGCAGCGCTGACCTGGGAGTCCTTTAATTACAGGACAGTTCTGTTTCCAGTGGCGCAGCTCTAGGCAGAACTGACAGGACTCTGAATTCAGAGGGTGGCTTCTGTCATGACTGCTGTTTGTCCAGTGCCCTGGCTTTCCACATGCCATTTGGGGGTCAACTGGCCTTGTTCTGGCTCCTTGATGGCAGATCACTGTGTAAAGTTATTGTTAATTGGCCTACCACCTATCCTTACAATTCTCCTGTTGTCCAGCTTGCTCTTTTTCCTCCTAGTCTCTGTTAAAGTAGACCACAGAGGCAGCCTTTAGGATGTCAGCCAGGGGGTACTCAGTCCCATTCCTAATCTTTGGTGGCCTGAACTAGAACTCTATGGTCACAGACATGTTCTAACAGTGTTTTTTTCTATGAGTTAAGATAATGCCCATGAGGAGAGCTATTCCTTCAAAGTAAGATCAAAACACAATGATCACTTTATCCAAGCTGTCTATGAATTTTAAAGTCATTAAGACTTTTTGGTTTGAAAAGGGAGGTTTTGCCTGTTTACTGTGTCCATGGCAAAATAAATCTAGCTATAAAATCATATAACAATGTGAGCTCTCATTTATGCATGTAATTTGTTTTTCTACATGTGGCCAAACTATTTGGTCTTTTATTTGTGCTCAAGATTTTTACAGAATAATGCTAGACATTCTTTTTATAAGGTCTGAAGATCAAACTGTACATTTTGGAGAGTCCTTTAGAATAATCAGTTTCTCATAGTGACTATAAACTTTCTACCATAATTTAATGAATTCATACAAAAAGAACATTTATTACCTAAATTTATCTTACATTTTTAAATAAAACTTTTAAACCCAAGATTATTTTCTGCCAAAATAGAGACGTTGTAAGGATCACACCTGAGGTCCCTTATATGCTCAATGTCCTATGCTTCCTTTTCTTAAACATTGTTAAAACTCACATCAAACTAGAAGGAAAATCTATGGTTAAGTTAGACGCGTATTTTTATAATAACTTCTGTTTATTAAGGACATTAATTATCTATTTTCATATACCTTATAGTTTATTAAGCAAATTGATGTATATATTTCCCCTATACAGTGGAGAATACAGAGACACCATTGTCACTCAGCTAATATTTGTAAGGGTAAAATCATAGTAAGTATAATAACCCAGTTAGGTAGATCCTATCACCCATATTATTAAAGCTACAAAGACTCAGTTATTCTGACAGTTACTTGTTTATATAAACACTTCCCTCATGTCTTTCTATCTTGAATATTTTAGAGATTGCCAATCAAAGTGATTGCTCTCTATGGTTGTTAACTTGATCAAATTATGAAGAAATACAGCTTTTCTCAAAGGGATTAATCACTACTGCATATTCAAGATTTTTAAAAATATAATATTTACAATGTATCATTTTTCCATATGTCTGATGTGGCCAGAAGGCTGATCTCTAAAAGAATTAAGAAATATTAAGGTCACTATTTGTAAAAAAAAAATTGACTGTAATGAAATACACTATAATTGACTTTTACTTGAAAGTTCACGTCATTCATAAGTACAAGAAATGTAGGAGATCCAAGACAGTTGAATTGTGAGAAATCACATTGACACGGCCCCAGAAATATATGAGAAAAAGAAAGGAAGGACCATATTTCCAGGGACTGACTGACAGAAATTTTCTATGGACAAATGCTAAAACAGAACAGAGACTCCAAATGACAGCAAGGAAAGAGAACAGGCATGCTTCTGTGACTGGACATCCAGCATATCAAACTGCCAGCTGGTAAACATCTTCTTCCCAAGTTAAGACAGGAAGAAGTTGTCATACACCCCACCCCCAGCAGCTTTAACTGAGGGAAAATTCCACTGTCCACCATTGACTTTAACTCCAGCCTGGGGTCTGACTGGGGTCCAAGTGACTGTATGACTCCAAAGTGGGAAGTCACATTGCCTATGTCCCTTCTCCATCCCCTAAAAGTACCAGGCTCAATGGACTATGCAGAGTTGTGCAGCTGACATCTGCTTGGCTGCAACCAGAAGTGATAAGAGCCAGAGTCAGGGAAACTTGCAGGCAGAGAGCACATACCCTTGCATTCTGAGCGTAAGCCTGGGAGCTGTGAACACTCACGTTACATGATCCAGGGGCTTCCTCTAAGCTGATGAGCTCTAGCAACAGGCTATAAAAAATCTGGACCCAACCTGAGGAACTTCCCTCACAACTCCTGGTTCATGGTGCTGGGAGGCCCAGGCAAAAACCCCACTATCATCTTTACATAATTTGTCAGAACTTGGGGTAGTTTCATCATGCCTTTCAGAACCAGGATTGTTGATGTTGGTAGTACAACCTTTGAAGTAATTTGCATTCACTTGTGGTATCTGGAGTGCTCTATGTGCATCATTCTGTCTTAGCTGGTTATCACTATCCCCAACACATGGCTCCCATCCTGGGAGATCTGGGGTAAATATCTCACTGTATGCTGCAACATCTGGACTGTACCAATCAGCATTAATTTCCTCAAACCTACTAGAATCTACCCAATGGGACACGGAAAAACATAAATGCATGCAGCCTCTCTGGTTCCACACTTGACAATGCAAAATCTCATGTACATCTTGTAGTCACATCATAAGACCAGAGCAGGATAGACTTCACATCTCTCCAGTCCCAGGACTAGGGAGGGATGTTGCTGTTATATGCAAGTTGCACTCTCCTAGAAGGACCTTGGAAAGGGCCCATCCACGTCACACAATCCTACAGACACAGCTATTGGTGCCACATGCTCCAGCATTATTCATAATTGCCAGTGGCATAAGGGGCAGCTCCTTTTGTGACATTCAACATCAAGAACAAGGCACTGGGTATCAAAAAGTCTAGTGTAGGTAACAGCAAACTCTCTAGGAAATGAGGATACTCAGCCTAGGAAGTCCACATTCACTTCAACCTCAACTTCTACCACTACAGACTGAAGCAGACTACACAATTGTATTAATCATTGACATAGCTGACACGCAAAAGCAACAACCCAAGTATACCTCATATTCCGACTAAACCATAAACTCATTTTCAATAAAATTATGATTAAGAGAGTACTATTGCACCAGATGTGCAGATGTCAACACAGGGACACAGGAAATGTAAAGAAGCAAGATGCCATGGCTTCTCCAATAGAACAAGAGTTCTCCATAATTAGATCTGAAGGAAATGATGAAATCTCAGAAAATAAATTTAAGATAATGATTCAAGGAATCTCAGTGCAATGCAAAAGAATACAGAGAGATAACATAAGAAATGAGGAAATCAATAGGTGATATGAATTTAAAAAATTATGATATTTTCATTTTATACTTGTAGTCTTTAGTGGAGCATTAAGCCTTTGACTATAATTCAACTTAAAAATATTATCTCAAAAATTAAGAAATTAAAGCAGGTAGTGTTTAAAAATGAGCTATATTAAATATTATGTTAGTATTACTATGTTATACGCTATGTTCTGTTAGTATTAATATAACATTAACATGAGAATTAATGATAATTGTGCTGTCCTGATTATCAAGTATTTGCTGTGACATGGAGAATCCAATGTATTAGGAGATAAACAGAAGTATGAGAAAGAAATGAGGTTTTAAATAGTTATTTAAATAAATTATTACTTAATTGCTAAGAGTTCTGCAACAATTTGAACATTCATTTGTAATCACATCAACAAATTATAATTGGATAACTCATTTTGGAAAGTGACAGTATTTTCTTCAAAACTGATGCACTTAGGCACTTCTTTCTTTTTTTTCTTCTTAATTTTAGCTCCCAAATGTAAAGCAGAACATGTAGTATTTGTCTTTCTGGGTCCAGCTTATTTCACTAGGCATGATGTCCTGTAGTTGCATCCATTTTGATGCAAATGGTAGAATTTCATTCTTTTATATAGCTGGATAATAGTCTTTATCCATTCATCTGATGATGGATACCTTGGCTGATTTCATATTTTGGCTATTGTAAACAGAGTTACTGTAAACATGGTGGTGCAGGTATCTCTTAGATATAATGAGTTCATTTCCTTTGGGTATATACCCAGTAGTGGGATTACTATATCATTTGCAAAGTCTCTTTCTAGTTTTTTAAGTAATCTTCATATTGCTTTCAATAGTGGTTGCACTAATTTACATTCCCATCAATGGTGAGTGGGATTTCTCCTTTATCTAGACCCTCACCTCGTTTGTTATTTTCTGTGATTTGGATAATAGTCATTCTGACTATGCTGTTGTGATTTGCATTTCCCTAAAGACTAACTATATTTATTCATACATTTGTTGCCTATTGGTATTTCTTCTTTTGAGAACTGTATTGAGGTTGTTTCCCATTTCTTAACAGTATTAGTTCTTTTTGATTTCTTTGAATTGCAGATATTTTCTGGATAATAATTCTTTATTGGATAGGTAGCTTAAAAATATTTTTTCCTATACTTGGCTCTTTTATCCAAGGAAATGTTCATTAACACCTTTTATTTTTTTTCAAAACTGTATATCATAGTGTAGTTACATTATTTTTCCTTGTTTCTCCATCAATTATAACTCTTCTCCTAAAACAGCATTAGATTTATATTTTCTTACAAGTATAGGACAACAGAAATATGAGAACTAGATACTTCCTGAAATCTAGAATTTAGAGGTCAAAATATAACAAATATTAATTAAAACGCATATTGTCTTAAGTAAAAACATCTATTTATCATAAATGATTTTTCCAATACCAAAGCACTTCTATTGGCTCAAAATCACTAGCTGTTGTCCTGAATCTGAGACTCAGAGAGTTTACATGCTCTTGGAAACCCCAAATTCTAAATAGGACTCACAGACCCTGTTCTTATTCACAAATTTAAATTGCTGAAGAGCATCTAAATTATTCCAATAGCACTCAGATTAATGGAACATCCAATAATCTCAGGTCATCAATTATCCTGTGGTCAGAAACTTTAGGTTTTGTACAGACTCAATCTCCTACTCTCATCTCAATCTCCTACTCTCATCTCCTCCAGACTGAAGTTTCTAGTCTCAGATCTCTTTCTTGATAATTTTCTCACTGATGTTTCATTCATCTTCTTTTAAATGATAAAAGATGGTTAAATCCACTTTCAATCACCTTTGTTATTCGCCTTTTCCTTTCCCACTTCCAGGCTCACAATGCTCCTGGAGAAACGGTTATGTTCACTTGATTGTCACTTCCTGATGATTATTTTCAAGGTATTCTAAAACTATTCCATTCATCTGACATTCGAAATAAGCAATATTATTCATTATTTTGCAGTCATTTACAAACTACTACTTCAATTATTATTTTTTCAGTGATGTAGCATCTACTTTATTTATTTTTTTCCCTCGAAGCACCATTCATTTTTTTGGTAATTTTAGAATTCTGGTTAATGATACTTGTCATGCCTTCCAGTTTCCCAACAACTCACTCTAGTGAAACACCTCTAAATGATTTGTAACCACCAACATGTTTACTCCATGAACTGCATCAATTTACCAGTAACTCTAACTTCTCCCTTTACCTCATCCAATCTTAATCTTATTGGGTTATACTGAATGGATCACTTCTTTAGTCATGCCATACATTGATCTTCATCTTTCTGGACATTTTCTTTTGTTAATAAATGGAAAATTCTAACTCTCTATCTCATATCTTCATCTAAAAAAAGTCAAATATCTCTCTATATATCTTATATCAAATTACATTGATAATATAAAATTATGCATATCAAAAATAATGTCAAATTGGTCATTGATGTATAACAAAATTATTGTTAGCAAATGTTGATTAACAAGACTGTTTTAGCTATCCAGTTACCTCTCTTGATCACCTGAATGCACATTTTGTTAACTCTTTTCTCTTAGGACTTCATGTTCTGTTTTTCACTTATCTTTCAAGTAATGATCCAATTTCAATGGCCATATAGCTATCAGAAAAGAATATTCGTCAATCTCACCAACAAAATTATCAACTCTTCAAGTCCTAAATTCCTATATTATTCAAAGGCTAAGTAGCCAGCATTTCTATCTGGAGATACACCCTGTTTTTGTGCACTAGATTCCCCTTTCTCTTACATATTCATGCAATCCTTCTGAAATTGCTTTGTGACCTGAATCATTATTTTCTCCGACAGTATAAAAATATATTTCCTGTTGTTCTCAGCATCTCATTGTGCTTTTCACAGAACTGTTAAGCTGGAATAAATACATAATCATTTATTTTATTAAGTTGCTCAATTTAGACAGATTAACCTGTATTTTACCCTAAAATTTAGTATCTCATAAAATCACAACACTATTTTGCCTGCTGTCCATGTCCAAATCCTGACTTCTCTCTGTCACATTTCCCATCAAAGTCATCAGTAAATATTATTGTTTCTGATTTCATGAATATCTGAAATCTGATAATGCCTCTCCAGTGCAACTACTATTATATAACTTTAAGCTATCATTATTTCTCATCTAGATTTTTACAATAATCTTCTGTATCTTCCATTTCCTTCTACAATTCGGTCAAGAAAAATAACTCATTGCAGCTGGAGGTAGATTATGACATTTTCTCCTTGAAATAATATAAGCTTCTCTTATGCAGACTACAATTCAGACCTCTGTGAGCTCTTTCTGATACTTCATTATCTCTTTGACCTCACTTCCCACTCTCGCCTTCCAGCCATGCTGATTGCTTTTCTAGTCCAAGAAGATACTCATAAAAACATGGTCCACCTCAAAATTCTTACATTTTTCTCTCTGGCTGAATTGCTCTCCTATTAAATCATAATTCTACTTCCTCACTCTATTCCAAACTTTACTAAAAATGTATTAATAAATTAAGAAACCTTCAATTGAAGCCCTATCTAAAACAGTACTACACTCAGAAGTGCATGCTGTCCACTGCCCTCTAACACTCCATGAAGAATATACACCTGGGAAGAGTACCTTCCTTTTTTTTTTTTTCATACTAAATGTTCAAGAGTTTTGCTGCACTAATAAATAAACAATGAATTTGTTGAAAAACATGTTGAAGACAATTTTTAATTTAGTAGAAAATGTTGTGAAGGATTAGAAATATTTGGCAGCACAATGTCAGTTAGCCCTTAAAAATATTTTGGAGGATTAAGAATGGAACTTGTTTTGAGTATAGAAAGTATATTAAAAGTGATCAATGTTTCAAAGTGAACCAAGAGGTCAGTTAAGTTGTATTATTATTTGTAGTCCATATAAGAAATGGTAGTCAGTTTTACTTTACTAGAACAGTGAGTAGGGATTGGTGAAATTAAAGTGGATTTAGTCAGAACTGTTTCATGGCTTATGCCTGGACTTGATTCAATGCCAATGCATTTAGGAAGTATAATTCTAGATAATCACAGGAACCCCTTTTACACAGTCAATCACTCTTACTAATTGAGGTGGATTAAAGGTTGTTCAGTTAATTGTCAGTATATATAATGTATTTTAATACTTTTGGGGCCTAATATAGGAATTTCCCATTCAAAGACCTATGAATGTAGGGAAATTCTGCGTCCTGTTATTTTATGTGATAAACATACATACAAAAAAAATACCAATTATTCTGATGAGAATGATTAAGCTTTTTGTTCCTATAATTAAAAATGTGTAGAATTCTCGGTAATGGGTTTTCATGATGATGGCTAATTGCATCCATCTGCTAATTTTAATGAATATGATGGCACGTATGCAGAAATTAATTTATAAAACATGTAAATTTATTAGCAAAATTTAATTCAACTCTATTAGTCAAATGAGTTTAATATGCAAATATATTTAAATCAAGTTAATAATGACTGTTTTACCTACAAATAAGCTCATCCAACTGAACATTTCAAGGTAATATTTATTAAGGAAAAATTACATTGTTAATAGTAACTTTAAAAGCATGTTATGGCAAGAAGGTAATTAACACATTAAAAAGTGGTCAATCTTACTAGCACCAAGGAAACACAAAGTAAAATAATGATAAGATACACTCATACTAGTAGGAGAGTATGTTGCATAATTTGGGCAATATACTAAGTGGAACCATCATATGATATGCCCATGAATCTGGTGGAAGTCTTGTCAGTGTGAAAGCACATCAATATTTTAAAATGTCCCCATTGTTAGACTAGAACTTCCAGTCAGAAATCTATCCAATGACATACTTGTTAAAGGTTGTTTTGTTGAAGAAACATTTTTTATAGAAAATATAAAGCACAAACAGTGACTTGATCAGCTCTTGTGCTGACTGTTGTTGTACAATGTAATACTTTATCCATTTTAGTATTTTTTTATCCTAGTACTAGTGGTTGAACTCTGTAATTAACACACAATTATTCTTAGGTGTTTAAATTTTAACTGAAAAATGATCCCTGTGAAATATAAGAGTTGGAATAAGAGAGGGAGGAGATGTACAATTTGGGACACACTCAATTGGACCTGCCCCAAATGATGAAGTTGGAATTGTGCCAGGAGATTCCAATACAATCTCATCAAGGTGGCATGTAGCAATGCCATCTCACTAGTCCAAGTGATGAATTTCAGTTCACAATTGATCACACTAGGTCTAAGAGTCAAAGGGATCACATAAACAAGACTAGTGTCTGCTAATACTAACTGATAGAATCAAAAAGGGAGAGAATGATCCAATATGGGAAGCGAGATACACAGCAGACTCATAGAATGGCAGATGTCCTAAACAGCACTCTGGCCTCAGAATCAGTCCTTAAGGCATTCGGATCTGGCTCAAGAGCCCATGAGAGTATTTTAGGCATGGAAAGCTAAGACACTCTGAGAAAAAAAAAGAAGACCTAAATGAAAGATCTCTGCGAGTGGGATCCCAGTGGAAAGAACGGGGCCATCAAAGAAGGAGGTACCTTTCTCTGAAGGGAGGAGAGAACTTCCACTTTGACTATGACCCTGTCAGAATAAGATCGAAGTCAGCAAACCCTAAAGGCTTCCATAGCCTTGGCAACTCATGACTAGAGTCTAGGGAGATTACTGACGCCATAAACAAGAGTGTCAAATTGTTAAATCAACATCAGGAGTCACTGTGTACTTACTTCTCATGAGGGATCTGTCCTTAATGTGTTATCCAATGTGAAGTAATGCTATAACTAGTACTGAAACAGTATTTTACACTTGTGTTTCTGTGTGGGTGCAAACTGATGAAATCTTTACATAGTATATACTGAATTGATCTTCTGTATATAAAGATAATTGAAAATGATTAAAAAAAACTTGGTGTTAAATTGGAAATTGCATAGATAATTAATCAATTTTTTTAAAAAGAAAATCATGTAGAATCTCTGTCCTTAATGTGCTGTACATTGTGAATTAATGCTATAACTACTACTCCAACAGTATTTTCACTTTGTGTCTCTATGTGAGGGCAAACTGTTGAAATCTTTACGTAATATGTACTAAACTGGTCTTCTGTGTATAAAGAGAATTGAAAATGAATCTTGATGTGAATGCAAGGGGAGAGGGATCAGGAAAGGGGAGGGTAGCGGGTGGGAGGGAAGTTATGGGGGGGGAAGCCATTGTAATCCATAAGCTGTACTTTGGAAATTTATATTCTTTAAATAAAAGCTTTATATAAAAAAAGAAAATATAAAGCACATTTCAATTACTCATTAACAAAGAAATAAATACATAAGGTATTCTGGTACACATATACTAGAAATGTATTTAAAAATAAATATTTTAGGTAATCTGAAATTTAAGTAAATAAAATATTTACTGTGGACATTTTCTTTTAGATAATCTAAAACATGAATAAGACTTATGATGGGAATATTTGATTTTTGTAGACTGAGGAGATACAAAGTTGTATATACAACCATACACTGGATGTGTGATTATAGTTGCAAAAGTAT
Organism: Sylvilagus floridanus; assembly: GCA_949820135.1. Taxonomy (NCBI): domain Eukaryota; kingdom Metazoa; phylum Chordata; class Mammalia; order Lagomorpha; family Leporidae; genus Sylvilagus; species Sylvilagus floridanus. The sequence continues at coordinate 96,482,087 of OX463225.1, forward strand.
ATTACTAGAAAAACTGCATGAATTTCAGATTTTTTCTATCAAATAAACATCCATTTTAATTCCATTCCTACATAACTTTAGAAGTACCTTCCTATATTTGATATATTTATACATTGACAATGTTTTCTTGATTGGTCATATATAGCTTTTAAAACCATTTTGTATTAATATTTAAAAATATTCTAAATTTATTAATTGCTTAGGAGGATTTTAAATATGTTACAATTACCTTATAAGAGATAATTGAAATAAAAATAACAATGTTCTCAAGTATATAATATTTAAGTTTAAATTAATGATTATAGTTTAATATTATTACTATATCACTTATTCACCATTCAATAAAAATATTTATTTAGGATTTATGTGCTCAATATCTTTTTTTAAAATTATTTATTTGACAGATAGAGTTAGACAGTGAGAGAGAAACAGAGAGAAAGGTCTTCCTTCCATCAGTTCTCCCCCCAAATGGCAACCATAGCCAGAGCTATGCCAATCTGAAGCCAGGAACCAAGTGCTTCTTCCTGGTCTCTCATGCAGGTGCAGAACCCAAGCACTTGGGCCATCCTCCACTGCCCTCCTGGGCCACAGCAGAGAGCTGGACTGGAAGAGGAGCAACCGGGACCAGAACCCAGCACCCAAATGGGATGCCAGTGCTGCAGGTGGAGGATTAACCAAGTGAGCCACAATTCTGGCCCCCGTTGTCCTTTCAAGTCAAGTGGCAGATGAAGTTCTTCTACTTATGAAATTTCTTTCTTACATACATAATTATGAATGTAGTAAAATTTTATTTCAAAAATATGTGCTATATTATGCTATTATGAATCCTTAAGAAATTTCCAATACCAGCAGACATTGCAATAATATATATGATATATTTACAAGTAATAATTTAGAAATATCTAGATTTGAGTGTCTACGATTTTCTGTAAGGTTTGTTTATAAATAAATATTGAAGCAAAAAGGAAAGAAAAATGCATTTAGAATACAGCTTACATAGGAAATAAATACAATAAGAATTTTAATAATTAGAAGAAACACTGGGTGCAAACTGTTGAAATCTTTACTTAGTAAATACTAAGTTGATCTTTACATAAAAATAATTAAAAATGAATCTTAGTGAAGAATGGGATGGGAGAGGGAGTAGGAGATGGGATGTCTTGCGGGTGGGAGGGTGGTTATGAGGGGGAAACCGCTATAATCCAAAAGTTGTACCTTCAAAATTTATATTTATCAAAAGTTTTTTAAAAAATATTAGAAGACGGAAAGCCAAAATCAGAAAAAAAAAACCACTTAGTAAATAATTATTAAATAAGAAAGAATGAAATAAAGTTAATACGTTAGGGAATTCAAATGTACAAAAATAAAATAAAATAAATTATCACCTCCATATAATCAGGGAAAAAACTATAATGAGGTAGGAAGGAAGGAAAGAAGGGAGGGAGGAATGGGGGGAGGAAGAAAGTATGAATAACAAGAAGAATAAGAGGGAAGGAGGAGGAAGAAGGGAGGATAAGAAGGGGTGAAGGAGAGGGGAGAAGAGAGGCAGAGATAAAGAGACAGAATCAAAAATATGACCCTGCTTACAGGAAGAAATAATAAAATTGTTAAATAAATTGAAGAATTTCTTATAATAACATGATTTCCAGCATACTGTGAAAATTATATTCTAAATTTTGTAGATATAGCTAGATAAAGGATAAAGAGAATATTTTAAAAATGAGAGAAAACAATTGGAAGAAACTAAAGATGCTAAAAGTTATCAAGAAAGTGTAAGTACTATCTTTATATTTTTGTGTAATAACGAGTAATTTGAGTTAAATAGGATTTGAGTTAAAACAGATGAATTGGCATTGGAGATAAAGCAATAAGAATTTTAGGTGGGAAAGTAATGTAATTTACTCTGTCACTAGGTCAGGTGAATATCACATACATGTCTTCATAAAAGTTAATACAGGGGCCAGCGCTGTGGCGTACTGGGCAAAGCTGCTGAATGCAGTGTCCGCATCCCATATGGGCACCGGTTCAAGTCTCTGATGCTCCACTTCTGATCTGGTTCTCTCCTATGGGCTGGGATAACAGTAGAAGATGGCCCAAGCCCTTATGCTCCTGTACCCCCGTGGGAGATTGGAGGAAGCTCTTGGCTCCTAGCTTCAGAAATCAGCCCAGCTCTGGTAGTTGAAGCCATCTGGGGAGTGAACCAGCAGATGGAAAACTCTCTGCCTCTACCTCTGCCTCTCTGTAACTCTGACTTTCAAGTTAAATGAATAAATCTTAAAAAAAAAAAAATTATAGGTTATTTGAAATACCTCAATATTTGTGATTAAAATAAAATGTTTAGAACTAAATGAAGCTTCCATATTTGATATTTTTTTCTTTCAAACCATAGAGAATATATTATTCAATGGTGACACTTGTTCAAGATTCATATTAAACTCAGAATCAAGTCAAAATAAACTATTCACAGGGCAAGTGTTTGGTTCTACGGTTATGACAAGGCGGTGGTGGTGGATGCACACAGCCCAAGTTGGAGGGGCTGAGTTTTAGTCTCTGTTCTGCTTCCAATTTCAGCTTCCTGAGAGTCAGCAGTGATGGCTCCCACTGCTGGGTTCCTGCCATACACATCAGGGATCTGGATTGAGTTCTTAGGTCCTAGCCCAGCTCTGGCAGGTGTGGGCAGTTTGGGAGTGAATCAGTGAATGGGAGATCTCTGTCTCTTTGCCTTTCAAATAATTAAAATAAAGTAAATAAAATTTTGAAAGACAACTGTTTTAAAAATAATAGCAATTTTCACATTGTTTTCTGGAAAATATAAGTCAACACAATTCACAAATATCTCTATACACACACATACACACATGCAGAATGAATGATTCTGAGTATGAATATATGAGATAAAATTGTCGTAATTTGAAAATGATTTCACAGTTATCCTAGAAAAATATCTGTTACAAAAAATTTCAAAGATGTAAGAGTTCAAGATGACCACTAGTTTCAAAATAAATCCTCATATGTCAAAATGAGTAACTCCAATATTGTAGTAAGTCTCTGTTATATTATAGGATACATTTTTCCCTGTCAAGCATAAGGAAAATAAAACTGAATGGAAATAAAATTATCCAGAAAAAACTAATAATCAAAATGAACAAAACTATAAAATTTTACTGAGATGCATCAATATAAATTTGGCAAAATAACAGATGTATAAACCTATCCTGAATTTAAAGAATCAATATATTAAAGTGTTATTATATTTTAAATAAATTTCCAAATACATTACATAATTGACAGAATTCATAGCAGGTTACAAGTTTTGAAATAGTCCCAGAGTTTTTCTGTATGGAAAAAAATAGTTGAGATATTTTCATGAAAATAGGAATGAGTCGCATTGCAAAATAGCAATATGTACTATAATACCACAAAAATGAAAATAATTTAATGCTGACATAATGTTTACAGTAAAGAGAAAAGAAATAAATATGTGTAAAGAAATCAATGAGTGAACACATTCTGGCATGACTGATTGGATAATTTTCAAATATTTAGAATACGGAATTGCATTTCACATAGACAGTCTTAAAATCATACAGATTGTAGGATAATGTACCAAAACTTAAAAAAGAAGGTAAAGGATGTAATAATTCAGCCTAGAAGTTAAGACATCTATATTCCATGTAAGAGTACTTGAATTCAATTCCCACCTCTGACTTGCATTGCAGCCTCTTGCTTATATAGATTCTGGGAGGCAGCATTGATAGCTCAGGTACTTCAGTCCCAGCCACCCACATGGGAGACTTAGGTTGAATTTCCAGTCTGGTGTGGATCTTCCCAGTAGCCCAGCTTTTGCAGGCATTTGGGAAGTGAACCAGTAGAGGAGAACTCAGACTTTCTGTTTCCCTCTGCCCCTCAGATAAATCAGAAGATGAATTAAAACATGAATTATAAAGTTATAATAATTTAATGTTTACCTCATATAAGCCTTATTTCAAATTTATGGATTATTATATTCCCATGAAAATTCATTTGCAGAAAACTATTATATAAAAATGACTTTGCAGCACTTTAACACAGTTTTTATCATCATTTTCATAATTATTCATTAGCTGTGGAATTTTTGTTCACTTTTATGTTGTATAGTTTTACTTTATTTTTGAAATTTTTACTATGTATATAAAACTTGTTAATTAAAACAGTGCAATAGGCTGGCGCCGCGGCGGCTCACTTGGCTAACCCTCCACCTGCAGCACTGGCATCCCAGGTTCTAGTCCCGGTTGGGGAGCTGGATTCTGTCCCGGTTGCTCCTCTTCCAGTCCAGCTCTCTGCTGTGGCCCAGAAAGGCAGTGGAGGATGGCCCAAGTGCTTGGGCCCTGCACCCGTGTGGGAGACCAGGAGAAAGCAACTGCCTCCTGGCTTTGGATCAGCACAGTGTGCTGGCCGTAGCGTCCATTTGGAGGGTGAACCAATGGAAAAAGGGAAGACCTTTCTCTCTGTCTCTCTCTGTCACTGTCTCAAATCTGCCTGTCCAAAAAAAAAAGTTCAATAAAATAATAAATCATTATATTTTGATTTTTCAAATAGATAAAATCTTTCTTTTACTATTTTTTTAAAGAGTTATTTATTTATTTGAATGGCAGAGTTACAGAGAGGCAGAGGCAGAGAGAGAGAGAGAGACAGAGGTCTTCCATCTGCTGATTCATGTACCAGATGGCCACAATGGCCTACACTGAAGCCAGGAGCCAGGAATTTCTTCCAGGTCTCTCTCATGGGTGCAGAGGCCCACGGACCTTGGCCATCTTTAACTGCTTTCCCAGACCATAAAAGAGCTGGATTGGAAGTGGAGCAGCTGGGTCTCGAACAGGCACCCATATGGGATGCCAGAACTGCAGGCAGCAGCTTTATCTGTTACACCACAGGGCCTGCCCCTACTATTTTATATTTGTAGTAAACCTTGTTATATAATGCATATGTAAACTGATCTACAGCTGGTCTTTCACAAGGGATCTTCAGAAAGTTTACGGAAAATTTGTAGTATGAATACAACTTTATTCAAATTTGGTGGTTCCCCAAATTCTCTTGTACAATGTTTAGTTAAGTTTTCCATAATTTTTTAAAAATATTCTCAGATTTATTGTCTGATTCATGTAATAGATGAGAAGATAAAAATACTGATAAGTTTCTCCAAAATAAACATATCTCCTCAGGTACTTAATATCTCCCCACACTAGAGTCAAGGGCTATTTTTGCTTAATGTTTTATTATTGTTTGATGTCCATAAAATCTAAGAATGTGAACAGTTTACAAGGGGAAGTTGTGTATCTTACAATAGGGGCAGGATTTGATGAAGCTTGTGTTAGAAATATCAAAGAACAAATGAAAACCTACTAGAGTTAGACAATTTCAGAAAAACTCTTCAGAGATGAGACAGAAAACAATTCAGAATATATATGAATAGAGAAAAAAGGATGCTTGAGAAAAAATAATTTTTAAAGAAAAAAATTAGTTTTAATGATTATTATCTGGATATGAACACTGAGACTATTTTAATGAATTTGTAAAACTTTGTGTTTGCTAAGACCTAAACACTCATTTACTTTTCCTTACAATAAATGCATTTTAAATTGTTTTTCTAAATTATCTGATAAAGATATATTTTCAGTACTCTAAACTTATTCTTAGATTTATTAGAATCAAATCTTGTTCATGGAATGGAAGAATTAATATCATCAAAATATACATTCTACCCAAAGCAATTTACAGATTTAATGTGATCTCAAACAAAATACCAAAAATATTCTTCTAGGATCTGGAAAAAATGACCCTTTATTTCATATAAAATCACAACAGATCTCAAAAACCTGAGGTAATCCTAAACAATAAAAATAAAACTGGACACATTGCAGTACCAGATATATTACAGAGTAGTTATAATCAAAACAGCCTGGTACTGACACAAGAATGAAAACATCAACTAATGGAAGAGGCTAGAGGACCCAGAAATTAATTGACACATCTACAACCAACTAATCTTAGACAAATAAGCTAAAATTATTCCCTGGAGAAAGGACAGTCTTTTCAACAAATGGTGTTAGAAAAACTGGATCTCTGCATGTGAAAATATGAAGCAAGACCCCGATATTACACCCTCTACACCTACAATGGATCAGGGATCTAAATCTAAGACCTGAAACCATTGAAGTATTGGAAGAGGAAATAGGAGAAACTCTATTGGATATCATCATAGACAAAGGCTTTTTAGATAAGACACTAGAAACACAGGTAATAAAAGCAAAAATAGACAAATACGACTATATCGAGATAGGAAGTTTCTACATAGCAAAGAAAAATTTCAACCAGGAGGCAACTGACAGAATGGGAAAAATATTTTCAAATTATACATCCAATAAAGGATTAATATACAGAATATATAAAGAACGCAACAAACTCAACTACAAAACAAGCAATGCTATCAAGAATTGGACTAAGGGTATAAACAGGCATTTTTTTCAAAGAATCCAATACAAATGGCTAACAGACACATAGACAGATGCTCAGTACCACTATCCATGAGAGAAATGCAAATGAAAACCACACTGAGATTTCACCTCACTCTAGTTAGAATGGCAACCAAACAAAAATCAAAAAAAAAAAAAAAATCAAATGCAGGTGACGATGTGGGGAAAAAGGTACTCTAATCCATTGTAGGTGGGAATGTAAACTAGTACAACCATTAGGGAAGAAAGTATGGAGATTACTTAGAAATCTAAAATAATTCTACATATGACCCAGCAATTCCACTCCTGGGAATTTTCTCAGAGGAAGTGAAATCAGCACAGGAAAGAGTTATCTGTCCCTGCTATGTTTACAGCACCTCAATTCACAATAAATATATGAAATCAACTCAGGTGTCCACCAGCTGATGACTGGATAAAGAAATTATACTATGCATAAATTATGGAATACTAATCAGCTATAAAAAATGAGGGGGCAGGCACTGTGGCATTAGCAGGTTTAAGCCCCAGCCTGAAGTACCAGCATCCATACGGATGCTAGTTCTAGTCCCAGCTGCTCCTGTTCCAATCCAGCTCTCTGCTATTGCCTGAGGAAGCAGAAGATAGCTCGAATTCTTGGACACCTGTACCCGAGTGGGAGACCTGGAAGAAGCTCCTGGCCCCGACTTTAAATAGGCACAGCCAATGTGGTCATCTGGGGAGTAAACCAGCGGATGGAAGACTCTCTCTTTCTGTCCCTACCTCTCTCTTTAACTGTCTCTCAAAGAAATAAAAATAAATCTTTAAAAATACGAAATCCTGTCTTTCACAACTAAGTGGATACAACTGAAAACCATTATGCTTAGTAAAATATGCCAGTCCAAAAAAGACAAATATCATAAGTTTTCCCTGATTTCTGGTATAGAAAAAAGTAATCCATATGAGAGAAACTGACACTTTGCAATTTGATTATTTTTATATCCCTTGTCTATACTCCTGAGAAACACTGTTTTTCCTACTTACTTCTTGTTGAATTTTGTATTCAGTGGAGAGTTAAACTTGTGACTATAAAGAAAACTGAAATTATGTCATTGTAAAATTAAAAGAAAAATAAGAAAAGGAGGAGGGTAATTGTGAGGTAGGGAGGATAAGATGGAAGATATAATTTTGCTTTTAAAACTGTATATAACTGACATATGAAGTTTATTCCCTTTTTACAAGTAAAAAAAATTTTTTTTGACAGGCAGAGTGGACAGTGAGAGAGAGAGACAGAGAGAAAGGTCTTCCTTTGCCGTTGGTTCACCCTCCAATGGCTGCCGCGGCCGGCGCGCTGCGGCCGGCACACTGTGCTCATCCAATGGCAGGAGCCAGGTGCTAGGTGCTTTTTCCTGGTCTCCCATGGGGTGCAGGGCCCAAGCACCTGGGCCATCCTCCACTGCACGCCCGGGCCACAGCAGAGGGCTGGCCTGGAAGAGGGGCAACGGGGACAGAATCCGGTGCCCCGACCGGGACTAGAACCCGGTGTGCCGGCGCCACAAGGCGGAGGATTAGCCTGTTGAGCCACGGCGCCGGCCAAGTAAAAAATTTTTAAAAAATTTTAAAGTCCTTTAGTCACCCCTTTCCTATATTATATATATTTAGACACCTGGGTCTTCAGTATTTGCATGAAAGTAAACCTATGTTTTACTTCCATTTTTCCAAGAAAATTTTGAAATATTCCTGTACATTTTATAAAATCTTGTTTTAAGAATTTTCTTTGCCAAGTGTTATTCATTTTTTGTTTGTCACACAGCACACATTAAGTAATAAAAAATAAGCCACAAAAGTCACATTGCATTGGAACATCAAAATGCCAAAGTCCATAGCAGTATGAAGGTCATACTTCATTTAACATCTGTTACAGATTTTTTTCTCATTCTTCACCTTTCTTTCAAAAATAGACTTGGTGGCTCTCTACTAAAGACACACATATTCTCCAAAGACTGCCTGTTTTTTGTTACTATCTGAAATGTATCAGCAAAAAAATAAATATTTAAATTGGTTAAACTTATAAAGAGAATTTCTTCCTCTCTTCGGATCTGAAGGACATTTTGAGATCCAAAATATGAGTGAGGGATATAAGTCTAATTTATTTCAAATATCAAAGTTTGTTCTAGAGCCATCGCAATGTTCCCCTTCAGAGTATCTTACCAGTAACAATGATTAAAGAAGTGACAACCTATATTTTTAGTTTCTTACAAATTATAGCATATTTTAATAAATACAATTCCATTTCCAAGTTTAGAACTGAAGCTTACACAGTAACTGACTGAAGGGCATAGAGTAACACCAAATTCAATGCCCTAACCCTTAGAGTATGATTCGAAAATCAATTGTGTATTGTGGCTCTCTGGATTTTAATATGCTATTTCATTTAATGTGTGGGCTACTTATACATTAATTGCCTGTTATCTTCACAACCAACTTTTTGACTGATGGAAAATAATGCTGGAATTTTCTCCAAAGGTCTTCATGCCACAAGGCACTATGTTAAGCCATATAAGAAGAGTCTTGGAAAGATGGAAGAGGAGGGCACGACTTCTTGGTGCCATGGTGTTTCACTTGCTAGATTTATAGAGTATGCTTTCCCTAGCATTTGTCTTCTGATTCTGCACAGTTTTCTTCATCTGTCCAACTTTTGGCACATAAAAGTTCATGATTTCCCCCTTACTAGATTCTTTTTCTGTGTCTGTGAAGTTAAAAGATGTTTATGTTGGGGGCAAAAATTTTTGAAATTCAGGCATACTTTTTTTCATAGTATGCATTTTATTTTTATATTTCATTTTTAATTAGTTTTTAACAATTTCAATGTGACTAGAAGATACAACTCTAAGAACATAACACTGGTGTGTGTATTATGGCACAGCTGGTTAAATTGCCTGTTGCTATGCCTGTATTTCATATGATTGTGCTTGATTTCAGTTAAAGAAAGTCCATGTTTCTGATCTGTCTTCCTTTGAAACTACCTGAAAGGTAGCAGATTATGCCCAAATAATTTGGGTCATTCCATGTTGGAGACTGAAATGAAATACCTATCTCCTAGCTTTGGCCTGAAAAGATAGTTTAAAAAAAAAAAAAAGTGGAGAGAGTGAAATCTCAGGGAAGAGTTAAGGAAGAAATGGCTTTGGAAACTCCATGGAACTTACAGGTACACTGTAGGTCTATGTGAAGAGCGTGGGCACACAGCATGAGCACAGACACAACACTGGACCCCAACTGCTGAGAGCCTCAGCACTAGCATTAGAGAGTGATGTGAGACCAAGACAGCAGTAGCTCAAGTCACTGGTGATAAAGTTCTGGGGGAAAGTCTGTCCTGAGTCTGGCATAGAGTCCTATAGGGGATGGTACACCTGCCAACCTAGAGGAAAAAGGTGGGCATATTTTATTTTTCTCTCCCCAACACCCCAACAATGGCACCCTGCAATTAGCTGAGAGGAAAGATGCCATTTTTCAACAAATGTCGCAGCTCCACCAGTTGATGTCTGCATGCCCAGCAATCAGCCAAGAGGAGATGCCTAAATCTGGTTGTGAGGATTGACAAGGGTACCCATGTAGAACTGTGAGGGGTCCCCAGCCTCCCAGCACATCACAGGCTCTGGGGCTTGGACTGCCTGAACAGAGTACCCACAGGCATCTGGCTCTAGGAGTCTGTCTGTCTCTCTGTGGATGAGTGAACTGGTAGGACAGAGCAGATCCTTGATGCCCTGTGACTGTGGGAGTATTGTGTGCTGGGAAACACTGTGGCTGCACAAGATATGACTGGATCTCTGGGTAGTCTCTGTGGGTGGCTCCACATGCTTAGGATTCCTTTAATGGCTGGAGTGGATCATTGCGGTAGGATCCATGTTCACACTGAGGACTGTACAGATCCTTTGAATTGTTCTTGTGACAGCACAGATGATGGTGCCCCAGCATTGGTTGATTTGGAGGAGATGAAGTGAGCATGAGACTATGCCAACAGAGCTAATCAAAACCTCCCCTCTGATAAAAAAAAAAAATAAAGAAAAAATAGTGATTTACCATGCCCTACTTGGGTGACACCTTGGATACTCCCTTCAGCCTAGAGCACTGAACAGAGCTCCCTAGTCACACACAGCACAAACACCTGGGTATTCACTGAAAGAAAAAACACTCCACTAAGCCACAGAAGCAAGTCCAAAGATAAAAGCCATTGGTGGGGGGACAAACAACAAGTATCTCCAAAAGTGCCTTAAAATAAATGCAGAAATTCAAGAATAAGGAAGATAGCAGAATGCTTCCAAAGGAGCACAACAACATTTTAACACTAGAATGTGGAAAAGAGGAGACTGATGCAATGCCAGAAAAAGAACTCCAAAAGTTAATCATGGACTTATCCAAAAGCATATCCATGAATTAAAGAAATCCATACATGACATGAATGAAAAATTTTCCCATGAAATTGAGATTTTAAAGAGAAATCAAAATGAAATATTATAAATGAAGAATCCAATAGACCACATAAAAATGCAGTGGAAAGCCTTAACAGTAGATTCAGTGAGACAGAAGAAAGAATATCCAAGTTAGAAGACAAATTTCTGGGAATTTTACAGTTAGATCATTAAAAAAAAGAAGAAATTAGAAAAATTAAAAACTGTGTTGGAGATTTATGGAATACTATTTAACAACCCAATAAACCAGTCTTAGGAATTCCTGAAGGTGTGGAAAGCCTTTTTAGTGAAATAATTACACAAAACTTCCCCAATCTAGGGAAAGAAAGGGACATCCAAGTACAGGAAGCACATAGAACTAATAGACATGACCAGAAAAGATCCTCACCACAACCCATTTTAGTCAAACTTTCCACAGAAACACATAAAGAAAATATTCTAAAATGTATGAGAGAAATGCCAGATTACTTTCAGAGGATGTGCGGTTAGACTCACAGTGGGCTTCTCATCAGAAACCCTACAGAGGTGGGTGCTGTGGCTCATTGGCTAATCCTCCACCTGTGGTGCCGGAATCTCACATGGACTTCGGGTTCTAGTCCTGGTTGCTCTTTTTCCAGTACAGCTCTCTGCTGTGGCCCGGAAAGGAAGAAGAGGATGGCCAAGTGCTTGGGCACCTGCACCCACGTGGGAGACCAGGAAGAACCACCTGGCTCCTGGCTTTGGATCGGCGTAGCTCCGGCCGTAGTGGCCATTTGGGGGGTAAACCAATGGAAGGGATGGTAGCTTTGGGATCTGCAAGGAGAGAAGGCCTATATTTCTGGGAATGGAGAGTCCCTACTTGCACTTCCAGGGAAGAAAAGTCTTTGTCAAGGTCCCCGCAGGTGCCTAAAGATCAACCAATGAGGATCAGACCCGCCTCAACCTTTAAGCCCCATGCCCTGAATCTATAAAAGGAGCCCTCCCAATCTCTGACGCGTGACTTCCCCAGCCCCCACTCTGTTGGGACCAGGGGAACCTCGCCCGGGAGCGGAATCCCAATAAAAGCCTGTGAATTAATTGATTCGTCTGCCTGGGAAGATTTGTTAATGGCAGACACCTTGCAAGGAAGACCTGTCTCTCTGTCTCTCTCTCTCTCACAAATTCTGTCCGTCAAATAAAAAAAGAAGAAAGAAAGGAAACCCTACAGTCTGGGAGAATTGGACAGGCAGAGTGGAGAGTGAGAGAGAGAGACAGAGAGAAAGGTCTTCCTTTGCCATTGGTTCACCCTCCAATGGCCGCCGCGGCTGGCACACCACGATGATCTGATGGCAGGAGCCAGGTGCTTCTCCTGGTCTCCCAAGGAGTGCAGGGCCCAAGCACTTGGGCCATCCTCCACTGCACTCCTAGGCCACAGCAGAGAGCTGGCCTGGAAGAAAGGAAACCAGGACAGAATCCGGTGCCCCAACCGGGACTAGAAACCGAGATGCCGGCGCCACAGGTGGAGGATTAGCCTTTTGAACTGCGGCGCCAGCCAAAATATATTTCAAGTCTTAAGGGGAAAAAACTATCAAACCAGAATACTGTACCCTGCAAACCTCTCATTTATGAATGAAGGTGAAATAAATAAAAATGATATGATACTGTAACTTGGAATAGAGACATCTGATTTGAAAAACACTCAGACACAAGCATACACACCACATATATGCTCACTTAAAGAGTTTTACAATATCTATAATGTGAATGCTTCCATCAAAGTTTATATTAAGCAATCAACATGAAGTCACTGCAAGTAGAGTTGGAAAGTGTTCTATATAATCAGCACCCTCAAGTTGGAATGAACATCTTTTGCTTATCACTGATTCCACTCCAACCATATATTTAGACTCACAGAGTTTACCTCAGTCACATAGTTGCTAGATAATTTGTCTAAATATGTACTGAGTTCCATGGATATATATGCACAGTCACATAAAATTTTGTTGAATAGAAGATGAAAAGGAGCATTCAATATAATAAAGAAAATTTGCTAAAGTAAAGGCTTATAGAATTTTGATAAATCACTAAAACTATGAGAGAACCAGCTGCTTGAAAATTGATCAGAATCTGTAATGTTTGTAATAGTTTTAGTTTACATTCTGACTAGAGGCTTGAATTTTTTCAAGCTACAGGTCAGGCACACATAAAAAGTGGTCACTGAAATATGGGCAGACTGTCAGTCTAAGTATGAAATAGAAGATAATATATTATGAACAAAGATGAAAAAAGCTGGAATCACTAAACACTCATAAAAGTATACTGTATGTGCTGAAATTTGTATTTCTTAGCTTATGCTCTATGTGAGATAACCCAGGAAGTGTTCTCTTTATTTCAATTGCCACCAATTTCAATAAACTGTTGTGTAAATAAGTCATATGGGCCGGCGCCGTGGCTCAACAGGCTAATCCTCCGCCTTGCGGCGCCGGCACACCAGGTTCTAGTCCCGGTCGGGGCGCCGGATTCTGTCCAGGTTGCCCCTCTTCCAGGCCAGCCCTCTGCTGTGGCCCAGGAGTGCAGTGGAGGATGGCCCAAGTGCTTGGGCCCTGCACCCCATGGGAGACCAGGAAAAAGCACCTAGCACCTGGCTCCTGCCATCGGATGAGCGCGGTGCGCTGGCCGCAGCACGCCGACCGCGGCAGCCATTGGAGGGTGAACCAACAGCAAAGGAAGACCTTTCTCTCTGTCTCTCTCTCACTGTCCACTCTGCCTGTCAAAAATAAATAAATAAATAAATAAATAAATAAATAAGTCATATGATATTGGGTGGACTTTTCAATATTAGTATAGTCTGTATATGACTGTTGCATTTTTACTTTAAATATGTATTTCTAACCTTAGAAAATTTTAAAAATAATTACACTTCAAACCTACTCTATCTAAAATTCCCCTTAAAAATGGAAGAAGGTATGCACTACTTAGTAATAAGAATAAAGCTAAAAATATTATTATAAAGAAAAAAGCAAAAATATCACAGACTAAAAAAAGTGTTTTTCAAAGGAAATAAAGAAGATATAGAAAAGCTAATGTTAACAGCACCATGTCTTTGTGCCATTCATGCTTTTAAATAAATATAAATTGTACAGCAATCATAAAATCAGATGTGTATTCATGTGCTTAAATTTAATCAGCCTTTACAAGAATGCTCATGTATTTCTGAGAAAAATATTTCAGAGACATACAAGCTAACATCTACAAATCGATATTGTGGATATTTCTGATCTCTCCTTTATCACATGATTATAAAATCTTGATTTCATAACCAATAAGGGATTATGCAGAGGATGAATTTAATCTGAGAGCTACAAGAAAGAATGCTATCTTGAATCTATCTTTGCCTCTACAAATTAAAAAGTTTCCTTAAGAAACTATATTATCTTAGTGTCTTTTCAAATCCTCCAAAACATCCAAAATGAGTGCACTAGGGACTTTTAGGAAAATGAGAAGATAAAGACAAATAGAAACTCGGGCAACAAAGTGAATTATGAGTGGAAAGCGAAATATGACCTTTTACTATGGCTCTAGCGTCCTTAAATATTGCACTTTGGCTCCATTCTTCAGGGCCATTGCAAGAGCTCTATTGAAAGTGGATCAGGTCTAAATCATTGGTGCATGAAGTTGCTTCAATAAGTGAATTTTCTGGTCACTAAGCAGACAACCTTTAAGATCAGTCTAAGGAGGTTGTTTTCTTCAAAATGCAGCACACATTGGAAATGCAAAATGTGACAAAGACAAAGCTAGGGTTTATTTACTCTTGTGGAAAAATGTAGTAGAATTTACAGGAATATTAATTCTTCATTTTATTATTTCATCAGTTCATTTAATATCCATCGTTTTATTCCTAAAAGCATCTTCTCAGATCTGTATCTTCCTCTATTCTATTTTTCTTTTCTTCTCTTGAATGCCCATCATTCAAGCATACACTACTCCTGTCTGCTTCTTGCCTGATTACTAATGTTTTAATGAATGCATTTTCAGAGATCTTTAAAGAAGGAAAAAATATCAACTAATTAATTAATTTATTGAATGACTCTACACATAACTAATGTCTTTTATCTGCTTAAATAATGGGAAAGATCAAGGTATAATCTATGTAAAATGTAGGTTCTAGATAGAAGGGATGGTGATAATGAAAATGGAAAAATAGAAATATGATTAAGGCATTAAGTGAGAGATACTTTGCACCACAGAAGCATCTTTAGGGTACTGATGTACATGGGGAAGTCAGGGAAGATTTTGCCTTCAGATATGCTGACTATATTTGAATATAGATAGGACATTGCTAATTTTGAGAAGAAAGAGGGTAGGAGATGCGGAAGTAAAGTAACCACAAGTGAAAGTTTCCACAGTGAAAGGAACCTGGAGTACAAAGAAAGAGGAACCTGGAGAAGGAAGTATATGCAAACACTTGGCAGAGATCATTGTCATTTTAAAACAACTTGTGTTCTGTATTCAAAGGAAAGGGAAAACAGGAAAGTCTTTTGATAGGGAAATACAAAGATGATCCTCTGTGTTGGGGGTACTAGTAGTGTTTTATTCCTAAACTGGGTGTTGGTTGTGAGTGTGATCAGCTCTCTTTTCTGTATGTTATGTGCATTTTTGGTATGTGAACTGTATTTCAAGAAAATGTTACTAAATAAATAAAGTCTTGAAACACACACACACACACATACAATTTCTCTAACTGTAGTAAGGAAAATTGGAAGCAGGCCAGATTTGATGCCATTTGATCATGAACTTAAGTAGTCATAAAAATGTATAATGATAGCTTTAGGGTACATGTGTTATTAAGAGGGAGGAGCGACTCATGGCTTTGAGGAATTCCTTTTTTATATAACCATGAGTTGATTTATAACAAAAATTCACCTACATATGTAAAATCCATGTTTCTTTGTTAGGTAGGAAGTCAGAATTTGAGCCTATGTGTGTATGAGAAAGGCCTGAACACCAGCACCTGAAGGAATATTAAAACTAAGCAGGACCCCCCCCCCCTTCTGACCCTTGCCAGATTGACTTTTGACCTACTTTCTGATTCCTGACTCGGGGAGGGGTTGAGGCCTGTCTTTACTAAATAGACATGGTGATGCTGGGGCAGGAAGAGATAATACCGGAATGTGGCCTTGTAAAATTAGGGGAATGGCCCACCGAAACTAGGACCCAGACCAACCTGTTCACCTTGACAGGCACCCAGCTGATGAACTTAGGGTTTTATTTAACCTTAGGAAATGTATGGTAAAAGTGACCCTTACCTGTTGTAAATCTGGCCAATAGTTGATGTTATCTGTACCTTGCACCTGTACACTTTGTGCTTACGGAATTCCCCTGTCCTCTGGGTTCCCATGTGAAATATGTTCTACAGATTCTACAAAGCCTTTGGGTGACTATAAAAAGCTGATGCGATTTGTACTCAGGGTCGCTCGCTCACATTTGTGACGCTGCGACCCCAGCATGCTGGTCAATAAAATACTCTTCTTGTGTTTTGCATAAGAGACTGCCTCTTGGTGTATTCTTTACTCCGGCACGGCGGTAACACACCCACTGCAGAAGCTCCAGAAGCCCAGAACCTTGCACTTCAAAGTCCTGCCTGGATCCTGATGACCTTCCAGGGAGTGCTGCTCCTTGAGCCCCATAACCATCCTTTTTCAGCCCAGTATCTGCACTTCAAAGTCCTGCCCAGATCCTGATGACCTTCCAGGGGGTCCTGTCTCTGCTACCTGGCCTGATAAACATCTTTCCTCTAAGTTGGGGTGACACCAGTCAGGCTTCCCCTGTATGATAATTTCAATGGGAAAAACTCAGAAAGGAATTTTTAGTATTTACACCCAACAAGGCCTTTGTTTAGGAGGAGAAGAAGGAAAGGGGAGGGAAAAGGTGGGAAGGCAAGACCCATCCTCTTAAAAACCCCAGTCTAAATGTGAACTACGCACTCTCAGGTTCTGTCTGGAGAGGTGCCCATCCGTTCCCTACCCTAATCAACTTTGCTCCTATGCTTTCCACAGCTCTCTGTCTCACGCCTGAATTCTTTCTTGCACAAAGACAAGGACCTTTTGCTTCTTCAGTAACATTACTGGCAACCATGAAGGGATTTTAAGAATACATTGTAGGCCGGCGCTGAGGCTCAACAGGCTAATCCTTCACCTAGTGGCGCTAGTACACTGGGTTCTAGTCCTGGTCGGGGTACCGGATTCTGTCCCGGTTCCCCCTCTTCCAGGCCAGCTCTCTGCTATGGCCCGGGAGTGCAGTGGAAGATGGCTCAAGTGCTTGGGCCCTGCACCCCATGGGAGACCAGGACAAGCACCTGGCTCCTGCCTTCAGATCAGCGCGGTGCACCGGCCACAGCGTGCCGGCCGCAGTGGCCATTGGAGGGTGAACCAATGGCAAAGGAAGACCTTTCTCTCTGTCTCTCTCACTGTCCACTCTACCTGTCAAAAAAAAAAAAAAAGTATATTGAAGGTCAGTATTCCTTCCCTCAAGAGGGACCAGATTTGTGGGAATGACTGTTGATCATCCAGCACCCCACAGCTCCCCAAGAACGCGGAGTTCCCCCAGCTATGGCTTAGCTATGGCTGACACTCCAGAAGGATTGTAAGGAACCAGAGGGCAACTAAAAAGGGCAGTTGGTTGAGAGCCTGGAGCCACCCCCCCCCAGCTCACTCTGGCTTTCTGATGGCTGGACTGGGACCTGAGGACCTTGCCTCTCTCTTAAAAGGATGCCTGGTCATGCTGCCTACTGCTATGCGATCGGGGCTTAGCTTCCATCAAGGCTAATCTTGGCCCTCCAGGTAAACTCGGACAATTAGGCAGTGGGAAATCATGAGCAATAGAAGGTTCACAACACTTGGTGAAACAGCACGCCTTCCCAACCCCACATCCAGTCCTGCTAGGCTCAGGCATGTGCAGTCTTCCCTGTAAGTGGGGCCCCATGGCCTTTCCTTGTACTCTCTTCCAGTCAGCGTGGCTTGCTGCACCCATGCAGGCACAACCAGATTTGTCTGGTGAGAGCCCTCTCCTGGGCTGCTTTTTTCCTCTCTCTCCATTTCCAATTCAATCCCACCTCACTGGGAGTAGGGAGGGTAAATGCTTTTGGCTGCAGCTGGCCTTGCAGGTTTCCCCACCTACTCAAGAAATCTTAATCCATTAACCCTTTCTAGCCTGATGGATGGGCTTTTCTCTTTGCAGTTGATGGAAACTTTTCCTTCAGCCCCACAGGAGTCTCTCATTATCTGCTTCTTTGTTTTAAGATGTGTTTCACTATCCTAAGCAATGGGCTCATATGATGATGATCAGCTTTTCTGTGCTGCTGTAGCTAACTTAGTTGATGAGAGCTGTCATGTGCCACGAAAGTTTCATGTTTTTCTATTGGCTGTACTGAGTCTTAATTGAGAGAACTGCAATGCAAAGTTGTTTATGTTATTTGTCTGTAATGTTTGAGTGATTACCTCAATTCTGATCAGCTCTAGTCCACAGCCTTGGTTAAAATGCTCAGGTTAAAAGTACTAATTTTTGGCTAAACAGTTTGATTCTCTGACAGTTTAAGTTCCAAACCGAGTCTTCTAACTTTGAGGCTTCCAGTCAGATGCCTGGAACTCTCAAATGATGAGACTCTAAATTTGTTAAAATAACAGCTGTTTGAGTCAATTCAGATTATGTAAAGTACACTAAAAGCTTATAAACTATATCAGACCTATATTGCATTCATATTACTGCTTTCCAAATAGAGTGATTTTATAAAAATGAGAGTAAATTCTGTGTATACAAGCCTTTATTTTGTTAACTAAACTAAGCAATACTGATTGGTTCAAAATTTGGTTAATTCAAATGCCCTTCTGATTGCTTGGTTTGCTCAGTTTTACTTGTCTTTGATGTGCTTTAAACTTGTTTCTTTAAAAAATGAAGATGTTTTTCAAAGCTGTTAACATGCACTAGTGTCTGTTTGCTGTTCAGGAGGTGTTATTAGTTACTTAAGAACTTGAAAATGTAATTTTGACCTTAAAACTAATTCATATAATAGCATGGTATTCATTAATGTCTGTGTCTTAAGTCATTTAGGCATTGTTGCTAAGTAAAACTTGGAAAAATGTATTATGTGTACTTTTAACATCTTAAATGCTATAAGAAAGACTGAGTTTGTTAGCATGTGTTCTCAGAGGTTGTCCATACGAGACAATTCAAGACTTCATAAAAGTAACTACAGGTTTAAGTTTCAGAGGGCATGAACAAGTCACAAAAAGTTTAAGGGAAATAAATCCTAGAAGAAAAGTTTACCATTTTAAAATATGGTTTACAGAGTTTTCTACAAGTTGAATGTTAATGCCAAAAGTTGCACTGACCTAAAATTGAAGTCCAATCTTCTGTTAAAACAATTGGGGTTTTTGAAAAATGTGTATTAATATGTTAGTCAATATCTGATAAAAGTCTCAATCATAATTTTTTTTGACAGGAAGAGTGGACAGTGAGAGTGAGAGAGACAGAGAGAAAGGTCTTCCTTTGCCATTGGTTCACCCTCCAATGGCCACCGTGGCCAGCACACTGCAGCCGGTGCACCACACAGATCCGAAGGCAGAAGCCAGGTGCTTCTGCTGGTCTCCCATGGAGTGCAGGGCCCAAGCACTTGGGCCATCCTACACTACACTCCTGGGCCACAGTAGAGGGCTGGCCTGGAAGAGGAGCAACTGAGACAGAATCCGGCTCCCCTACCAGGACTAGAACCCGGTGTGCCGACGCCACTAGGTGGAGGATTAGCCTCTTGGGCCTTGGCGCCGGCCCTCAATCATAAACCTTAAAATCTGCTTTTGTAAAAACTACAATGTCTCCTTTTAACATTGTCTGTTTAATTGGTTACTCTGTGCCATTTCTAGAGTTAGGTCCTGTAAGATCTTTTTAACTCTGTTGAATTGTTCTGAGTTATATGATTTCATGTGCTAACTCTTATGTTCAAGGTTTTTTTATTTCTGGTTTATTCAACAACAAGAGACATAGAATTTGTGTTCTGTTGAAGTAATCTATTGTGTATTCTACTGTCTCTGTTAAGTTCTGATTGATGAAAAGCACTGAGTCTTTAAAATTTAAGTTATTTTAAATATCATTATGATTAGATCTGGTCTAAAAGTGTTAAAAATTGTACTAAATGGATGGATATAATTTCAAGATGTTAAGGAATTCTGTTTTGACCAGATACTCTAAGTACTTTAATAGTCTTCTGAAAATCAAAATTCTAAATTCTCCAGACTTTTGATATCTCCAGAAGGGAAATGTCAAAAGAGATATCTCTGATCTTGCAGGGACAATAACCAATTGGGCTACTAAGATTTAAAGCATTGCCAAGATGTGAAAAAAGCTAAACTTTGGTTGTAACCATGTTTCTTTCTAACTGCTCCAGTCTCTGGTTCAGAAGCCAAATTCTTTATTTTTTTTTCTCTTTATTCACAGAAGATCAGTTTAGTATATATCACATAAAGATTTCAACAGTTTGCCCTCACATAGAGACACAAAGTGAAAATACTGTTGGAGTACTAGTTATCGTATTAATTCACAATGTACAGCACATTAAGGACAGAGATCCTACATGATTTTTTTAAAGAAGTGATTAATTATCTATGCAATTTCCAATTTAACATCAAGATTTTTTAATCATTTGCAATTATCTTTATATACAGAAGATCGATTCAGTATATACTATGTAAAGATTTCATCAGTTTGCACCCACACAGAAACACAAAGTGTAAAATACTGTTTCAGTACTAGTAATAGCGTTATTTCACATTGGATAACACATTAAGGACAGATCCCTCATGAGACATAAGTACACAGTGACTCCTGATGTTGATTTAACAATTTGACACTCTTGTTTATGGCATCAGTAATCTCCCTAGACTTTAGTCATGAGTTGCCGAGGCTATGGAAGCCTTTAGGGTTTGCCGACTTTGATCTTATTCCGACAGGGTCATAGTCAAAGTGGAGGTTCTCTCCTCCCTTCAGAGAAAGGTACCTCCTTCTTTGATGGCCCCGTTCTTTCCACTGGGATCTCACTAGCAGAGATCTTTCACTTAGGTCTTTTTTTTTGTTTTTCAGAGTGTCTTAGCTTTCCATGCCTAAAATATTCTCATGGGCTCTTGAGCCAGATCCGAATGCCTTAAGGGCTGATTCTGAGGCCAGAGTGCTATTTAGGACATCTGCCATTCTATGAGTCTGCTGTGTATCTCGCTTCCCATGTTGGATCATTCTCTCCCTTTTTGATTCTATCAGTTAGTATTAGCAGACACTAGTCTTGTTTGTGTGAAGCCAAATTCTTTAAAGAGGGACTGACAAAGCATCCATCCAGCTAACGCTGAATAACCAGGCATTGCTAGTTCAAATGAATTGCTAGTTCAAATGTGGATCAAATGAAGGTCTAGGCAAAAGGGAGAAAGTGTTCCAAAAGAGACTTAGAGACGATTGGAGATGGTTATGCGGCAGATACTAGAGACCTGGGTTCCAGGAGCCCAAGAAAGCTCTAGTGTCCACAGGCTACATGGTGAAAACCCAGAAGCCCAAAAACTTAAACTTATGGGTTACATGGTAAGACTAGTTAAACCCAGAAATACAGGCCATAACCCGCTGACTACATGGTGAATATCCGGAAATCAAAGGATGACAGAGACGTCTGCCACTTCTCCTCTAAGTCAGGCTATGCAGTAAGCACTGGTTAAATGCCAGTTAAATCTGAAAGCTCGGGAAGTCAAGCTAGGCAACAAGAAAGACCTGACTCACTGCCTCAATTCTCCTCTTTTCTTTTCCAGAAGGAAAATTACTACTGTTCTGCAGGACTCTCCACTGTGATGTACAGTTTGATCCCTGATCTTATATAAGGGATAACTGATCTTTTCTGTAATAATGCTTGCCCACAGTATAGAGAACCAAACAGCATAGTCAAAAAATGAGAGGTTAAACTATGAAATAATGTTATAGCTAGAGTGATTTTTTTTCTGTGTGCATGGTAAATGGGCAGAACTCCCCTTTTAAACCAAATTGAGGGAAAGATAGAAAGTTATTCTGATGAACTCAATATATATATACAGGCCACCACATTTGATCTTACCTGAAAGTTCATAGTTCTCCTCATGGGCACAGTTTTAACTCACAAGAAAATACTAATTGTCAGAATTTGCCCATGACCATAGCTTTCTGGCTCATCCTGATGGTATTAAAGAAAGCTTCAAAAAATCAGGGTTGGTTTGAGCACCCCCTTGATTGATATCACAGAAGCTGCCTCCACGGTCTATTTTATTAGAGCCCAGGAGAACCAAGGAGCAAGCTATCAGCAAGAGCAAAGTAAGGATAGGCAACAGGCCAATTAATGGCTGCTTAGCACAGTGATCTGCCATCAGGGAGACCCAGAAAGGCCAGTGCACCCCAAACGGCACCCAGCCAGGGCATTGAGCAAGCAGATGTCATGACAGAAACCGGCTTCTGTCAGCTCTGCCAAGAGCTAGGCTACTGGACATGGAATTGCTCTGGGTGCTTAAGGACTCCTGGTTCAGAACTGCAGATCTTATGGCCCCGAGCTAAAAAGCCTTTGGCTCTGCCCAGCCTCTGCACTGCTTCCAGCTCTAGCCACTGGTATTGAGGGGACAGCTTAGGGTCAGTGAAACGTAATTGCCTATTTGTACCAGTCTCCTATTCAGCACTCCTCCTAGTCCAGCCATGTAATGGGAGTCAACAGGGTGCCTCCGTAGAGAGATTCCCATCTTTATTGTAATCCTCTTCCAGCACCCCATGGATAGGTCTGGGCCTCACACACCCAGCCAGGTGTTAAAGCCTATCCAAATATTGTTAAGCTTAGAAAGCCCTTCCTGCCAGTTTCTAAAAACAGGGCTTTCAGTAACAACTAACTTAGATCGCCCTGCACCTATTTGGACAGATCCTCACTGATGACTTAAAGAGCCTATCTCTTGAGGGGGTTGCACAATAATCTAAAATGTATATGGTTAAATGTAAATGATTTATTAGTCTGTTTCCTTTCCCAGCCTGAGACTCTGGTTTTGTACATTGGCTTATCTTCCTAGTAAAAGTAGCTACTAGGTATCCAGAGGGTGAAAAAAAGCATAACCAGTCTATTAGAGAGTTAATTATTTAACCCTTATCCTCACCCCTGGGGAGAGAAAACCAGCCCCAGAGAGGATATAGGCCATGCAGCAAATTCCTACTTCTGCAAATTTCAGTCAGTCCCAGCTTTTCCCTAACAGGTCATGGATTCCTAGATAGAGGGAAATAGCACAGTTACTAAACCAGGCTCTCAACAGGAAGCCAAAGCAGAGCCCCCTCCTTTAGGAAAAACAAACAAGGCACAGCTTTCATCCATTGAAAAGCTGCCATGACCAGGACGTTCAAAAAGGGATTGCTAGTTCAGGCCTTCAAACAGGCAGGCCCTAGACCTGCTGCCTGCTGCCCAAGAAAGTGCCCCAAACAGGATCAAACTAAGTGGGTATGAAACCATGTTTATGCTTTGTTGGACAAGGCCAGACAACTCCAAGGCCAGATCATACAAGGCTAAAATATCCGGCCTAACATCACATCTGGTCATGGAAATCCTGGTCAGTGCCTCTCCTTGGTGACATAATGTTCACATTCTCTCTGCTCTCTGCAGACTATTGTGCTTTAACATCCTTGTTTGTTCTGTCTCTAACAGAAAACAAGCCATCTGACTCTAGATGCTGCTAAGACACGGATTCTAGCCTACCTCAGACATGGAGACCCATCCTCTGGACAATGCTTCCTGAGGCCATTTTCAAGCACCATAGGACAGATAGCAAGAGAAAAATACCCATATCCATCGCTATGCCCATCTGTCAGCTTCGAAGTAGCTATAGAAGACGGAACTCCACCCATTTAGCCCTGTAAGGAATTATGGGTATTTTTTGAGGGGGGGATATGTTAGGTACACGTCCTTTGTTCAGGAGGAGGAGAGGGGGAGGGAAAAGGTGGGAAGGCAAGATCCATCCCCTTAAAAACCCCATTCTAAATGTGAACTAAGCACTCTCTCTCAGGTTCTGTCTGGAGAGGTGCCCATCCGTTCTTACCATGTCCCTACCCTAATAAAATTTGTTCCTATGGTTTTCACTGCTCTCTGTCTCATGCCTGGGATGCTGGTGCTGCAGGAGGTGGCTTTACCTGCTATGCCACTGCATAGGTCCCTCCACTTGTAACTTTTATCTACTGATTTAGCTTTTTAGAGTTCTACAGTCCATTAACACCCTCACTTCTCTGCTTACCCAGAATATACTTATTATTAAAATATCCTTATTCCAACCTAGATAAATGGTACTGTCTGTCTACCTCTTGGCTTCTCCAGGACAGCTAAACACAGCTGGATAAAAATGCACAGCCTTGAAGACTGTTCTCTGTTCTCTTGACCTCCAGTATCAAATAGACACCTGGTCATTTGGATCCATCTATTCCATGATATTTACTGATCATATATTCACCCATACACATGGTTTTCTATTAATTTTAATTATATATTCTCATTTTCTTAATCACAAAGTCACTATTTTTAATAAAAATAGATATAAAAGAGGATTTCTAGCAGTTTTCTCAACAAATTACATATTTGCAGCTTTAAACATGTTCTGGGATGCATTTTCCTATAATGGATAACTATCCAAGTTATATGTTCCATATCTGAAAAAATCCCATCTTCATCTTTCCTACTCAAGGTCATTCCAAAGGCATTTTTTGCTTCTCTCTCCATTAATACTGGATTATTTCTCTCAATATACAAATCGTACCTTTCTTCAGGAAAAGGCCTCTTATCTCAATATCTTCTCTAGGTTTTGCTTCAGTTCTCTATTTGTCTTTTTAGTAAATTTCTCCATATTTATTTTCTAAACATTTACAAATAATTCCACTTCTTTCATTCCCTCCAGAACCTCAAATGATCATTTTCTATCACCATTCTATACAATTTTTATCAAGTGGAACATTATTTGCCATAATAGAAAATCAGATGATAATTAATGATCTTTCACTGACCATTACATTCCAAACTCCCCACTGCCTTGTTAAAAAATTAATATAGACATTTGGTATGCAACCGCCAAGAGAAGCTACTACTATTCCAATTTTTGCACCTTAGAATGGCCATTTTATTCATCCAGCTGCAAATTTAAAGACATTTATTTTGAGGCCACTGTTATGGTATAGCAGGTTCAGCAGCTGCTTCAGACACTGGCATTACCTGTTGGAGTGCTAGTTCAACACCCAGATGCTCCACTCTGATCCAGCTTCCTGCTAATGCACCTGGAGAAACAGCTATGATAACTCAACTTCTTGGGTCCCTGACACACATTTGAAAACTCTGATGGAGATCATGGCTACTGGTTTCAGCCTGGACCAGCCAGGGGTATTATGGACGATTAGGGAGTGAACTTTCAGTTACAAGATCTAGGGTGTAATATGAGGTCTCCTTTTTCTCTCTAGGTCACTCTGCTTTTCAAATAATAATAAACAAATAATTTTTAAATATAGACACTTTCTTGACATTTCCTAAAATCATAACAGTTTGAATTATATATGTCACAGAAGTTAAAAGCATAGATTTTAAAAATATATATTGAGGGTCATATAGTACTTGAGTTTTATGATTACAATTCACAAATAGTTACATTTTGAAAAGTGAAAGCACCCGTAGATTGTCTTAATAATTGTATGACCATGAGGAATTAGGTAACATTTAGAAGTCTGAGCTATCTTCTATTTAAACTA
Organism: Sylvilagus floridanus; assembly: GCA_949820135.1. NCBI lineage: Eukaryota > Metazoa > Chordata > Mammalia > Lagomorpha > Leporidae > Sylvilagus > Sylvilagus floridanus. The sequence goes on from OX463225.1 coordinate 96,507,780, forward strand.
TGAATACTTGTGTCTCAGAATCATAACAGGTCACACTTCAAATGCTAGACTATGGTTTTTAGGACTGCTATATAAAAAAGACTAAATAAACATTGGCAATCATTATTTGTGTGGTTTAAGATTATTTTGTCAGATGATTTTCCAAATTCTACATTCTATGGATTTTCAAAGTTTTATGTATTTTTTCTCTTGTACATGCAAAATATCCATTGAGTGAAATGGAAAATATTGCAACAGTATACAAAATCTTGACTGCATGGTTTTGAGGAAATCTGCACTACAAACAATAAGCTAAGCCACCATTCCTATGTAAAACAATAAAATCTTATTGCTTTAAGTCATTAAGAATGGGGATACTTTCTTAGGTATCAATAAAGATATAAAATGCCAGAGTTGGGAGAAAAGGCAAGAGTTTGACTTTGGACAATGTGAATGTGGGTAAAGGAAATAGAAGTTTTTGATGTATACAAATGCTACTATGGTATGTTGATTTTCTCTCTTAAAACCTTGTTGAATATATAAGCTGAACAACTTTGGTTGCACTTTTAGCTTTCTATATATAATATATATTGTCAGCAACAGAGACATTTTTATTTCTCCCTTTCCTATGCCTTTTTACGTTCTTTTTCCTTGTTCAAAAACTCTGCATAAATTCCAATATATAATGAATAGAAGTGACTTTGTTTAACTTCTGGTTTCAGAAGAAAAGCTGTCAACTTTGAACCATTGTACATAATTCTTGCTATTGGCTAATCATAGTGGCTTTCATAGTACTAAGGCACATTTTTCTGTACCTATTTTGTTGAGAGTTTTTAATCATTAACAGATGTTATAATTTGGCAAATGTTTCACTACATCTGTTGAGATAATCATGTGATGTTTTTGTTCTTTATTTTGTTAAAATGTTACACCACCTTTATTGGTTTCTATATGTTGAACCATATTTGTATCCCTGTGATAAATCTCACTAGACTATGGTAAAGTGTGTTACTGAATTCAACTTGACAATAGAATCAGCTCTCTGTATCCATGTGTTCCATACCTGTGTATTCCATCAATCATAGATAGAAAACATTCAAGAAAATAACTGAGTCTGTACTGACCATATGCTTTTTTTCCCCGAGTATTCCCTTACCAATGGAGTATAATAATTCTTTATGTAACACTCACATTTTACTTATATCAGGAATTATACAAAATCTACAGATGATTTAAAATGTATGGAAAATGTTTATAGGTTACATGGAAATGCTGTACCTGGGTATACAATGGAATTGAGCAACTTTAGATTTTGGTAGCTAGAAAATCTGCAATCAATCTCCTGTGGATACTTAGGGATGACTTTATTTGGTTGATGATATTTCCACTCATGTTTATCAGTAATATTGACCTATATTTTTATGATCTTGTAGTATATTATTTGGGGAACACAGTAATGCTGGCCTCATAAGATGATTTTGGAAGAATTGTCTCCTCTTTAATAATTGATTTTTTTAATGTCTGATAGAATTTAGCAATGAAGTGATCTGGTACTGAGATTTTTCACTGATAGTGAACTTTTTAAATTATTAATCCAAATCCCTTCTTTATTACTGATATATTTACCTTTTCTATTTCTATCTGGTTTAGTCTTGGTAGGTTGCTATGTCTAGGAATTTTAGCTTATTCAATTTATTTGGTGCAGGAGAGTTATTCATAGTAATCTCTTCTGATCCTTTATGTTTCTGCACTTCACTGCACTCTTTCATTTCAAATTTGTTTCCTTAGTTCTTTTACTTTTTGTTAGTCTAGCTAAATATCTACTGATTATATTTCTTTTTTTAAAAAAGCAACTTTTGATATTGGTGATTTCTATTGTTTTTCTAGCACATTTTGTTTCTGCTCTCATTTTTGTTATTTCTATTCTCCTTCTAAGTTTTGGCTTGACTAGTTTTTTGTTTTGTTTTGTTTTGTTTTTTGGCTAGGCAGAGTTAGACAGTGAGAAAGAGTTATAGACAGTGAAAGAGAGACAGAGAGAAAGGTTTTCCTTCCATTTGTTCACTCCCGAAATGACCACTACGGCCGGTGTGCTGTGCAGATCCGAAGCTAGGAGCCAGTATTCCTCCCGGTCTCCCATGAGGGTGCAGGGACCCAAGCACTTGGGCCATCCTCCGCTGCCCTCCCGGGCCACAGCAGAGAGCTGGACTGGAAGAGAAGCAACCGGGACTAGAACCCGGGGTGCTGGCACCACAGGCGGAGGATTAGTCAAGTGAGCCACAGCGCCAGCTTTGATTAGTTCTTTTTCTAGTTACTTGAGTAGTAATATTTGGCTGTTTATTTAGATAAATTCACTTTTTGTTGTGGTGTCTTGTTAACTATCTTAGTGTACCAAATAATTACTTTTACTTTACATTTAATATCTATATATTTAATTGTCATCCAAGTCACTTTTACTCATTGAAATATTTTTCAAACAATGTTTTTTCATCTTATTTTTATCTTCCCAGTTTTCAACATTTTAATCCTTCATATTTTTCCTTGTGCCGCGGACTGTCAGCTCGGAGACTTCACAGACCGAGGGAGAACGGGATGAAGGCGTCTAGGGAGACAAGGAATCGGCGAGGAAAATGACAGACAGACACCAGTGTAGTACTAATGCTGCTGCGTTTATTGTCTGTTAAGTCAGGGTTTTTATAGTAAAACTTCTAAAGCTTGAGGGAAAAACATCATTGATTAACAGAAGAACAAAGGTTAACATGGTCAGAACAGTGCGGTAACAATGAGGGAATAGTGATAACATTTTAACCGCATATAGGCCTCATTCACCCCAGGTCAGAAAGATATTCCTCTTCTATCTGTGCCCAATCATGAGGAACACGCCATTGTATGCGCCACTGTATGCGCCATTGTATGCGCCACTGCCTTAGCCATTTTTATAGTTTCCCATATCTGTTGTCTTTCCTGCCTTGTCTACCATTAATTAGGTATTGTTCATATCCTCCGGGAAGAGTTCTTTTTGGGATTGTTGCTAACAATTCCTTTTGTTTTCGGTTTGGGTCTGAATGTGGATTCCCTATGAGCTGTTCGACTCGAGTTTCCTCAGGGTCATTCTTGCTTTCTTTTAGCAATTTCCGTTGCTCCATAGCATCCAGGAAGTCTCCCAGAGTCCGATTACCATGTGTTGCTAAGGCTTCTTCCAGGAAGGCTTCCACAGCTGGCGGTGTAAAGAGCGTTGATGTTCTGAATTGCTTCCTCAGGAATGTTAAAGGAACTGTTTGCTATGATAATGGGTTTCCGGTAATCCTATTGTTGTTCCGTGTCCTTGGGGGCATGAGCCGAGATCAAATACAGGCAACAAAGGTAGATTGCAATCACAACAAAGGTAGATTGCAATCATTCCTAACATTATGTACAAAGGACAAAGCAAACGCAGGAACCAACACAGGAAGGGTTTTCGGCTTCCACTATGTAGAAACAAGATCATTATTGACCTTTGTCTCCACAGGAGGTGCCTGAGGCCCCTCTCCGAAGAGATCTCACCTCAGCCCTTCAGCCCGTGGAGGTCTCTGGCGCAGCTGTTTTTGCTACGCAGATGTTACCACAGCTGTAGGCGTAGCATCCTTGAATTTTATTTTCTATGGGATTCACATTCTACTTTTTCTCATTTGCATTCTTATGAATGTGTTATTTCTAAAATATTGTTTAACTGACATTCAGTTGTGTTTCTAAACTGCAATAACTCTTTTTAAAAAGACTTATTTATTTATTTATTTTAAAGGCAGAGGTACAGAAAGGCAGAGGCAGAGATCGAGAGAGAGGCCTTTCATCCACTGATTCACTCCCAAGATGGCTGCAATAGCCAGAGCTGCTCTGATCTGAAGCCGGGAGCTGGGAGCTTCTTCCAGGTCTCCCACGTGGGTACAGGGGCCCAGGCACTTGGGCCATCTTCCATTGTTTTCCCAAGATACAGCAGAAAGCTGGATCAGAAGTGGAGCAGTCGGGACACAAAACAGCACCCATATGGGATGCTGGCTCTGCAGGTGGCAGCTTTATCCCCAGACCATACCACCAGTCCCTGTAGTAACTCTTCACATTTTAATATGTTAAAATGTCTCCAGAATGCTGAATAACAATATTTCTACTTGGGTTTTTATGTTTTATACCAAACTATTTTTTATAATTCCTAATGTCTTGTCAACTTTTTTTCATTTATTTATTTTCATAATATATTTTTGAAGATTTATTTATGTATTTGAAAAGCATATCTTCCATCCACTGGTGTACTCCCCAAATGGCCAGAATGGCCAGAGTTAGGTGGTCCAAATCCAGGAGCCAGAAGCTTCTTCTGAGTCTCCCACAGGGTGCGGGGGCCCATGAACTAGGGTCATCCTCTGCTGTTTTCCCAGGCATATTAACAGGGAGCTGGATCAGAAGTGGAGCACCCAGGACTCAAACCTCAACCCCTATGCGAACTGGCATCACAGGTCAGTTCACAATGCTTGGCCCTATTTCCATTATATTTGAAATGTGGTGGTTCAGAGAAAGAGAGATGGACAGAATGAAGCAAGAGAGAAAGAGAGAAAGAAATATGGACAATGAGATCTTTCATCTTTTAATTCACTCACCAAATGCCTGCAACAGCTGGTTCTAGGTTAGGCCAATGCCAAGAGTTGGGGAATCAAAGTCTCCCATGCAGGTGGCAGCAATCCAAGTATTGTTATCTGTGGCTTTCCATGGTGCACATTAACAGGAAACTGGAAATGATAAATTAACTGGTCCTAAAATGCAGGCACTCCAACATGGAATGTGAATATGTCAAGTGATAGCTTGAACCCCACACCAAATATTCTTTAGTTTCTCATATCTTGATCCCATAGTATATTCTAAATTTGTTCTATGTAGCCACAATAAAGCATTTTCCTTTCCCTTCTTTTCACATTTTATATAACAAAAACCATTTGCTGAAATTGTGAATTACCTGTGACTAGCCTACTAAATAGTAAAATTTGCATAAGAATTGCAGGAGCCTTGTGAGGGGACATGATTGGGAATGAGGGGCTTTTGACCCAGCTAACAAATCCTCCCAACTGATGCAGAGCACAATTGTCAAGAGATCTCTCTGAGCTGATGCCCTGGACTTCCGCAGATGAGCCTGATGGACTCTACGAAGAACAGATCTTTCACATTCATTATTTTATTTCTAACCTCACCCTGAAGCTACTTTTGTCTTTTAAAGACTCCTCTTGCTGGAGCACATTCTGGATCGAGAGATCTCTTTCCCAAGATATTGGCTTCTTAAAATGAACTCTTTCCTCTCACCAACAATAGTCTCTCGTGAATTACCTAGCCAATCAGCGAATTGCAAAGGCCTGATGATTTGTCTGGTAACGAAGCTGGCAACCACGGAGGGACTTCGGGGTGTATTATTCAAGTCTCCTAACCACCTCTCATTAGTAAGGACAGGCAATGGCCACTTGTACCCACCCCATAGTTGGTGATGGTGAGCTGACCCCATGACTGGGACTCCCGGGACCTTTCAGCAGCTGCCAAAGCACTTTTTCTCAGAGATTTTCCCTTGTCTCCCTGCAGTGGCATCAGCTACCTATAAACACTTTGTTGGTAGAGGAAAGGGTTCTTTGGGGGAGTCAACGGGCTCCCACTTGGGTATGAAGCCGGTGGGTTCTAAGACTGAATAAGTCATACAGGATACACACCAGGAATCCTCCATCTCGCCTTTGGGCTTCATGCCATTTGGACCTAGCTTAGATCCTTTGAGTTTGTTCTGGTACCACTTGGTGGGAGATAAGATTCTAAGACTTTTACCTCAGTTCCTCCATGAGGAGGATTTAGATTTGATTTGGAAGAATAGTGGTTTGATTGGTTGATTGTGTGAGAATTTATTTCTTTTTGGTGAAATAATAACAGTTCAATTTCAGTTCCATCCAAAAACCCCTGGATTGTATAGTGCCTGATTGGGTAGCTTACAGGGGTTAGAACCTATGACTAATAAGGATATGATGTTCTAGCATAATTCTGTGTGGACTGTGTATGTGTTCAATTTTAAAGAATTGTTGCTGTTAAATGGATCCCTAACCATTTTGCTATCCTGGCTAAAATGGTTGTCAGATATGGTAAATACCTTAACCCTGCCAAGTGCCGTGTCTGTGCAACTAGTGCCCATGGAGCCAGGTTAGGAGTCCCTCCTAATTTAGAAAATGCTGGAGCTATGACTCCACTGGGCTGGGATGGTGGAGCAGAGACCCAGGGACTCCTCTGATCTCAGAACCTTTGACAAATTCCCACAGATGCCCCAGATGAGCTGACCGTGGGGAACAAGAAGTTGTAAGAATAATGCAACAAAAAGCATTTCTCTAACTATTAGAGTGAACTGAATCTGAAATGAAAATTACCATTACCTTCTTTACAGATGAAAATGTCCGACTCATTTAATGGGACTATTTTCCAAACTTAATGTCATGTATTTTTTTCTCTTCAGATTCCAACTGAAAAAAATTATGGATGATTTGGATTGATAAGTGCTAGAAGTCATTCTAATTGATTGATGGTAATTTTTAAAAGCAATTAATGATTTTAAAAAGCTGTTACAGAAACTATTTTACTATTCTGTCTTGTGATATACATTCATGTATGTGTTATATAGGTGTACATGTTGTATGCCTCATAGAGGGGAAAAATTTGTCAGGAGCTCGGTTTTAATTGACTTTTAGAAAAAAGAATGTTCATATAAATTTAAACTATTAAATTAACCCAAAATAACTTTTGGTTCACATGACTTAAATAAATCTCTCACAGGTTGTTTTAAATTTGTTGGTAGAAAGAAACTAAAAATGTTTTTAGAGTTGTTGACATGTCTATGCTTGAGTTTGCTAGTCAAGAAAGTTATACTTGTTTTTGTTAGATATTTGCAATATAATGACTACTCAAATATATATATATATATATATATATATATATATATATATATATATATATAAAGCTTTTATTTAAAGAATATAAATTTCCAAAGTACAGCTTATGGATTACAATGGCTCCCCCCCCCATAACTTCCCTCCCACCCGCTACCCTCCCCTTTCCCGATCCCTCTCCCCTTACATTCACATCAAGATTCATTTTCAATTCTCTTTATACACAGAAGATCAGTTTAGTACATATTACATAAAGATTTCAACAGTTTGCCCTCACATAGAGACACAAAGTGAAAATACTGTTGGAGTACTAGTTATAGTGTTAATTCACAATGTACAGCACATTAAGGATAGAGATCCTACATGATTTTTTTAAAGAACTGATTAATTATCTATGAAATTTCCAATTTAACACCAAGATTTTTTAATCATTTGCAATTATCTTTATATACAGAAGCTCGATTCAGTATACACTGTGTCTATTACATTTTAAAGTATCTGTGTTAACTACTGAATTAATGGGGACTGAAATCTTCAGGAATACCAGCTTAATGTTCCTCTCCTTTGGCTATTTGTTCTGTTACATAGTATACTTTTAATTTTTGGCTTATTTTTCTCTTTGCTGTCATTAATGACTGAAACATGGGCACACATATGAATTTTCTTAGATCCTGAGAATCAAAAGTGTTTTTACCATATATATCAAATGATTGATCAAGATAAATAGTGTTGTATTCTGGAAAAGGATAAGAAATCCAATGAGACAAATGACAGCATAGGTCACCTTGGGAAGACCAAAAGAAAAAATTTAGGGAAAAAGATTTAGAGAAAAATCTGAAGAACAGAAGGTTATTCATCAATGACAAGCCTGGGAGTGTGGATCTCCAGGAAACTTTCAGGTCTGATCCATATATAAAGTAGTAATTTCAAATAATAAATATTTCTATGTAATTGAAATTACTTGTATTGAAAATAAATCATTTAAGTATATCTTGAGGAGTAAATGCTTAGTGCAGCTGTTAAGAAGCCACTTGGGAAGCCTATATCCCATATTTGAGTGCCTGGGTTTGAGTCCCTGCTTCACTCCCAGTTACCAATTCCTGCTAATGGGCACCCTGAGAGGCACCATGGAAGAGCTTAAAGAGCTGATTCTCTGCTACCAAAATGAGTACTCTGAAGGATTCCTGAATCCTGGCTTCAGCTTGACTCATCTTCCACTACTGTGAGCATTTGGAATATGAACCAGCATATATCTCTCTCTGTTTCTCTCTCTTTCTATCTCTTTCTCTCTGCCTTTCAAACAACATAAATAAATAAAAATCTGGGGAAAAAAGTAGCTGAAATAAAATTTAAAAAGAAAAATTGCTTGAAAAAGATATGAATTGTAAAATTTGGGGGATTTAGTTTTTGCTAAATTTTCATTACTGTTACAAACTCAGATTCCATCTTAGTTTTTACAATAGAATAAAAAAATTGACTGCATTTGTAAGTATATTAATCAAAACTCTTTTTTCTTTCACTGCAGTTATTTGTATCAGATGAACACTAAGCCCTTAGTTCTATTATTTTATAAAGGTTGTGTCTGCCTGATAAAATCCATTCAGGAAAATTCCACTTATATTGCATATCATGTTGCTTCTTCAAGTATGGTAAAGTGCAATAAATCCAATATTCTCTGTATGGTAATTACACCCTCAGAGATATTTTTAGACTGGATGAAGTAGCAAAGTAACTTCTTATCATTTCTAGACTTTGGACAAAGGACAAAAAGTTAATTGACTAAAATGATAGAATTTACATTTTGAATGAAAGCATATTAACCTGTGAAGTCATTCTGTTTCATTGAAAATAAATGATTTTTTTTTCCTCACTGTAAAAATCACTTGTAGGAAAGAACATCATTTAACCAGAAATTGTGAGCTTTAACAAAATTCATTAATAATGCTTAAATAAATTCATTTTTGTGACATCCACTGAAAAATTCCAGGCATTTGTAGTTGTATGTGATGAATATGTGTTTATCTTACAACTATTGGAACATCATTAGAAGAATAGCTTCACATGAGGGGGCTTCAAAAGTTTCATGGGAAATAAAATTCAAAGAGGAGTTTATTTTGCTTCTCCCAGATTTTTAAATCTGTACATGCAAATATTCTTTAAGAAAATCATGAGAGGCCGGCACCGTGGCTCACTTGGTTAATCCTCCGCCTGCGGTGCCAGCATCCCATATGGGTGCCAGGTTCTGGTCCTGGTTGCTCTTCTTCCAGTCCAGCTCTCTGTTGTGGCCTGGGAGGGCAGTGGAGGATGGTCCAAGTGCTTAGGCTCCTGCACCTGTATGGGAGACCAGGAGAAGCACCTGGCTCCTGGCTTTGGATTGGTGCAGCACCAGCTGTGGCTGCCATTTGGGGAGTAAACCAATGGAAACAAGACCTTTCTCTCCGTTCTCTCTCACTGTCTATAACTCTACCTGTCAAAATAGGAAAAAAAATCATGAAAAAAAATTACATTATGAAAAGGAACTATGCATGGAATTTAAAATTTTGAGACATGAAAATAAGCTTATCTTTGAATTCATGAACCTTTGAAATGCTGTCATGTATTCTCAATAGTTTGCTCTGATCAGGGTAGCACAGCTATTTGAAAGAACACATGACAGTGAGAAGCATAGACTGAGAAGCTATGACTTAATGATGTTCACAACATGTTAAAAACTGCAGAAATAAAAGATTTTCAAGCTGCAAACTTAAGTATATCTCTCTTTTTAAAGAGTATCTTTATTTAAAAGTGTGTTTCAATAAAGCTAAAACAGAATGACAAACAAAAAAATTGCTCCATTTTAAACACTAAATATTAACATTTAAAAAAACTTTAAGGTAAAAAAAGTTATCTACTAATACTACAGAGCTTTCTCTAATTAATTTTTAGCCTATATCTTAAGACAGTAGTTCAGATAAGATTTGTCAATATAGCATTTTAATTATTTGACAGTTATGGTTAACTCACAGAAGTATATGATTTTGTGTATGTGTGTGTGTGTGTGTGTGTGTATAAAGAACAAATGCATTGGGTCCATCCATTATTTCTGTCACTATTTAATTGAGTGATCTTAACAATATTTAATATATGTGAGCCTCAGTTACTAGTGTGAGAGTTGTAACAATCAAATTTATGTTATTACCAAGATAGATACTAGAATGATTAAGTACAATAACCTGAATACAAGCATTCACAGACAATGAAACACAGACTTGATGATTTTTGAATAATCACAGGACTTGAGTATATTAATAGGGCCCTTAGGGCAAGATCAAGAAAAAAATTGAAATATGATCAGAATCAGCTCTTAAATGTGAATTAAAGTATAGGATGGTTTTGACTCTATGACATTTTATTTTAAGTTAAGGAAATCTTGTAAAGATCATGCATAAGTAGGGTGGAGTCATAAGTCTGAATTTAAATATGTATTTTAGATATCCAAAGAGCAAATCAGAGTTAGAGAAAAGATACTTGGTGTAATGGGTTAAAGAATCTTGACAGGGTTGCTGCTGTTGTACAGCAGGTTAAGCAGCTGCTTGGGACTTCTGTATCCCATATGAGTGCCTGGTGGAAGCCAGCTGCTCCACTTTTAATTTAGCTGCCTGCTAACGCAGCAGGGAAAGCAATAGAAAATTCCATAAAGTGCTTGGGCCTCTGCCAACCACATGGGATGGAGTTTCTAGCTCCTGACTTTGGCTTGACATAACATAGCCCCAACCATTGGAGACATTTGGGGAATAAATTAATAAACAAAAAAATCAATCTCTCTCTCTCTGTGTCTCTCTCTGTGTCTCTCTATCTGTCTCTCTCTCTCTGTCTCTCTCTCTTTCTCTCTAATTCTACCTTTCAAATAAATGAATAGTCCAATCTTAAAAAAGTAAAGAATCTTGACAGTTCTGGAACATTTATCTAGTGCATTGGTTATGTCTCAGGGGCATCTGTGAGCAAAAATTCAAATGTACAAGAGTGACCTGTCCGGGTTGGCACTGCTATGGCCTGGGAAAGCAGTAGAAGATGGTCCGAGTGGTTGGGCTCCTGCACTGCATAGGAGACCAGGAAGAAGATCACGGTTACTGGATTCAGATCGGCTCAGCAGAGGCTGTTGTCACCATTTTGGGAGGGAATCAGTAGATGGAAGACCTTTCTCGCTCTCTCTCCCTCTCATTGTCTGTAAACACCTCTAAAATAAATAAAATCTTAAAAAAAAAAAAAGAATGACAACTGACTACTACAGCTTTGTTGTCAAACAATTTTGATGAATGATTTATTCTAGCAAACATAATTTTTAAATAATAAAGAGACTAAACAACATGCTCCCGAATGAACATGGGTCAAAGAAGAAATCAAAAGAGAAATCAAGAACTTTCTGAGCAGGTACCATGCTCACTAGGCTAATCCTCCGCCTGTGGTGCCAGCATCCAGGGTTCTAGTCCTGGTCGGGGTGCCGGATTCTGTCCTGGTTTCTCCTCTTCCAGTACAGCTCTCTGCTGTGGCCCAGGAAGGCAGTGGAGGATGGCCCAGGTGCTTGGGCCCTGCACCCACATGGGAGACAGGAGGAGGCATCTGGCTCCTGGCTTTGAATCAGCACAGCGTGCCAACCATAGCGGCCATTTAAGGAGTGAACAAATGAAAGGAAAACCTTTCTCTCTGTCTCTCTATCACTGTCTAACACTGCCTGTCAAAAAAAAAAAACTTTCTGGAAGTAAATGAGGATAAAATACCACATATCAAAATTTATGGGATACAGCAAAAGCAGTGTTAAGAAGAAAGTTTGTATCAATAGGTACCTACATCAAGAAATTGGAAAGGCACCAAAAAAATGAGCTATCAATGCATCTCAAGGATCTAGAAAAACTGCAGCAAACCAGATCCAAAACAAGAAGAAGAGAAATAATTAAAATTACAGAAGAAATCAACAGAATTAGCTGGCGCCCTGGCTCACTAGGATAATCCTCCGCCTTGTGGCGCCAGCACACCGAGTTCTAGTCATGGTCAGGGCACCGGATTCTGTCCTTGTTGCCCCTTTTCCAGGCCAGCTCTCTGCTATGGCCCGGGAGTGCAGTGGAGGATGGCCCAATTCCTTGGGTCCTGCACCCTCATGGGAGACCAGGAGAAACACCTTGCTTCTGGCTTCAGATCAGTGTGGTGTGCTGCCCGCAGCATGCCTGCCACAGCGGCCATTGAAGGGTGAACCAATGGCAAAAAGGAAGACCTTTCTCTCTCTCTCTCTCTCACTATCCACTCTGTCAAAAAAAAAAAAAAAAACCAGAAATCAACAGAATTAAATCCAAAAAAATTACAAAAGATCAGCAAAACGTGGAGCAGGTTTTTTGAAAAAATAAACAAAATTGACAAAACATTTACCCAACTAACTAAAAAAAGAAAGAAAAGACCCAAATCAATAAAATCAGAGATGAAAAAGGGAATGTAACAACAGACACCACAGAAATAAAGAGTCATCAGAAATTACTACAAAGGTTTGTGTGCCAATAAGCTGGGAAATCTATTAGAAATAGATAGATTCCTGGGCACATACAACTACCTAAATTGAACCATGAAGACATAGAAAAATCTAAACAGACCCATAAGAGAGACAGAAATCAAATAAGTAACAATGGCCCTCCCAAAAAAGAAAAGCCCAGGACCAGATGGATTCACTGCTGAATTCTACCAGTCATTTAAAGAAGAATTAACTCCATTTCTTTTCAAACTATTCAGAATAATTGAAAAAGAGGGACTTCACCCAAATTCTTTCTATGAAGCCAGCATCACTTTAATTATAAACCTGAAAAAGATGCAGCATTGAAAGAGATTGCTTATTTGCAGGTTTGATTGGTTTGGAAAATCTATTTTAGGAGTCCTCACTAGTTTAAAATGAAGTGAAAGGCAGTGTTTGGCACAATTGATGATTGTACATTAAGTAATTTTTAGATTGGCTTCCAGCATTTTAAGAAGAGAAAATTATAACTGCTACATGCTAAACTTTCTCCTCAATAAATTCTGGCCAATAGAATGCAACAACACATCAGAAAGATCATCCACCCAGACCAAGTAGGATTTATCCCTGGTATGAAGGGATGGTCCAACCTTCGCAAATCAATCAATGTGATATACTACATTAACAAACTTCAAAAGAAAAATTATATGATTATCTCAATAGATGCAGATAAAGTATTTGATAAAATATAATACACTGTCATTATGAAAACTCTAGGTAAATTGCGCATAGACTGAACATTCCTCAATACAATCAAAGCAATTTATGAAAAACCCACAGCCAGAATCCTATTGAATGGGGAAAAATTGAAGCATTTCCACTGAAATCTGGTAACAGACAGGGATGCTCACTCTCACCACTGCTATACAATATAGTTCTGGAAGCTTTAGCCAGAGCCATTAGGCAAGAAAAAGAAATTAAAGGGATACAAAAGGGAAGGAAGAACTCAAACTATCCCTCTTTGCAGATGATATGATTCTTTATTTAGGAGACCCAAAGAACTCTACCAAGAGACTATTGGAACTCATAGAAGAATTTGGGAAAGTAGCAGGATATAAAATCAATGCACAAAAATCAACAGCCTTTATATACACAAGCAATGCCACGGCTGAGGAAGAACTGCTAAAATCAATCCCATTCACAATAGCTACAAAAACAATCAAATACCTTGGAATAAACTTAACCAAGGATGTCAAAGATCTCTACAATGAGAATTACAAAATTTTAAAGAACAAAATTGAAGAGGATACCAAAAAAATGGAAAAATCTACCACGCTCATGGATTGGAAGAATCAATATCATCAAAATGTCCATTCTCCCAAAAGCAATTTATAGATTCAATGCAATACCAATCAAAATACCAAAGACATTCTTCTCAAATCTGGAATAAATGATGCTGAAATTCACATGGAGGCACAGGAGACCTCGAATAGCTAAAGCAATTTTGTACCACAAAAACAAAGCTGGAGGCATCACAATACCAGATTTCAGGGTATACTACAGGGCAGTTGTAATCAAAACAGCATGGTACTGGTACAGAAACAGATGGATAGACCAATGGAACAGAATAGAAACACCAAAAATCAACCCAAATATCTATAGCCAACTTATATTTGACCAAGGATCTAAAACCAGGCCGGCGCCATGGCTCAACAGGCTAATCCTCAGCCTTGCGGCGCCGGCACACCGGGTTCTAGTCCCGGTCAGGGCGCCGGATTCTGTCCCCATTGCCCCTCTTCCAGGCCAGCCCTCTGCTGTGGCCCAGGAGTGAAGTGGAGGATGGCCCAAGTGCTTGGGCCCTGCACCCCATGGGAGACCAGGTAAAAGCACCTGGCACCTGGCTCCTGCCATCGGATGAGCGCGGTGCGCCGGCCGCAGCGCGCCATCCGCGGCAGCCATTGGAGGGTGAATCAATGGCAAAGGAAGACCTTTCTCTCTGTCTCTCTCTCTCACTGTCCACTCTGCCTGTCAAAAAAAAAAATAAAAAAATAAAAAGGATCTAAAACCAATTCCTGGAGCAAGGACAGTCTATTCAACAACAGTGCTGGGAAAACTGGATTTCCACGTGCAGAAGCTTGAAGCAAGGTCCCTACCTTACACCTTACAGAAAAATCCACTCAATATGGATTAAAGACTTAAATCTATGACCTGACACCATCAAATTATTGGAGAGCATTGGAGAAACCCTGCAAGATATAGGCACAGGCAAAGACTTTTTGGAAAAGACCTCAAAGGCGCAGATAGTCAAAGCCAAAATTAACTATTGGGAATACATCAAATTGAGAAGTTTCTGTACTGTAAAAGAAACAGGAAAGTGAAGAGGAAACCATCTGAATGGGAAAAAAATATTTGCAAACTACACAACAGATAAAGGGTTGATAACTAGAATCTACAAAGAGATCAAGAAACTCCACAACAACAAAACAAACAACCAACTTAAGAGATGGGCCAAGGACCTCAGTAGATATTTTTCAAAAGAGGAAATCCAAATGCCAACAGACACATGAAAAAAATGTTCAAGATCATTAGCAATCAGAAAAATGCATATCAAAACCACAATGATGTTTCACCTCACCCCAGTTAGAATGGCTCACAATCAGAAATCTACCAACAACAGATGCTGGCAAGGATGTGGGGAAAAAGGGACACTGATCCACTGTTGGTGGGAATGCAAACTGGTAAATCCACTATGGAATTCAATTTGGAGATTCCTAGAAACCTGAATATAACCCTACAATACAACTCCGCCATCCCACTTCTTGGAATTTACCCAAAGGAAATTAAAATGGCAAACAAAAAGGCTGTCTGCACCTCAATGTTTATTGCAGCTCAATTCACAATAGCTAAGACATGGAATCAACCTTAATGACCATCAACAGTAGAATGGATAAAGAAATTATGGGATATGTGCTCTATAGAATGCTATACAGCAGTAAAAAAAAACAGTGAATTCCAGTCATTTGCAACAAAATGGAGGAATCTGGAAAACATCATGCTGAGTTAAATAAGACAGGCAAATAACATATGTTCTCCCTGATCTGTGACAACTAACGAACACCTAAAAGGAAACCTGTTGATGTGAAATGGACACTATGAGAAACAATGACTTGATCAGCCCTTGTCCTGACTGTTGAGGAACAACTTAATACTTTATCACTTTTTGTATTTATTTTGTTCTACTTAATGCTATTGGTTGAACTCTGTAATTAACACACAATTATTTTTAGGTGTTTAAATTTAACTGAAAAGTGATCCCTGTTAAATATAAGAGTGGGAATAAGAGAGGGAGGTGATATATAGTTAGGCACATGCTCAATTTGACTTACCCCAAACGGTAGAGTTAGAAACATGCCAGGGAATTCCAATTCAATCCCATCAAGGTGGTATGTACCAATGCCATCTCAGTAGTCAAAGTGATCAGTTTCATTTCATAATTGATCATAATGATAGGATTAAGAGTCAAAGGGATCACATAAACAAGACTAGATGTGCTAATACTAACTGATAGAATTAAAGAGGAGAGAATGATCCAACATGGGAAAGAGGATACACAGCAGACTCATAGAATGGCAAATGTCCTAAACAGCACTCTGGCCTCAGAATCAGCCCTTAAGGCATGGAAAGCCAAGACACTCTGACAAAAAAAAAAAAAAAATAATGACCTAAATGAAAGATCTCTGTGAGTGAGACCCCAGCAGAAAGAACAGGCCATCAAATAAGGAGTACCTTTCTCTGAAGGGAGGAGAGAACTTCCACTTTGACTATTGCATTGTTTAAATAAGATTGGAGTTGGCGAACTCAAAAGGCTTCCATAGCCCTGGCAGCTCATGACAAGAGCCTCAGGTGATTACTGACGTCAAAGACAAGAGTGTCAATTGTTTAATCAACAATGGGAGTCACTGTGCACTTTCTCCCCATGTAGGATCTCTGTCCTTAATGTGTTGTACTATGTGAATTAACGGTATAAAAGTACTCAAACAGTACTTTATACTTTGTTTTTCTGTGTGGCTGAAAACTGTTGTAATCTTTACTTATCATATACTAAACTGAACTTCTGTATATAAAGATAATTGAAAATGAATCTTGATGAAGAATGGGATGGTCCTGAGAGGGAGTGGGAGATGGGATGGTTGCTGGTGGGAGGTTGGTTATGGGGGGGGAGAGCCGCTATAAATCAAAAGTTGTACTTTGGAAATTGGTATTTATTAAATAAAAGTTAAAAAAATCACCCCAATAATGAATAAAAAGGATATAACATGATCCATCAGAGAATCAGGGACCACAAGAGAAAAAGGACAATTTTCTTATATCAAAATTGTCTTAGAGGGGCCGGCATTGTGGCATAGCCTGGATTGGCAGCATCACAAATGTGTTCCAGTTCATTCCCTCTCTGCTCCATTTCCAATCCAGGTCCCTGCTAGCGGCTTGGGAAAACCAGCAGAAAATGGCCCAAGTGTTTGGGCCTCTGCCACCCATGTAGGAGACAGATGAAAATCCTATCTACTGGTTTTGTCCTGGCCCTGTTCAGGCCATTTCAGCCAGAGTGAAGCCACTGATATAAGACCTTCTCTGTCTCTCTCTCTCTCTCTGTAACTCTGATTTTCAAATAAACAATGAATTTTTAATTTTTTCTTGAACCTAGACTGATAAGAAATTCACCTTCATTTAGAGACCTTAGAATGCAGTAAAGAATCATAAATGTAGAATGACATTTATTTCATCAATGCTCACAGTTTTCTGTAGTGTTCACTACTGTGCCCATAGTTTGTACATTCCATCTCTTGATTAGCTAATTAACACAGTGACAACAACCTTCAATATCATCAGCAAAGCAAAACTGGGTTGTAATCCCTAATTTATTAGCTAATTTGAATATATTATAGAAAAGGAGAACAAATTTTTTTGTTCCTCAAGTGGACAAATGGAAAATGAAATCCACTAAGCATTCCATTCACCATGCCCCTACTCCCTTATGCAAGAATATGTCTTAATTGAGGGAAAGGAACTCTTTGATAATTTATTTTAAAAAAATGCCTTATGAACTGGTGCAAACCTGTCCTAATCAGCAGACCTCTCTTCAACACCTCCATATCCCTTTCAGGGATGGGGAAATCACTTTCTCTGTTACCTGCATGTTCCTCTGTATGAAATTTTCTAAACAATATTATAGCTGCCTGTAAATTTGGGATATTACTCCTTGCTATGTGATAACATAAATATAATGATTTCTAATATATTCTACATGTTGGTATTATCCCCAATATATAGTATATATTGTAGAATTATTTTCTGGATTTTTTTTAATTTTTTATTTTTATTTTTTTTTTTGATAGGCAGAGTGGACAGTGAGAGAGAGAGACAGAGAGAAAGGTCTTCCTTTTGCCGTTGGTTCACCCTCCAATGGCTGCCGCGGCCGGCGCACTGCGGCCGGCGCACCGTGCTCATTGGATGGCAGGAGCCAGGTGCTAGGTGCTTATCCTGGTCTCCCATGGGGTGCAGGGCCCAAGCACCTGGGCCATCCTCCACTGCACTCCCGGGCCACAGCTGAGGGCTGGCCTGGAAGAGGAGCAACCGGGACAGAATCTGGCGCCCCAACCGGGACTAGAACCCGGTGTGCCGGCACCGCAAGGCAGAGGATTAGCCTGTTGAGCCACGGCGCCGGCTATTTTCTGGATTATTATTAAATAATTTCCCATGCCAATTAAACAAGTCATATTTAAAAAGTACTTAATTCACTTTAACTTCCACTTCAAATTAGGTTTCCTAGTATTTTTCCTGTCTATATTAGCTAAACATTGTGATGTCTCTATTGGCATAAGTACATGGAGAGTGGATTATTAAAGCCACAGGAATGAAATTTAGTCAATGTATCAGACTGAGCAAAGTGGTGCTTTGGACAAAGGGAGGATATGTAGTGGATTTTTGTCCACTCACAATCATCTCATTTCACTATAAACTTGGAATGATTTCTTGAATCAGACAGTTCATTCCCATTTTACAAGTGAGAAACTGAGTATCAAAGAACTTAGACAGCTTTGTAATATCCCTTGATCTTACAACTGCCAGAGCTGAAATCCTTATTCAGATGAGAGACTCGCTTGTCCAGATGATATTTTAATTACACTCACTACGCCTTCACAATGATAAAGTGCTTTGTTTACTTTAGAATTTTAGCTAATTATGTCAAAACTTTTTCCTTGTAATGAAAAATGACCAATTTGAATGATTGTATTTTTCTCCAAGTAGGTGATTTGTTTGTTCATTTAACTGAATATGCTGACATCACTTTACAATAATCCAGACCCAGCTTTTAATTTCCCACTGAATATTAGTCTATGAAGCAACATACCAATACACATTCATAGGCCAAGGACAACTTTCATTATCAGTCACTGCCAAAAATGTATGTACTGTTATTTTTTAACAAAAATGTTTATTGCTTCCTCATTTTGATTAAACAGAATACCTGGATTTTTGTTGCTTAAAATGCTATTCTTTAAATTCAGTGCTTGCTATTTTTCATGGATTTTTAGAATCCCATGGATATTATCAGCAATCTTATATAATATTCATATTCTCAAATATTTCTCTTTCTCTTTGTCATTCTATCTTTCAAAATAAGATAAGTCTTTTAAAATAACAATGAATTACCTATATATATATGTGTGTGTGTGTGTGTGTGTGTGTGTGTGTACAAGGTAATAGTGAAAAATTAGTCCTCCCTCCAAAGTATCTGTGAAAAACTTTATACACAGACACACACATACACAAGAACATGCACATATATATGCATGCATATTGTGTGTGTATTATGTGTTTGTTTCAATAATGCCAGAGTTAAATCATAAGCTTACTTAGTGGTGAGGCCATCCCTTCTTCAAAAATAGTATACAAGACCTTGAATACATATCTGGACAGTATTACAAGGTAAACAGCTAATAAAGACACTCTCAGGCAGGTAGCTTAACTGAGCAAATCCTGATTTCATGCAGAACTGATAAAGTAGATTTAACTAATAATTCAATTAAATTTCAAATCAACATTCATTTATGTTATGTTTTTCAAACTTGGCAAATGAAGTTTAAAACTACACAAGACTATAGAAAGAGATTCTTAGCCACACATTTCAATGGTCTTTAGTTTCTGGGAAAAATAAGGTATATTGTACTGTTTTTCATAAATGGACTATTTGTGGATATAAATATAAATGTAGGTATAAGTATGGATATGGATACAGAGATACAGATACAAAAATAGGTATAAATATACAAGAGGAACCCCATGAATATTTAAGTTAACTGAAATATTTGATTGTGACTTTATGAGCTTAAAATATTTTTATATGTATTTTTCCTATTAGAAAGTGCACCAGGAAGGATAAATAAAGCATTTTCAAGGCAATTTTAAAATGTTAATCTATTAAAATAAAACTGTAAACACATAGGTACAATTATTCAATGAAAAACTGAAAACCTATAGTAAACTGAGAAAAGATATAGTGTACCAAAACAAAGTAAATCAGTACTTCAGTAATTCTCCATTGTGAGGTAGGCTGCCTGTCAGATACCCAGGTTTGCCATTCGGTAAAAAGTGGCATTTTCAAATAATTCTACCATGCAGTACTCAGGTTTTTTGTTCGAAAAATTAGTGAATTGTTTCTAGGTTTCTCTCAATTTTTCTATTTCTAATGACCAATTTCCATGTCAGCTGGATACCCCTTTCCTGAAAAACATGCTTTTGATGAGATAGGAAAGAGATTTCAAAGAAAAGTTTATAACAGTGTAGAGGGGAAGATGGCAGAATAGGGAGGGAGCACACCAATGGTCTGGGAAGGGAGGGTTCAAAGAGTAGTGAGAATTTGTAGTCTCGGGGAAGGGGAGGCTCTTCCGAAACTGGGGAGACGGGGTGGACCTGCAAGGAGGACGAGGACGCCTAAAGCGCAGGACACCAGAAGGACTGTGTGCAGACCAGCGCTGGAAGCCAAGGTGAGACAGGGTGCTCACCCAGCACCACTGCACCAGTCGCCGCCACCCCTCCCCCAACCCACCCTAGGACAGATACTGAGACACGCATGACTGAGCGGGGGAAGAAATAGAAAATGGAACAGAGTGAGTAGCACCTGCGGGAAGAGTACGTGATTCAGGGAGACTAATTCAGGGACTAAGCAAGCCAGGAGCCCTTGGTACCTCCAACCTCCCCCATATTGGAGCTGCAGCGGGCGGGAAGCAGGCATCCTGTTTGTTTACTTTCGAGCTTAAAGAACTGCCTCTGCATCTGCACTAACCTTCAGGGGCAGAGCCCAAGGGTGGAGTGGTGCAACACTACACTCTTACACAGGGGCAGGCAGCGAGGGAGGGAAGCTCAAAGCCCTCATGCCAATCTACTCAAGACACCAGGAAAAAAATTTTTTTTGAATAGCGCCTACAGGAAGAGAGCAGGATCCAGGGCGCTAACTGAGGGTTCAAAACCCCCAATCATTAGTAACCTACCAACCAACAATCAGAGTTGCGGTGGGCAGAGTGCAGCCATCCCGTTTGTTTACATTTGGGCTTAAAGGAGGCTGGCCTCTGCTCCAAAGGAGGAAGCAGCAGGGGTGGAGTCCAGAGGTGGTCTGGAGCTACTTGACACTCCTCCCGCTGGAGGTGCAGCAAGAGAGTGGCTGAACAAGGAACCCCAGGCACAGACAAGTAAGGGTGAACATAGGAACAAGGAAACTGGCCCCCAAGGGGCAGAGATAGGCACCTCAAAGCCCTGACACCAACCCATAAAAGTTACAAAAAATAAAAAATTTTAAAAAATAAATAAATAAATAAAGTCTAGAATGCAGAGCAGCCTGCTTACACTGGATATTGGTACAGACTCACAGCAGTCTATAGCAGAGGGAAATCAATTTAAAAAGCCACCCAGACAGAATGCCAAAAAATAAAACAAAAAACCACAAGAAGAATATAGAATAACATATAAACTCACACCGGGTTCTAGTCCCGGTCGGGGCGCCGGATTCTGTCCTGGTTGCCCCTCTTCCAGGCCAGCCCTCTGCTGTGGCCCAGGAGTGCAGTGGAGGATGGCCCAAGTGCTTGGGCCCTGCACCCCATGGGAGACCAGGATAAGCACGTAGCACCTGGCTCCTGCCATCGGAAGAGCACGGTGCGCCGGCCGCAGTGCGCCGGCCGCAGCAGCCATTGGAGGGTGAACCAACGGCAAAGGAAGACCTTTCTCTCTGTCTCTCTCTCTCACTGTCCACTCTACCTGTCAAAAATAAAAAAATAATAAAAAAAAAAGAATAACATATAAACTCGCCAATGGAGCAGACTAAACCAACCATAACAGAGGCTGAAGAAGAAGAAGAATTTGAAACCATGCCAGAAAAAGAATTCAGAAAATTAATAATCAGATTACTTAGAAATAATGAGAAACAGTGTCGAGAGCTGAATGAAAAACAAGCCCAAGGATTAGAGTTCCTAAAGAGAAGTCAGAATGAAATATTGGAAATGAAAAACTCAATTGACCATATAAAAAACACCGTGGAATCCCTCGGAAATCGAACAGATGAAATAGAAGACCGAATATCAGAATTCGAAGACAAACTTCCATAAATAATACAGTCAGTTCAAACACAGGAAGAATAAATTAAAAAATTAAAAAATATGGTCGGAGACCTACAAGATTCAATCAAACAATGTAATGTTCGGATAATAGGAGTCCCTGAGGGGGTGGAAAGAGAGAATGGATTGGAATGTGTTTTCAATGAAATAATATCACAAAACTTTAAACAAAGACAGCTTCATAATAGCAGCCAAATTTTACAGATAGCCAGGACTCCAAACAGGATAGAAGAGAAACTCTTCACAACACATTGTGGCAACACTCAGCTCAGTGACACACAAAGAACAAATCCTAAAATGTGCCAGAGAAAAACAACAAATCACATTCAGGGGTAAGTTAATCAGACTCACCCCAGACTGCTCATTGCAAGCACTACAGGCAAGGAGACATGGCATGATATATTTCAAGTTTTAAAAGACAAGCAATGCCAACCTAGAATATTATACCCTGCAAACCTATCATTTATGAATGAAGGGGAAATAAAGATCTTCCAAGACAAACAGAAACTGAAAGAATTTGTATCCACGTGTCCAACCCTACAACACTTGCTCAAAGACATGCTTCACACAGAAATACAAAAACAAGAACTTCACTACAAAAAAAAGGGAATGTAGAGTAACCTACAAACAAAGTTCAAAATACATAAACAGCTCGTTTCAGGAAACATGAATGGGAAAAGACAGTACTTAAGAGTAATCACACTAAATGTGAATGGTCTTAATTCTACTACCAAAAGACATAGATTAGCTGATTGGATCAAGAAAGAGAATCCTTCTATATGCTGCCTTCAAGAGACACACCCTATCAGCAAAGATGCAAGCAGAATGAAAGTGAAAGGATGGAAAAAGATACTCCAAGCTAACGGAAATCAAAAAAGAGCTGGTGTGGCCATCCTAATATCAGACAAAATAGATTTTAACATAAAAACTATTAAAAGAGACAGAGAAGGGCACTATATAATGATTAAAGTGTCTATCCAACAGGAAGACATTACTATTATAAATGTATACACACCAAATTACAGGGCATCTGGTTACCTGAAAGAATTACTAAAGGATTTAAAGGGATATATAGATTCAAATACAATAGTAACAGGGGACTTCAACACCCCACTCTCACCAATGGACAGATAAACCAGACAGAAATTCAACAAAGAAACATCAGAGCTAATTGATGCTATAGACCAAATAGACCTAATAGATATCTTCAGAACCTTCCACCCCACAGCCGCAGAGTTCATGTATTTCTCCCCAGTACATGGAACATTCTCTAGGATTGACCATATACTAGGCCATAAAGGGAGCCTCAACAAATTCAAAAAAATTGAAACTATACTATGCAGCTTCTCAGACCATAGCGCAGTGAAACTCAAAATCAACAACCCAAGAATCTCTACACCATATGCAAATATATGGAGAATGGACAACATGATCCTAAATGAACAATGGGTCATCAAAGAAATTAAAAGAGAAATCAAAAGATTTCTAGAAACAAATGAAAATGATAACACAACCTATCAAAACCTGTTGTACACAGCAAAAGCAGTGCTAAGAGGAAAGTTTATAGCAATTGGTGCCTACATCAAGAAGCTGGAAAGGAACCAAACAAATGAACTCTCCACGCACCTCAAGGATTTAGAAAAACAGCAGCAAATCAATCCCAAATCCAGAAGGAGGAAAGAAATACTAAAGATCAGAGAAGAAATAAACAGAATTGAAACAAAAAAAATACAAAAAATCAACAAAACCAGGAGCTGGTTCTATGAAAAAATAAACAAAATTGACACACCATTGGTCCAACTAATCAAAAAAAGGAGAGAGAAGACCCAAATCTGTAAAATCAAAGACAGTAATGGAAATGTAACAACAGACACAACAGAAATAAAAAGAATCATTAGAAACCACTACAAAGATATGTATGCTAACAAATTGGGGAACCTGGAAGAAATGGATAGATTCCTGGACACATACAACCTTCCTAAACTAAGCCATGAAGATACAGAAAATCTAAACAGACCCATAACCATAGAAGAAATTGAATCAGTAATAAACACACTACCAAAAAAGAAGAGCCCAGGACCAGATGGCTTCACCACCGAATTTTACCAGACATTTAGAGAACAACTAACCCCAATTCTTCTCAAATTATTCAAAATGATTGAAAGGGAGGGAACCCTCCCAAATTCTTTCTACAAAGCCAATATCACCTTAATTCCTAAGCCTGGAAAAGACACAACAGAAAAAGAAAACTACAGACCTATCTCCCTGATGAACATAGATGCAAAAATATTCAATAAAATTCTGGCAAACCGAATCCAACTGCACATCAGAAAGATCATTCACACGGACCAAGTGGGATTTATCCCTGGTATGCAGGGATGGTTCAATATTCGAAAGTCAATCAATGTAATACATCACATTAATAATTTGAGAAACAAAAATCATATGATTATCTCAATAGATGCAGAGAAAGCATTTGACAAAATACAACACCCTTTCATGATGAAAACCCTAAGCAAATTGGGGTAAGAAGGAACATTCCTCAACACAATTAAGGCAATATATGATAAACCAATGGCCAGCATCATATTGGATGAGGAAAAGTTGGAGGCATTTCCATTGAAAACTGGCACCAGACAGGGATTCCCACTCTCACCATTGCTATTCAGTATAGTCCTAGAAGTGTTAGCCAGGGCCATCAGGCAAGAAAAAGAAATTAAAGGGATACAAAGGGAAAGGAGGAAGTTAAACTATCCCTATTTGCAGATGACATGATACTATATATAGGGGACCTGATAAACTCCTATAAGAGACTACTGGAACTCGTAGAAGAGTTTAGTAAAGTAGCAGGATACAAAGTCAATGCTCAGAAATCAACAGCTTTTGTATACACAGATAATGCCAGGGCTGAGGAAGAACTTCTAAGATCAATCCCATTCATGATAGACACAAAAACAATAAAGTACCTTGCAATAAATTTAACCAAGGATGTCAAAGACCTCTATGATGAAAATTACAAAACAATAAAGAAAGAAATAGAAGATGACACAAAAAAATGGAAAAACCTGCCATGCTCATGGGTTGGAAGAATCAATATCATCAAAATGTCCATTCTCCCAAAAGCAATTTACAAGTTCAATGCAATACCAATCAAAATACCAAATTCATTCTTCAAAGACCTAGAAAAAATGATGATGAAATTCATATGGAGAAACAGGAGACTGAGAATAGTTAAAGCAATCCTTTACAATAAAAACAAGGCCGGAGGCATCAAAATTCCAGACTTCAAGACATACTACAGGACAGTTATAATCAAAACAGCCTGGTACTAGTACAAAAACAGATTGATAGACCAATGGAACAGAATAGAAACACCGGAGATCAATCCAAACATCTATAACCAACTCATATTCGACAAAGGACCTAAAACCAACCCCTGGAATAAGGACAGCCTCTTCAACAAATGGTGCTGGGAAAACTGGATGTCCACATGTTGAAGTATGAAGCAAGACCCCTATCTTACACTTTATACAAAAATCCACTCAACATGGATCAAAGATCTAGAGATGCACCACAACACCATGAAACTAATTGAGAGCATAGGGGAAACCCTTCAAGATATTGGAACAGGCGAAGAATTCCTGGAGAAGACCCCAGAGGCATGGGTAATCAGAGGTAAAATAAACAAATGGGGTTACCTCAAATTGAAGAGTTTCTTTACAGCAAAGGAAACGGTCAGGAAAGTGAAGAGGCAACCAACAGAATGGGAGACGCTATTCGTAAATTACACAACAGATAGAGGATTAACAACTAAAATCTATAAAATGATAAAAAAAAAAAACCACAGAATCAAAACAAACAACCCAATAAAAAAATGGGCCAAGGACCTTAACAGACATTTTTCAAAAGAGGAAATACAAATGGCCAACAGACACATGAAAAAATGCTCAAGATCCCTAGCCATCAGGGAAATGCAGGTCAAAACCACAATGAGGTTTCACCTCACCCCGGTTAGATTGGCTTACATACAGAAATCAACCAACAACAGATGCTGGCAAGGATGTGGGGGAAAAGGGACACTAATCCACTGTTGGTGGGAATTGGTAAAGCCACTATGGAAGACAGTTTGGAGAGTCCTCAGAAACCTGAATATAGCACTACCACAGGACCCAGCCATCCCACTTCTTGGAATTTACCCAAATGAAATTAAAGGGGAGAAAAAAAGAGCCATTTGCACCTCAATATTTGTTGCAGCTCAACACTATACAGCAGTAAAAAACAATGAAATCCAGGCATTTACAACAAAATGGAGGAAGCTGGAAAACATCATGCTGAGTGAAATAAGCCAGTCCAAAAGGGACAAATATCATATGTTCTCCCTGATCAATGGCAACTAAACAAGCATCTAAAATTATATCCTGAAGTGAACTGTACACTATGAGAGACAGTGAAATGATCAGCCCTTGTTGTTGTTGTTGTTGTTGCTCTGTTTGTTCTACATAAGACCACTGGTTGAACTCTGTAATCAATGCACAGTCATTCTTAGGCGTTTAAAATTAACAGAAAAGTGATCTATGTTAAACATAGGAGTGGGAATAAGAGAAGGAGGAGATATATAGGTCAGCAC
The DNA here is from genome assembly GCA_949820135.1 of Sylvilagus floridanus. Lineage (NCBI taxonomy): Eukaryota > Metazoa > Chordata > Mammalia > Lagomorpha > Leporidae > Sylvilagus > Sylvilagus floridanus. The sequence goes on from OX463225.1 coordinate 96,534,450, forward strand.
ATGCTCATTCGGACTTACCTCCACTGGTGGAACTAGAAATGTGCCAGGGGATTTCAACTCAATCTTACCAAGGAGGCTGGTACCATTGCCAGCACACTTGGTAAAGTGGTAAGTATAAATGCACAACCGATCAAAAAGATAGGGTATGTGTCGAAGAGATTTCACAAATAAGACCAGTGTAAGCAAATAATGAAGGATAGAATTAAAAGGGAGAGAATGATCCTGCGGGGGAAGCAGGACACACAGCAGACTCATAGAATGGCAAACACCCGAAACAGCACTCCTGCCTCAGAATCAACCCTTGGGACATTCGGATCTGGCTAAAAGGCTCATGAGAGTCTCACAGGCATGGAAAGCCATGTCACAGTGGCAAAAAACAATCTAAATGAAAGATCCTGGTGAACAAGACTCCAGCAGAAGGAACAGGCCATCAAGGAGGGAGGCGCCTTTCTCTGAAGGGAGGAAGGAACCTTCACTGTGATACGGCCTTGACTAAACAAGTCCAGAGTCAGTGAACTCAAGGGGCTTCCATAGCCCAGACAGCTCATAGCAAGAGTCTCAGGTGATTGCTGACGTCATAAATAAGAGTGCCAATTGTTAAATCAACAATGGGAATCACTGGGTATATGCTCCCCATGTAGGATCTCTGTCCTTAATAAGTTTTACTATGAAACTTAAAAAAAAAAAAACAAACTACTAGTCAAACAATACCCTATACCTTGTGCGGTTGTATGAGTGCAGCCAGTTGAAAGCCTTGCTTCGTATATACTACGTTGATCTTCAGTAGATGAAGGTAATTGAAAATGAAACTGGATGAAGGGCAGGATGGGAGAGGGAGTGGGAGAGGGGAGGGCCACGGGAAGGAGGGAGGTTGGGGGGGGAGCCACAATAATACAAAAGTTGCAAAACAAGAAAAAAAAAGAACTTAATACTTTACCCTTTTAGTATTTTTTATGTTCTACTTAAAACTATTGGTCGAACTCTGTAATTAATACACAATTATTGTTAGGTGTTTAATTAATGCTATAAGTAGTACTCAAATAGTATTTTACACTTTGTGTTTCTGTGTGGGTGCAAACTGTTGAAATCTTTACTTAAAATATGCTAAATTGATCTTCTGTATATAAAGATGATTGAAAATTAATCTTGATGTGAATGGAAGAGGAGAGGGGGTGGGAGAGGGGAGTGTTGTGGGTGGGAGGGAAGGTATGGGGGGGAAGCTATTGTAATCCATAAGCTGTACTTTGGGAATGTATGTTCATTAAATAAAAATTTTTAAAAAAAGTTTATAACAGTACATGGAATTTCCAGTGATAAACAAAATGAAAATTGAACCAAATAAAGCCAAGTGTGACATCAAGAAAACCATTGTATAAGAGAAAAAGTTCTTTTAAAAACAGCAGATTGTTCAGTTAAGTTAGAGCAGTTTGATGTAGTTTTATGATAAGCAACAGTGTAAGGGTTGGAGATAACTAGAAATGGTGAATCCTGGAATGTTATTATGTTTATAATTAATTTGGTGGGGGGGGCAGTCATTGAACTCATTTAAATATGACTAGGACTGTTTTGGTAGATAAGTGAGAAAGCTGATTTGAAGAGGAAGATCCTAGAAATGAACATAATTAGAAAGCTGTGCAAGAGATTCAGATCTGAAGGAATTCATGATGAATTAAATTAATAAGAATCTAAATTAAAAAAAAACTTAACAATCAATAGAGTAAAAAGAAATAAAAAAAATACTCAGCATATTTTGTTTGGGGGTAAGCATGAATAAAAAGACTAAATTGGAAAGCTTAATTGTGCTTACCTAGAAAACTTGTAGTGTCATTTAGAGTATCAGGAGTAGCATGTCTTTGGGGAGAACAAGCTAAAACAAAACAAAATCTCATATCCTTTAAGGCCTAAGGGAAAGATTACAAATCAACCAGGCCAATTTCTTTTTTCAACATTTAAAAAAAATCAGGCTCAGAAAAGTGAACTGTCTAAACCAGATGCCTCCTGGAGAACAACATTTTTTTTTTAAGATATTATTCTTTTATTTGAGAGAGCCAGAGAGAGAGAGAGAGAGAGAGAGAAAGGTCTTCCATTTGCTGATCCACTCACCAAATGGCAACAATGGATGGAGCTGGGCCGATCTGAAACCAGGAGCCAGCAGCTTTCCCAGGATCTTCCACACAAATGCAGGAGCCCAAACACTCGGGCCATCCTCCATCACTTTCCCAGGCCATGGCAGAGCTGGATTGGAAAAGGAGCAGCCAGGACATGAACTAGTAGCCACATGGGATGCCAGTGGAGGCTCAGCCCACTATGCCACAGCAGCTTCCCCGTAACATTTTAAAATAATGTTATAAGGAAAGAGGGGCAGGACAAAAAGCAGACAGGATAGGAACTCACAGCCAAAAATTCCCTTGAATAAATTCTCAAAGGTGGCTAACTGCCATTGTGCACACAGGGCAAATATGTGACAGAGAGCAAGAATTCAGTTATGGGCTGGGTTTATACAGTATAAGCCAGCAAAAGCCATAAGGGAGAGTGGAGCTGAGCTAGCATCTGCTGTCAGTCACATAGGCAGGGGCCAGGGTGTGTCATAGCTGAACTGGCTGGAGGAGATAACAAGGACAGTGTCTCAGGAACACAAAGGAGTAATGTTGAGCTGGTTGAGGAAGATGACTTGGGAAAGAGTCCGCAAGGAGCTGAGTCTGGGGCAGGGAATTGAAATAAACCTAAAACTTGTCATCAAGTCTGAGTTTGAATAGCTGGTAAAGAATCAAGGGGAGACACCCCTTAAGACAATAAAATAAAACTGAAGACAGCTATAAAAATAGTTTATTTTCAAAGTGAAATAATATAGTAATAACTCTGAAAGAAATCTATAGACAAGCAGCTTGCTACTTATGAGCCAGGAATCACAAGAATATTGTATTTTAAGTTTAGGAAAACTAATTATCTATGACATCTCCAGATTACATATTACAAGAAAAATTGGAAAAAGAAAACATTCTCAAGACTCAGAAATATTTTCTTGCTGATCTCTTACATAGATAAATTGTAAGTCACAAAGTTAAGCAGTACAAAACATTTTACAAAATGCTTAAAATGTTTCACAGGCCCTAAAGCAAAGGGCTGTAAATGTGATGCATTCACTCCATTGGATGAATGCTTGAATAATTTCTATTAAAGAGTAATTTTCTATATTGCACTTCCCCTAGGAAAATGACAAGATAAAACTGATTTCTTCAGCCAACTTTTCAGAGAATTGTATAATTATATTATTTTAAAATAGAAAAAAAATTGTGATAGTGTTAGTAGCTTCCATATTTCAGAAATGTTCCATGAATTTATATGCTACTATTGAGACATTTCTGGGATGGGAGTTGTTGCACAGCAGGTTAAGCCACAGGTTGGGTCCCCTATTGGAGTGCTGGCTTGAGTCCTTTCTCCACTTCTGATCTAGTTTCCTGCTAATGTGCATCTTGAGAAGCAGAATGTGATGGCTCAAGTGCTTGAGTTCCTGTTACCCATGTGGAGACCTGGATGGAGTTTCTTGGTCCTGCTCTGGATGCTACAGCCATTTGGGGAGTGACTTACCAAATGGAAGATCTCTCTCTCTCTCTCTCTCTGCTTTTCAAATAAAAATGAAAAATAAAATAAATTTCTAAAATGGGCAAATAATGTGCATGTATGAATAATTCCCATCATAATCTAAGAGTTCTAAGCTCCATGATTACATTTTTAGAATGTTTATCATGATCAAATAGTTAAAGAGTTAAGGTTCCATAGAGATTCCAAGACAGCAGATTACGGAAGTGCATACTGTGCTAGGCTAGCAATAAATCTTAAAAAAAAAAAAAAAAAAAAAAAGTAGGACTGCACTCTCAGGGGAGAATTGGTGAGAAAATCACACTGGAAATCCTACAAGAGGAAAAGGGATGCTGTGGACCTGTGTGGTGTGCGGTGGATGTGTGTGGATGCACACATAATGTGGTGTGTGTGGATGCACAGCATGAACAGGAACACAACACATGACTGTAGCAGCCAAGAGTCTGTGGGGGTGGAAGCTTGGAGAGGGAGGTGAAACTGGACTGCAGCAATCTATGGTGAAATAGCAGGTGCCATTTTGGGTTTGAGTGGGAGCTGTGGAAGATCTTTTGCACTGGCACAGAAACTGGCAGAGACAGGACTCCATCTTCTTGACAGCATTTGTGGCAGTGGTGGGGAGAGAGCAACAGTCAGTCAGTGCCTCTTGTGTATGTGGGTGATCCAGAGATTCAAGCAGAGGGAAAAATACATGGTCCCCACTAACTTTGATCCCGGCTTGGAGGTGATTGGGCACCCATGTAGGACTATAATGCACCCCCAGCCTCCCAGGATCAAGATGCCTGGGGGAAGCTGTCATAGGGAACATCTGCCTCTTTATTGAATGGACAGGCTGGCAGGGCAGAGTGAAATCTCTGCACCCAGTGACTGTGGAAGCTTTGTGTGCTGAAACTGTAGGGACTCAGTGGTTATATGAGAAGGTACAGGATGTAGCTGTGTCTCTGGGCAGTCACTGGATGCAGCTCCATGTGCTCAGAGCTGCTTGATTGCCTAGGGCAGGTCATTGAAATGGAAACTGTACTCACAGTGAAGACTGTGCAGATCATTTGTGTGGTTCATATGGTGGCACAGATGAGTGTTTAACACACTGGTGGATAACACCCATGCATTGCTAGCCTGAAAGAGAGGAGGTGAGGGGGTGATCACACCAACAGAGGGACCATTCATCCCTTTCTAGTAATAAGAGGAGATACAGCATACCCAACTTGGGTATTACCTTGGATACTCGCCCCATGCTGGAACACTGAGTAGAGCTCCCTGGCCACACCCACAACACACCACTTGGTGTTCACTGAACCTGCAGACATTCCATTAAGCTACAGAAACATAGCTCAAAGATAAAAGCCATCCAAGCAAAAAAAAAAAAAAAAAACTCCAAAAATGCCTAAAAATAAATGCAGAAATTCAAGAAGCAAGAATAAGGAAGACACTATGATCACCCCAAAGGAACAAAATATTTCAGTACTATAATATGAAGATGAAGAAGAGCCCTATGTCATGGCTAAGGGATCAATTCAACAGGAATATGTGACTATATTGAATGTTTACACACCCAATTACAGGGAACCTGGCTATTTAAAAAAAATTGTAATGGATAGAAAGGGACACATAGACTCCAATACAGTAGCAATGGAGGACTTCAACTCTCCACTTTCATCAATGGACAGATCAAGTAGACAGAAAATCAACAAAGAAACAACAGAACTAATCAACATTATGGACCATAAATATCTGATAATTACAGAAGTTTTCACCCTAAAGTTGCAGAATACATATTCTAGTCAGTACATGCAACTTTCTCTAGGATAGACCATATGCCACACCACAAAGGAAGTCTCAGAAAATTAAAAAAAAATAATTTCCAGATCATTTGCAAACATATCGAGACTGAACAACGTGTTCCTGAATGAACAGTGAGTCATAGAAGAAATCAAAAGTGAAAGACTTCTGACAAAAATGAAGATGACAATACTTCTATCAAAACTTATGGGATACTTCAAAAGCAATGTTAAGAGGGAGGTTTATAGCAATTGGTGCCGACGTGAAGAAATTGGAAAGGTTCCAAATCAATAAGCTTTCAATGAATCTCAAGGACATAGAAAAACAACAGTAAACCTAACCCAAAATTAGCAGAAGAAAAGACATAATCAAAATTAGAGAAGAAATAAACAAAATTTAAATAAAAATCAGTGAAATGAAGAGCTTGTTTTCTGAAATAATAAACAAAATTAATATACCAACAATATTGTTGATATATCAACAAAACCAGAGGTGACAAAGGAAGTGGAATATCAGATACCACAGAAATAAAAAGAATCATCAGGAATTACTACAAAGAGCTGTATGCTAACAAATTGAGAAACCTGGAAGAAATGGATAGATTCCTAGCCACATAAAAATTGAGTCATGAAGACATAGAATTCCTAAACAGACCAATGGCCAAGACAGAAATTGAATCAATAATAAAGACCTCCTGACAAAGAAAATAGGACTTCACTACTGAATTCTACCAGACATTTAAAAAAGAAGTAATTCTAATTCTTCCCATGCTATTAAAAACAATTGAAAGAGAGGGAATCCTCCCAAACTCCTTCTATGATCTTGCATAATCTTAATTCCTAAACCAGAAAAAGACACAACACAGGACGAGAAGTATAGACCAATTTCCTTGATGAACATAAATGCAAAAACTTTCAACAAAATACTAGCAATTGAATTCAACATCAGGAAGATCATTCATCCGGACCAAGGAGCATTTCTCAAGACAATCATGTCTCAAGACAAACATGTCTCAAGACAATCAAGGCAATTTATGAGAAATCCACAGCTAGCATCCTACTGAATGGGGAAAAGCTAGAAACATCCCCCTTAAGAACCAGAACCAGGCACATATCCCCACTATCATCACTGCTATTTAATATAGACCTGGAAGTTATAGCCAGAGCCATTAGGCAAGAAAAAGAAGTCAATGGGATAAAAATTGGAAAGGAGAAAATCAAACTATCCATATTTGCAGAATATATGATTCTATATATAGAGGGTCCAAAAGACTCCACTGAGGAACTATTGGAGCTCATAAATGAGTGTGATAAAGTGGCAGGATATAAAATCAACACAGAAAAATCAATAGACTTAGTATACATTGATGATGCCATAGCTGAGAAAGAACTTTTAAGATCAGCCCCATTCACAATAGTTCCAAAAAGTATTAAATACTGGGAAATAAATTTAACCATGGATGTCAAAGATCTCTATGATGAAAATTATAAAATATTAAAGAAAGAAATATAAGAAGACATTAAAAATGGAAATATCTTCCATGTCCATGGATTTGAAGAGTCAATATCATCAAAATGTACATACCATCCATACCACTAAAAGCAACTTACAGATTCAATGTGATCCTAATGAAAATACCAATGACATTCTTCTCAAATCTAGAAAAAATGATGTTAAAATTCCTATGGAAACACAAGGGACCCTGAATAACTAAAGCCATCTTATACAACAAAAACAAAGCTGAAGGCACCACAACACCTGATTTCAAGATATACTACAGGGTAGTTATAACCCAATTAGCCTGGTACTGGCTAAACACATGTGTAGAACAATGGAACAGAATATAAACTACATAAAACAATCCATACATCTCCAACCAGCTTATCTTTGACAAAGAGCTAAAAATCAATCTTTAGAGCCAGGATTATCTTGTCAACAAATAGTGCTGGGGAAATTGTATTTCTGCATTCAGAAGTATGAAAGTAGACCCAAACCTTACACCTTACACAAAAATCTACTCAAAATGGATTGAAGATGTAAATCTATTTTGTGATACCATCAAATTACTAGAGGACATTAGAAAAACTCTGCAAGATATTGGCATAGGCAAAGACGTCTTGTAAAAGACCATAGAAGCACAGGCAATCAAAGTCAAAATTGACAAATGGGATTACTTCCAGCTGAGAAGCTTCTGCCCTTCAAAAGAAACATACATTAGAGTGAAGAGGAGGTTGACAGAATGGGAGAAAATATCTGCAAACTATGCAACTGATAAGGTGTTAACATCCAGAATCTATAGGGGCCTCAATAAAATAAGAAATGGCCCAAGGACTTGAACAGCCATTTTTCAAGAGCAGAAATTCAAATGGCCACCAGACACACTTGAGAAAATGATTAGGATTACTAGCCATGAGGGAAATGCAAATCAAAACCACAATGAGGTTTCAGATGGATAAAACTGGAAACCATTATACTTAGTGAAATATACCAGTCATAAAAAGACATATATCATATGTTTTTTCTTGATCCAAAGTAATGAATAGAGTACCTAAAATGTAAAGTATTGAGAGAATATTTTGAGATTCAATGATGGTTTATAGCCTTTGTCTCTTCCATTGAAGAACAATGTTTTCTTCTTCATACTAATTGTTGAACTCTTTTACTTAGCATGGAGTTAACTATAGGATCATTAAGTAAATTGAAAATAGATCTTTGTATTAAGAATTAGAATGTAAGAAGGAGGAGGAAGTAGGGTTGTGGCATCAGCAGGAGAGAGGATAAAAGGGGAAATGACATTATGTTCCTAAATCTGTATATATGAAATATATTAAACACGTATAACAAATAAATTTTTTTAAAAAATTTAAAAATTAGAATTTGTATTGTGTCGTTTCTGTTTAATAAAGACAATACTACATGATTAAATGTTTCACAATTTGCATTTATTCATAACATATTATATACAGATTAACTCTCAAATATATTTTAAAGCAAGCTTTTTGACTAAATTAAATGGAATCTACAATATAATACTCAGTTTAAAATAAATGGATTTTCAGCCGGCGCCGTGGCTCAATCGGCTAATCCTACTCTGTGGTGCCGGCACACTGGGTTCTAGTCCCAGTTGGGGTGCTGGATTCTGTCCCAGTTGCCCCTCTTCCAGGCCAGCTCTATGCTGTGGCCCGGAAGTGCAGTAGAGGATGGCCCAAGTCCTTGGGCCCTGCACCCACATGGGAGACCAGGAGAAGCACCTGGCTTCTGGCTTCAGATCAGTGCAGTGTGCTGCCCACAGCGCGCCTGCCACAGTGGCCATTGGAGGGTGAACCAACGGTAAAGGAAGACCTTTCTCTCTGTCTCTCTCTCTCTCACTGTCCACTCTGCCTGTCAAAAATAAATAAATAAATATGCAAAATGGGAGAAGAAGAGAATTAAGTAATAAAAAGAAGAGGAGGAAAAGGGATGAAATGAACAAGGAAGGGAGAAAAGAAAGGAAAAGGAGATAGGAAGAGAATGAGAGCAAGAAGAAGGTGGAAGTCACAGAATTTGATTTCTTTTCCCAATATTTAACCTATATCCCCAAATATTCTGAAAATCTAGAATTGAATATTTCATTTCTGCTCACATTCTTTGCCCAGAATTAGAAACATGTCTCTGTAAAATGTAATGGGCATTGGAATAGGAAAACTGATTTGTGAGATGAATACATGCACTGCTTCTGCCTTAGGACCTTCTAGACTCTTCAACACCTCCTTTGCACTTCTTAAGTATTCACTTCCTTTTCCAAGTACCTAACTCATTTCTTCCTCTGGGTTTTCATCATTGCTGTCTATCAAGAAATTTAAATTTACAAGCCAAGTAGATGAACTTCCAAAGTGTTTGCTTTTTATCAGACAAAGAAACATTTCTGATTTAATAATACATGTATAGGGAATGGCAGATGATGAGATCCGGTGGACTTTACATATTAAATTAGCACTCAGGTATTTGTTTTCTGACAAGGACAGCTATGCTATCAGACATTGTATTAAAAAACTGCTCCAGTGTACCATGAAAAGAATAAAATATGTGCTTGAACACAGAATCATAACACAAAATAAATGAAAGTAATTAATTATATTGAGTGTTCAACAGGTTTTATTTAGAAAATCTTTATGGATCAGCATCTCAATTTCCTTTACTTCTCCAGAGTTGATGACAGCTCTATAATCTTTAGTTTGATATTACTTTATTTACTTAAGTTTTGAGCTCATTTTTCTTAAAATTGCTTTTAGTAAAAATTGCTCATATTAAATGTGTACAATTTGATAATTTTGGATAGAGGAATACACATGTGAAAGGACCACAATCATTGAGGTATAAATATATTGATCACCTCCATAAGTTCTTGTACTCCACTATTAACATTAATTTTTGATTGTCGATTGTTGATAGCTCTTCTATCTTCCATATAGCCTTTCTTTAACTAGATGAAAAGAAACACTCATTGGATACTAATTTTAATATAAACAGGAATCCACTAATGGTTGTTATAAAAATAGATGGATTTGAAAAGTAATCCTCCTTAGAGAATATTTTAAAGCAAAATTGGGAAATTTAAACTACTAAATCTTAATACCACTGATACTGGTATATGTCATATACAATGAGTCTCATTTAATTTCTTATCAAGAAAGTTCCCAGGTCTCAGATTTTTACATTACAAATCTGTCATATTGTATATATAGAATAAAATAAAATATTTAAAACTTTGATGATTTCATAAATAGGTAGATGTCTCAGATAGAGTTATAAGATTTAAGGCTGTTTTCCAGATTCCTCCATTTTGTTGCAAATGACCGGATTTCATTGTTTTTGACTGCTATATAGTATTCTATGGAGTACACGTCCCATAATTTCTTTATCCAAATGTATGCTTTGAATTTCCTGTGATCTTTTGCTGTGAGGTTCCCTTCGTTTACCTCATCATTCTGAGTGAATTAAGCCAGTCCCAAAGGGACAAATATCATATGTTCTCCCTGATCGGCGACAACTAACTGAGCACCAAAGGGGAAACCTGTTGAAGTGAAATGGACACTATGAGAAACAGTGAATTGACCAGCTCTTGTGCTGACTGTTGTTGTATAATGTAATACTTTATCCATTTTAGTATTTTTTTATTCTAGTACTAGTAGTTGAACTCTGTAAATAACAAACAATTATGCTTAGGTGTTCAAATTTTAACTGAAAAGTGATCCCTGTGAAATATAAGAGTGGGAATAAGAGAGGGAGGAGATGTACAATTTGGGACATGCTCAATCAGACGTGCCCCAAATGACTGAGTTAGAAACGTGCCAGGGGATTCCAATACAATCCCATCAAGGTGGCATGTACAAAGGCCATCTCACTAGTCCAAGTGATCAATTTCAGTTCACAATTGATCACACTGATAGGTCTAAGAGTCAAAGGGATCACACAAACAAGACTAGTGTCTGCTAATACTAACTGATAGAATGAAAAAGGGAGAGAATGATCCAACATGGGAAGTGAGATACACAGCAGACTCATAGAATGGCAGATGTCCTAAATAGCACTCTGGCCTCAGAATCAGCCCTTAAGGCACTTGGATCTGGCTCAAGAGCCCATGAGAATATTTTAGGCATGGAAAGCCAAGACACTCTGGAAAAAAAAAAAAAAAAAAAAAAACCTAACTGAAAGATCTCTGCGAGTGAGATCCCAGTGGAAAGAATGGGGCCGTCAAAGAAGGAGGTACCTTTCTCTGAAGGGAGGAGAGAACTTCCACTTTGACTATGACCCTGTTGGAATAAGATTGAAGTCGGTGAACCCTAAAGACTTCCATAGCCTCGGCAACTCATGACTAGAGCCTAGGGAGATTACTGACGCCATAAACAAGAGTGTCAAATTGTTAAATCAACATCAGGAGTCACTGTGTACTTACTTCTCATGTGGGATCTGTCCTTAATGTGTTGTCCAATGAAGTAATGCTATAACTAGTACTGAAACAGTATTTTACACTTTGTGTTTCTGTGTGGGTGCAAACTGATGAAATCTTTACGTAGTATATACTGAATCGATCTTCTGTATATAAAGATAATTAAAAATGAAAAAAAAAACTTGGCGTTAAATTGGAAATTGCATAGAAAATTAATCAATTTAAAAAATATATCATGTAGGATCTCTGTCCTTAATGTGCTATACATTGTGAATTAATACTATAACTAGTACTCCAACAGTGTTTTTCATTTTGTGTCTCTATGTGAGGGCAAACTGTTGAAATCCTTACGTAATATATACTAAACTGATCTTCTGTGTATAAAGAGAATTGAAAATGAATCTTCATGTGAATGGAAGGGGAGAGGGAGTGGGAAAAGGGAGGGTTGCGCGTGGGTGGGAAGTTATAGGGGGGAAGCCATTGTAATACATAAGCTGTACTTTGGAAATTTATATTCTTTAAATAAAAGCTCTTTTAAAAAAAAAGATTTAAGGCTGTTTGGTACTGAGACTCAATTCTGTTAACATTTGCCCTTCACACATAGAAGTTCAATTTATAGTTTTAATTTTTATTTATTTGTTTGAGTGTCAGAGAGGAAAGATACAGAGATAGAAATTAGAAAGAAACAGAGATAGAGACAGAGATGCTTTCCATCTGCTGGTTAATGTCCACAACATCTAGGGCTGGGCCAGGTCATAGTTAGTAGCTAAAAAGCCAATCCAGGTTTCCCTTGTTTGTGATGAGAGCACAGTTAGTCAAGCCATCACCTCCTGCCTCCCAGGATCTCCACTGGCAGCAATCTGAAATTGGGAACCAAAGCCAAGTACGGAATCCAAGCACTCTAATATGTACCCAGAGATCTACCTTGGCATTTTAATGGCTACATCAAATACCTGACACCAGGTTTAAATTTAATGAAACTAATCCTACTGATTTCTGTACAAATAAAAGCATCTAAGGATATTTCATAAAGTTTTTGGGAAATGAATATCCTGAAAAAACTATGCATGTATTTCAAAATATTTTTGTACTAAAACCATTTTTTATAAACTTTTTGAAATTCCTTCATATTGTATAGATTTAGAAAATCTACAGCCAGTTCAGTGCTAATGAGCTTGGGAAAACAGCAGAAGATGGTACAAATGGCCCCTGCCCTCATATAGGAGAACTGGAAGAAGCTCTTGGCTCATGGTTTTGGCTTGGCCCATCTTTGGTTGTTGCCAGCATTTGGGGAGTGATCCAGTACATGGATGAATTCTCTCTCTGCTTCTCCTTCTCTCTGTAATTTATCCTTTTAAATTAATAAATCAATCCTAAAAATTTTAATATTAAATTAATCAGTACTACATGATGTGGGAAATTGGTGGTGTAGTTACAAACTACTGGTTTGAAATTCTTGATGCTTACTAGTGGTCCACTTGCTAAAGTCTCTAAACTGATATAATCATCTGCATTACCCAGTTATTTCATTTCAAAATAATTGATTAGCATAATATATCATTCTATGCTATGAGACACATAAGTCAATCTGCAAATCTGTTGCTGTTTGATTCAGTGATATGATTTTTAATTTTTTATTCCAGCATATTCTTGCTATTATATGAATAAATACAGATATTCCTTTGAAAGCAGGTCTTAAAACCTGCCATCAAAATTATTTTGCCATGCTATTTTCATTTATTCAAATATATATTGCATAACTACAATGCTACAAATAATTTTCTATTACTATGAGACCTAAAATGACAGAAAACACAAGGTCTCAGAAATCAAGACAGTCTGTGTCTAGAAGCAGAGATATAATAATATTTGTACAACAACAGAAATGTTATATTATCATATATGGCTACAAGGAATGAATTAATTGAATATATATTCATTGCACAGATTAAAACAAAATTGGATTAAGGCTGTTTGGGATAAGTCACCAAAGTCTTTGTAGCAGTAATAAAACTCAGTCAGGTCTTATATTTTAAATTTGAACTATCCAGTGTTAAAGTTGGCAGGATGTTTTAAAAATAGAAATAAGTATTCCAGTATCCAAAATGACCTCATCAAATGTAGACAACAATTAAACATGATTCTGATGTGATATTGAAACAAAAACATGAAGCCCAATTTATGTTATGCTAGCTAATTGAAAACCAAGACTGATTCTGAGCAAATGATTGAAATAGCCACTGTTCATTTTAGAAAGCTCTGATAGTGTCTGAGTGTAGAGGATGAATTGTATTACTACTTGTAATAGTGCATTAAATCATATTCACTTTAACCCTCTCCTAAGTTTCCTTTTCTTATGACATTTGGCACTTTCTCAGACTTTGTAATGTATCATATTTTTTACTGCTGAATTCCTGATTTGAAACATGAGTTGCAAGAGGCCTGGGATCACCACACATGTTGTTCACTGATGGTCTGCAAGGATGCAGGGAAGAATCTGGCACTGTGTAGGAAAGCCATCTCTTCATATTTGTTCTTTAAATGAAATATATGAACTTTACTAATTCAGAGCATAAGTTGTTGGAATCTTTTTGTTTATTTAGTAATAAATACCTTGAGATTTCCCTTAAAAAGCATATAATTCTTTTTATCTTGTTAAAGTTTCTAGGTATGTAGGCATGTGATCATCAAAAGAAGATTTACATAAATAAATTTTTGATGGATTCCATTTAGTTGTTCACATTAAACAGATATAAACAACAGCATTAATAACCAACATCCTTGTAATTTTTGTCACTTTAAAGAAAAAAGTAATTTGTACTCAAACCTTTAAATTATGATGAGGTTCTTAGTGATTTTCAAAGAAATTCTAAAAATAGTATGGCAGGGACAGAATACAATGTGTAGATTTTAAATGTGTTGTAATTGTCTCTCATCTGCTCTTTTTCATTTTTTACTCTGTATTCTGTTTAGATATCTTCTATTATATCTTTGTTTATATTTGCATTCCTCTATGTCTCTAGTTTTATTTCCTCATTTTCACATGGCATCCTATATCTCTGCTCCCAGGAATGCTTCAACCTAGAACTAGGAAGTGCTTCCCTCAGAAAAATAATAATCTCACAGTTTACTGACATGAGAATGCAGTTTCTCTGTAATCTTAGACTATCTAATCTTCCTTAACTCTAGATATTTTTTATGTCCCTGATTTCTCTTATTTTTGTATTTTGCAGTTTTTCTAGCTGTTCAACAGATGCATTGATGTGCTCCCAAATATTCCATCTTCTAGGAAGTAAAAATTCTAATTTGTCTCTAATCAACTCATCTGCTCTTTTATAAATTAGCAAGAACTGTAGTTGGAAGGCCATTTAAATATGTCATGTCAGAGCTTTTAATAATATTTTATTACAAGATTGGAAAAGTAGAGATATTAGAGAATCATGGTACTTTGAAAGTAGGATCAAGAATATCTCCTGGAAAATTTTGTGGTATGAAATAAAGGAATGAAGGAAAATGGAAAGTCTTGGTTCAGCCAAATCTTGTTCAAATACACAGCAGTGTTAATTACCAGGTTTAAGATAGTAGAGAGGAAGAAAGTCAGAGAATGGCAGTTTGACTTAGAATTGCATTCTTGGCCGGCGCCGCAGCTCAATAGGCTAATCTTCTGCTTGCGGTGCCAGCACACAGGTTTCTAGTCCCAATCAGGGCACCGGATTCTGTCCCAGTTGCTCCTCTTCCAGTCCAGCTCTCTTCTGTGGCCTGGGAGTGCAGTGGAGGATGGCCCAAGTCCTTGGGCCCTGCACCTGCATGGGAGACTAGGAGAAGCACCTGGCTCTTGGCTTCGGATCAGCATGTGCACTGGCTACAGCGGCCATTGGAGGGTGAACCAACGGTAAAGGAAGACTTTTCTGTCTCTCTCTCCCACTGTCCACTCTGCCTGTCAAAAAAAAAAAAAAAAGTCAGCTCTTCTAAAAAAAAAAAAAAAAAGATTGCATTCTTGCTAAAAATTCAAGTGGGGTTACAGGATAGGCAGTTGTATTTATAAGTCTAGAATTTAGGGCAGATATTTAGATCTGGAGAAATTGTAGATAGATGATATTTAAAATTGCAAGGCCTGATGAAATTATCCAAACAGATTTATGGATAAAAAAAATAACAGAATATGAGCCACAAGGATAGTCATTTTGATTCAAGAGCGAATAAAGAAGGATCCAGTAAAAGAGATTAAGTTGAACATCCACTGAATATAAAAAAAAAAAAAAACAGAAAAGTATGAAAATCCAAATTGATAAAGTGTTTGAAATTGGAGGGAGTGGTCTACTGTTTGAAGGACTCTAGTGCACAAAATGTCGCTGAAAATCACAATGAGGAATGAAATCTGATTACTAGATTAGATAACAACTAAAATCATAGATGAGTCAGGAGGGGTTTATTAGTATGTGAAGGTTCACTCAAGAGCTTAACTGTGTAGGCTTTAGAGAAAGTCATGGAAGGAAGTGGACAACTCTTAAGAGGAGTTCTGCTGTACTGAGGACAGAGAAATCTAAGTCTGGAAAGTGGTTGAGCTAAAGAATTTACTGTAGCTGGTAAATAATCGTAGTATATTTCTTTGCCATTGGAACTGATCATAGAGTAGTAATATTTGATGAATAGAAAAATAAGATCAGAACTGAAAGAGAAAGTTTTCAAGACAAGTAGAAATGCTGTCCTTAGGGTAGGCACATGGTCAGTTCACACACTGTAATGGGAAAACAGTGTAGCACATGGGTATCAATTGCATTAACTTGACAGATAACTAACAAAAGATTAAGAAGTCTACATCCAATATATTTTCTCAATGAAGCAAAGGGCAAAATGCATTTATATTTGAAAGAGAAGAAACTGTTGAAAGTTTTTAAAGAGAGGTAACTAAACTAAAAACTGATTATCTAAGAGAACAGAAAATGAATAATTTAGTGAAATGTAGTAAGATTACTTTTGAAACTAGGGTGCATAGGAAGTGTTTCCCTATGAATTCAAAATATGATTAATCACTATGAATTATGCATTTTCCACAATAGGGTGTAATTTATTAAGTCCACAATTCTACCCTTGTAGGTTTTAAGCCACCATTGCATTCCTGAAATAAAATCTAATGTTTTTGTAACAAAATAATTTGCAGTTATCTAGTTTCCACTTTTTTTTTTTTTTTTTTTTGGAAAACAGATCTGTTTAAACAGATCATTTGACCAAATGGTATTTTTATCCTTTCCTCAGTTAGTTGTGTTTCTATGACAGCATACAGGTTAATGAACTGCGGGTATAGTAGTAAGTTCAGTTTTTTTTTTAATATTTTATTTATTTATTTGAGAGGTAGAGTTATAGGCAGAGAGAGAGAGAGAGAGAGAGAGAGAGACAGAGAGATCTTCCATCTGCTTATTCATTCCCCAAATGGTTGCAACAGCCAGAGCTGAGCCAATCCTAAGCCAGGAGCCAAGAGTTTCTTCCAAGTTCTCCCACATGGGTGCAGGAGCCCAGGGCCCTGGGCCATTTTCTGCTGCTTCCCAGGCCATAGCAGAGAGCTGGATTGGAAGAGGAATAGCAGGGACATGAACCGGTGCCTTTTAGGGATGTCAGCATGGCAGGCAAAGGCTTAACCTACTACGCCACAGCACCAGCTCTGTAAGTTTTTAGTTGATTTAATTAAGAAGAAAGAAGAAAGAAGCAGCAGCAGTAGCAGAAGCAGAAGGAGGAGGAGGAAAAGGAAGAAGAAGAAAAAGGAGGAGGAGAAAGAGAAGGAGGAGGAGGAGGAAGGTTTCTGACCTTTGCTTTCTTTTAATCTTTTCCACTAGTTGGAGGGACTGGATGGAAAGACTGAAAGCTGATTAGGCCCAGAAATCCATGCATTACGAGATCATACCTGTCCTTCTAGATGGCGGCATTCTGGGAGCTACCTTTATGGTATGATATACTACTAGAGAAATAATATATAATGTATCTGAGCCACTGAATTTGGAGTCTTTTCCGTGTGGAAGCTTATCTTCATAGAATAATAGGATATTATCTCTGTAAATTGTTTGCTGATATTTAATTAAAACATTTTGATCTATAGTCACAAAAACATCACTATTTTTTTCTTGTTTACTGTCATTACCAGTTGTACTACTGAGGTAAAATGTTAGTTTTTTAATATTGAATAGGGATCTATGGGAATTTTTCTGTTCTGGATTATTGAAATTATGCTGAATTTTCTGCTCTTTACCAAATGGAACTCAGTTTTGGAAATATCTGTTATAAATGCTTACTTTACAAGATTGCCTTTGAATATTTTTATCTTAAATCTAATCCAATTTAAGGGCTTATCTTGGTTACAATTTGATTATATTTTACTAATGTATGAACAATTTCCTTCAGGTTTTCATATTTCTTACCATAGTATTTAATCTCTTTGCTATTACAACTGACCCTTATTGCTTTTCTAATATATTTTTGGCTCACTCTGTCTTTGAGCTTGTTTATCCATCTGCTCAAAGAATCAGATTTTGAATTTATTTTCCCATTACAATAATATAAAGCATTTATCTCTTGTTTCATCTTAACATTTTTTTCATGTCGTTTTCAACTTCTAAGAAAATATATTTAAAGGATTTTTTTTTAAAGAGGCAGAATGCTGGCATGATTGGTTAGGGAGACAATGGGAGACACAGAGAGTGAGAAAGATCTCTTTCATCTACTAGTTCACTCCCCAAATAGCTGCAACAGCTAGGTCTTGGTCAGACCACAGTCAGGAGCCAAGAACTCCCTCCAGGTCTCCCAAGTCTATATACATGGGTTATCTTTTGCTGCTTTCCCGGACATATTAGCAGGAAGCTAAGATAGAAATGGAGCAGCCAGGACTCAAACAAGCATTCTTATATGGGATTCTGGCATCCCGAGCAACAGCTTAACCAACTGTGCCACAGTACTGGCCCCCTGAGCAAATAATTTTAACTTAATCTTGTATTTGAACTACTTATTTATTTGAAAGGCAGAGTGACAGAGAGAGAGGATGTGAGACACACACACACACACACACACACACACACACAGAGTGAGAGAGAGAGAGAGAGATCTCGAACCACTGGTTCACTCCCCATACCAGCAATTGCTGGGGCTGGGCCAAACCAAGGATTGGAGCTGGGAGATTCATCTTGGTCTCCCACATGGGTGCAATGGCTCAAGGGCTTGGACCATTTTCCACTGCTCTCCCAGACACTCTAGAATGGAGCTGAATCAGAAGTGGAGCAGCTTAGACTCGAACTGGCACCCATATGGTATTCTGGCACTGTAGATGGTGGCTTAACCCGCCACAGCACCAGCATCAGTTTTTATACTTTTGGCCTCATGTCCTAATGCCAGCCCCTAATCTTCTTTTTAAAATTTTATCTTATTTAAGGTATACAAATTTTGTATAGTTCATATATACAAGTTTAGGAACACAATGATATTTCTACCCTACACTCCCTCCTACCCATACTCCCACCCTTCTTCCTTCTTGCTCTCTTACCCCTTCTCTTAACTTTTACAATGATATACTTTCAGTCAGCACCTAACTTTATATTTTCAAAATTTTAGAGAAAAAAATGTGCTTAGGATATCATCATGTGCTTCTTCAGATATAACCTCTTCTGTATTGCGTGTTGATTTTTTGTTGTGCATGTGGGGATCTTTATAGGTTCTGTGTTTAATGTTCCATGTATTAGTAATAACTTAGAGTCATCATTTAGCAATTCATCTCCTCCATAACATTCAATTACCAAGAAGAATAATTCATGATTGACAGAACTCCTGTTTGCATATTCATCCCATTTTTCCAAGAGTTCAGTTTTCTCAGCATTCTAAAATATTTCTCAAATATTCAAATAATTTAACTTTTTGTCATTAAGGAAAAATAATTTATTCCTGGGCCATATTTCCATGTGGAGATCCACATTGTGACAGCTCCTGACTTGACAGTGGTAGAGCACTTAGATTAAACTTAAGGGAAAAATGAGTAAGAATTGGTGACTGCCATTCTATGCCTAACCTACCAGCATCACTGACTGCATCCATGACCATGTAAAATCACCTAAGTTTGGATAAGATGTTTTGCTAAAATACTAATAAATACATTCAAGTTTCCCCTGTGATCACCACTTTTAAAAAATATGCTCATGTTTACTCTAGTTCTAAGTCTATAATAGATAATGGTTTTGAAATTGCTAATACAGACTTGTTTCTTAGAGTATTTAACAGAAACTAGGAAGATTATAGTTGAATATTCTATTTTTCCATCAGATATCACTTCTATTAGGAATTAAGAACATTAAATTTTGATAAAAGTTTAGTTACATTGACAGAACATGTTAATTTATAGATCAGAAGCATCAATTTCCATTCAAGAAACAAAAGTATTAGAAAATAGTAATATAAATCACATTTAGGGCCGGTGCCATGGCTCACTTGGTTAATCCTCCCCCTGCGGCACCAGCACTCCATATGGGCACCGGGTTCTAGTCCTGGTTTCTGCTCTTCCAGTCCAGCTCTCTCCTGTGGCCCAGGAAGGCAGTGGAGGATGTCCAAAGTGCTTGGGCCCCTGCACCAGTGTGGGAGACCAGGAGGAATCAACTGGCTCCTGGCTTCGGATCAGCACAGCATGCCGGCCATAGCGGCCATTTGGGGGGTGAACCAATAGAAGGAAGACCTTTATATCTGTCTCTCTCTCTCTCTCTCTCTCTCTCTCTCACTGTCTAACTCTATCTTTCAAATAAATATATATATATAAAACTCATTTTGATTTATTGTGAGAAAACTATATGGAAAATCATCTCAAATATTATTAACAGCATTTGTTGTATTAAGATTTTTTAAAAAATATTTATTGGTTTATCTAAAATCAGAGTTACACACAGTAAGAAAAGGAGAGGCAGAGACAGACAGTAAGGTCTTCCATCTGCTGGTTCTCTCTCCAATTGGCTGCAATGGCCGGAGCTGCACTGACCCAAAGCTAGGAGCCAGGAGTTTCTTCCAGGTCTCCCATGTGGGTGCAAGGGCCCAAGCACTTGGGCCATCTTCTACTGCTTTCCCAGGCCACAGCAGAGAGCTGGATTGGGAATGGAACATCCAGGATTTGAACTGGCATCCATAATAGGTGCAGCTTCACCAGCTACGCCACATGACCGGCCCCTGTATTAAGTTAAAATGCAAACACACAATAGATATGTGATCACACAGTGGTAAAGACGCCAGTCAAGCAGCTTGCAGTCAACATCATACTGTCTGTGTTCAGTACCTTTCTCCAGAATACAGCTTCCTCAAAATACAGATTCTGGGAGTCAGCAAATGATGGCTCCACTGATTGGGCTTCTGTCATTCTTGTGAGAGACCTGCATTGCCTCAAGTATCAGACATTTGAGGAGTGAAGCAGCAGATGGGAGCTCCGTATTTCTCTCTTTCTCAATATTTTTAAAAAGTTGTTTTTGTTGTACAAAGCATATATTGAAAAAATCTTTGGGGAAATGGCAGGGCAAAGTTACTGCTTATCAATAGTCACATTGAATGTTAATAGCCTCAGCTCACCAGTTACAACTCACAGACTGGCTGAATGTGTTAAAAACCAAAACTCATCTATTTGCTGCTTACAAGAAACAATCTTTCCAACAAACATGCATGCAGACTGAAAGTGAAGGTCGGAAAAAGATATTCCATGCCATCAAAAATCAAAATGAGCTGGCATAGCCATGTTAATATGAGACAAAATAAACTTTAACACAAAAACTGTTAATAGAGACAATGAGGGGCATTATATAATGATTAAGGGATCAATTCAACAGGAAGATGTAACTATTATAGACATATATGCACCTAATTACAGGGCACCAGTTTATTTAAAAGATATGTTAAAGAACTTAAAGGGAAACTTAGACTCCAATACAATAGTATTGGGGGACTTCAATAATCCACTCTCAGAAATAGACAGGTCAACTGGACAGAAGATCAACAAGGAAATAGTAGAGTTAAACGACACTATAGCCTAAATGGATTTAACAGATATCTACAGAACTTTTCATCCTACATTTAAAGAATTTACATTCTTCTCAGCAGTACATGGAACCTACTCTAGGATTGACCACATACTAAGCCATAAAGCAAGTCTCAGTAAATTGAAAAGAATTGGAATCATGCCATGCAGTTTCTCAGGCCACAGTGGAATGAAGCTGGAAATCAGCAACTCAGGAATCCCTAGAACATGTGCAAACACATGGAGACTGAACAACATGCTCCTGCATGTACACTGGGTTATAGAAGAAATCAAAAGAGAAGTAAAAAAAATTTGGAAGTAAATGAGGATAACAACACAACATATCAAAACTTATGGGATACAGCAAAAGCAGTGTTAAGAGGAAAGTTTATAGCAATAGGTGCCTACATCAAGAAATTGAAAAGGCACCACATTAATGAGCTTTCAATTCATCTCAAGGATCTAGAAAAACTGCAGTAAACCAGACCCAAACTAGTAGGAGAAGAGAAATAACTAAAATTATAGAAGAAATCAACAGAATTGAATAAAAAAAATTGACACACTACTGGCCCAACCAACTAAAAAAAAGAAGAGCAAAGACCCAAATCAATAAAAGAGAATGTAAGGACACCACTGAAATAAAAAAGAGTCATCAGAAATTACTACAAGGACTTGTATGGCAGCAGACAGGGAAATCAATCAGAAATGGATAGATTCCAGGACACTTGCATGAGCCATGAAGACGCAGAAAACATAAATAGACCTGTAACTGAAACAAAAATTGATCAGTAAGAAAGTCCCTACCAGCAAGGAAAGGCCCAGGACCAGATGGATTCACTGCTGAATTCTACCAGACATTTAAAGAACTAACTCCAATTCTTCTCAAACTATTCAGAATAATTGAAAAAGAGGGAATCCTCACAAATTCTTTCTATGAATCCAGCATCACCTCAATCCCTAATCCTGAAAAAGATGCAACATTGAAAGAAAATTACAGACAAATTTCCCTGATGAACATAGACGCAAAAATCCTCAATAAAATTCTGGCCAATAGAATGCAACACACATCAGAAAGATCATCCACCCAGACCAAGTGGGATTTATCCTGGGTATGTAAGGATTGTTCAATGTTCACAAATCAGTCAATGTGATATACCACATTAAAAAATACAGAAAAAACATGTGATTATCTCAATCGATGCAGAGAAAGCAATTGATAAAATACAGCACCCTTTCATGATGAAAACTCTAAGTAAATTGGGTATGGAAGGAACATTCCTCAATACAATCAAAGCAATTTATGAAAAACCCATGGCCAGTATCCTATTGAATGGGAAAAGTTAGAAGCATTTCCACTGAGATCTGGCACCAGACAGGGATGCCCACTCTAAACATTGCTATTCCATATAGTTCTGGAAGTTTTAGCCAGAGCCATTAGCCAAGAAAAAGAAATTAAAGGGATACAAATTGGAAAGGAAGAAGGCAAACAATCCCTCTTTGCAGATGATATGATCCTTTACTTAGGGGATCCAAAGAATTCTACTAAGAGACTATTGGAACTCATAGAAGAGTTTGGGAAAGTAGCACGATATAAAATCAATGCACAAAAATCAACAGACTTTGTATACACAGGCAACACCATGGCTGAGAAAGAACATCTAAGACCAACGACATTCATATAGCTGCAAAAACAATCAAATACCATGGAATAAACTTGGAAATTAAATTGGCAAACTAAGAGCTTTCTGCACCTCAATGTTTATTGCTGTTCAATTCATAATAGCTAAGACATGGAATCAAACTTAATGCCCATTAACAGTTGACTGGATAAAGAAATTATGGGATATGTACTCTATAGAATACTATGCAGCAGTAAAAATCAATGAAATCTGGTTATTTGCAACAAAATGGAGGAATCTGGAAAACATCATGCTGAGTGAAATAAGCCAGTACCAAAGGGACAAATATCATATGTTCTCCCTGATCTGTGACAACTAACCAAGTATCAAAAAGGAAACCTGTTGAAATGAAATGGACACTATGAGAAACAATGACTTGATCAACACTTGTCCTGACTGTCGAGGAACAACTTAATACTTTATCCCTTTTAGTATTTTTTTGTTCTTCTTAATACTATTGGTTAAACTCTGTAATTTACACACAATTATTCTTAGGTGTTTAAATTTAACTGAAAAGGGATCCCTGTTAAATATAAGAGTGGGAATAAGAGAGGGAGGAGATGTACAGTTTGGGACATGCTCAATCGGACTTTCCCCGAATGGTAGAGTTAGAAATGTGCCTGGGGATTCCAATTCAATCCCATCAAGCTGGCATGTACCAATGGCATCTTAGTGGTCAAAATGACTATTAAGTGACTACCATTCAGTTAATAATTGATCATAATGATAGGATTAAGAGTCAAAGGGATCACATAAACAAGACTAGATGTGCTAATACTAACTGATAGAATTAAAGAGTAGAGAGTGATCCAACATGGGAAGAGGATACACAGCAGACTCATAGAATGGCAGATGTTCTAAACAGCACTCTGGCCTCAGAATCAGCCCTTAAGACATTCTGATCTGGCCAAAAAGCCCATGAGAGTATTTCAGGCATGGAAAGCCAAGAGACTCTGGCCAAAAAAAAAAAGAAGACCTAAATGAAAGATCTCTGTTAGTAAGACCCCAGCAGAAAGAACAGGCCCTCAAACAAGGAGGTATCTTTCTCTGAAGGGAGGAGAGAACTTCCACTTTGATTATGGCCTTGTCTAAATAAGATCAGAGTTGGCGAACTCAAAAGACTTCCATAGCCTTGGAAACTCATCACAAGAGCCTTGCGTGATTACTGATGTCAAAGACAAGAGTGTCAATTGTTAAATCAACATCAGGAGTCACTGTCACTTACTCCCTATATAGGATCTCTGTCCTTAATATGTTGTACTATGTGAATTAACGGTGTAACTAGTACTCAAACAGTACTTTATACTTTGTGTTTCTATGTGGGTGCAAACTGTTGAAATCTTTACTTAGTATATACTAAACTGATCTTCTGTATATAAAGAGAATTGAAAATGAATCTTGATGTGAATTAGAGGGATGGTTGCAGGTGGGGGGCAGGTTATGGGTGGAAAAAGCCACTGTAATAAAAGAGTTGTACTTTGGGCTCGCGCCGTGGCTCAACAGGCTAATCCTCCGCCTTGCAGCGCCGGCACAACAGGTTCTAGTCCCGGTTGGGGCGCCGGATTCTGTCCCGGTTGACCCTCTTCCAGGTCAGCTCTCTGCTGTGGCCCCGGAATACAGTGGAGGATGGCCCAAGTGCTTGGGCCCTGCACCCCATGGGAGACCAGGAAAAAGCACCTAGCACCTGGATCCTGCCATCAGATGAGTGCGGTGTGCCGGCTGCAGCGCGCCGACCGCGGCAGCCATTGGAGGGTGAACCAACGCCAAAGGAAGACCTTTCTCTCTGTCTCTCTCTTTCACTGTCCACTCTGTCTGTCAAAAAAATAAAAAAAAATTCATTAATTAAAAAAGTTGTACTTTGGAAATTGATATTTATTAAATAATAGTTGTTTTTTAATGTAAACACTCTGAGAAAACATCAGTGTAAATAAGACAAAAATTTCAAAGCTCTATTTCCTCTCTGTAATAAATTACTGGAATTTCTGCTTTCAAAATGCATTTGAACAAATAAAATATTGTTTTAAAAATATTCAGCAAAGATTAAGACAATAGTAGTAATTATCACACAAACAAGACTAGTGTCTGCTAATACTAACTGATAGAATGAAAAAGGGAGAGAATGATCCAACATGGGAAGCAGGATACACAGCAGACTCATAGAATGGCAGATGTCCTAAATAGCACTCTGGCCTCAGAATCAGCCCTTAAGGCATTCGGATCTGGCTCAAGAGCCCATGAGAATATTTTAGGCATGGAAAGCTAAGACACTCTGGAAAAAACAGAAGACCTAAATGAAAGATCTCTGCGAGTGAGATCCCAGTGGAAAGAACGGGGCCATCAAAGAAGGAGGTACCTTTCTCTGAAGGGAGGAGAGAACTTCCACTTTGACTATGGCCCTGTGGGAATAAGATCGAAGTCGGCTAACCCTAAAGGCTTCCATAGCCTCGGCAACTCATGACCAGAGCCTAGGGAGATTACTGACGCCATAAACAAGAGTGTCAAATTGTTAAATCAACATCAGGAGTCACTGTGTACTTGCGTCTCATGGGGGATTTGTCCTTAGTGTGTTATCCAATGTGAAGTGATGCTATTACTAGTACTGAAACAGTATTTTTACACTTTGTGTTTCTGTGTGGGTGCAAACTGATGAAATCCTTACATAGTATATATTGAATCGATCTTCTTTATATAAAGATAATTGCAAATGAAAAAAAAAATCTTGGTGTTAAACTGGAAATTGCATAGACAATTAATCAATTTTTTTAAAAAAAAAAATCATGTAGGATCTCTGTCCTTAATGTGCTGTACATTGTGAATTAATACTATAACTAGTACTCCAACAGTATTATCATTTAGTGTCTCTATGCGAGGGCAAACCGTTGAAATCTTTACGTAATACGTACTAAATTGATCTCCTGTGTATAAAAAGAATTGAAAATGAATCTTGATGTGAATGGAGGGGGAGAGGGAGCGGGAAAAGGGGAGGGTGGGGGGGAGGGAGGGAAGTTGTGTGTGGGGGGAGCCATTGTGGTCCATGAGCTGTTCTTTGGAAATTTATATTCTTTAAATAAAAGCTTTATAAAAAAAAAAAATAAATAAACTTCAGAGCTTCTTGAGAATCCTGGAAGCTTTCTCTTAACATGAATCTTCATACTTTTCCTGTATAGAGAAACACATGTATAAGCATGCTTAAAAGTAATCTTCCATTGTCTCACTATGATCAAAGGCCGCAGATTTGTTTTTTATCTCTGCATATGTCTATTGTTTAGCCAATTGCTATTTTCTTGAAAGATTAGTATATATTTTTCAAATAAATCAAAATATTTTATATAATAACTGGGTTTTTCAAGAGTTAAATGAAAATTACTAATCTAACTTTACAACTGTTATGGTACAATGTTTCTTTTCTATTTTGCTCACTGAAGTATAAAATATAAATATATCCTTTAGGATTCTTTTCAAGAGATTTGTCTCCAGGATGACTTGATAAAATCATTCATCTGGGATCATAATATTTTCTACAAATGCTTAATAGGATTTTACAATAAGTGCTTGTCCTAGAATGTTAAAAATGAAAATCATATTACCCCTAGATGTGATAAGAAACTGATCTTTTTCTATTGGATTGACATTGTGGGAATAATACAACCACATTATGCTTTGAGGAAACAATGTGTTGATGTGAGTGTGTGTGTGTGTCTGTGTGTGTGTTTTCTTTTCTTAATTGTTGTTATTAAGAAATAAAGCAGAAATGTAAATCCTCAGTGACTTTAAAAGTATTATCTTAAACTATATTCTACCTAATTTCCTGAGGCATAAATTTAAGAAATAAAATGGATTATGCTCACTTAACATTTTCTTTTTCTTTTTGAATTTTGAAATCTCAAATTATGTCTTAAAAGTAATTAGCATAGAATCATAGGGTTTATTACTTCAGTATAACTTTTCTAATTAATACACACTCATTTGTAAATTCAAGTGTTTAATACATTATTAAGAATTAGAATTAATAATGAATCTTTCAATAGATTGCATTAAATACAAGAGAATAATTTGGGAAATATAAAGATGAAAATACAATATTTGTAGTAACTTCAAAAAATCAATATATGATAAAATTAAGGCCATTAATTGGATTTATATATACACATAATGAAACCAAATATTCTAATTAATATGAAAATTAACTTCTACAAATCATGCTAGAATATTTTGACTTGTTTTATATGTAAACTTAGAACATATCTTGAGATTTTTATTTAACAAGAGACTCCTTTCCTTACTTAATGCTTTAGGCTGAATGTTTGTGTAACCACAAAATCTTCTTTGAAATCCTAATTTTTGATGCCATAATAATTTAGGTTAAAGACTTGAGACTGGATCAGATGAGGGCAGAGTCCTCATGAATGGGATCATTAAACATATAAGATCCCAGAGAGCTCTCTTGTCCCTTTTGTCATGTGTGGACACATAGAGAAGAGAGCTATCTATGAGCTGGGAAGCAGCTCTAACCAAACAATTAATTTGTCAGTGCCTTGCTCTTTGCAACCACAAGACTTAAATATCTGCAATTGATAAGTCGCTCCCCCAGTATATGAATTTTTTAGAGCCAGACTAAGATAACACAGACTAAGATACTTTATGGATTCAGGGTATTAAGAATTCTTCAGAAATAGTACTAGTAATAGGTATGATCATTGGTATGTTGGTGGTTGTCAACTTTGAAATGATTTCCAGTGTTCTTGCTTCCACTCTTCATGCTTATATGTGAAAGTTAGATACAATGACTTGCTTTGAAAATATAAGACAGCAGAAGTATGATTTCTGAGACACATAAATAAAATTTTGTGCCCCTGTCTTGCTCATCATTTCTTTCTGGCTTGTTTTTGCATGCTTTTTCTGATGAACCAAATTACCTAACATATTGTGAGCTGTCCTGTGGAGAGACATACAGTGCAAGGAACAGAGTGCTGTCTTTGGCCTTCAATAAAATCTCCACTGAGGAACAATAATGACATGCATGAGCTTGCTCTCACTCCTGATGAGTTCATTGCCCAATGAACATATTAAATGAAGACTGTGAGCACCATAATACAGAGTACCAGCTAAACCCATGTCTGGATTCCTAACCCATAGCAAGTAGGAGATAATAAGGATAGGTTACTTTAAGACTGTAAGTCATCAAATTTGTTATGCAACCATAAATAACAAAAATAATGCTCTATTATTTATCCACTAAAAGCAGTAAAAAAAAAAAAAAAAGACCAGTAGCTGAGGATGAGTTTAAATGTAAACACAAAGAGACCCAAAATGGTAAAGTAATCTGAAACAAGAAAAATAAAGCCAGGTGATTCACAATAGTTGATTTCAAGACATAACAGTAAGGTGATTATAATCAAAACAGCCTGATACTGACAAAAATAAACATAAGCCCAATGGAACAGAATAAAAACCCCAGAAATTAATCCACACATCTAAATCTAAATAATCTTTGATGAAAAAGCTAAAATCAATCCCTGGAAAAAGGATAATATCTTCAACAAATGATGCTGGTAAAATTGGATCTCCATATGTAAAAGTATGAAACAAGAATCCTACCTTACAGGTTACACAAAATCTCACAGTGGATCAAGGATGTATGTCTATGACTTGACATCATCAAATAACTAGAGGATAACATTGGGGAAACTCAGCAAAAACATTTCCATAAACACTTCTTGGATAAGACAGCAGAAGCACAGGTAATCAAAGCAAAAATAGAAAATATGATTGCATCAAGCTAAGAAATTTCTGCACTGCAGAGGAAACACTCAACAAAGTGAAAAAGCAACAGAAAGAATGGGATAAAATATTTCAAGCTATGCAAGTGACAAAGGGTTGATATCCAGAATCCATAAAGAGCTCAAGAAACTCAATGATAACAAAGCAAACAATCCAGTTAAGAAATGGGACAAGGACATGTAAAGGCAGGTTTCAAAGGATGAAATACAAATGGCCAACTGGCACATTAAAAAATGCTCAGCAACACTAGCTATTACAGAAATGCAAATAAATACCATATTGAAGATTCACCTCACCCTATTTAGAATGGCTATCATCCAAAAATCAAAAAATAGTAAGTACTGGAGAGGATGTGGGAAAAATGTACCCTGATCCACTGTTTGTGGAAATGTAAATTAGTACAACCATTATAGAAAATGGAGATTCCTCATAAATCTGACAACATATCTACCATATGACCTAAACATCATATTCCTTGGAATTTTCCCAAATGAAATGAAATAAGCATATAAAAGACTTATTTTTACCCCCATGTTTATTGCAGCTCAATTCGCAATAGCTTAGATATGGAATCAATCCAAATTTCCATCAACCAATGACTGTACAAAGAAAATGCGTTATACATACACTACGGAATACTATTCAGCCATAAAAAGAATGAAATCTTGTCTTTTGCTAAAAAAATGGATTCAACTTCAAACCATTATGTTTAATGAAATAAACTAGTCTCAAAAAGATAATGTGTCTTCTCTGATATGTGGAAGTTAATATTTAGAAGAAAATATAAGTATAGGAATAAATTAGACATTTTCTCATATGATTTTTATTTTTAGTCCTTGTTTATACCCTTATGGAACTGTGGTCCCCCTACTCACTTCTTAAATATTATGGTTAGTGGTGAATTAAGCCTGTGAATATAAAGTGGATTAAAATTGTCTTTGCAAAAATCAATTTTTGAAGCAAGATTAATTTACATGACAATTAGTGTTTTGTGGTCTTGGGTACAGATTTCATGATTTCCCAAGGAATTTTTGAATAGCTAGGACTCATGATAGCCTCAACTGGAAATGCCCAATCTTCCAGTCTATCATAGAATTAAATGGTAAGCTTGTTATGACCCCCAGAGCTATTGTATTTCTTGATCAAATATGCTAGTCAATTCCTTTATTTCTTAAATTTTTTCTTTCTCATTCTTTCCTTTTTTTAAAGATATTGCTGTATCATCATGCCCATCCTTGCTGGTCCATTTCCTGCCTCAACTAGGATCACAGGTCTAGTTCACGGATCTACCAAATTTTACAGACAATTTCTTAATGCCTATTGTAAGGCCACCACAAAATACACTAAACACTGGAGTAAGGGAAAGGGTTTATTGAAAGGGAAATCCAAGAGGCCAGAGAGAGACAGAAAGAAGAAAATAGGGAGAGAGAGGTCAAGAGAGAGAGAACACGAGTGCTAGAAGCAGGTCCTATTATATACTCTTGCAGGAGCTAGGGAAGTGGGAACAGTGAATCCTGTTAGGGTGGAGGTAGAGCTGACACTTGCGTTTGGGCCTTTTGGTCATCTGACATCCAGTGAGCCATTCTGGCAACCAGGGCCAGAGCCTGAGATGACACCACAGACAAGATGGAACTATTTTACTAACATTCTCCATTTTTTTTTTTTATAAAGCAAGTATTGTATGGTATTACATTAGCTCCAAAATATCCAGAAGGGGTGGAGGGACAATGATCTGTCTTTTAGAGCTACTACCTGCTAACATAGGGCTACCAGTTACTCTCCACTGGCATGGGGCAATGTCTCAAGCCACAGTCTCTTGGATGGGAGCTGAGTATATCCCTTAGCAGCATTTGGTTAACTGCCTGGTTGGTGAAGGCTTTGATTCGTTCCATTGTCACCTCCTGTAAACATTTAAACAGACACAGTAATATAAAACCCAGAGTGAGAATAGCAGCCAATGATCCTAGGAGTGGCATTAATCAAATAATGAGAGGATTTCATAGAGGAGGGGAAATGAGGGGGGGGGTCTCTGAACTGTAGTGAAGACTATTTGATGGATGTGATTTTACCTGGCCTAATTGGTTAACATAATAACATCACTGTTAAGGTCAGTCTGTTCTGTAGTGTCACACTTGTTAGGGAGTTGATAGGGCTTTGGAGACCTTGGATGGCATCAACTGAGGTCTCAGTGGATCTAGTGATCTCTTCTTGCAGCTGTTGAAGTTGTTATGGAGTCAGTTGGTCAAGATAATGTGGCACCTATTCTCCAAATCAGCTGAGCTTGTTATGGAACAAAAAGCTATTATTTCCATGAATGGTGTTTAGGTAGAACAACTTTAACCACTCAAACTGAGTTGGTGTAAACAATGCAGTCTCAGATAAGAGTGTCAGAGACTCATGCTTTCTTTTAGTGGTGTTTCTGAATCCATATTTCTTAATGTGTCAATGAACAGAACATTGATGTATATTGAATTTTTAGAATTTGTTTTAGCTTTACTTCAATGTAATTCTTGATTCCTTTCAACAAGTGTATTACTATTAGTGTCTTAGGAGTTTAAGATTCTAGCATTACAGTTTTCTTTTGTTTCCACAGTAATCTACAAATATGTCATAGTTTCCTACCCTGTTGTATTACACAATTGTTTCTCTTTCTTTTTCTTTTAAAAACCCTTATGTACTCCCTTTGGAAGCTTGCAGTATGTCTTCTTTGTCCCTTATGTTTAGAAAACTCACCAGAGTTTGAATCATTAAATCCTGTTTCATATATAGTTCAAACTCAAGAGAATTTGCATCTTTCTCCAATGATCACATTCAACAAATAAAATTTTGAGCTTCTTTTGAAGGAATCCATTAATCCCTGTTTGTCCTTAGTTTCAAGATAAGAAAAGCAAGCCATATACTTTGCCTTTCAAGAATGCAGCAAAGGGTACCCATATACCTACTCTCACAAAGATATCTCAGATGCAATTGTGGAACCATCAGTATGCTGGCTGGAGGAAAGTGAAGAGGCATTTCAAATTAGATACTAAAACCATATTTTTTGTACACTTATATAATTTAAATCATCTGTTTTTCCAATTTAACTATTTGATATAATGTTATCAAAATCTCAAATAGTTTGATTAAAGAACTAAAGGGCAATGAGAGTATATTGTATTGTATGGATATACCATTTAGGAAGGACATTTGACATGTTAATGTTGAGCACAAGAATCTTTTCTAGCTTCTCTTTCGTGTTCTTCATAACATTTGAAAGTTATTTTTTGTTACATTTTCAAAAATATTTTATCAGAAACTACCAAATTCTGATGTAGATAATTCATTCATTATCCCATAAAATGCTCTCTCTTCTCCTAAATTGTTCTCAAATTATTACAAACATACATACAGCATAATTTTCAGACATTCACCTATCAACAATCCATGAAGATACTCTGAATATGGTTTTATAAAGTGATCTCATTAAAATATTTAAATATTTGCCTTATATCCATGGAGAAGGAAATATGGCAGGTATCCTTGTCACTGTCTGCAGGATTACTTTCCCATGCTCTTGAACCTAGGATTCTGAAGATAAAGTTTTACTGTCCACTCCAAAGCTCCATTTTTTGTTATTATGTAAAGACTTGTTAATATATCTATTTGAAGGGCAGAGCAACAGAGACAGAGAGAGAGAGAGAGAGAGAGAGAGAGAGAGAGAAGTGGGAGAGGGAGAGGGAGAGAGAGAGAGATCCTACACCTGTTGCTTCAGTCCTCAAATGGTCACAACTGCCAAGTCTTGGCAGACTGAAGCAGGAGCTAGGCACTGCATGTTGGCCCTACATCAGGGGCAGCAGGGGCCCAAGTACTTAAAATATTATGGGCTTATTTTCCAAGTGCATTAACAGGGTGCTGAGACAGCCAAGACTTGAAACTACACTAAGATGTGGGATGACAGCTTTGGAAGAAACAGCTTAACCTGCTTTGCCACAGCAATGACCCTTCAAAGAGCTGATTCGTAAATAAAATGTAGTCATTCGTTCCCCATGTGTATTTTCTTCTTAATCGGCAGTATTCTAGATGTGGCCTACGCTGCCCATCACAGATATGGAATATATGCAATGTGCAGGAGGGCTAAAGCTGACCCACAATTAATATGTAACATGAACGCCAGACATTAATTTCTATAAACTGATGAATTTGTAACAAATTTGTTATCAGAACAAAACTTAGCTTATCTTGAATAATACACTAAAAACGCTAATTCAAGTTTCTTGTTTTAAAATACCAGCTAAAAAGTAGTAATGAAATGTGCTGATCATTATATTCTCTGCAAAACTAATGCCAAGAGAAAGCAGCTATGGTAAAGAAAACAATCTGCCTTTCTTGTGTATATTGCCAATACTTTTGAAATATTCCACCAGCGTGTTATTGAATTTTTTTCAGTTCTCATGAACTGCAGTCCCTGAAAACCCACAAATCAGCCATGAGAGATTTTATTTGGGACTTCTTACTTAGTAGACCTACCATTACTCAGCTTTAATGAGACATAGTCAAGTCCACAACCCTGCTGATTTTTGTAGGTATAAATAATTCCCAAACCCTAGACACTGGGCCTTCCAATTACAAATTATAAAATCTAGACAAAATAAAGGCACTGTGAGAATAAATTGAGCAAATTAAAGAAAAGGAAATAGATATTAAGCCACTTGGGAGATGCCAAGTAAATAATTTGGCCAAGAATTGCTCTAGATGTAGATGCAATAGCCTTTTTTAGCAGAGAGTCAGAAAAATATTTTAGGCTTTCTGGGCTGTTTGATACATCTGCTGTGGAACTTGCAATGGACCTTAAACATATAATTCATCATAAATAAATGAGTGTGGCTGTGTTCCAAAAAATTTATTTAAAAATAATTTAATATTTCTTGATTTAATAGTATCAGACTATTATTTGTGTTGTATATTAATCAACTGACAATAGTTTCTAAACATATATATTTGTTGATGTGAAGAAAGTTTATATTTTAATTCATCTACCATTCAGTGTGAAGAATTTATATTTTGAATATTTACAAAAATATTACAATGACAGTGTTTTATTTACTCTGGATTAGATTATCAATTTTCTGACAGGAAAGTGAAAAGTAAAACTGAAATTTCAAAACTAACTTTAATTTTTTTTTTAAAAAAAGAACTATTTATTTGAAAGACAGAATTACAGAGAGTAGGAACAGAGGAATAGAGGTCTTCTATCCTCTGTGTCGCTCCCCAAGTGGCTGCAAAGGCTGGAGCTGAGTTGATTCTAAGCCAGGAGCTAGGAGCTTCTTTTGGGTCTCCCACATGGATGTAAGAGCCCAAGGACTTGGGCCAACCTTCATTGCTTTCCCAGATGCATTAGCAGGGAGAAGTCTCAGAAGTGGAGCAGCCTGGACTCAAATAGGTGCCCATAGAGGATGCTGGCACTGCAGGCTAGGGCTTTAACCTGCACCACAGCACCGGCCACTCAAAATTAACTTTCAGTGCTGAAGACAGGTGCATTTTTGTAAAGATGCTTTTATTTTAACTTATCAACTGTAGAGTGCTTAGATAAGTATGAATAATATATAATAACATTTTTATTATGGAATTAATCAGTAGCCATTAGCAATAATGGTATTTATTGCGTATAACAGCATACTTTCATTACAATAATAACCTAACAAAAGTTATATTAAAATAAAAGGCAGAGCAGTATAAAATAAATGCACTCTTAAGTAAGCATTAATTTCATTTAATTCAGAGTTGCATACACTTTATTATTAACTATAAATTATTTTAATAGTTATATTATTAATTTGTATTTCAAGCTTGATTAGTCACTTTTCTTATCTACAACAATTTTAATTTTAGACATTAGTTTGTTTCCTTACATTTAATTAGTCATTTAAAAATTGAATAACAATTAGTGAATAATAATTTTTAAAAATATATGCACAGATTGAAATCGATATTAATTTTTTTGGCTAATTGATTTAGATGCTTAAGGTAATCTATTTAAATTGTCAATATGCTATAATTTAAAATACTATTATCATTGTTTTAAAGATTTATTTTTGTTTATTTAAAGGACAGAGTTAAAGAGTGAGGTAGAGACAGAGAGAGAGAGAGAGGTCTTAATCCACTGTTTCACTCCCCAAATGGCTGCAACAGCTGGGGCTGAGCCAACCCAAAATCAGAAGCCAGGAGCTTCTTCAAGGTCTAACAAGTGCATACTGAGGTCCAAAGACTTGGACCATCTTCTACTGCTTCCCCAGGCCATAGCAGAGAGCTGAATTAGAAGTGGAGCAGCCAAGACTCAAACCGGCTCCCAAATAGGATGCTGGTGCTTCAAGCTGGGGCTTTAACCAAATGTGCCACAGCACAGGTCAATATTATCTTATTTTAATAATATATCCCTTTCCTTAAACATTCTGTTCCATAATATAATGCATAATTATCATATAATGCAAAATTAGCAAAACAATGAGAGATTTTCTAATAAATCATTCAAGTAGGATTTCTGCTTCTAAAGATTTTTTGATGAATTAAAGCAGAGAACTAACTTTATATTTCTATACCATTTACTTCAGCTAAATTTGTGTACTCTATGTTTTCCTCATACATGTAAGATAGAAGTGTACATTAAATGAATTTAAAATAAACTAATGACAAATAGATTTTTGATAAATCTAATTTGCCTTTGATCATTCATTTGGGTTTATTTCTAATGGGGTTGGATCTGCTCAGCACATGTACTAAATTTACTATGAAAAAGAAGGTTTGTATTTTCTCCTGTAACAAAAATGTTCACATATACATGTATTTACTATAAATTCAATTTATTGACTGGGTGGAAAGACAAACAATGGTTCTAAAATGGACTTGAAAGCTAAGCTAAACTAAATTTGTTGAGAAATGGTGACCATTAACAGTAGACAAACTGAGGGGGCTGGTACAACCCATGTGGATGCCAGTTCTGGTCCTGTCTGCTCCACTTCTGATCCAGCTCCCTGTTAATGTGCCTGGGAAAGCAGCACAGGATCACGCAAGTGTTTGGCCCTGTGAACCCATGTCAAACACCC
Organism: Sylvilagus floridanus; assembly: GCA_949820135.1. Taxonomy (NCBI): domain Eukaryota; kingdom Metazoa; phylum Chordata; class Mammalia; order Lagomorpha; family Leporidae; genus Sylvilagus; species Sylvilagus floridanus. The sequence goes on from OX463225.1 coordinate 96,570,312, forward strand.
AGAGGAAGGTCCTGGCTTCTGGCTCCTGGCTTCTGGGTTGGGTTTGGCCCAGACCTAGCCATCGCAGCCATTTGGAGAGTGAACCAGAGGATGGAAGATCTATCTCTGTCTCTCCCTCTCCCTTTAACTCTGCCTTTCAAATAAATAAAATGAATTTTTTAAAAACATTGAGATGAAAACCATAGTTTCTTTAATGATGAATGTATTTCATGTTATTAATTATTAATGGTTACATATTATGAAAACACCTGTGAACTTGAAAAACAACAATAAAATATCTACATGTAGATTTAAGGATAGATATTTAAAAATAGTATGCATTGATGAACATTGTGATATCAATTAATATATTTAATATGCATGTAGTTAGAATTCTCAAGGCTGGTGTGATGGCTCACAAGGCTAATCCTTTGCCTGCGGCACTGGTACCCCAGGTTATAATTCTGGTCAGGGCACTGGATTCTGTCTCAGTTGCTCTTCTTCCAGTCCAGCTCTCTGCTGTGGCCTGGGAAGGCAGAAAAGGATGGCCCAAGTGCTTGGGCCCTGCACCTGTGTGGGAGACCAGGAAGAAGCACCTGGCTCCTGGCTTCGGATCAGCACAGTACACTGGCCATAGTGGCCATTTCAGGGGTGAACCAACAGAAGAATGGAAGGAAGACCTTTCTATATGTCTCTCTCTCATTGTCTAACTCTGCCTGTCAAAAAAAAAAAAAAAAAGAATTCTCAAAGGTCAAAGCATGAAGACAAAAAGTATCTGAATATTGGATATGTGAAATTTCCAAATTTGATGAAAATAATGAAGTGAATAGTTATAGATGATCAATGAAATCAGAGTATAAGTAATCTGAGTAAACCTACACCAAAACACAGCAAAGTGAAAATTTTCCAAAACTAACTATAAGGAGAAATTTATAAATAAACACAGAGGAAGGAGATTAGGCATAGAAAAGCAATAAACAAAAATGGCAGCTTCTTGCTTATTAGAAAAAAATGAAATTGAGATGAGAGTCGAGCTACATATTTAAAATATAGAAAAGGTAAAAGGCTAAAGATTTATATGCTCTGAAGAGAAACCAGAGTATCATGATGAAAACTCTAAGCAAACTGGGTATGGAAGGAACATTCCTCAATACAATCAAAGCAATTTATGAAAAACCCACGGCCAGTATCCTATTGAATGGGAAAAGTTGGAAGCATTTCCACTGAGATCTGGCACCAGACAGGGATTTCCAAGTGCAAAAGCATGAAGCAAGGCCCCTACCTTACACCTTACACAAAAATCCACTCAACATGGATTAAAGATCTAAATCTATGACCTGACACATCAAATTATTAGAGAACATTGGAGAAACCCTGCAAGATATAGGCACCGGCAAAGACTTCTTGGAAAAGACCTTGGAGGCACAGGTAGTCAAAGCCAAAATTAACATTTGGGATTGCATCAAATTGAGAAGTTTTTGTACTGCAAAAGAAACAGTCAGGAAAGTGAAGAGGCAACCTACAGAATGGGAAAAAATATTTGCAAACTATGCAACCTGAAAAGGTTTAATAACCAGAATCTCAAAGAGATCAAGAAACTCCACAACAACAAAACAAACAACCCACTTAAGAGATGGGCCAAGGACCTCAGTAGACATTTTTCAAAAGAGGAAATCCAAATGTCCAACAGACACATGGAAAAATGTTCAGGATCACTAGCCATCAGGGAAATGCAAATGAAAACCACAATGAGGTTTCACCTCATCCCGGTGAGAATGCCTCACATTCAGAAATCTACCAACAACAGATGCTGGAGAGGATGTGGGGGAAAAGGCGCACTAACGCACTGTTTGTGGGAATGCAAACTGGTGAAGCCACTATGGAAGTCAGTCTGGAGAGTCCTCAGAAACCTGAATATAACCCTACCATTCAACCCAGCCATCCCACTCCTTGGAATTTACCCAAAGGAAATTAATTGGGCAAACAAAAAAGCCGTCTGCACATTAATGTTTATTGCAGCTCAACTCACAATAGCGAAGACCTGGAACCAACCCAAATGCCAATCAACAGTAGACTGGATAAAGAAATTATGGGACATGTACTCTATAGAATACTGTACAGCAGTCAAAAACAATGAAATCCGGTCATTTGCAACAAGATGGAGGAATCTGGAAAACATTATGCAGAGTGAATTAAGCCAGCCCCAAAGGGAAAAATATCAGATGTTCTCCCTGATCGGCGACAACTAACTGAGCACTAAAGGTGAAACCTGTTGAAGTGAAATGGACACTATGAGAAACAGTGACTTGATCACCTCATCAAAATGGCCATACTACCCAAAGTAGTTTATACATTCAACAAAATATCAAAATTCTAAAGGTACTCTTTTCAGAACTAGTAAAAAAGACTCCTAAAATTCATTAGGCAACACAAAAGACCAGAAAAGTAGCCAAAGCAGTCTTGAATAATATACACAAAGCAAGAGGCATCACAATACCAGATTTCAAGATATAAAGCAAGGGTATTAGAATCAAAACATCCTGGAACTGGGACAAAAATGGACAAGTAGACCAAAAAAATGAAATAAAACACATGGAAATTAACCCACCCATCTATAAATAACTAATTTTGACAGACAAGCTAAAATCATTCTCTGGAGGAGGAGCAGTCTCTTCAATAAATTGTTTTGGGAATAATTGGATTTCTATATGCAGAAGTCTAAAACAAGACCTCTACAGTACACTCTGTATAAAAATCCACTTCCAATGAATCAAGGATCTAAATGTAAGACTTGACATCATCCAATTAGTAGAGGGAAACATTGAGGAAACTATGTAAATCATTGGCCTGCCCAATGACTTCTTAGATAAGACCCAAGAATTATGGGCAATAAAAGCAATATTAGCTAAATGACATTACATCAAGCTAAAAAGCTTCTGCATAGTACAGGAAATAATTAACAAATTGAAGAGGAGAATGTATTTATAACCTTTGCATCCAATGAAGGATTGATATTCAGGATGTATAAGAAGCTCAACAAACTCCACAATAATAAAATAATCCATTTAAGGAATAGGCAAAAGATATTAAATTAAAATGGCCAACAGATGCAGGAAAAAATAACCAGGATCACTAATCATCTGAGAAATTCATGTAAAAAATATGAAGAGGTATCACCTTACTCTAGCTAGAGTGGCTACTATCCAAAACAATAATAAAATAAATGCTAGCAAGGTTGTGCTGGAAAAAATACCCTCATATACTTCTGAGAATACAAATTGGTTAACCCGTTTTGGAAATGAGTTTGGAGATTCCTCTAAAACTAAAAATAGATCTACCATAGGATCCATCTATCCCACTTCTGGAAAAACATCAAAGGAACTGAGATCAGTATTTGAAGAGGTACCTGTACTGGCATGCTTATAGCAGTTTAATTCACAACAGTGAAGATAGAACACCAACTAAATTCCATCTAACTAACGAATGGATAAAAAACAAGGTATACATAGATGGTGGAATACAACTTACCGTAAAAAAATGAAACCCTGACATTTGCAACAAAATAGATGAAAATGAAGATTATTATGCCAAGTGAAATAGGCCAGACCCAGAAATACAAATATCATTTTTTCTTTTATTTTTGGGAAATATACAGGCAGTTTAAAAAATTGTGTTTGTGATACCATTTGGTATTTAGTTGTAAATGTTTTTTACTGAATCATGCTATGTGAATGACAATATACTTTTCTTTCTCCACTTTATAATCTATGTCATGAATTTCTCATTATATAATATTAATATGTCTGTTTTCAAGAAAATATAGTAATTATATGTATATAATATTTATGTTTAAAATTAATGTGGCAAAATGTTAAAAATGATACAATAATAAAAGTTAAAATATATACATAAAATACACACACATGCATACACACACAAAAAGTTAATACAATTTTGATTTTTATAATTGTTTATGAGGCCTTAATTGACATCTCTAGCTTCATTTCTTAATGAGCATTTCAGTATTTCCCATATCCTCAGACTGAACCTCATCTGTCAGAGGACTTTTGTGTAGTGACTTGAATTATCACTGTAACACATCTAAAACCCTCAATATTTGACTTGGTTTTGATTGTTGTTATTTTCTATTCATATCAGCTATTGTGCATGGGTGCATAATATAGAAAGTGTCCAGAGAATCCCTTAGAATTAAGATATAGTTTAACTTTTTCATGGTTGTAGCAGAAATCATTCCTACTTAAAAGTTTGAGTCATTAAACTCTCCTAGTACATTAATCCTCCCATTTTCTGTTCATTTGAGGTTGTAATGAGCCCCAAATATCAAGAGTTAATGTCGTTTTTTAATTTGGTAGAAGCATTATCAGGTTGCCTTGTTGGAATCATTCTACCTTGGAAAATAGTATCTCCAAAGGAACAGAGTTCAGACTTAACAAAATGGACAATAAATGTTCTAAATGTGGATTGTTAGTTATAATATGACAAAAGCCACTCCCACATGAAGACCTATTTTACTATACCCAAAACTTCTGACTGTGGGGGAGATAGGACTGTATGGTGGATTCTGATTAAAAACATGTTTCTTGTACCCAGAACATTGTACTCTCAGATGCCTCTTTCCCAATCTGTGCTGAAATGAGTCTTCAATATGCCATTCTACATTTCAACTAGGCCGGCTTCTGAGATGAAGCAACATGTGATAAAATCAACTAATTAAATGAGGATGAGCCCATGGCTATATCTCATGTGTTCTGAAATAAGGTTCTGATTATCTCAATGTTGTGAAACTAAGATATCTTTCATCACATGAGGTTTCCTCCTAACACTTAGTATCAAGTCAGAATCTGTTTCTCAAATAGAGATTAGTCATATGCTAAAGACAGCTGAGATTTCATCCAAATCCTTAAGATTTCTCTGTGGTTTTCCAATTTTTTTTCTTGCAAGGGGCCTGCAAAACTTCTCTATACATGATGGACTCTGTATTAGGAGATATGTTGAATTATAAGGCTCAAGCGGTAAAATGGTTTACATAACTGGTTGAATGTGCTATGGAGTTTTCTTCTAGTACCCTCTTAGAACTGGCAGCCTAATGAATAATTATGTAGATGAGACAAAATAGCACATTAACATGTAATATATAAAGCTTCAAATTGTGCTCTTTTCTCACAGCTGATAATGAAAATTTCAGAAAGTTTTCCCTTTGGAGAAGATATCTTAACTTGTTTCTGACTGTTGCAATAACAGAAACTATACTAGCGAGACAGGTTCAAAAAGTTTTGTTAGGCACTTCTTTCACTTCTGCTTTCACATAATGTGCTTGGCACTTTTTGCTCACTGTATTCAACTGACATAATATCATTGAGGTAGTGGACCACTGAAATGTTTTGTGAAGTGTCCAAATGTTCAAGATTCCTATAGACTGCAATTTGTTATTCCAGGAAGTAGAATTGTCATAGACCTGAGACAACATTCTAAAATGTTGCTGGTTGCTTGTCAGGTAAATGAAATTTTTTGTGATATATCCTTGCAGATAGGTATGGAGAAAAGGGAATTGGATAGATCAAAAGCTGAATGTCAAGTAATAGGGGGTTTTGGTAATCTAAATAGGGCCTCTCAAAGATGCCACATTAATCCTAGGACCTTTGAATATTTGGCCTTACATCACAAAAGAGAAATCACAGTCAAGTTTACATTAAGGATCTTGATATGGAGAGATTATTTTGAATTATCCCAGTGGGACTAACATAATCACATGGCTATCATAAAATAAAAGAGGAGGATCAGATTCAGAGGAGTGGTGACAGGAGCAGTTAAATTACAAGAGAAGAGGTAATGTTGCTGGATTCGAGGATGTAAAGGAGACCATAAGTCAAGTAAGACTGGTGACCATAAAAACCCGTGAAAACAATGAACAGACTTTCTTCCAGGACACAGAACTTGGTCCTACAGAAACTTTGATTTTAACCTATTGAGTCTCATTGTAAACTTTTTGAACACCAAAACTATAGCAGTCATTTGTATAATTTTTAGTCACGACATTTTTGGTAATTTGTTAAAGCAGCTCAAAGAAGCTAAAATAGTGCTTGTGTTGACTTGTTCCAATAAATATTCTACATCCAAAAATAAGATTAAGTGATAAATCCAGTTCTATTCTCTTTCCCCCATCAGCCTCCACAAATGCAACGTTTGATCTAACAATTCAGTCTCATTCACTGTAGTCCACTGCTGAGACTAAGTTGTAGTCAACCAACAAAGTCATGGATAGTGCCACATTAAGCTGCACAAACTAGTGTATTCTAGAATGTGTAGTGAGTTCTCTGATGATAGAACAAATGAATGGAAAGAGAAATTCCTGCCTCTGGGAGTGATATAGAGCATGCACCCACTCCCCCAGAAACATGCACTTGGAGCTTATGAGATCACTGGAGGGAGCACAGCTGTGGCTCAAGGCAGGGCAGAAAACTGGGTATGGGTATGGTGAACTCAGAAATCTGCTGTCCAGACTGTAGTGAAAATTATTCATAGCAGGTGTCTCCTGGAGACACTTTACCACCAAACCATCTGGAAAAAAAAAAAAAAAAAAACAGACCAGGATCAAAGCACTGGTTGTTAGATATTGTGGGCTTTCACGTGGAGCAGAAGCCAGGCAGTGGAAAAGCTGTGAGCACTGTATGATACCAGAAGTGGAGAAAGGCACATCTGTTGCACTAACACACAAAGTTAACAATGGCGAGAGAAAGAAAACAGATTGTATTTGGCAATGTCTCTGCAAATTCCTCTACTGACACAATTTCAGTGTCAAATATTGAAATAATATTTAGTGGTTTAGGTGCACTTTTGTACAGCAGGCAAAAAGGGTGAACTGTTAGCTTAATCATGCCAAATGCTATATCATTTAAAAACTAAAATTGAAGAACTATCTCAATAAGCAGTTTATCCAAATTCAGCTTCCAGTATTTTTCAATATAAAATCTTGTCTAATAAGTGAAAAAGTTTCAGAATGATATATCCCAGAATTATGTAAGTTTCATTTAGTGAACATATTCTGTCAACTCCTGGTATGATCTTAAAAAAAAAAAAAACTGCCAAAGTATTGTCATTCATTTTCTTAGCTGTGTTATCGAATTCACAGTACTTACAAAATCATAATGATATTTCCTCCATTTGTTCTGCTATTTCTAGCTGTAAATTCAATTTTAAATTGGAAAAATGTGCTTATATAAGTGTTATGAAATTGCACTTTCAGATATTCTGGCACATTTTTCATAAATAAAAATAAGCATATATCAGGCAGCATTCCAAAACATAGAAAAATGATTGAATTTGATCATGAGGGAAATCTCCTTTGGCTAGAAAGGAACTAATCACACATTCAGAGAAGAAATTTATATAGTTTAAATACTTATTTATAAAAAACCATGGTACATCCTCTTAAAATAAAACAGGAGACAGCAGATAGGAAAGGCATGTCATTTTTATCCATTGTACACTGGCTCACAAATATAAATAATTACTAGCAAAATGTTTTATTTGGAAAAGTGTAAAGTTGAACAATGTAGAGTTAAAATTTTTCTAGTTAGTAATAGGGAATATTTTATAGCAGATAATCTAATTAAGTGACTGATTACTTTAAATTGGAACACAAAAATCTACCAGAGAAATACATTTATACCTTCAAAGTATGATTTAAATACCCTTCTATGAATCTGTATACAAGTTTTAAATCTAAATAATTACTGAACTCACAAAGCTCAGGAAGCAAAGATTAGGTGATGGTCTAATGTTGAAACAGACACTACTTAATTATAGTATCAAAACCACTAGATTAATCCTTTGGAAACCACCATTATCTTCAAAACCGGTTTATTAAACAAGATGTGCGACTCAGATTACTAACCTTGTGACTCACGAGTATAATTCATTAACGACTCGGGCAAATAATTTTTGACAGGTATCTGAATTTTATAAGTCAAAATTCTGAAATTTGGAAATTATTGTGCCATATTCTAGATTATTATATATCAAGCAGTATGCATTTTAGGCAAAGAAATTACAATTTTCAATTTTTTCTCTTAAATATCTTTCAAGTTTGAAAGTAAAATTATAACAACATTATTTTTAGAAATATATCATCTGTTTCATATTCAAAAGAAAACAGGGAGTTTGGTAGATAACAGCAAAAAGTTGTCTTTTACATAGCCAATAGGTCTTTCTACCAGCTTGTTTGTGCAACACTAAGAAAACATAGCTAAAATATTCTTTTATATTTTATTTAATTATTGTCTTTGCATATTTTTGCTACATCAGCCTCTTTGTGAGTACACCTGTCTGTGTTTCCATTATTTTCTTTGTAAACAGAATGGAGACCTGAGATTTCACACTAATAATAGCCAAGCAGACACAATGAATGCTGCGGGAATGAGAGATGATGGGAATTGTGAGGACAACTGACACTATTTCACATTTAAACAAGAAAATTGTGAGTCAGAGCATTAGATAGCTCATAACGTGATGGAAAAATCACCTGAGCTAACAATCTATTTCACATGAAGCAGTGCAGGTTGAATCACCACCAACACCCAGGCAAAAATTCAGTTTTACTTGATATTTGATGTTCCATAATTAGCACAAGAAAAAGAAGATATGGCATCCATGAGACTAAGTAGCTTCTGTTAATATTTACCTAAACCTGTTAGTTTTTATTTCCTATTTCCAAGGTAAACAAAATTTTATGTAAATGACAGAAATATTAGTATACTGTAGATTTTACATAGTTTCTAAATTCTGAAACTAACTCTATGAGAAAAAATGTGATATATCCACTAATTGTAACTATGTAAAAATATAGATTTACAGCTGACAGCTGTAGTAAAATCATTTAAATTTCTGTTATCTTGATTAAATAAGATGAACCCTCTCCCCTTATTTTAAGGAACTATAACCCCTTTAAAGGAGTTTCTAAAGCATTTCACTTACAAGGCAGTTTTGAATGAATATATGAGTATTCTTAAAACTGAAGTACTCCTAATTGTTAAGTCTTAAAAAATGTGCTGGTTATTATACATTTTGTGATAGAATGTATGTACAGAATCGATGTCATAATAATTGAAAATAAAAACATTTAAGAAAAATCTAGAAAGTTGTCAACATAAGTACTTGGTGAAATTATCTATATTTCCTCTTTTATTTTTCATTTAGAGTCAAAACAATTTGTAGCCCCAGAATAAGAATTTTAGAATAAAAATAGTGTGTTTTTTTTCTACAGTAGCTTCACATAGTTAAGATATTAGATGAGCCTAGTGGTTAAAACTTTGCTTGGGAGCCTCCATCCCATACCAGAGTGCTTTGGTTCAAGTTTTATCTCTGCCCTCAAGTCCAACATCCTGTTATTTTGTACCTTGGGAGGTGGTAGGTGGTAGCTTAAGTAGTATGTACGCTACAGAAAACCTGGATTGAGTTCCTGGTTCCTGGCTTCAGCCTGACCCAGTCTTGAATATTGCAGGCATTAAGGGAGTGAACCAATGGATGATGGATGTGTACTCTCTGGGTCTGTCTCTCTGCTTCTCAAATTAAAAGCAACAGAAACAACAACATGAAACATTTGACCGAAGAAAAAGAATGAACAGAATTTAATGCCAACAAAAAAATTTCTACCTGCACCTCAGCTTTATGGTAACAAGCAGTTTCTGATAAAGGCCAGTACTTCAAAGATGCAAGCATGACTAAAATTTACTAAATACTAGGAGTAAATTACTGCTAAGTAAAAAGTAATTAAAATATAAGCAAATTATCTTAATTAAATTCCTTTCAAACTACCAATATCTTATGGTCTAGATAGTCCTTCACATACATATTTTAAAATTTGCAGCGAGAAGGTTGTGTTTTATATTTATGTGTTTCAATAAAAGTATTTTTATAAAACTTTTATAACTTAAGTCATAATAAAGGCCTGAGAATCACTATTCTGATCTCTTAGGGATATTATAGGATCTTAAGTACTTGACACATGCACTGATATATAATATATATATATATATATATGTATATATGTGTGTATGTGTATATATATAACTTTAAAGATTTATTTTATTTATTTGAAAGGCAGAGTTACAGAAAGAGGTAGAGACAGAGAGAGAGAGAGCCCCAATACTTATATTTTATATAAAGTGATTAGGAAGGGAATATCTGAGAACAATATTTTTCCAGAGATACAAATGAATTTAGTGAGTTTCTGAACAACTGAAAAAAATAGTAGGTGAGGAATGGCAAAGGTTGTGATGCAAGAGTCAGTTTGATAGTAGTCAAAGGAGGAGGCCAGGGTGACAAATGCACAGTACCTTAGGTGAAAAGAAGAAGCCTGGATATAAGCATAACCAGATTTTAGGTAGACTTGAGGCCTTAATAAGAACTTTATACTTTATTTCAAATATTATGGAAATGATGAAAAAACATACTTGACTTATATTCTTAAAGGATAGCTGTGATCCTAAAATGTGTTTAAGTTTGAAAGCAGGGAAACCAATAAGAAAGCTACCCCAGTAATGATTCCTAGTGCTGGTAATGAAGAAATAAGTGAGTGATCAGAATCAGCATGTATTCATGCATTTGGATAGTATAATGTAGGGATGTTGATAAAGTACATGATAGAGGTTAAATAGTCAAGATTGACACCAACTTTGAGCAAAAAGTTCAAAGATTTTTAATTTTTTTCTAATTTAAAGAGAACTCAGGGAAGAATAGATTTTAATTTGGGATCTTCTGTGCTTGAAAAACCAGTTAGATACTAAGTGAATACATTCAGGAAAAGGCCATTGTTATGTACATTGAGTATCACTTGCCCTCAATGTAATATACATTAAGTATCACAAACTTCCCTCCTTGTGTACTTTCGTGCTGTTCTTGGTTCTCGCTTACCATCTATTTTTCTTTGTATTTAGCCGGTGAGGCTATCCAAGAAGAGGGGAGGCAGAGGAGGACTAATCATGAGTGCTTATGATTTCTGCATGCACTGGTGCTATATTGAGCTTTAAGCATCCTGAATGAAGGTCATTGCTTCTCTCTGTATTACTCTGTTGTTCAGGGGTTTGAAAACTGTTCCCAGTACTAAGAGCTTGTGGATCTGGTGGTGTTTTTACTTCTACAGTGTTAAGCTTCATATGCGTCACTTTTTAGTGGTTTCCCTAGTTTTGTCCATTCTTTATCTTGAGAATACACCCTCTGATTTATGGTTTGATTCATTTGATGCAGTAAAATATTGTGAAAATGACTCCAGAAAACTATCTGAATAAAGTTCTGGTAAAAAGGTTTTGGTATATTAAGGAGCTCAGAGATGACTAACTGGTTAGGGAATAATGGGATACATAATACTCACAGTAAGCAGATCATCATAGACAATTAAGTGGTCAGCATTGGAAGTATAGATTATAGTATAGGTTGAAATCAATGTATTGTGGAACAAGTGACTGTAATGGTCGTCATCTGAAAAAATAGTGTTTATAAAATTTAGAGTCATCCTCTTCTTAGAAAGATGCTGAAACATATGCCCACAGTAACTGAGGCTGGGCTAAGCCAAAGGCAGGAGCTGGGAACTCCTTCCAGGGACCAGCTGTTCCAATAAATGAGTCTTTTGGTGATTTCATGTGGATAACTTGCCTCAGATTTGAAGCGCAATTTTCTCTAAACCTAACATCACCCTTTCTAATGACTATAGCCTTTAACACAGTTCAAACCACAGAGCCTAGCATGAGACGTAAAAGCCTACAGAAGGAAAATAAATGCCATAGAGGAAAGCTAAGCTTCACACAGCTGTTTTGGCAAGAGCCTAGGACATATCATAAGTACTCTAGAGCAAGTTGAAAAAAAATATCCAGCTCAATTGCTTACTTTCCTTCCACAAATATTCCTGTTCAGGATTTAGGATTTAATGAGTTGGTTTGAACACTTGGTAGAGGAATAATTACTATGTTCACAAGTTAAAGCCTAAATTCAATATGATCTTTGTTAATGAGGTAATTTTTTGAATATTCCTGGAACACCGTAGAAGAGTCCTAATCTTTGCAAATGGGCTCAATCTCTCTCTCATCACTGTCCTGCCGCCCTCAAACTATGGATGTACTACTTACAGAATTCAGGAAACTTCTAGGAGTTATTACAGCACCCTGTTTGGAGTAGCAAAAGAAGCTGTTCTCGCCTCAGGGGACACAAGGGATAGGTTTACAAGAAGCAATTAAATAATGAAAAAACACAACCACTCGAGACTTTATTTAATAGAAATTGATGTAAAGCAAGCTAGACAAGCTAATAATAAGGGGTCTGGAAATGAATTATTTGATGGCAGAAATTGCAACTGCATTACCATGCGCCACGGCCCCACATTCTTGCTCTCTCAGCCTGTGGTTTCTCTTTCCTTTCAAACCTCCTCCCAAGCCTGACTTACAAGGCACTTGGTTTATGGACTTTTTTGTTTTATCTTCCATTGTGATTTGTATTTCATTTTTTAAAATTTTATCTAAAATCAAATCCAAAGTGAGAATAACCATAGTTGCTACCACATAAAGTGCTTTTAAGGATTGGATTAAAAGACATAATACCTGCAAAGCACTTAGAATTGTTCACTCAGTAAATCTTAATACTTATTAACACTAATAGGATTATGTCTGTTTCAAAAACTGCAGTATCAGCTGGATCAGTCCTCCGGGGTTCACCTAAATATATCATTTAACTTTTATCTCTGCATTTACATTTATGTTGCACTCCATGGGTCTTAAAAAATGATTCTCAACTGCTATAATTTCATATTTAGCTTTCTAGATATAAATAAATTGATTTTAATTCAACTAATTAGCATTTATTTTTATATTACTCATTTGGCATTTTAATTATATTTTTTATTGCTAAAGTGATTTGTGTATTTATGGCTCACTGTTACAGAAAGCCACAGTTGAACAGTAAAAAGTGGATTTTATTAAAGAACTATCACAATAGGGGGAAAGAGACCTCAGTATAGAGCTGGGCTCATTTCAAATACAGCATGGACTAGTGAGTATTGGTAGGCAAGAATCAGTAAAGTAGATTACAGCATAGGCTACGTCTAAGAAGAAATATCAGGGATGGGGACAGCCTGGTTTTACAGACCTAACTCAGTTCTACCTGATGGCAGATCAGGTGGTCAGATATAACACTTGGGACAGGTAAGAGGTGAGGAATTTGGTCAAATAGAGGAGATGATCATATGTTAGGGGTGGTGGATTTTGGAGCTGGTGTTGGCTCAGTGATTCGAGTGCTGACCCCTCTGCTTCCAGTCCAGCTTCCTGTTAATGTGTATACTCTGAGAGGCAGTGGATGATACTCCAAGTACTTAGATGCCTCCTGCCCACATGGGAGATCCAGATTGACTTCCTAGCTCCTGGCATCATCTCGCCCAGCCCTGGCCATGGGCATTTAGGGAATAGGCTAATGGATGGAAAATCTCACCCTCTCACTGTCTCTGCCTTTCAAATAAAGTGAAAATATTTATTTTTAATAAAGGATGGCAGACTCTCACTAAGTCAACAAAGCAAAATTATGGCTAGAAATGGGAAATGGAGTTATGACAAGGATGGATATCAAGATGGAGGCCAAGAGCACTCCTTAGGTCAAGAGGTCACATGTGATATCTGCAGCAGAAAATCCTCTTTGAAAAATATTCTACTCTCAGTATATGTATTTATACCCAATAGTTGTGCATAAATAATTCTACCATACTTAAGTAAATATCATTTGCTCAATAAAAGATCTGTCAAAATCCCTCAAGATTGACCACGCCCTCATCAGTGTCTGATGCCATCACAGACACCAACCTATCATAGCCAAGTAAGAAAAGGAACACACAGGGGAGCGAAAAATACAGTGACTGAAATGACATGGAGTATTTATGAAAAACAATTATCAAAATAAGGAATTATCAAACTTGAAAACTAAGAAATAAATGAGAAGGCTTACAGTCAGATGCCAACACTCATTACATAGCTACAGTAACTTACTTACCACAATGCTTACAAAATTATAGACGAACAGTCCAAAGAAAGAGAAAAACAAAACCCCAAAACAGACACCACACTAACAGACCTATTCATATCTGATCAACAGACTAATGATGACACTATCCCTGCATTGCAGTGAGTGTGGGAGAAGAGTGTGGGATGAATGCTGTGGCGTGAATGCTGGACTGATTCCACACCACCCATCGAGTCTCTTTCCCCACACTCACTGTAATGCAGGGTAGTCTCATCAAATACAGATATCCAGAAAATAACCTTGCTCAACTCCGTATGAATTACAGATGGAAACTCAAAACATGAAGCAATAATATTCTGGCAAAATATGATGCACATAGAGTGAATAAATATTTTGAAATATAATGTTGACAACGTTCTGTATTTTAATCTTATTTATGGCTGCATAAGTATATTGAAGTCATTCATAAGTATATACTTGTTATTTTTATAACATGCTGTGAATATTTTATACTTTAAAATATGTTTACAAAAAATTAACAACAGTGGAAGTAGGCAGTGAAGGACTTACATGTTATAATCTCATTTAACTTATTGTTTGACATTAGAACCCTGGGGTTACACTTAATTTCCTAATAATTAATATTCTCAAAAACATCATACTTAAGAGGTAATTGTTTTGATTTTCAACTTACTGTTACAGTAGCCAAATTCTTGTAACTTAAAATAAATTTGCTTTTATCTTATGCCTATTTTTTCTGCAAAGCCTGTCTCCTGTGCCTGTTTGCAAGCTTCCTCTGATATTTCTGAGAGTGGTAGTAGACTATTTTTCAGTGCAAGTAGATCCTGTAAGAACATATACAAAATAAAAATATACAAATTAAAAATATAATAATTAGTTCTCCCTGTGGAAAGAAAGAGAAAACAGAATATGTGTTTGGTATAGCATTGAAGACAAATCTTGAGATGCCTGCATTCCTCATCACGGTGCTTTGATTTGAGTACACGCTCTGCTCCCAACTCTAGCTTCCCTGTAACGTTCACTCTGGGATGTGGCAGGTGATTTCTGAAATACTTGCGTCCCTGACACACATAAGAGAGCCCTGGATTAAATTCTGGGATTCTGGCTTCAGTGTGGTCCAGCCCTGGCCATGGGCATTTGGGGATTAAAATAGCAGAGGAAAGTGCTTACTCTGTCCCTCTCTTTCAAATAAATGTTGAAAAGCAAATAAGTTTTTTAAAAAGAAAATAAGATGAAAAACACTTCTATTCCTTCATTTTTCTTAGAGCATTGCTTTAGAAAACTTGTTAGCTCTTTATCCATTTCATTGAAATGGATGTGATTGTTTTAAAAGCCATATAAGTTGGGGGCTGGCGCTGTGGCATAGAGTGTGCTGGCATCCCATATGGGTACCAGTTCAAGTCCCAGCTGCTCCACTATCGATTCAGCTAGCTGACAATGTGCCTGAGAAAGGAGTTGAAGATGACCCAAGTACTTGGACCCCTACACCCATGTAGGAGACATGGATGAAGCTCCTGGCTCCTGGCTTTGGCCTGGTCTAACCCTGGCCATTGCTTACATTGGCGGAGTGAGCCATTGGATGGGAGATCTCTCTCTCTCTCTCTCTCTCTCTCTCTGTGAGTTTGACTTTCAGAAAAAAAAAAAAACTTTAAAAAAGCTATATCTGTCATTTATAAATTTCATTTCCCAGTAATATCTTTGTCAAAGACCTAGGAGCCATCTTTGAAATATAGCATCCCTATTTCCTGATTTCTGTAGGAGGACAGGAGCCCAACTTACATGAACACCCCAATCCAAAGCTATTTCTTTTTGAAAAGATAAAATATGGTTATTTTCCTCTGAATAGAGCCAATTATTGACCTAAGTTGTCATTCAGTTACTATGTGATTTTACGACTTTGTGTTAAGTCCTCTTACTTCGATACCAGCTATACATCTGGTCTACTGCTTATTCGCCAGTAGAATTGTTTCTTTCTACTCTACCTCTATAGATGTGATCAGGATTGGAATGAGATTTTATTTTAATTATACTTCCCCAACAACATTTCTTTGATAACTACTTGTCTTTCCTTTTAAGCCAATAACCAATTAGAAAACATTTTTGAGATTTGGAGTGAACAGGACAATTATCAATTTAACATACATCAGGATCACATTGGTTTTTCAAGTATCTCATTTTGAAGTATATATACAAGATTGTATTTAAATTTGTTTTCATTATGTTCTAAAAGACTTCAAATCGTGTTAAATGTACAAGCTTATAATACTCCAAAGTATTATTATCAGAAACATCACAATATAATATTTGTGTAAAATCAGAAAAGCAAGCCTTTAATGAGAAATAATTGTGAAATTTGAACAATAATGTTGCTTACCACATTGTTTTAGGATTATTTTAAAAAATAGTTTTTTAAATAGATTGAAATACAGAAAAATTTGAAGATGATAGGGCTCCTATTAGCTATACCATCACTTACCTCTATTCTTGTTTTATGATATATTTTCTACAACTAATGACCCAATACTGATACATTACCTTAAGCAACTTAAGCAAATATCCTTTTTCTGTTCCAGGAATACATCCGGGATATCACATTAACTTTAAATGTCATGTGTCTTTAGATAATTCTTAACTATGACAAAGAATGATTTTCAGTTCCATGGAAAACACATGGAATACAATTACATAGTCCATTTCATTTGTTCCTAGAAGGGAATGTCAAATTGCTCATCACTACATAATACACCATGAATGTTCTCATAACTTGTCTTTAATTTATTCAATAGTGTTCTTTTTTTTTTTTTTGAGAGAGAGAGAGACAGAGAAACAGACCCAGAGACAGACAGACAGATAGCTTCTATCCATTGATTCATTTTGCAAATACTTTCATTGTCCAGGAATGCGCAGATATCACTTGTCATGAGGCCTGGGTTAGAGCCCAGGCTTTGCTCATATTTTTTGGCCACTGTGAAAAACAGCAAGTGATGGCTGTACCTGGGTCCCTGCCATCCATGTGGATGTTGCAAGCATTTGGGGAGAAAAAACAGTGAATGGGAGATCTTTCTGTCTTCATTTCTTTCTTTCTGCATTTCAGATAAATAAATGCGATTAATTAATTTTAAAATGCCTGCACATTTTGGCCATAGAGTGCATACTAAAGAGACCTAAGACCTGAAATTCAAACACATGGTGTTATCAGTATAAATGTATTTTAGAAGGAGTACCAATTTAGTACTCTTTCATGTAGTAATGATTCCATTTATGGAATTATTTTTCAAATGTCCGGATTCATAGTCAAGTTGACTTTATACTGACTGCTGTGTAATTATGAATACTGTTTCACTTTAACCTTCCAATTACTTTTAACTGCAAATGTAGTTACTGAAGAGTATTTCATTTCATTCACTACTCAGGTTTTGTACATTATTATTCCTGAAAATTGAAGTGCTTATTGAGCTAAAGATATTTTTTCCTAGAAAAGCATTGGAGTTTACCTGAAATCCTTTTCTTTTTCTAATAAATGATTCGAGGACAGTTCTGTGCCATAGAGGATGAAGCCACCACCTGCACTGCTGGCATTCCATGTGGGAACCAGCTGGAGTCCCAGCTGCTCCACTTCCATCCCACTCTCTGCTATGGCCTAGGAAAGCAGTAGAAGATGGTCCAAGTCCTTCAGCCCTTGCATCCATGTGGGAGACACAGAGGAGGCTCCCAGCTCTTGGTTTCAGATCAACACAGCTCCAGCTGTTGCAGCCATCTGAGTAGTGAATCAGCAGATGGAAGACCTCTCTCTCTCTCTCTCTCTGTCTCTGTCTCTCTCTCTCTCCCTCTCTGTAATTCTGCCTTTCAAATAAATAAATGAATCTTAAAAAAGGAGATAATCACCTTTCAAAAAATAAATGATTCAAAAATTCTTTATAAATTACATTTGAAGCCTTTATGCTTAGTGAAACATGAGTAGGGTCAATGTGTGTTTTAATATATCTCCACTGAGAATACAAGTAGACAGGTCGAGCTCATCATATTCACTGTGCTCCTTTCTCTTTCATCTGCAGGAAGGTAGTAACCATATCAGCAATTTAGCCAAGAGACTGTGAGTGGAAGGGATGGAAAAATGTATGCGTTTTCATGGCTCTATTAGACAGATATTATAGATTTAGAAAATAGTTGTGTATTTTCCAAATATATATGCTGTGTTGCTAAAATGAACTGGATTATGGAAGGATAGCATACCATTGGGTATGCTAAACTATTTTGTATTTTTGTGATAAATTATCTAGAATCACAGACACATAAAATATTTAGCTCTTGCTAGTATAAAGTTGGATGTGGTTCCCGGCGCTGCGGCTCACTAGGCTAATCCTCCGCCTGTGGCGCTGGTACCCAGGGTTCTAGTTCTGGTTGGGGCGCCAGATTCTGTCCCAGCTGCTCCTCTTCCTGTCCAGCTCTCTGCTGTGGCCTGGGAAGGCAGTGGAGGATGGCCCAAGTGCTTGGGCCCTGCACCCATGTGGGAGACCAGGATGAGCACCTGGCTCCTGATTTTTGATCGGCACGGTGCGCCAGCAGTAGCAGCCATATGGGGGGTGAACCAACGGAAGGAAGATCTTTCTCTCTCTCTCTCTCTCTCTCTCTCTCACTGTCTACCTCTGCCTGTCAAAAAAAAAAGTTGGATGTGGTTTTTTAGCTTTCCTCCTTATGGAAGTTATTCCACCTGGAACATGGCCTTGGCGGCCACGCATAGAAACATAAAAAAGAAATGAAGGAGGGATCACTTGGAAGCTACTTCAATGTGGAAGTGAGATGTGTTACTCCACTTAGAAACCAGTTTGAAAAATAAGGTTATTTCATTAGGATTAATGAATACCAATCATGAAAGCATTTTTAATGAGAAATCTTGATAAAATTTATTAACACTGAATTGGTCCTTCTAGACTATTAGCTTAATAACCAGATGGAGTGAGTTAAAATACCATCAACTCTGCCTGGTTACTGACAGTCTCTTGATCAATACTTTACCTCTCTATCTTCTTTTGGGCTGCTATAACAAAAACCCCATTAGCCGGATGTCTTGTAAGCAACAAAAACTTATTTCTCTTGGTTCTGAAGACTGGGCAAATCCAAGTTTCGGACACTGGCAGGTTGGGTGTTTGGTGACTTCTTTAAAGGTAGAAGCCTTTCAGTCTAAACTCACAGGCTGGAAGAGTTGAGTAGCACTCTAGCTCTCTTCTATAAGCGTACTAATTCCAGTCATGAGAAATTTACCTTCATCATCTAATTACCTCAAATACCTCACTCCCCCAGCTCCCCTCAGAAGTTAAGAACTCAACCATGAATTTTAGGACGGCACAGTAAGATGTTAGTACTCTCCAAATCTGAGTTTCCTCACTACAATGATATATTTTTCTAAGAAGCAATTGATATTAACTATAACAGTATGTATAGAAATATCAAACTGGGGCTCGCCTGTGACACAGTGAGGTAAGCCACTGCTGGCACTGCCAGTGTCCCTTACCACAGGGCCAGGTGAAGTCCTGGTGGCTATATTTCCGTTCCAACTCCCTGTTTTTTTCCATTAATAACTTTTATATTTATTATATGTTGAAATGATAATTGCTTGAATACATTGAGTTAATTGAAATGAATTTTACATGTTTCTGTTTGCTTTTTAAAATATGGCTGCTAAAACATTGAAAATACCACGTCATTGACTTTGTTTATTTTTAAATTTTATTTAAGGTATAAAAATTTCATATGTTTCCTATATACAGAATTAGGAACATGATACTCCCAATCCTACCTTCACTCCTGCCCACATCCCCACCCTTTCTTTTCCTCCCTATCCCATTCCCATTCTTAATTTTTTTTACAAAGATCTCTTTTTACAAAGATCTATTTTCAGTTTATGTTAGATGAATAAAATTAACAGTATACTAAGTAAAGATTAAAAAAAAAAAAGAAAAAAATACAGCTCCCTATTTATGCACCTAGGAAAGCAGCAGAGGGTGTTCCAAGTGCTTGGGGCCCTGCCATCCACATGAGATACCAAATGGAGTTTTGGACTTACTTGGCCCTGCCAAATCCTGGTTGTTGTGACCATTTGAGGAATGAACCAAAAGATGGACCACCTTCATCTCTCCATCTCTCCACACTGTGTTGTCTCTGTCTCTCTGCCTTCCAAGTGAAGCTGAAAAGAAACAAGTTAGGAGATATAGATATAGATGATATAGAAATAGATTATATAGATAGATAACAGAAAATTCCTGATTGAAACTTTCAGGACAAGGATTCTCCATCACTTTTTATGTTTCCATCAGGATAACGAGGTGCTTTATATATAAATGTCCATCAAAATTTGGCTAGCATTAGAAGGAAGGCATTGAAATTTACAGTATCATAAAAAGTAAGCATTTGAATGCTATTAGCACTAAGCGAAGTACAAGAAAAGAGCCAGAAGAATGAAAATTATTTACACATAACAATGACATTTATAATTAATTAGTCTTACAGTTGCAGTATTTGAAGATACCTTGTTTCCTGTTGAAACATAAAAATTTTTTGATCAGGTCAATTTTAAGCACTCTTATTAGCCAACTGGATGATAAAGCTAACGGACGTATGGGAAAATTGTTTTGTATGCATAATGTATTAAATCTTCTGAAAACTCTTAAAATTTTTTCACAGAGCCTGTGCATAAAATCGATTAATTCAAATAATTTTTTTCATATATTGTACAACAAATGAATATGAGATTCCCTTTATACTCAAGTCTATTATTCAGTAGAGCATATTGTTTTGATGTATAGTACAAATTATACATTATACTTGATGCTAAAGCCCTAATAGATGAAAAATAAAAAACTAAAGCTTAATAGTTATGTTCTTTTAAACAAAGAGGTGAACAGAATGGAGAGAAAAGGTAGGTGTGTTTTCCACAAAGTTTAGGAGAACACCTGTGATGTTAAAGAGTTAGGGGGATGATGAAAGGAGAGGCCTGGAGCTTCCTTTCAGGAAATTTTTGTTTTGTTTTGTGTTTTATTATTTATTTCTCACTAAAAGCAATCTGAGATATTAGTTGTTCTCCATATATAGTAATGAGGAGTATTGATGGTTTCACTTATTAATCCTTATAGTTTGATAATGGTTTAAAGATAGTTTGCAATTTAAAACTCCTAGACTGGACTTGAGTCTGCCTTGCCTCACAGACGCTGAAATGATCCAGTGACGCAATGGCTAGAGTGTGGTCCTCCTCCGCCTAACATACACACACTCGGTTACTATCACATAAACTGTGAAAGCCAAAGGTGACATTAACCCTCGGAATCCTATATTGCAGCCCCTATTGCTTCTCTGAGCAGAGCACCTGCGTCTGGACGGATGTCTCACTCCACTCTTCCTAACAGAGAGACACACAACTGCTTCACAGTCTTTGCTCTTAGAGTCCGACAGTCCGGCCAGTTTTCCCTGCAGAATGTGCTTCACAGACAACTTCCTTCAAATCTTTAAACAAACGCTATCTCAAAGGAAACATTTTGTTAGCTGTTTTATTTTACTACTTAAATTACTGCCCATCTCTCGCACCCTGACCTTCTCTGTTTTCTGTTACTTTCCTATCTATTCGTATCACCTGCAGATTTTAAATTGTATTAATTTGTCTATGAGAGTCTGCACGTGATCGTGTGCATGTGCATGTTTGTGTCTAGATATGCTCCAAGTAGATTTTAGGATTCCTTAAGTGAAATCTTTGGTTCCTTCTCTGAAAATTGTAACACCTATAATAGTATATGGCATATTTTAAGTCCTCTAAATAAATATGATGAATGAATATTTCATGAATAAATAAGTGACTGATGGTAGAAACAAACCTATTTAGCCATGATGATAAAGTTGGTTTTGAATTAATTCTACTCTTATAATCTCCTTAATTCATGTTTTTAGAGTTATATCAAAACATACTATGCACTTTCTATAAGTTCTACCCCCTTATTTCTTCTTGTATTATAATACAAGGTCCATGATATTCATATATCTAGAAAGAAATAATAATGAAATGACTTCATAGATTCATAATAACCATGTTTTTCTTTCAGTTTCTACAAAATATGTCCATGTAAAAAAAAAAGCAAGAACAAAAGAAAGTTTTGTTTTTCCTTTTTTTTTGATATAGAGTATGATTTCTATTTCTGGAAATTTTATTATATTGGTAAGGCTGGGAAAGCATATGGAAAGTGACATAAGAGAGAATAGTACTAAATAGATTCAGTGTGACTGAGTAGCAGAAATCTTATTTTTAGAGTGGTGTTAAGGGGGCAGATAATAACTGATCACAAAAACTGAGTTCCTTCCACAATAGGGAAACTATTTGGATTCTCTATTGTATTGCCTAAAATCATTTTAAATTATTTCCCACAACTTCAACCAAACCTGTAATTGACTAGAGATTTGAAAAAATTAAACAAAATCATTTTACTTCATTTTTTAAAGATTTATTTATTTATTTGAAAGTCAGAGTTACACAGAGAGAGGAGAGGCAGAGAGAGAGAGAGAGAGAGAGAGAGAGAGAGAGAGTGAGAGAGAGGTCTTCCATCCAACGGTTCACTCTCCAATTGGCCGTGATAGCCAGAGCTGCGCCAATCTGAAGCCAGGAGCCAGCAGCCTCCTCCAGGTCTCCCACGTGGGTGCAGGGGCCCAAGGACTTGGGCTATCTTCTACTGCTTTCCCAGACCATAGCAGAGAGCTGGATTGGAAGAGGAGCTGCCGGGACTAGAACCAGCACCCATATGGGATGCTGGTGCTTCAGGCCAGGGCGTTAACCCATCAGGCCACAGGACCAGCCCCTACTTCATTTTTATTTATTCATTTAATACATATAAATTTGAGTGTTTAGTTCATTACCCACTTATGCTTGGGGTAC
Source organism: Sylvilagus floridanus (assembly GCA_949820135.1). Lineage (NCBI taxonomy): Eukaryota > Metazoa > Chordata > Mammalia > Lagomorpha > Leporidae > Sylvilagus > Sylvilagus floridanus. Next base: position 96,593,236 of record OX463225.1, read on the forward strand.
TTAAGGTGAGAATGGCATTTGAACCTTGGTGTCAGAATTGTAAATAAAACAGTCTCAGCTCAGTAGCTTACCTTTTAGATGAACAGAGAGGAAGACTATGAAGAGGTTATGATAAACAGCTCTAGAAGGAAATAAAGTGGATAAAAGGATCAGATTTCGACAGCAGAGCCCTTTTTGAAAATATGATGATGGAAATTGTCTCTGAGGAGAAGATAATTTAAAAGAGAGGAGATGAGCATTTCAAATATTTGAAGGAGAGTATTTTCAGAAACGAAACAAGCAAGCGCAAATGCAAAAGGCAACACACAGGTGTCTGAAATTTGGGTCTGGAGCCAGCTTTTCTGTCAGCAAATCGCCAACCCTTCCCATTCTTCCACTCCGTTGGTCTTGGAAGGTGGAGTCACAAAATGTAGATCAGCAGAGGAAGTGAGCATTTACCGTTTTATAACACAGACTCACTATGTATAAGCACTAGTGAGGAGGGTAGCAATATTCTACAGAACAGCGAATGAGAGATTTGCATATCACAAAATCCACACATTCACCTTCCTTTTTCTTTTAAATAGTTGTTACATAAAATAATGCTACAGAGGCCGGCGCCGTGGCTCAACAGGCTAATCCTCCGCCTTGCGGCGCCGGCACACCGGGTTCTAGTCCCGGTCGGGGCGCCGGATTCTGTCCCAGTTGCCCCTCTTCCAGGCCAGCCCTCTGCTGTGGCCCAGGAGTGCAGTGGAGGATGGCCCAGGTGCTTGGGCCCTGCACCCCATGGGAGACCAGGAAAAACACCTAGCACCTGGCTCCTGCCATCTGATGAGCGCGGTGCGCCGGCCGCAGCGCGCCGACCGCGACAGCCATTGGAGGGTGAACCAATGGCAAAGGAAGACCTTTCTCTCTGTCTCTCTCTCTCACTGTCCACTCTGCCTGTCAAAAAAAGAAAAAAAAAAATAATGCTACAGAAACAAAGTGAAATGTTTAACTTTTAACGGACACAAATCTCTATTCCAACCTTTAGATTTAGAAAATCTAAACCCTAAACCCTAAATCTGAAATCTACCTGGCTTCCGGTAGAGCTGGGGTACTGTAGAACATCATGGTGCTTCAGTTGTCTAGGTCCTGATACTGTTTTCCTCTGTTCTCTATTCTCAAGCTGGTTCTTTCTTTACAGTCAACAGTGAAATCCAATCACTTCAGCCTGCATCCCATCCTTTAGCACCAGCATTTACAAAAGGGACATAATATTTTCCAAGGATCACCATGCCTTTCCAGAAATATTTTCCATAGTTCTCACTCTGAATAGTCTTACTAAAACCAATTGCCCATGTATGAATTATAGATTCTGACATAAGAGGTCCAGATGGATCAGTTTTCAGTCATTTGTTTTCCTGCTTAAAACTACAGGTGCAGTGAACTGTTCCCCTCCTCATGAAAAAAACATGGATTGAAGTTGCAGAACAAGACATTTTAAGTAAAACTTGCTGTTTTCAGAGTAAGGATGAACCTATGCTGAGCAAAGAAAAGGTATATTTTTCTATTAGATGTATATAAAGGCTCATTTAGTTTACGGCAGATAATAGAATCTCAAATTGTAGTAGTCAGAATTATACTCTAGATGATGGGAAACCATTAATCATGGACTGTAAAGATCTATTCACAAAGGATTACACTGGATCCCGGAAGAAAGGCAGGGAGTGTACATACTTTATTATTACCGTGTCTCCAACATTTAGCTGAGTATCTGACATGAAATAGGAACATAGTATACTTGCTATTTTGGAGCTATTTAGCTTACTTGAACAATACATAGGATAATCCACTCTTTTCATTTATATATTTTATTTATGTTATACAAGTCCCATGTATTTCCTTTATTCCATTTTAGGAACTTAGTGGCACTTCCCCCCAACCCTCCCTACCATCCGTGCTCTAACCCTTCATTCCCCTCCCTCTTGGGTTCCCACTCTTAATTTTTACAATGATCTTTTTTCAGTACAATTAATGATTGTATAGTCAACCCTAGCCTAAGTAAAAGAGTTCAACAAATAGTATAAAGAGAAAGCAAAACAAAACACTATTCCACAACGAAAGAAACAAGAGACAAGAGACAGACAATCATTGCTTTTCAATATGTCTATTTCACTCCAATACACTATATTTTTGGTACTCTATTAGTTATCTCAGATCAGGGAGAACACATGATATCTGTCTTTTTGGGAATGGCTTGAATCTCCTGTTTTAGTTGCTTCTCTGAAGTTCATAACCATATATAGAAATTTCTTCTAGATCAGATATCGTGCAGGAACTTTAAGCTAATTAAAGAGAATACATTGTCAGTTCTGCAAGGAATATTTCCTTAAATATTCATTTAATAAATTGCACTACCTTATGTATCTAGACTTAGTTAAAAAAGTTTAAAACTTAAAACCACTGTATCTTCCTCCTTCCTATCTTTCTACATTTAAATAATGGAACTGTGAATAAGTTTTCTCAATTCTATTATCTCATTGTATCTCACATTCATGATGTTCCATCCTTATTAACTGTAGTTACTTAATTGTTTGATGCCGATTTAATGCTTGTTGACTAGATTATCAAAATAGTTTTAATATTTTCAACTGGATTTAACATTCTGAAACTTTATTTTATTTTTTTTTTATTGATTTGAAAGTGTGTGTGTTGAGAAAGAGGAGAGAGAGAGAGGAGAGAGAGAGAGAGAGAGAGACTCAGAAAAAGAGAGAGCTTCCATTCACTCATTCACTTCCCCCAGGACCTCAACACTTGAAACTGAAGCCAGGAGCCAGGATCTCAATCTGTCTCTCACACATGGTGGCAGGGTCCCAGATATTGAGCCATCATCTGCTGCTTCTCAACGTGTACAATGGACAGAAACTGGATTAGAAGCAGAGGAGTCCTGACTCAAATCAGGAACCACTATGCTGTACTGGCAATCCAGACAGCATCTTTATCACTGCATCAACTGCCTGTCCTGCACATTCTCGTTTCTTAACCAACTTGCAGTGTTGATTCAGTGGTTGCCCATTGCAATGATGCGTTAACTCAGATTTTGAATCCCTTAACCTGTTTTCTAATTATGAGTGCAGAATAGTTTATTCTACTTGTTTTTCTTTCCCTGAAAGAATTAATGTTGCTTGACAGAGTAGACAGCTTATTGTCATTGTTCTTTATGGAATCATTTATATTTAGCCAAGAAGAGGACGTGAAGAAGAGAGTATAGGGAAAATCATATGACAATATTAGAATATTTGGCCCAAATGTTTGGCTTCATGTCCTATGACTGTGATAAAATCCAATATTTGCAGAGAGGAAAAACGTGAAGGGAAATATATTTCAGAGAAGAAACTGGAGTTGAATTTAATTACCATGTAGAAATTATACTTTAGAAAATAAACAAATCTGGATTTAAAGTAAAAGTCTTTGAAAGGATTATTGGAATACAGTGGAAGAGTATATTGAAATAAGGGAAAGAGTAGGTTGCATTGGGGAGAACACTGTTAATATAAGCCTTGTAAATGTCTCAACAGTTAGGCAAAATTAGATTTTCTTATCTCTTTACTGTTTTATAGCAAGGGAGGACTTGAGTAAGGTTAAGACAATCACTGGTAAAACAATTTAATGGACAGGACAAACTGTACAAGTTAGAACAGAAAATCTGGGTTCTGGGTTGAAATATTAATAAGAAATTGTCTCAATGAATGTGTGCTATAGATGATTGGTTAAAATGAAACTCAGGTGAAAGAGAAGGCTATATATAGCTACAGCCATTATGAAAAGCCTGAAATGCTGAAAAAATTTTTGGATGAGCAAGTGAATGATTAAAAATGGGTGATGTAGTCAAGGTGTTAGAATCATCTTATTAATTCTAGCCTAAAGAGAAAATAAGGTGGCTTTTGTTTTTGGCCGCCTACCTGACGTTTTCATTTAAATGCCAAATATTTGTCTCACAAGGAATCCTTACTTCTATTCATTCTCTACACCCCTTTCTTCCAATAAAGAAAAATTAAATCTGAGTATCCCCTTTATTTTCAGACAATAAAAGGAAACAATATTCATTCATTTCTCATGCCACAAACCAAACATTATCCTTGCTTCCTGTCTTTGCAACCCTATAGTTTATCAATCAACAGGCATTTTGAAACTATTTTCAAAATATATCTTGAAACTGATTTCTTCTGTTTACTTTTTCTCTTACCACCTAGTTCACAGTGTTATCTATTGCCAGTACTGCCAGGCTTTTTGGCATCCACTTTGGTATCCTTAGACTTTATTTTCTATACACCAGTCAAAATGTTAAGCTTAATCATACAATCCCCTGTTTTAACCTCACCCATGCCTACTCATACCGCTGAGTACAAAGTGAATTAAATTCTTTTACTCTAGTCTAATAAGTATTATATCATTATTGTGTCCCTGAAGAAGCTATTCTCCGATTCTTACTGGACTTTAGCCAGAGTGGCTTCTTCAATAATTTTTCATAATACTAGATTCATTAAAGGTGTAAAGGCTTTTAAAATAGTATTTAAAATTTTAAAATAGTATGTTTTTATTTATTTATTTGAAAGGCAGAGTGCAGAGAAAGGGAGCAAGATAGAGAGAAACAATGAGCTCTTCCATCAACTGACTCACTCCCCAAATAGCAATGATAGCCAAGTCTATACCAGGCCAAAGTGAGGAATAAAAATTCCATCTGGGTCTTCCATGTGGGTCATGGGTCACAGGGATCCAACTATTGAGTTATTACCTGTTACCTCCCAGGGTACACATTAGAAGGAAACTGGACGAGAAATGGGGCAGGGATTCAATGATAATCACTCCCATGTGGAAAGTGGCCATTGCAAGAAGGGGCATATACTGCTGTGGCCATGCCTGCTACAGCTGCTAAGGCTTTAGTCTTATTATTCTATCTAATAAGCCTTTCTCCAGGTCTTTTATTCTTTTTTGCCACTATTTTGTCTTTCAAATAAGTATGCATCATTTTTTTTTCCAGCACTCACTAAAATTTTTCTTACTGTTATTGATTTAATTGGTGATAATTTTTTCTTGCACAGATACCCACAATAAAATGGCAATTAAATGTAATGCTGATGAAAATTGTTCAGTATTCTTCTCAGCACATCAAAGTGGTCATCATAAACTTCATATCTTTCAAAGTATCTTGTTTATATGTATTCTTGCATATTGTCTTTGTCCAACAATTGAATGAACTGCCATGAATGCGAAGACTTTATCTTGCTTATCCAATATCATCTGAGCAAAGGATGATACCAAGAATGTATTGAGTGGTCAATCCATATTCACAGAAAGAATAACTTGTGTAAAATACATAGACATAAAGCATATCTCATTTCTATGTTGGTGTTTTAGTTTTCTGGAAGCACAGGTATTCTCTCAACAGAGTTTATCTTAAGAGGACATAGATGCCAGGGAATGAGAAAATCAACACTGTATCAAAATGGCAAGATATCAAAGCACACTGGAAAATCATTTATCAACAATCAAGACTTAAAAGTAGCTCCAGTGACCCTAAGCAACTCTAATGCCCCAGAAAGTAGATACGGTAAGCTGGTAATTGCATTGTTGCCTCTGAATCCGACATCTATTGCTTTTTGATCTAGTAAACTGCCACACTCATAACTCTTACCTTATCTGCTATTATTTCTACTTTTTACAGTGCTTAATGATTCCTTACACTATGTTATCTATTTTCCTTACATTTAAACTCTACACAAAATATGAGCTGATTTGATTGCATGGTCACCCATGGCAACTGACAGAATCTCCAGTGTGTAACATGATGGCTACCATCCACACTTCTTGCTAACAAAAATTTATTTTGTTTAGGAAATAATGGTAAGTTCCAAAGATTACTAACTTTGATTTAGATCAATCAATCATGCATAATTGCTTTTGAAGTTGATAATTAATAATTGATAATCAATTATTAGGGATTTCATCTTTGAGAGATTTTGGGAAAGATTTTGTTTTCTAATAAAAGTGTGAGTGTCATAAGAAAATATTTCTGTTCCTATTACCTTTCATTTTGCACAAAGTTTCATGGCTGAAACTATGCTTCATCTTGGAATTGAATTTCAAGTCTGCTATTTAAAGCCAATACTCTGAGGAAAAAGATATTGAATTATACATATTGAGGAGCCTTCAGTAAAGCTCTTTAGTAGCTGAACTAGTCCTAAAATGACCCACCCAGACATCTGATTAAATAAACAGTATATTTTATTTGTAGTTATGCTTTTTTTCGGTTACTTTAAAGGAAAAAATTCTGACATATCACCCAACATACAATAACCTTAAGTTACAAGCTTATTTATCTATACAGAACAACAAAGACATCATGAGATGCCTTATTTTGTGGGAGAAATATTTGAGCTAGCATGTTGTGACCATGGCAACAGTGTCACATGATTAAATATGACTCATGAAGTATAAAGGGCTGCCTATATCCTTTATTTAGAAAGCAGCTCTGGGAACAACAGGTGCTTAGAGATATTGCAGCTGAATTTTTAAATTAATTAATTTATTTGAGAGGAAAAGATACAGAGAGAGGTAGAGACAGAGAGGAAGGTCTTCCACCTGCTGGTTCACTCCCCAAAAAGCTGCAATTGACAGAGCTGAGCTGATGAGAAGCTAGGGACCAGGAGCTTCTCCCACGCAGGTGCAGGGGTCCAAACACTTGGGCCGACTTCTACTGCTTTCCCAGGCCATAACAGAGAGCTGGACAGGAAGAGGAGCAGTCGGGTGAACTGGTACCTATATGAAATGCTGATGCCACAGGTTGTAGCTTTACCTGCTATGCCACGGTGCCAGTCCCGTGACTGTTTTTCAAAGCAATTTGACATATCACATTTAAAAAATTGCAAAACCAAATTTTATACAAGACCCAGAACTGATCACAAAATAGGCACAAAGGTCTTACATACACGTAATTAAATCCATTACCTATGTTTCCTGATCAACTGCTCTTTTATTCAACTTTCATAGAAGTCTACAGTGTGAAACAGTGACTCAGAACTTTGATTTTATGAAACAGAAATAAAATGTTAAAATGGCAGGAATTAAGTAGAAAAGATTTTTTTGGGTGAAAAGTAAAGCTGTTTTCTTTCTAAAAGATTCTGTTTGGTCATTTATTTATCTGAAAAGAAGAGGCAGAGAGAGAGAACTCTTTCAAATGGCTGCAACAGCTGGGACTGAACCAGGTTGAAGAAAGGAGGCAGGAACTCATCTGAGTATCCTACATGGATGCCATGTACCCATGTATTGAAACCACAATCTGCTGCTTCCCAGGTGAATTACCAGGAAGCTGGATCAAAGGGCACTTGAACCAGCACTCCAACCTAAGATGTCCGTGTCCCAGACAGTGACATAACCCTCTGCAACACACTGATTCCCCCTAACCTGTACTTCTACCTCAATCATTGGAATGCAAATATTAGATCTATGACAGAGTGATTAATTAACAGTGAGTGTAAACAATTAATAAACACAGATTTTGTTTAAACCTAAATTAGAAACACGTAGCCAGTCATCTCTAATTATATAACTAGTTTGTTGATAAGTCGCAGAAGAAATAACATGTAAAAAGGATCAGTATCTGCCTATCTTCTTGGATTTTAAAGTTAATACTGTAACTTGATTTCTGATTTTAGCTGAAAAGAACATTCTGTGTTCTCCAATGTACTAAGTTAATAAAATATTTTACCTGTCTTCTTCACAAGTAATGTACAAAACAGCCATTTTAGCAAAGCTGAGTATCCTACCAGATGGCCCTTTCATAATGTGTTTTTATGTGTGTGTCTGAATCAAGTGTTTGTAGTACTTCTTGAAAAGAAAGAAACACTCTCATCTGAACTGAATTATTAGCATTTCCAACATTGTACTTTTAAGTGACATAAAAGTACTAGTCACAGTCAGTCATGAAGCCACATTATAAAGCAGCCCATCACATTTCCAACCTTTCGTTTTGTCATTCTTAGATGTTGTCTTCCTCCCTGGATATCAGATAGTGCTGACAGAATGAACCTGTCACCTTATTCCTCGAAGAGCTGCAAGCTCAGAAGGTTTGATGAAAGATCTATAGTGACAGTGAAAGATTTTATATACCCACGTTTTCCTATATATTTTAAAGGAATAACTCAGAAGTACAAAGTAGTAAATATTTGAAAGGAATTATCAAGTAGATATGTAATACAAATTATAATTTATCAGCATGCAACTGTAGAGATTTAGAAAAACAGCTATTTATGAGTCATTTCTGATTAATTTTCCAAACTAGGCAGGCAAAACAAATGCATCTTTTTTTTAAACAGCAATCTTTTTCTTTTGCCTCCATGTCATTGCACCTGTAACAGTTTAACAGACTATTATATCATTATAATTGATTCTATCTCCCATTGGATTTCAAACCTACTAATGGATTTACCCCAGCAGAATCAAAAACTGTTGATTGAATCAATCTTACCTATAAATATCAGTATTAGAAATAAATTTATTTAAAAATATATATGTGATGGGCAGAGTGATGAGAGAGGGAGAGAGAGAGAGGCCTCCATCTGCTGTTTTTTTTTTCTCCTCAAATGATCACAACAACCATGGCTGATACAGGCTGATACAGGCTGATCCATGGGCCAGAAACTCCAACAGGATCCCGATGTGGATAACAGGGTCCTAAATTCTTGACCTATTTCCTCTCTTTTCCCAAGCGTATCTTAGCAAGGAGCTGGATTGGAAAGAGCATCTGGGATTTGAACCAGTGCTCCAATATGGGATGCTGGCATTTTAGGCAGCAGCTTAATCTGCTGTGCTATGTGATGGTGCCAGAAATAAATTGAAAAAATATATCTTGATCACTGTATTGACTTGTATAATGTATAATTAAAAGTGGAATAGTGAAATATAAAACTTGGTGAATTCTCGCAAACTCAATGTTACTATAAAACACAAAAATTTAAATATATAACTCATTAATTTTACATATGTTTATACTCATGATACAGCCACTATGACTTAAAATCCCTGCTGTGGTGTCCCAATCAATATTCTCCCAGAGTTAAATATGATTCCATGTTCTATTTACATATGTTTAAATTTTTATTCTAATCTATTTTTCCATTCATGACTTTTTTTACAAGTTCACATGGAGTTGCCTTTATATTTACAAATTCTGTGTTCTGCTGAGTTTATGAGGAAGTACACAATTGTATTTTACAGTTCAAAAATATCCATTTGTTTTATTTCGTCAATTTCATTCCTCTCTTAAAATTGCTTATTTTCATTATTTTCTACATAATTTCCTCCATTTTATTGAACACATCAGTACAGGTACTTTAAAACTCCCTGTCTGCTAATTTCATTGCATAGATTCTTCATAATTTACTTTTGTTTTGTAACTTTTTTTTGGAAATCATACTTCCTGACTCTGCATATATAAGACAAGACAAAAACTGCAAAGGATATTCTCTGCCAGAGAAAGCAGACAGGGTACTTCCATCTCCTACTATGTGGATAGGCAAATGATCAGACTCTTCAGTTTCATCAGGGTAAGAATCAGCCCACCTTCCTTCTCAGACTGGTGCTCCCCAGTCTTCCAGAGATGATGAGACTGTCTTACCCTTCAAATCGGAGAGAGTGCTGGGAATTAGGTTCTGTCCTTGGTGATTTTATGCACAGACTGTCATCCTTCCACTCCCTACAGTTTCAAAAATCTGGCAAAATTATTAAGAAGAAACTTGTTTATGGAAAAACCTTTTCTTCTTTTTTACTTTATTTTTATTGTGGTAAAAACAGTCAATATGAGATTTACCTTCATAACAATATTTTAAGTGCATAAAAGAATATTATTAACCATAAGTTCTCTGGAATTTTCTCACTTTATATAATTGAAACAGTACTCTGAACAATCCCCATTTCTCTCTCTCACCAGCTGCTGGCAGCCAACAGTTTACTGTTTGCGTTTAGGACTCTGATTGTTCTAGATTCCACACATATATGCCATATTTGCTATGATGCTATGTCACTTAATATCTGTACTTCAGGGTCACCAGGTTGTCACAAATGCCAGAGTTTCTTTAAGGTATTATCAGGATCTGGTTCACAGCTCTGGTTAAAATGCTGAGGTTTAACCTACTTTGATCAAATGGTTTAAACTACTGCCAATTCTTTTACACCTAAAGCTCTAAAACTGAGTCTTTGACCTTGAGGCTTCCAGTTGGAACCTAGAACTCTCAAAAGATGCAGCTCTCTCGACTGGGAGAGATGGTAACTGTTTTATATTATTTTTTGTTATCCATGACTAAAAATAGCAGCCATCAACCCTCAGATGGTACTCCTGAGGATGCCCCCTGAGGAGAGCTGTATTCTGTCCTCAGATCCACTCTTGGAAGAACGCTCTGCTGCATGACCTTTGGCAGGAGGCAGTCAGAGCACCCACCGCCCCCCATCCATCAGAGCGGTTAGGGTCTATTCTTCTGGGGGCACAGGGAACGTGAAAGTCAGAAGAGCTAATATGCAGTTAGGTTAGGTCCCTGCTGGAATGAGGAAAGCGTAGGCAGGATGCTGGCCTCTCCCCAGAAGCTGCCTTTAAAACGATAAAATACCAGTGTGCCTCCCCAGAGTTTCTACTGTTATCAAGAGAATAGAAAAGACAAAGTTACCTATCCCACCCTCTGGTGGCTTTTTTGTTTTGCACTGAGCAGGCTGTACAGGATTACAATTCCAGCCTTCTGATGGGTCTTGTCCTACCCTCTAACTGATCACTACATGTTATTCTGTTACTCCCCAAAGTGTACTTAAAAGATCCTACTTCAAAAAAACAATCCCACTTCAACCTGTTTCTCTCTCTCTGTCTCTTGGAGCCCAGCTCCTGATGCTGAAACAGGTGGATTCTGATTTAAATAAATCTTGCTTTGTTCACACACAACACACACACACACACATGATGCATATCAGAACTGTCCTGATTATAGACTATATTTAAAAGTAAACCTAATAGTTAAAAGCATTTGTTGTATCTCTAAAGTTACCTTATCTGTAAAGTAGCATGTTTTAAAATAACAATAGTGCCACACAAAAAAATGTATTTAATATGTAAAAGACAGATAAAAAGATACGATGAGAAAATAAGGTGTCACAAGTAAAAAAGCTCATAACATGGTAGAGGAACCATCATAAGAGAACCTTTACATAGCAACACATTTCAAAAGCAATCTGAAAGAAGGTTAAAACTAAAAGGACAGAAAAATATACAAGTTGAACATAAATTTCAAAATGAGCTGATAGAAATTATTGTATCAAATAAATTTGGAAAATTCGGGACTGGTGCTGTGGTGTAACGGATAAAGCCATTGCCTTCAGTGCCAGCAGCTCAAATATGCACCAGTTCTAGTCCTGGCTGCTCCCCTTCTGATCCAGCTCTCTTCTATGGCCTGGGAAAGCAGTAGAAGATGGCCCAAGTCCTTGGGCCCCTGCACCCACATGAGACACCCTTTCTCCAGGCTTTGAATGGAAGACCTCTCGCTCTGTCTCTACCTCTCTTTGTAACTCTTTCAAATAAATAAAATAAATCTTTAAAAAAATAAAAAAAAATTTGGAAAATAAAAAAATTAAGGGCCACAGTATTTTTTTTTTTTTATAGTATAATCACACCAATGCAAAATTTTATCACAAAGAGATATTCAGCAGTTTCAGGAGACAATTTTGGTTGTCAAAGTAAGGAAGTGGAGGATACTACAGCTGTCTGGTGAATTGAGGCCAGAAATTTTGCTAAACCTTTTGCAATGCACAGGACAAACTCCAAAGCAAAGACTTACTCTGGAAAAAAATACCAATTTTGCTGAGGATGAGAAACAATGTATTAGCATGATGTATTTTGAACTGTGTTTCCCCAAAATTATATATGGAAATCCTAACTGCTAATGTCTTGAAATGTGTCCTTACTTGATAGTGGAATCTTCGGTGATGTGATTATGTTATTGCAAGTTCATAATGCAATTCCTATTCCAACATGGTGGATGCCCCTATAAGAAGATGATGCAGAGACAAAGACATTAGGAGTGTGCAACATGATGACAGTGACAAAAGATTTATTCATTACAGCTGCAAGCCAGATAACACCAAGGATTCATAGCTACAATCACAAACTAGAAAGACACCAGTATTCTACCCAGAATAAGAGACCATGGTAATGTAAATCCCCTGATTTCAGATCTCCAGATTCTAGAACTGTGGAATAGTACATTCCTGTGGTTTTAAGTATCTCATTTGTAACTTTGGTACAGTATCCCTGAGAAACTAATAAATGGGACAAAACAAACATCTGAAAAGGGAGAGGTATTCACAATCATACGTTTTAATCTTATAGTATTTGAAGTGACAATTGATAAGATTATGATGTCAAACATATATAAAACAATGTACTTTATCCTTTGTATCTTTTTGTTTGTTCTGCAATTTTTCTCAACAAAACATATTTCCAGTATACATATTAAATTTCAAAAAATTCTCAAAATACCCAAGTGTAACTTTTAATATATTACATAACAATCAGGCAACATTTGTCCGGAGATTAAAAAATGGTTATATAAATGGTGTGTGTGTGTGTGTGTGTGTGTGTGTGTGTGTGACTTATGTAAGCACATCAGTACCCAAAATGAGGTAAAAGATTACATTAGAATTTTAACATTTGCATAAAAGCTTCTGAGAATTTCCGAAATATAATTTATTAAAATTTTCTTAAAAACAGTGTGAATAAATTTTCTACCTTATAACAAAACTCAATGAGGATAGCATAAATGCATTCCATTCTATTTCAAATTAGTAATAAGACATCAATTTGTAGTATCATTTTATATTCTTTATATTCTTTATAATACTGGATGTCTTGTCTAATATTTAATTAAAGGTAAATGTAAATGATTGCATTATTTTGCTAGGACTGCCAATAAAATTCCACAAACTGAGTGGTTTGAAAAACATTTATTGTCTCACAATTCTGGAGGCCACAAGTATGGATCTAGGTCTCAAAGGAATTGATTCCTTTCAAGGGTTGAGAGAGAAGATCTGTTTCATACCTCTTAGCTTTTGCTGGTTTGCATTTCCAACTAAGCGGTTATTTTATAAAACAATAATACAATGTGATGGTCCTTATTTATGCAATAAGATTATGATTAGATCCATGTATTAAAATGGGTAAGTAACATCATTGTATTGTCTAATTTATCATATTCACTGTTAACAGTGTTATTTAAATTTATGACTATTTCTGTCATTCATTGTATGCTATTCCACATAGTAATATTCTAATGTAGCCAGAACATTATGAAGCCATAATTAAGATTTATTTTTAACCTTACATTTGCAAAAATCATACTGAGTAGTTATTAAACCTGAAAAAATCAATGTTATGAATCTCATTAAATAATGATTTCATGACCTATTAAGGGCAATAAATTTGTTAATACTATTCTGCTTTCACTGAAAAAATAGAAAAACCAAATAAAATAAGGAGCATTATTTTTGAAAAATATTGAATTATTTTAATTAAGAATTTTTTATATTTAATCTTAACAAAAACAACTAAATCTTTCAGCATACACCATGACCAGCAAAAGTATAAATCCAGAAGAAGAAGATGAAGAAGGAGGAGGAAAAAAAGAAAAACTAGATGCAGAAAAAATGTAGAAGTACAATGGAATAAAAACAGGTAGAAAAAGAGAAGCTACTCATGACATAATATACCTTCTGAAGTTATGTTCTTTCAAGGGATATTCACATCTCTTTGTTGTGAATTAGCTTTGGGTCATTACTGGAACCTTTCTATGGCACTATACCTTTAATTATTTAATTCTTAGATAATCTCCTCTATGGAGATACAAGTGAGTACCAATATTTTTTATGATGAACATATGCAAAGAAACAAAACTTGGGTATTAGATGAAATCTAGATAAAAGCTGAAATATTACTGTATTGAAAATCACTTTTAAAATTTATTATTAAATATTCCCTTTACCTGTAAATTTTACTTTTTTAAAAAAAATATTTAAATGAATGTCAGAGTTTCACAGAGAGAGAAGGAAAGGTGTAGAAAGAGAGAGGTCTTCCATTCGTTGGCTCACTCCCCTGTTGGCCACAATGGCCAGAGCTGTGCAATCCAAAGCCAGGAGCCAGGAGCTTCTTCTGTGTCTCCCACATGGGTACAGGGACTCAAGGACTTGGGCCATCTTCCACTGCCTTCCCAGGTCATAGCAGAGAGCTGGATCGGAGGTGGAGCAGCCGGATTTTGAACAGGATCCCCCATGGAATGCTGGCACTGCAGGTGGCAGCTTTACCAGCTAAGCCACAGTGCCAGCCCCTACCTATAAACTTTAAAAAACATTGCTGCTAAGGAGCTGGTTCTGTTGCACAGGGGATTTAACCCTCTGCTTGCTAAGTAGGCATCCATATTACAGTAACTCTTGGAGTGCTGGCTTCAACACTTTGGCCCAATTTCCTGCTATGCATCTGGAAAAGTAGCAGGAGGTGGACCAAGTACTTGGCTCCCTACTATCTACATAGGAGATCCAGATGGAGTTCCAGGCCCCTAGCTTCAACCTAGACCATCTTTATACACTGCAGCCATTTGGATAATGAGCCAGTGGATGAAAGATTTCTGTCTCACTCTGAAGCCACTGCCCCGTCACTCTGTCAAATAATATAAATCCTTACAAACGAGGTTACTGGCAGTACTAAATTGTACAACCATTAATCTATTCTGTAAGCAATAATATCCATGGGATAGAGGAATATAGTGAAAGCCAAATTCAAATAGTGACAAGTTAAAAGAGATGGGAACTTTTTAATGCCTAAAGTGTTTAATTTTTTAATTGGCCATATATATTTATATAATTGGCTATATATATATATATATATATATATGATCTATATATAAAACATTGTATGTTGGTTTATGTATGCATTGTAAAATGGATAAATCAAGCTAATTCAAACTTCATTACCTCCAAGACGTTTTTGTTTGGTGATGAGAACACTTAAAATCGAATCTCTTAGTAATTTTCAAGTATACAACACATTACTTTTAACTACAGTAACTCTGTTGTACAATCAATCCCTTGAACTTTCTATCTCACATCTCACTGAAATTTTATATCTATTGAGCAATAAAGAAATGAGCATTTTGTTTTTTAAAGCTATTTATTTATTTGAAAAACATAAAGACAGAAAGATAAAGATATCACCCATGTGTTAGGATGGATGATATCTCACCAAATGTACACAAAAGCAAGGGTATTGCCAGGCTGAAGCCAGAAGCCTCGAACTCCATTCAAATCTCTCATTTAGGTGGTAGTTTCTACATACTTGAGCCATCACTTGCTGCTTTCCATGGTGCACATTAGCAGGAAGCTGGAATAAGAAGCAGAACCATGATCTGAACCCGGGCTCTCAGATGTAAGATATGGGCATTCCAAGCAGCATCTTAACCACTGTGCCAAGCACTCTCTTTGAGATACAGTTTAAAAATTTATATGTCTAACATCACTCATCAGATATTTTTAGTAGAAGTATCATTTGCAAAACATTTAAGCACTCTTTGAACCTTGAGTCTGCTGCAGTACTAATACCATATCTTTTATCATCTTGTAATGATCACCTAAAATAAACACTAAAATGAAACGATGTGCATGCTTTGAGGCTGATCTATCTGTTGCTAAAAGCAATAGTCTGGGGAAATTTGTTTCTTTAGTTCTTTGTTTTCCAGAAAACATAAAGATACAAGATAAAGCCATGTTTCAATTAAATATCAAAGAAAATCAGTCATTAGTCTAGTATAGACCATAAGGAGTTCTTATGAATAAACTTTTGAAATGGGTGTCATGATAAATCTCTTAAAATACATTGACTTTCCCAGCCTTAGTTCACATTGCAGATCTTCCATTCTGCAGCCAGACTGTTGCATGTAAAGATTAACCCAGTGATCCTGCACTTGAAAGGGAATGCTCTAATTTAGATTCAAGCCTCATTGTTCTGTGGGGAAAGGCTGGAAATCCATACAAATAGTCAAACTGAAATGGAAACGACAAAACTTGTTCCAAATAACTGCTTTTGGAAATGAAATTAAATAAAATTAATTAAAATAAATGTTCTGCTGGGAAGTCTTTGAAAATTATGATGTAGAGGTGGGGGAAGCCATTGTAGAGTAGCTGGCTAAGCCTTGTGACACAGGTTCCAGGCTTGGCTGCCCCGTTTTCATCTCACCTCCCTGCTGATGTGCCTGGAAAAGCAACAGAAGGAAGATGGTTCAAGTATTTGGGCTTCTGTCACACACATGGGAGACCTGGAAGAAGCTCTTGATTCTTGGCTTCAACCTATCCCATCCCTGGCCATTGTGGCAAATTATTCAGTGATTCAAATAAAAAATGAAGCATTTTTTAAAACAGAAAATTATGACTGGGAGTGGATGTTTACCTGGCAGTTAAGATGCCTGTATGCTGTACCGTAGTGTCTGAGTTTCCGTTCTGCCTCCACTTCACATTCAGTTTCCTGCTAATGAACACCCTAGGAGGCAGCAGATGATGATTGAAATACCTGCTTCCATGTCTCCCCCATGGAAGGTCCAGCTTAAATTCCTGGCTGCTGGCCCCCCTCTTGCTGTTGCAGGCATTTGGGGAGTGAAATGGTAGGCATTCAGAGAGTGAACTAACAAATGGATGACCTCTCTGTCTCTATCACTCTGTCTTTCAAACAAATAAATAAGCCTTCAAAAACCATTAAACACCAATAACAGTATCAATGTAATCTGAATTGGATGACTTTAGGAAATTCCTCTTGTAACAGATCTATAATCTAAGAATCTATAATCTAAGATCTATAATCTAAGAATATGGTTCATATTTAATATGAATAATATGTACATATAGGGAAACTATTGATTACATAAAATGAAAAAGTATTTGTTACTGAAATGTTTAGCATCACTAAATATATATATGTACACATATATGTTTGTACATACATATAGGAGTATACAAATTAAAATATTTTATAATTATTCTAAAGAACCATATATTTCTAGTGCTAAAATTTTATAATAAAAACTTTTAAAAAGTACTTTCAGTCATGCATAAACTTTCAGCAATCTTATTCAATACATATGTATGTGAATGTGTATACATATATGTCACGAAATGATAACTATAATTATATATATAAATGTACATGTAATTATGCAATATGTATATAAACATAAACCCATGTTCAAAATGATAAAAATGAATGAAATATTCCATTTATGAATTTAAAATACAGTGGAATAAAATTGTTTATATAGTCTGATATACAATACAAAGAATGATCAATTAATTCATATAAGGCAGATACACGTAATGCACTATCGAGAATGGTGAATGGAATTCCAGACAGAAGGAATGCTGCCCAGAGAATGAAAGCGTTCCATTCCTGTATTCTGAATTCAAGGGTTTTTGGGAGCTAGAGTGAATTTATGTTTATATCTGTAAATATATACATATAAGGTCATGTGTGTTTATAGAGATCAAATCACCATTGGCTAAGGAGTTAAAATACTTAGTCAAAGATTGTCTTTCCTATAACTCAGTTCTTAAAAATGATATTTCCTATAAATCAAATCTTAAAAATGCTGCCCAGTTGCCATCCTTATCACTTCTGTGAATCTAGTTATTCCAAAATGAACAATAGACGCCCATGTCTGCTGAAAACTATGGATCCTGTGCTGTTCTGTTAGCCACATTTCTATACTCCCACCTGCTACATTTGAGTAATCCATCCAAAGATATCGTAGAGAAGAGGTGAGCAGAGTAGTCAAGTCCCTCCTTCTGATGCTGCGAATCTGTAAGTCATCTATCCCTATGTAGCAGGCCAAACACAGAATCTTTCATATTTTCCAACTCTGAGATGGTTGTTGAGAGAGATGAGATGGAAATCATATATCTAGTTGTATTTAAAATGAAAGCTAGATACTTTCTTGATATCACTACTGTGATATAAGTCCCTAATAAAATGTTTCTTTTTGTTTTTTTGACAGGCAGAGTTAAACAGTGAGAGAGAGAGAGAGACAGAGAGAAAGGTCTTCCTTTGCCGTTGGTTCACCCCCCAAATGGCCACTTTAGCCAGTGCGCTGTGCTGATCTGAAGCCAGGAGCCAAGCGCTTCCCCTAGTCTCCCATGCTGGTGCAGGGCCAAGGACTTGGGCCATCCTCCACTGCACTCCCGGGCCACAGCAGAGAGCTGGACTGGAGGAGGAGCAATTCAGACAGAACCGGCACCCCAACCGGCACTAAAACCTGGGGTGCGGGCAACGCAGGTAGTGAGCCGCGGCGCCAGCCAAAATATGTTTCTTAAATATCAAGTATTTACCTGCATGCTGACAGAATGAATGTAGAATTCATAAGGTCTAAGATGTGTTTCTCACTTACGAAATGTAGATTAAGAACATTTACGTTTCCAGGTAATTAGTAAATCAGAATTTCCCAAGTCATCACCTCACTCCCTAACAATGCAAAAATTCTGATTAAAGTGTGGTATTTGATCCCTTTGCTGTAATTATCTCGTTCAACTCTGCCTTAATTAACTACTACATAGACTTCCTTCTGTCAAGACATTTACTGATTATATTTTATATGCTTATTAGCATAAGAGTCAAACAATATTTACTGATTTTGCTTAATAAAATTAACCTTCAAATTTTAATATAAACAATTTTAATTAGCACAGATTTGTCATAATGTTAAACTTTGTATAATTTATGCTATATTTAGAATCTAGGGGCCAGCTCCGTAATGCAGCCAGTTAAGCGACAGTCTGCATTGCTGCTGTAGCATGTGGGGACCGGTTCATGTCTTGGCTGCTTTACTTCTGATCCAGCTCCCTGCTAAGTGCATGGGAAAGCAGCGGAGGATGGCCCAACAGCTAAGGCCCCTGAACTCACATGGGAGACTGGGAGGAGGCTCCTTGCTTCTGGCTTCTGTTGGCCTAGCCCTGCTATTAATGCCATTTGGGGAGTGAAACAGTAGATAGAAGATCTCTCTCTCTCTCCCCTTCTCTCTCTCTCCCCTTCTCTCTCTCCCTCTCTCCCCTTCTCTCTCTCTCTTTCTCTCTTTCCAACTGTAACTCTGACTTCCAAACAGATAATTAAAAAAAATAGGATCTATTGTACAGCTTCATATGCAAAACAAATCTTTGCTACTATTAGAGTTGCCCCCATGACAAACAGCTTCATTACAAATCGATTTGTATGTTTCTAGAACTGACCATAAGTCCTTGTACCTTAGGTTAAGAATACAGAGATATTGATTAGGATCTCTAGCCTTATGAAATAAGAGTAGTCTAATCATGTATTTAAAAAGGAGGGGTGGGGGACACTGTATCATAAGCTAGTTGCTGTTTAGACCAACAGAAATACAGATGTAAATTAAGAAGCAATGTAACTTCCTTTAAGAAACATGTATTCTATTAGAAGGGAGAAAAGTTGATTTGATTATTTTCACTATTTTGCTGTATTGCACATATATAGGTGGGTAGATAGGTGGCTGATAGAAGACAAATAGATAGAGAATTATTTCCCAATTTGTGTGAATTGTTCTGCATAATACTCTTCTAATGGCACATTTTTAGAATATATAGCATATTATGGGACTCATTTTAAATCACTGTTTATTTTATTTTATTTTTTGACAGGCAGAGTTAGAAAGTGAGAGAGAGACAGAGAGAAAGGTCTTCCTTCCATTGGTTCACCTCCCAAATGGCCGCTGCAGCCAACACACTGCACCTATCTGAAGCCAGGAGCCAGGTGCTGCCTCCTAGTCTCCCATGCAGGTGCAGGGACCAAGCACTTGGGCCATCCTCCACTGCTTTCCTGGGCCACAGCAGAGAGCTGGACTGGAAGAGGAAACTGTTTATTTTCTTAGTCTGACACTTATGCCTTTCTTAATCCTCTGATGTGACTATTTTGTCACATATCAACTACTTGATCTACTGCTCCGCAAGATGACTACTATGTTAGTCATTAGCTCAAAGTGTCTTTCACACTGAAGATAACTTCAGTTGCCCTTGAAAAGTCCCCACTTTCATCTCATTCCCCCAAGATTATTCATATTCACTTACTCTCTAAAAAAGTCTGTCCTTTTGAATTCTCATATACATTTCTATTCCTCTCACATATATGCTGAGCCCATCCAAATTCTCTGTCTTTTTAGCTTTAAGCAGTGTGGAACCAAGGCTAATTGATCTTCAGATTGAAATTTTGTCCAAAATAACTTGTGTTTATTCCCTGAGAAAGCAATAACTTCACAAAATTATTGAAATTCTTTAACTAAATATTTCAAACTTGTAAAGTTCTGAAATTATCTCAGTGAAAGCATGAAGATAACATGGAATTTACTATGCGTTAAAGAAAACATATTTTAATCCCACAATGGATATTTATTGTTTAAATTAGACCCATAAAAAGTATGAGTGATGGGGCCAGTGCTGTGGCATAGTAGGTTAAGCATCCACCTGCAGTGCTGGTATCCCATATGGGTACTGGCTCAAGTCCCTGATGCTCCACTTCTGCTCCAGCTCCCTGCTGATAGTTTGAAAAGCAGTGAAAGATGGCCCATGTACTTGGTCTCTTGTACCCATGTGGGAGACCTGGAAGAAGCTCCTGTGTCCTGGCTACTGATTGGCCCAGCCCTGGCTATTGCAGTCATTTTGGGAGTGAACCAGCAGATGGAAGACTTCTCTTTTTCTGTCTCTTCCTCTGTAACTATCCTCTCAAATAAAGAAATCAATCTTAAAAAAAAAAGTGTGAGTGAAGCTTGTAACTTCTAAGAATGATGTTAAAACCAGAGATGTAGCTTAATTAATTTCATCCATATGTGGTACTATAAACATATATGCAGTATATTGCACTAATAAAGATACAAATAGAATATTAAAATGTACAACGATGATACATATTTATAGGGAAACTAATTGTTAAGTCTAAGATAAGCTTTTTATTAAAAAAAAAAAAAGAACAGCAAATAACCAGGGTTCCCATCATTTCCTGAGGCTATTTCTAAAGTCAGAAAGGATGATTCCAAAAAGCTTCTTTTAAACTCTTAGCAAAATTGTCCTCAACAATATGTACTTGAAAGGGATACTCACATGAATAGCTAATTAAGAAATGTACTGGTCTTATTTTGGTGTTATCGATATTATCTATTAGTGTTATGCCTGCATTTTTGTGGCCTTTCACTAAACTATAGTATAAGCCAAAAAAGGTAAAATGGTAGCAGAGCAATTTACTCAATTTTTATTTTATGTATTTAAGCCATTCCCATCACATTTAAAATTCTACCAGGAGTGATGTCAGTAAGATGGCATAACGGAGGTGCCTGTCATTCACTGCCACTTCCCTCTCCCCAAAAGAAGACTACAACAAAAAATAATCCAATACATTCTGACTAGATTGATTGAAAAAGCACTTTGGAGAGTAGCAGGGAAGTGGCAATATCCCCATAAAGCAGTCAAACCAACATAAGAACATAGAGGAGAGAATGAGGCACCTGCATCTGTCACACTAGCTCCACTGCCTCAATCAGAAGAAAGCCAAGATAGATTTCTCCCTCTGGGGAAAAGGTCAGCTAAAGATCCAAAATGGTATCAACTGTTAGACAAATACTGAGGAAATGTTTATAGCTCACACAGACCTTGAACAGTCTGTAGAACTGCTAATAGTTTATGCGGCTGTATTGCCACAGAACAGGAGTACACATTATACACCCCTAAACCTGATGAGTTAAGTCGCTATGACTGAGTGTCATCTTGAAATTGGATCCACTGCTGCTCTGGAGACCACAAACCACAAAGTTTCTCCATTCTTGAGATTCCACCATTATTCTACCATACTTACATGAGTGGCCATTCTTGAAATTGGACCCATTTCCTGATCTGGGGACCACAAACCACAGAGTTTCTCGATTCTTGAAGCCCACCATCATTCTATCATACTTACATGAGTGGCAACAACACCACAATCATTGCTTGCTTAGGGAACAGGTCCAGGAAAAACTCCAAAACCTCAGTTTCTCAATACATGTGAAACTCCACCCCAAGGAAGCAAGTGAACTTGCACAGAAGCGAAAACAACACACAGTTAGAATTGCATGGATCTGCAGATGATTTGACTGTCAACTCAGCATTGGCACAATCCACCCTGAGAACTTGCCATAACCAGCAATCATGAAGTACATGTGCACACCCAACCCAGCTTGGTAGCCATAAAAGTAATGATCTGAACCAATCCCCATGAGTTCCAGTGCCTACATGTTTACAAGCCCAACCTTTCAGCAACTGAGATATTTGCACTGTCTCCTTCTCCAGGACACATTACACAGGCAACCAGACTACAATGCCCATGCATACTTAAGCCCAGTCCACGAAACCTTCTAGGAATCATTGTTTTCCAAGTGAACTCACCATACAGATGGATGGCCCACACCAAATGCACCTGAATCTAGCTTCATAACCAGCCAAGTGGTAGCCGTTTTCCTCTATATAGCCAGTCACACTGGCTTACAGCCCCTCACACATCAAAGCCTAGTCTGACAGCCATACAAGCAGCAGTCCCATCCCCTTGATAAATCTTCTATATAGCCAGCTGGTACACAGATCCTCTTGTACCTGAGCTCAAGACAACAGTTAGTCAGAGATAGCCCTACCTACTGTAGAACCCACAATGCAACCATCAGATCAAATCACCTGCAGATTCCTATGTCTGACCCAACTGCCAAACAATTTTTGGCCACAATTCCAGCAAACAATGCCACACCACTGTACTCACAAGCTTCCACAGCCTATGTCACTGACACAACTGCAGATGTCGCTGGCATAGGTTATAACTGAATAAACTTCCAAGACACCACAACACTGAGTCCACTCAGAGTCAAATCTAATATAGTATACCCAACTACCACCTTATCTCCTCTCCAAGAACAACAACAACAAAATTATGTACATCTGAAAAAGGTGACTGTTGCATTAGATGTACAGATATCAAAGTAAGAACAAAAGAAACAGGAAAAAATAATTAAACATGACATCTCCATGGTAACAAAATAATTCTCCTATAAGAAACTCAATGGAAAGGAAACATACAAAATGTTTAAGAATAATTCAAAATAATGATGTTAGGAAGTTTAGTGATTTACAAGAGAATACATCCAAATAATTCCAAGAAATCTGCAAGAAAAACATAACAGAAAGAGAAATTCAAGAGTTAGGTATAATTCTAAAAAGACCAGGGGAGGTGTTTGGCCTACTTGTTGAGGTGCCCCATCTCATATCAGAGTTTCTGAATGTGTGTCCTAGTTCCAGCTTTCTACTAATTTAGACCCTGGGAGGCAACACATATGGTGCCAAGAAAGTGGGACTCTTGTCACTCATGGACTTTATGAGCATTTGGAGATTGAGTCAGGGCTTGCTTTCTAGCTCTCTCTCCCCTTCTTTCGCTCTCTTTGCTTGCAAAATAAAAACAAATATACAAACAACAACAAACTAAAGTGATAGCCTACAACTGAAGAATTTAATGAATAAAATAGAAAATAAAATTGAGATAGATATAATAAACTCTATGAAACCAAAGAAAAGATTTGTGAACTTGAAGACAGATATTTTGAACTAATACAATCATATAAAAACTGAAGATAAACAAGCTAAAAGTACATAAGAGGGGCCAGCATTGTGGCACAGTGGGTTAAGCTGCTGCTTATGATGCCAGCATCCCTTGTAAGAGTGCAGACTTGAGTCTTGGCTTATCTGCTTTGTAATTCAGCTGCTGGCTAACCTGTCTGAGAAGACAGCAGAAATTGGCTCAAATATTTGGGTCCTTGCCACCCACATGGGAGACTGGGATGGAGTTCCTGGCTTCTGTCATTGGTCAGCATTATTTGCAGGTGTTGTGGGCATTTAGGGAGATGGAGGATTTCTCTTTTGCTTTTGGTCTGTCTTTTCCTCTCTCCCTGTCACTCTGCCTCTCAAATAAATAAAAAGGTAAACAAATAAATATTTTTAAATCTTACAGCACCAATTGGACATCATCAAATACACCAATATTTGCATATAGGAGTTCATGATTATGAAGTGATAAAGGCACAGAAAGGATATTCAATGAGAAGTAAGTCAGGAGACATACATATTCAGATCAATGTGGCTCAGTGGGTCCCAATCAAAGGCATCCCAAAAAGGTCCTTTCAAAGAAACATCATAATCTTGTTATCAAAAGTTAAAGCAAAGAAAGAGTTCTGAAAGGAGTGAGGGAAATATCTGAAGACATAAATAAAATAATTTCCATAACAATAACAGAAAACTTCATAGCAGAAACACTCAAGGTTCCCAGAGAATTGAATGAATTTATAAGAAGTACTGAATGAAAATAATTGCCAATCCCAAATACTACACTCAACACATCTATCTTACAGAAATGAAATAGAATTAATGTCTTCAACATTCAAAAATAGGAAAGTTATCAGCTACAGGCTGGCCTTCCAAAATATTTAAGTCAGGGGTGAGAATTTGGTACCACTTGAGATATTGCATTCCATATTGGAGTGCCTGGATTCTAGTCCTGGCTCTGTTCTCCATTCCAGCTTCCTGTTAATGTGCACCATGGAAAGCAGTAGGTGATGGCTTAAGTACTTGGGTCACTGCCACTGATGTGGAAGACTCAGATCAAGTTCCAGGCCACTGGCTTCAGATCAGCTCATCCCTGGCTATTACAGGCATTTGGGGAGTGAATCAGGAGACACTACCTTTTAAAAGAAAAGTGTCTCTCTGTCTCTCTCTCTCACTGTCCACTCTGCCTGTCAAAAAAAAAAAAAGTGTGTAAAGGGTCCTTTCATCTGGCAGCAAAATCATTTTAATTACCGTCTTGAAGGGGTGGCTATGATAATAAGAGCAAGCACATACTTTGGAATTTCAGCATTATTATGTACTATCAGCATATAACAATTCATTGAACTAATTAAGCAAATGGTTATTTTCATGCCTAGTTTAATATTTTTCTTTGAGCTACATGCATTTGAATGTTTTAAGCAATTACAATACACAAGTGATAGATTAAGAGATAGCTATCTAAAAATTAAGAAAAGACCTAAGTCTAAAGAGATTATGATCTAAACAGTAAAAAGTTTTTGGAACTCTGGTACAATGAAGTAAGAATTACAATTAAGGCCGGCGCCACAGCTCAATAGCCAATCATCTGCCTGTGGCACCAGCACACTGAGTTCTAGTCCCAGTTGGGGTGCCGGATTCTGTCCTGGTTGTCCCTCTTCCAGGCCAGCTCTCTGCTGTGGCCCGGGAGTGCAGTGGAGGATGGCCCAAGTCCTTGGGCCCTACATCCGCATGAGTGACCAGGAGAAGCACCTGGCTCCTTCCTTCAGATCAGCGTGGTGCGCTGGACGCAGCGTGCCAGCCGCAGCGGCCATTGGAGGATGAACCAATGGCAAAGGAAGACCTTTCTCTCTGCCTCTCTCTCTCACTGTCCACTCTGTTAAAAAAAAAAAAATTACAACTTGTCCAAATGTACTGATTTCTATTAAAGAGAGAAAAGGCATTAGCAACTTCAAGATATAATATATGAGATTGTAGAATACTGGGAAATGACACTATACAAAATTATATAAGATAAAATCATGGGGCCAGCTCTGTTGTGTAGTGGGTAAAGCCACTTCCTGTAATGCCGGCCTCCCATATATGTGCTGGTTCACATCCCGGCTGCTCTACTTCCAATCTTGCTCTCTGCTATGGCCTGGGAAAGCAGTGGAAGATAGCCTAAGTCCTTGGACCCCTGCACCTACATGGGATACCCTGGAAGAAGCTCCTGGCTCCTGGCTTTGGATTGGCACAGCTCCAGCTGTTGTGTCTAGTTGGGAAGTGAACCAGTGGATGGAAGATCTCTCTTTCTCTCTCTGCCTCTCCTTCACTTTCTGTGTAATTCTGACTTTCAAGTAAATAAATAAATGTTAAAAAAAAAAATAGTAAATCCTCAATAGGATCTCTGTCCTTAATGTGCTGTACATTGTGATTTAATGCTATAACTAGTACCCAAACAGTATTTTTCACTTAGTGTTTCCATGTGGGTGCAAACCGTTGAAATCTTTACTTAATATATGCTAAATTGATCTTCTGTATATAAAGAGAATTGAAAATGAATCTTGATGTGAATGGAAGGGGAGAGGGAGCGGGAAAGGGGAGGGTTGCGGGTGGGAGGGGAGTTATGGTGGGGGGGAAGCCATTGTAATCCATAAGCTGTACTTTGGAAATTTATATTCATTAAATGAAAGTTAAAAAAAAAAAAAGTAAAGCATGTACCACCAGTTCATATAAGGGCCATAGTACATTTTATGTACAATGTGTTAGAGGTGACACTAAGAAATAAAGCTCATCCTATGAGCATTTTATGAAAAGTGTACATATAATTTGTTATTTTTAAGCATATCTTTGTGAAGTGTGACAGAAAAATTCAGGACATATGTTGAAAACAAAGTAAATACAAAGCATATAATTAATTAATTTATTTATTTTTGACAGGCAGAGTGGACAGTGAGAGAGAGAGAGACAGAGAGAAAGGTCTTCCTTTGCCATTGGTTCACCCTCCAATGGCTGCCATGGCCAGCGTGCTGCGGCTGATGCATCGCGCTGATCCAAAGCCAAGAGCCAGGTGCTTCTCATGGTCTCTCATGCGGGTGCAGGGCCCAAGGACTTGGGCCATCCTCCACTGCACTCGCGGGCCATAGCAGAGAGCTGGCCTGGAAGAGGGGCAACCGGGACAGAATCCGGTGCCCCAACCAGGACTAGAACCCAGTGTGCCGGCACCGCAGGTGGAGGATTAGTATTCAGCTGCGGGTGCCTGCCACAAAGCATATAATTTAAATAGAAGTTAAAGCAAAACATACAATGAATTAGCAAATAAGTTGTTAAAACTAAAATAGATTTTTAAATACTAAGTTCTAATTAGAATTTCCCAACTGATTAATGACAAATTACATACTTCTTCTATTAAATGAAATTTTATTGAATTGTAAAAATGTTTCTTCCAGAAATTGGTGATTATTGAGTAATATCACTTCTATATTCAGCAAAAATTAAATGTGCATTGCATATATATAAATATACACATATATATAAAACCTGCATGCCATTTTAATCATGAGTCTTTCAAATATTATTCTTAATATGTAATGGAGGTTAAAAGATTTTTATGTAATTTTAAATTATTTGATTATTGTAGTCAATTATTTTAGAAACAATAATACAGATTATTAGTTTAAATATTCTAAGAAAAGTTGAAATATTTAAACATAACACTACATTTTACCCAAACAACTGTATTAATTCTCACTGCACAATGCATAAACCATATCAATGGCTTTATCAATATTTAAAAAAGAATATTTTGATGCATTTGTTATTTCTGCAAACACATGTTAATATGAGTGCTTTTAATATAATTACATATCATAGACCCAATGCATGTTTAATTTCAACACTTATCTTGATTTAAAATCAATAGAAGTTTGAGGGAGTCTTTGAGAAAGATAAGTATATATATGAAATTTGTCAGTAATTTAATTTGACCAAACCAGTTCATCCTGGCCAAACTGTGTTGATTTGCCCCCAGTCCCTGCCCTTGACTTTTTCTCTTCTAGTTCTATATATTCTATCTCTGAAATCACTCCAATTCACCTATAAAGACTTCCATTTCTTTATCAATTAATTCTTTTTTTTAGATCCTTCAGATACATATGTCACATAGCAATATTGGAAATATTCAATGTACACTGGAATTTCCACTTTAAAATTCCACGGGCCCTGAGTTTTCCAAATTTCCACTAACATTCAGTTCAGGTCATTTTGAGAAGTTCTCTCCACAGGTGATAGAGATTATTAAGCAAATAGACATAGTTTTTGTCCTTTCTAGTTAAGTGTTAGAAATGCATTTGGTGAATGCCTTTACGTTGTTAATGCAAATATGTATTATGGCTAATGAGATTTCCACTGAACATTCTATTACTTTATTAAGTTTTTTTGAAAATATACTTTTTCCCCTCTGCAATGTCAAATGGCAATATTATAGATTGTTCTTACTCCATCACAATGAGTATTTTCAGTTCATCTTTTTAAAAAATATATTTATTATTTGGCCAGCACCGTGACTCAATAGGCTAATCCTCCTCTTGCGGTGCTGGCACACAGGGTTCTAGTCCCAGTTGGTGTGTCAGATCCTGTCCCGGTCACTCCTCTTCTTGTCCAGCTCTCTGCTGTGGCCCGGGAGTGCACTGGAGGATGGCCCAAGTGCTTGGGCCCTGCACCCGCCTGGGAAACCATGAGAAGCACCTGGCTCCTGGCTTCGGATCAGCGCGGTGCGCCGGCCGCAGCGTGCCAGCTGCAGTGGCCACTGGGGGTGAACCAATGGCAAAGGAAGACCTTTCTCTCTCTCTCTCTCTCTCTCTCACTTTCTACTCTGCCTGTCAAAAAATATTATTTTTATGTATTTGAGAGATAGAAAGAAAAAAACAAAACAAAACAAAACATAGGAAGACAGACATAGATTCTATCTGCTGATTCACTTCTGAAATACCCACAATGACCAGAACTGGGCTTGTGCCAGAGTGAGAAGCTGAGAATGCAACCCAGTTCTCTCTCATGGGTGGCCGAAATGCAATACTGAGCCATAAAGGCTGCCTCTCATTGTCTTCCTTAGTGGACAGCTGATTTCAGAGTCAGAGCTAGTAATCAAACTCAGGCACTTCGATGTGGGACATGGATTTCCTCACTGCTAGGCTGAACATCCTCACTACTCATCTTTGATGAACATAATCAAGAAATAAATTTTTGCCATAAACCACTGAGATTCTAATTTAATGACTGTAGCATAACTCAGCCTATCTCAGTTCTACTGAAATTGGCATAAATAGAGGATGCTACTGTAATAAAATCACTTCTGAGCACGTGATAATAAACACAAATGCCCTAGCTGAAGTATTGAAGTATTTGCCAAAAATAGTGGCTACTAAAGCAAGTCACGTCCTTAAGGAATTCTAGCTCTATGAGAAGAGATTAGAAAATAGGATGCTATCAGTCTTTTCTCATTATAATTGGCCACTTTTCATCAAGTGCTATAAGAAAAAAATGGGGGGGGGGACATGCAAAGGAGTCCACTGCTGGTATCAAGTGGAATGTAAAGAGAGTTTAGAAACTTGGCAAATGGAGGAGCTGGAAGAGGTAACTGCTTCTCATCACCACTGTCTAAAACATAAAACTAGGAAGGGTTTGAGCTACAAAGTCTGCTTAGTACTTTTCCTTTTTCATGAGTGAAATCAAAAGTACAGTAGTCACATACATTCATAGCTAAAATCTCTTAACTGTTTAAGGTGATGTCCAGAGGAAGAATTCATAGCTCTTCTTTGGAAGACTGACCCAATGTAATATAAATTTTTCATGATATAAAAAAGCAAGCCTAAAAAAAATGAGTAAAATATAAGAAAAACAAAAATTTTGTTATAAATTATTAGCACATGAAATTAACTATGATTCCTTTAGAAATCCAAGCTTGTGAAAACACCAAACAATCCATAAATATGGGATCAAAATAGTTTGTGACTTTTAAAATTTAAAATATTCCTTGTTGAACCCTTGGTCATGAAGTCATATCCAGAATTCAGATACAGAATGGTATGTGCCGTCCTGACACCTGAGATTATGGCTTATTGTAGGGACTGAAGGGGACTTCCAGTGGTTCCTTTAATGGGAACCATCCCATGAGAACTATGATGAGGTTGGGGTGGGCAGAGGAAATATGTTTTGAATGTAGGAAGAAAAATTAAATGGAGTTTTTGATAGTGAGAACTCTAATAGGCATTTGTGCTGTTTATCAAATATTTCTATTTCCTCCTGGTTTTAGAGAAAACAGTAGGATTTTATTACTGGTGCTATGGTTGTGTGCGAACATTACAGTAACTATGGTGAATAAGTTAAACACATAACCAATGTATGGCAGTTTGGTTTCATCTGTGTTAAAGAATAATAATTAAGCAGGCTTGGTTGTTCAAGGATTTTACTTGACAGTTCAAAACATTAGAAATATCTTCCTCTGGAATTCAACCCAAGATTTTTTGATAGGGGCTTCTGCATTAGTCTTGTTCTTGTGTGACTTGACTGTCCCTCTCCTACCAACTACTGACTTTCAATGGACATGTAAAATAGGTAAGAAGTATATATGTATAAATATATAAGATACATATTATTATATATAATATAAATATTTATATTATATATGTTATATTTATATTTATATAATATAAATATACATAAACATATATGTATATGTATATATAAAATTTTCTGTAATTGAAATTTTGGGATTTCTATGACTAAAGCATGGCCAAGTCTTTGGCACATGACAATCTAGGGAATTTTACATTTCCAACGGAATCAATCTCTAAATGGCCCCCCAAAATTATAATTATTTCCTCTGTGAAGGAAATGGACAAGGGCAACACTTTTTCTTATGTTTTGCTCCCAAATATGATTTACTGTTTTTATCATAGTGGAGATGTGAAAGGCTTCTTCTGGTACTACTATGCAGAAAAGTTTTTGTAAAACCCAGGATGTACAGACTGGAGAAGCCAGGTTTCTTACAATATTTGTGAAATTGGTAGATTCTGAGCAGTTACCTAATACAGTGATTGTGATCAGAATATGTTGGTTTGAGGCTTCCCGAGTCATACCTGTGGAAAAGCTCAGTTCTTTTACTTTCCCAAATATTTATCAAATTACAGAGTATGATTTTACAACCTGGACAGAGCTAATATATGAAAAACTATTGATCAAACAGCACAACAAAAAGAGTAAGTATTTTAATCTCCAATAAAATCCATTTTAAAATCAGAAAATTATTAAATAGTTCATATAACTAGAGCAAATTTCATGTATTTCATACATACAGTTCTAAAATATGCCTACAAAACTGTTCCAAACCTGCGAAGATGTCTATTGGAAAAGTATGGTCATTTCCATTATAATTTAGAGAATTACAGAATTAAAAAATAACCCAAATTATAACAATAAGAAATCATGGGAGTCTGGCCAAATTAAAGTATCATTCTTACTCTTGGTGCCATGGTCTTTTGTTGCAATATATTGTAAAATAAAAAGATACAAAAAGTAAAATAAAAAACAAACAATAAACCACTTTGAGTCTCATTGGAAAACTAGCCTATTCCAGTTTCACTCATCTCTGCCTCAGGGGTTAAATAAAAAGAAAGTTTCAATTGCATAGTGAAAGAAGGATAGGATTCTGGATAATTTTTGGAAAACCATGAAAGACTCAGAAGCCAGACTCTGTGATATTTTTCCTTGAGAAAACATTCTGTTTTGTTAGACCAATGTTCATAGTGCCGGACCAATTGTAGCTAATGACGTACGCTCCCATCTATGCTATACCACTGTAATAATGTTGATAAAGAAAATAGACCAAGTTCTCTAATGCTGAAGATATTTTAACCTCCCTTCTTTCAATAATAACATATAAACTCCTACATAGTTTTAAAAGCATAACCAGCTTGATTCTCATTCATTTAGAAAGAAATTAAAGAAATTAGAAAACATCAGTTAACAGGGTATTACACTAAAACACTTAGTCACTCTGGTGTTGTTCCACTTTTACATGAATAGGTCACTCTTTGCCAAGTGGAGGAAGAAAATAAGAATCAAGAAACATTTTTGGGTAAGGTGTGTGGTAGAGGTCTCAGATAATGGCAGTGGAGAATTTCCAGTAATGAAGGTGATAACTTACTGTATAAATACCAAGATTTTGCTAGGTTTTCTAAAGAAGTAAATAAAAGCATGCTCCCAGGGTATAAAATGATAAAATTCAAAACAGAAATGATAAAAGACATGACCTGTGTGTCTTCAGAATTAACAGTAATTCAGGTAAGAGGAAAAAAGGCTTTGGGTAAAAGAAAATGACTGGAAATTCTAAAGATCAAATTCTAAACATGTGAAATTCACTGAAATTTTAACAACAACAACAAATGTAAAAACACTGTCCAACAGGAAAGTCTCAGGAGTAAGCACTCCCCTTTAGAAACAGACTGTTCAGTTTAGCTTTGAAATGATTTGGCTTTTAACACAACGATGAAACATAACCCTTGATTTCTAAATCTCCCAACTACCTGGATAGAAAGCTAATGTATTACACTATTTCAACAAATTTCTTTGAAATATATGCCACCGACTGCAGTGGCATTGTTAGAATTCTATTTGTAATCCTTGATTAAATGTAGGCATGCTGATCCCTATGAATTGTAACTTACATTTATTTGTTATTCGGTTGAGCACATCAAACACACTGATAAAATGCTAATTGAGAACCATTTGGAGACCTAGTTGTGTATACTTAAATTCTTTAGAAAATTTATTCTTTACAAATGTGTGGAAAACTAAATTTATAGACTAAAATTCTCATGCTCCTTTTGTAGAAAAAGATTATAAAACTCAGCATATTTGAGTATATATAATATCAAAAAGTTGATGGAAATGTGTATTATGAAGCAATTAAGCATAGATTTCAACAAAATTTCAACAAAGTCCCCCATGTTCCACAGAACCTTCATCTCACCCTACTTCCTAACTCCTGGCTTATATTCATCTATTTTCTGTAGCTAACAATGATTTATAAATGGAATCATACATCATATAACTTTTTAAGAAAGTTTTTTTTTCTTTTTTTTGCAAGGCAGAGTAAAGAAAGACAGAGGCAGAAAGAGAGATCTTCCATCTGTTGGTTCACTCTCCCAATGGCCACACAGCTGAAGCTGGACAGATCTGAAACCAGGAGCTAGGAGCTTCTTCCAGGTCTCCCATGTGGGTGCAGGAGCCCAAGCACTTGGACTGTCTTCCACCGCTTTCATAGGCCGTAGTAAAGAGCTGAATCCTAAATGGAGAAACCAGGTCTCGGACCAGCACCCATATGGGATGTTGTCACTGCAGGTGATGGTTTTACCCTTTATGCACAGCACCAATCCCCAGTATATTAGTTTTTGAGATATAATTTTTTTTCTTCAGACCTACACAAGTTGTCCCGTATATCAGTAGTTTCTTTTCACTACTGAATGTTACTTCATGATATGGATATATCAAAACTTGCTTAACTATCCGCTCATTGAAAATCATTTATATTGCTTCCATTTGGGTTCTATTATAAGTAAAAACTACTATAAACAATTGTATAATAAAACAAAATAAACTGTTATTTTAATACCATTTTCATGAAATTTTGAAGTATCTTCTTATCTGTGGTGTAAGAATTATTTATCCTATATATATTATACATGCAGTTATAATAATGTGTATGTAATATTTATAGTACATATGTGTACATATACATACATAAGCTTATATGTGTTCAGAGCTGATCCAGTTTATATGTGTTCAGGGAAGCAACCTGTAATGCCGGCAACAGTCTGTCGGAACTAAGACTTACAAGAAAAGGGGGGCTGGCACAGCAGCATAGCAGGTGAAGCCACCACCTGCAGGTCCAGCATTCCATATGGGCATTGGTTTGAGTCTCCGTTTCTCCACTTCTGATCCAGCTCCCTGCAGTTGCACCTGGGAAAGCAGTGGAGAATGGCTCAAGTCTTTGGACCTCAGCACCCAAGTAGGAGACCCAGAAGAAACTCCTGGCTCCTGTGTGCAATCTGGCCCAGCCCTGGTCATTGCAGTCATTTGGAAAGTGAATAAGTAGATGTAAAATCTTTGTGTCTCTCCTTCTCTCTCTCTACTCTACCTTTCAAATAAACAAATATTTTCTTTTAAAAAAAGGAATAAGATTTACTCGAATGTTTGACCAATAATTAAATAATACTTTTTGGTGTACAAAATCATATTTTATTCACTATATGTTGAGGAGATAGTCAAAATATATATTTATACATTTATATATATATATAAACATATATATACACATGTATAATTTAGTATTGGAGAAATATTTTGCCTTTGCAGCACTCCTGAGAAATTAAAAAAAAATGTATTGACAGGTATTCAATAAAACAAAATCTATTGAGGCCAGCACTGTGGCTCAGTAGGTTAATCCTCAACCTGCAGTGCTGGCGTTCCACATGGGCACCGGTTCTAGTCCCGGCTGCTCCTCTTTCAATCCAGCTCTCTACTATGGCCTGGAAAAGCAGTAGAAAATGGCTCAAGTCCTTGGGCATCTGCAGCCATGTGGGAGACAGTAAGAAGCTCCTGGCTCCTGGCTTCGGCTCGGCGCATTTCCGGACATTGCAGCCATTTGGGGAATGAATCAGTGGACAGAAGACCTTTCTCTCTGTCCTTCTCATTGTCTGTAATTCTCTCTCCCACAAATAAATAATATGAAATCTTAAAAAAACTATTAAAGATTTAATGAAAAAAATTCCACATTTAGATATTTCCCTAAAAATTAAAAGAAAATTTATCCACTTTAAACTGATCTGGAAGTTTGCTTAATATTTATTAAGGGAAATTTCATTTATGTTGAAAACTCATGCATATGAAATTTCTGACAAGAAAAGGGAGAATGACCAATCAAGCTCTCACAGTGGAGAGAACATTGAAGATATGATTTTCTCAAGTATTAGGTTCCTTTCTTTTCCACCAACACCCATCAATTTGAGCTCTGTCTCAACTCCTAGATCTGATCTGTTGTCTTCCCATTTCACAAAAAAAGCCAGACATGAGAGCTGAAAGTAGGCTTGTTTTATATTTGAAAGTTAAATTTCCCATCTTAACATTCAGAAACAGAAATACTTAACAAATACATTTTATAGTGAGACAATTCTGCTAGGGTGCCATGAAATAGCCTCAGATCTGATTTCCTTAATAATCTATCTCAGATCAGTCTTATAAATAACTGCAGATTTAACAGGAAATTTAACAGTTTCTCTAATAGATTTTCTTATAAATATAAACACAATGGAAATATCTACATCTCATTTTTCTGAAGTGGCACTTTCAATTAATTTTGCATTCACTAGAAATCATCATTTCTCCCAGTAAATCAAGATTGCTTCTACTCTGGATATCATTTTAATATCCATACTAATTTATAAACAATTTGTATTTGTTTGTTTGGTATTTTAATATACTAGATAGTCAGTGAATGCCTTCTAAACATTTCCAAACGTAATTTAGCTGTATATTTTTTTTTCACATATAAGACCATTCATGCTTCTAGTTCATTTTCTATCTAAAGAATATTTTTCTGTGTATTTGTGATAATGTGGTTTGATTTATAGAACTCTCATCATCATAATATATGTTACTCATCAGGTTTTACCCATAACTTCTATTTTTTACCCAATAGTTACCTGATTTCCTAACCTTTTATTAAAAACCTGAATAATTACAGAACAGTGAAGTTAAATCTAACAATTTGTAGATTCCATGTACACAAATTGTTTTAATAAAGTTTTAAAGACTGGAAATCAAGCATGTCCAAAAGAAAAAGAAATATAAAATACACAGCCTCATCAAGTTCACATGACATAATGAGTATAATATGTTGATGACCAAAATTTATCCCAGATGAGTATATCCAATAGTAGAGGAAAAGTCATTTGGATGTTACCAGGTCAGTTGATCAATTCAGTTGCTTCTGTGAATGAACCAGAACATGACTTATAAAATCAAAATAAAAAATCCTTACAGTGAATTATCAAAATGTGTCCCAAAATTATCTGTTACTTGAGCTGAGTCTTAAAAATTATAGGCAGTATCTGCACGTATAAGGTAATAATAGCATTATTGAGTACTATTTGCCGTACACTGTCCTCGGAGCTTTATTTATGGAAAAATGCCTTATTCTCAAATATCATGAGCCTGAAAATTTTATTTCTGCCTACTTTCTGAAGGAACGAGGTTTCAACTATATGTTCGCAACTAGTAAGTTGTCAAGTACAAAATCCAGAAGAGCTTTGTGTCTGTCATATGGTGGGCATTTCAGAATAGCTAGGGCACAGAGAGATATAGATCATTAATTTTTAATGTTTAAATTATATTATATATTACAATGATCCCATCACTCTATATAAATATAGTAGATACTTAATCAATGTAAAGTAATCTGAAATAAATTATTTAATTCTTATTTATTAAGATTTATATTTTAATAGTATTTTGAAAAACAAGGTAGAAGACAGAAACATTTTTGCTCAGATGAAAATGAATTCAATATAAAAAACTCACAAGAGGCAGTAGTATTCATAAGAATATTAAAGTATTAATTCAGTGGTCCAGTTGGATGTCATAACATGCTTAAGCCCAGCTCCAAGGGGTCCTACATCTTGAAACCCAACTCCAAATTTTACCATACCCTGAATTTGGAGAAGTGCCTTTATATTAACTCTGTTTTGATCTCTTCATCTTAAAATAGGAACCATGATTATACATAACCCACAGAGTTTTAATAATGATTATGAAATTAGAATGTATACTGTTTTTCAAGTAATGCCTGGAAAGTGGAATTGCAGAATTAAAGTTAAGGTAAAGATTATTATGATCATATTGGTGATGAATATATATGGAAACATTATAACATAGAGTAAACCTTATTTTGTACTTTGAAATCCTAGATTCCAAATAACTTTCTATGAATCATTTCATTCTGCAACTGAAACTTCCAATCTGACAGTTGATTGTTTTATTATTTGCCAGTCCTACTGTCATTCCATTTTTTAAAAAAGTTCTGTGTCCACCACTATTTAAAATTACAACTGAATGTGTCTTCTCTCCACTTAAGATTCATACTCATAGCAGCTGAAGTCTATATCTTACAGTCAGTCCCCTTATAGGTGGGAATTATAGTATACATTTAATGTGTTCTTAATAGTAAGAAACAGAGAAACAGAGAATCATCTGAAAATTCACTTGTTACTGCTTAGTCATTTCAGGTGATGAACTAAGATGCAAGCAAATGAACTATTATGTGTTTCAAACACTATGACTTTATATAAGCACCCAGAACATAACCTGCCAGCGTTTCAAAAGAAATCAGGCCAACTGATACTTATTTTGAAATACCAAAAAATTTAAGCCCTCACTGAACAGCATTTCAGAAGTGTTAACTTGGGGCACAGGAAAGAAAAGAGCATAACTTAGAAACAAAATCTGCAGTTGAGGTTAATCGTGACTTGAGAAGAATTGTTCTATAAGTAAATGCTTACTTCATACTATTTTATATTATCTATTCTGGATGTAGAAGCTGTGAGTTTTAAGTCAGGTCAAAAAGAAAAAAAGAAAGAAAAAAGAAAGATTTCTTAAAAGAAAAATATCTAGGCCACATTTGGTTTCAAAAGCTTCTTTTCTCATTTATTTGACTGTTGTCCTAAATCTAGAAAGTAGAATTTCAAATAAAATAGTTTTTGTGTGTCAATTTCGGACTACAAATGAGGACACAAAATAATAAATGATTTGTGTTTATGTTTTTAAACTTGTACCATTTCTGCAGTGTTTACTGAACATGAAAACCTAACACAGTGTGACCAACTGCAGTTCAACACTTCTGACTTAAAGACTGGATTTATAATTAATTCATTTATTCAGTAATCACTTGTTGATTCTCTATTGAAATCTTGAACTCCACATAAGACTTCAGACAGAGGTTAAAATCAATTTCATCTTAATTATATATATATAAAATACTTTCATCTATTAGGAAGATATATTGAACATATTTATGTGTGAATAAATCAAGTAATTATTATGGGAATATTTCAGAAATTTCATAGAAAAATTGACTTACCTTTAATCCAAATTTTGGAAAAGATGCTGTGTAATATCTTCATTATTGTTAGGAAATAACTGAATACTGCACACTATGATAACTTGTTAAGGGAAAAAATTTAAGACCTACTCAATACATACTTGAACAACATATACCTGAGAAAAATTTCTGATAATTATGTACCCAAAGCCAAAACTATAGTTTAATATAGAACTAAATATAAAAAACTGACTCTTTTCTGTAAAAAGTTCCAACTTTGTCAAAGATACAATGTAAAAACACCAAAATGCCCCAATTATTTATGAAAAAAGTAAAATATTTATTTCCTTTTAAGAGGCTTTAGAGTCATGCAAAGAGAATGTCAACAATATTTGATGTTTCATTGATGTTTGTGAGCAGTGTAAGCAAATCTCAAATAAATAGGAGCTAAAATAAAATCATTTCATTAATATTATTGAGAAATCAAGAGTTTTAGATAGAATTTAGGTATAACTCAAATAAGGCTTCAGTTTTTTTCAGTCTAGTTCTGGATTGATTAGATAGATTTTCTACAAGTTAGAAAGATTTGAACTGAGCTGCAATAAACATTAAGGTTCAGACAGCTTTTTTGTTTGCCAATTTAATTTCCTTTGGGTAAATTCCAAGGAGTGGGATGGCTGGGTTGTATGGTAGGGTTATATTCAGGTTTCTGAGGAATCTCCAGACTGACTTCCATAGTAGCTTCACCAGTTTGCATTCCCACCAACAGTGGGTTAGTGTCCCTTTTTCCCCACATCCTCTCCAGCATCTATTGTTGGTGGATTTCTGAATGTGAGCCATTCTAACCAGGGTGAGGTGAAGCCTCATTGTGGTTTTCATTTGCATTTCCCTGATGGCTAGTGATCCTGAACATTTTTCCATGTGTCTGTTGGCCATTTGGATTTCCTCTTTTGAAAAATGTCTATTGAGGTCCTTGGCCCATCTCTTAAGTGGGTTGTTTGTTTTATTTTTGTGGAGTTTCTTGATCTCTTTGAGATTCTGGTTATTAAACCTTTTTAGGTTGCATAGTTTGCAAATATTTTTTCCCATTCTGTTGGTTGCCTCTTCACTTTCCTGACTGTTTCTTTTGCAGTACAAAAACTTCTCAATTTGATGCAATCCCAAATGTTAATTTTGGCTTTGACTACCTGTGCCTCCAAGGTCTTTTCCAAGAAGTCTTTGCCGGTGCCTATATCTTGCAGGGTTTCTCCAATGTTCTCTAATAATTTGATGGTGTCAGGTCATAGATTTAGATCTTTAATCCATGTTGAGTGAATTTTTGTGTAAGGTGCAAGGTAGGGGCCTTGCTTCATGCTTTTGCACGTGGAAATCCAGTTTTCCCAGCACCATTTATTGAATAGACTGTCCTTGCTCCAGGAATTGGTTTTAGATCCATGATCAAAAATAAGTTGGCTGTATGGAATGAAAAGATGCAAAACAAGTCCAAGCAAACCTGAGCAAAAGGAGCAAAACTGGAAGTATCACAATATTTGACTTCAAATAAACTACAAAATATTCCTAACCATAGATATTTGCATAAATACAGACCAATAGAAAGAAGGAACATAATAGAAAACCACAAATTCACATATTCATAACCAACATAGTTTTAAAAAGGCACCAAAAAATGTGTGTTGTAGAAAGAACATTAGCTTTAGTAAATGGTTCTTGAAAAATGCATATTCATATGGAGTAAAATCAAACCAGACCTCTATCTCATACTATATTAAAAATAAACTAAAAATGGATCCAGGGCTTAATTGGAATACTAAAAAGTGTAAAGCCACTAGAAGAAAGCAGGGAAAATACTTTAGGATGTTGTTCTGGTAAAAGGTCTTTGTATTTGACTGCAAAAGCACAGGGCACAAAAGCAAAAATACACAAACAGGATTACATTAAACAAGCAAAAGTCTGCCCAGCAAAGGAAGCAATCAACAAAGTGAATAGCAGCTTACATAATGAGAGAAAATATCTGCAAGCTAGCCATCTGGTAAGGGAGTAACATGTAAAATATGTAAGTAGTGTAAACAACTCAACAACAAAGAAACACATAATATAATTGAAGATTGGACAAATGATCTGGATAGACATTTATCAAAAGAAGAAATATGAAAATTCCAAAGAAAATCTCAATGACATATCATATTCCTCCAATCAAGATAGCCATCAGAAGAAAAGATGAATAAATAACCAATGGCAGTGAGGGTAGCCAAACAGGGCAACTCTCCAGCATTGTTTTTGGGAATATCATTGTATAAAATGATTATGAATAACAGTATCAAAGTTCCTCAAAAAGCTAACAGAATTACCATAGAATCCAGCAATTCCATTATATCATTATATAAAAGAGATGTCTGCACTCCTATGTGCACATTCGCTAAGATTTTGAAAAAACCTAGGTACTCAATTATAAATGAATAAGCAAAATACAACATATATGCACAATAGAATGTTATTAGGTCATCAAATGACAGCATCTGTTGTGGAAAGATGAATGGAACTGAGAAATTGTTTTAAATGAAATAATTCAGATGCTAAAGGATGAATACTGCATGGTCTCATTTATATACAGAAACCCACAAGGTTGATTTTGTTGAAGTAGAGATGAGAATATTATTTATGGGAAGATGAGCATATGGAGAAGTGGTAGCTAATGATTGCAGTCATGAAGGTGAATAG
This sequence comes from Sylvilagus floridanus, assembly GCA_949820135.1. NCBI lineage: Eukaryota > Metazoa > Chordata > Mammalia > Lagomorpha > Leporidae > Sylvilagus > Sylvilagus floridanus. The sequence goes on from OX463225.1 coordinate 96,633,776, forward strand.
GAGGAATATGAGGAATAACTTTTTTTTTTTTTTGACAGGCAGAGTGGACAGTGAGAGAGAGAGACAGAGAGAAAGGTCTTCCTTTGCTGTTGGTTCACCCTCCAATGGCCGCCGCGGTCGGCGCGCCGCGGTCGGCGCACTGCGATCATCCGATGGCAGGAGCCAGGAGCCAGGTGCTTTTCCTGGTCTCCCCATGGGGTGCAGGGCCCAAGCACCTGGGCCATCCTCCACTGCACTCCTGGGCCACAGCAGAGGGCTGGCCTGGAAGAGGGGCAACCGGGACAGAATCTGGCGCCCTGACCGGGACTAGAACCCGGTGTGCCGGCGCCGCAAGGCGGAGGATTAGCCTGTTGAGCCACGGCGCCGGCCTAACTTTTAAAGTTTGTATAGCACAATATGGTAACTATTTTTGACAACAATTAATTTCTATATTTCAAAATGGTAGAGAAAATTGGGAATGTTCTCCAAACAAGAAAATGATAAATATTTGTAGGGATCAATATGACATTTACCCTGATTTAATCATCACACATTATATACACATATTGAAACATGACAAGTATCTCACTAATAAGTCAATTAAAATAATAGTATATTTATTTTTTTTGCTGATTTTCCATGGTATGTGTATACCAAAATATAAATATTCTTTCATTTAAAGATTGAATGTTTTAGGTTTTTGTTCTTACAAATAAAATTTCTATAAACATGTATATAGTATATTTCTGTAGTCATTTACTTTCATTCCTCTTGAATAAATACAAAGGAGTGAAAGTCTGTGACAAAGATGGTGTGTTTTTAACTTACAAGAATCCACTATGATAGTTACCACTCCAATAGCAGTGTATGGGACTTCCAGTCGGTTTACATCCTAGGCAACTCTTACTCCAGTGAGTTTTAATTTTAAATTGCTTTACAGTGCTAACACACGCTAGTGTTGATTTGAATTTCCCTTACAGAAAATCATATGGAATATCTCTTAGCATTCTTATTTGCTATCCATATGTCTTTTTGTACTGTTTATTTAAAAAAAAAAAAAGATTTACTTATTTGAAGGCAGAGTTACACAGAGATAGAGAGATATCTTCCGTTTTCTGTTTCTTTCCACAAATGGCCACAATGGCTAGAACTGTGCCTAGGCAAAACCAGGAGCCAGTAACTCCATCTGGGTTTCTCACATGTGTGATAGGAGCTGTCACAGGCACATTAGCAAGGAGTTGGATCAGAAGTGGAGGAGCAGGGGCTGGAACCTGTGCTCTCATGGGATGCTGGTGTCACAGATAGCAGCTTAACCCATTGCATCACAACTTGGCCCCTGTAGCATTTACTTTTTGTAATTTAATTTTTTTGAAAGGCAGAGTTACAGTGAGGCAGAGGCTGACAGAGAGAGAAGTCTTCCGTCCACTAGTTCACTCCCCAGAAGGCCACAAGGGCTGGAACTGTGCTGTTCTGAAGCCAGGAGCCAGGATCTTCTTCTGGGTGTCCCACATGGGTGCAGGACTTCAAGGACTTGGGCCATCTTCTGCTGCTTTTCCCAGGCCATAGCAAAGAGCTGGATCGAAAGTGGAGCAAGCAGGACATGAACTGGTGCCCATATGGGATGCCAGCACTACAAATGTGACTCAAACTGGTACCTATAAGGGATGCTGGTGTTACAGGCAGCAGTGTAACCCATTATATGATGATATTGGTCCCACTTATTTATTATTTTAGAGACATAGAAAAGAGATAGAGAAAGTGCTTCTATTCACTGGTTCATTCTGCAAGTGTCTCTAACAGCCTGGGTCATGATTAGTACAGCTTTAATTCAGGTCATTTAAATTATCCAACTTTTATTTTCTATTGAAAAACATTGTTTTCCTAGTTTCTGTGAATTTCTATACAAATTTTAGAACTGGCTTATCAATCCCTATCAAACTAGAAAACCTGTTGAAACTTTGATCTGAATTGCAATAAATCTGGGATAATTGAAGCCTTCATAATATTAAGTATTTGATCTATGAATGGTGTTTATTTTTCTATTTAGGTCTTTGAAACGACTTTTACAATGCCTAAGACTTGGACTTATTGTGAAATTTTCTCCTAGCAGTTTCATACATTTAATGTCAATGTTAGGAGAATTTTTTTTTAAATTTTGCTTTCTGATATATTATTGATAAGATATAGAAATATAATTGCTTTATGTATAATAAATCTGTATCTTAGTCCTTTCTGCTGCTATAATAAAATAAAACAGACTAGGTGATTTACAAATAGTATATATTTATTGGTTCATGTTTCTGAAATCTAGCTGCGGCCAGCGCACCACACTGATCTGAAGCCAGAAGCCAGGTGCTTCTCCTAGTCTCCCATGTGGGTGGAGGGCCCAAGCATTTGGGCCATCCTCCACTGCATTCCTGGGCCATGGCAGAGAGCTGGCCTGGAAGAGGGGCAACCGGGACAGAATCCGGTGCCCCGACCAGGACTAGAACCCAGTGTGCCGGCGCCGCAGGCGGAGGATTAGCGTATTGAGCCACGGCGCAGGCCTGAAACATCTTTTCTTATTACAATATGGTATTACTGTCTATATTCACCATACTGTTCAGTAAATCTTAATCAAAAAAGAAAACACATATCCCTCCTGTCTGAGATGAATCTTTTTTTTTTTTTTAAGATGCATTTGAAAGTCAGAGTTACACAGAGAGAAGGAGAGACTGAGAGACCAAGAGATATTCCATCCACTGGTTTACTCTCCTGGCTCCAGGCCAAGCCAGGAGCCAGGAGCATCTTCCAGGACTCCCATGTGGATGGCAGGATCCCAAACACTATGGCCATAGTCCATTTATTGTCCCTGACCATTTTCATGGAACTGGATGAAAGTGAGCAGTGGGGACATGAACCATCACCTATGTGGGATGCTGGAATCATAGGCGGTGGCTTTACTTGCAAAGCCACAACACTGGCCCAGGTTTTAGACACCCTTATAACCATCTATCCCATTTCCCAACATACTCCACAGCCTGTCATAGCCATCCTTTTACTGTTTGCTTCTATGAATTTGTTTGTTTGGGTTGAAGAAGGTAGGCACTTATTTGCCAAGTGCAGAGAAATGAGCTGTTCTCAAAATGCCTCTGTATAGCAGCAGCATTGTTGAGGGAGGGTACAACATGGACTTTAATCCCCCTCTAGCCCATGTGGTGATGTACACTCAGCAGCAGCTCCTCCAATGGGCCTCCATGAGGGCTGCAGGGCTCCCCAGCAGCAAGACCTTCAAGTGTCTTCAAACCGGTCCTTACTGGAGTAGAACGGTGGATGATGCGAGGTACTCTAGACCTTTCTTCAGAAGTGCATTCCAAGTTCTGTGTTCCATAGTTTCTCTACTCTAGTTTCAGTGTACTCCAGAAAACTCCAGAAAAGTAGCAGCTCTTCATTTGGCGGGTAGGGGGGTACTTCTTTAAGGAAGGAGAATGTGTCTAGTACCCCCAGTAAGCCATCTTTCTGGAAATCCACAAAAGTTTGCAGATTTTTATCGTTACTTTGAATTGGTATTATTACCTGCTGACTTTTCACAACTTTGATAACTGGAAATAATTGTAGAAATTTATGTTATATAACATGGATTAGGTAATTTACTTTTGATTCAGTTTTGAATAAGCTAGATTAGTATCCATAAAGGTCCACAAATTCCCCTCATCATTTAAAAATTAAAAAAAAATATTTTGATTCTGCTGTGGCAGACAAAATAAAATAGCTTCTAACTCTTTTTTTTAACTTTTATTTAGTGAATATAAATTTCCAAAGTACAGCTTATGGATTACAATGGCTCCCCCCCCATAACTTCCCTCCCACCCGCAACCCTCCCCTTTCCCGCTCCCTTTCCCCTTCCATTCACATCAAGATTCATTTTCAATTATCTTTATATACAGAAGATCAGTTTAGCATATATTAAGTAAAGATTTCAACAGTTTGCACCCACACAGAAACACAAAGTGAAAAATACTGTTTCAGTACTACTTATAGCATTAATTCACAATGTACAGCACATTAAGGACAGAGATCCTACATGAGGAGTAATTGCACAGTGACTCCTGTTGTTGACTTAACAATTGACACTCTGGTTTATGGCATCAGTAATCACCCTAGGCTCTTGTCATGAGTTGCCAAGGCTATGGAAGCCTTTAGTGTTTGCTGACTCTGATCATATTTAGACAAGGTCATAGTCAAAGTGGAAGTTCTCTCCTCCCTTCAGAGAAAGGTACCTCCTATGATGACCTGTTCTTTCCACTGGGATCTCACCCAGAGAGATCTTTCATTTAGGTCATTTTTTTTTTTTTTCCAGAGTGTCTCAGCTTTCCATGCCTGAAATACTCTCATGGGCTTTTCAGCCATATCCGCATGCCTTAAGGGCTGATTCTGAGGCCAGAGTGATGTTTAGGACATCTGCTATTCTATGAGTCTGCTGAGTATCTCACTTCCCATGTTGGATCATTCTCTCCCTTTTTTATTCTATCAGTTAGTATTAGCAAACACTAGTCTTGTTTATGTGATCCCTTTGGCTCTTACTCTATCATTATGATCAATTGTGAACAGATATTGATCACTTGGACTAGTGAGATGGCCTTGGTACATGCTACCTTGATGGGATTGAATTGGAATCCCTTGGTATGTTTCTAACTCTACCGTTTGGGGCAAGTCAGCTTAAGCATGTCCCAAATTGCACATCTCTTCCCTCTCTTACTCCCACTCTTATATTTAACAGCGATCACTTTTCAGTTAAGTTTCAAAACTTAAGAATAACTGTGTATTGATTACAGTATTCAACCAAAAGTATTAAGTAGAACAAACAAACAAACAAAAATACTAAGAGGGATAACGTATTAAGTTGTTCATCAACATTCATCAGCAAGGGCTGATCAAGTCACCGTTTCTCATAGTGTTCATTTCACTTTAACAGGTTTCCTTTTTGGTGCTTGGTTAGTTGACACCTATCAGGGAAAACATATGATATTTGTCCCTTTGGGACTGGCTTATTTCACTCAGCATAATGTTTTCCAAATTTCTAACAGGGATCACTTTTCAGTTAAAATTTAAACACATAAGAATAATTGTGTGTTAATTACAGTCTAACTCTGTCTTATGATCTTACTTGTTTAACCTAATATTTACTTTATTATGATATTTTTGAAACTCTGGCTCTGGCTTTCTCCTAGACTACCTTTTTCTGAAGTACCAATTTGTTCTAATTCTACTAAGCTACTTCCTTCTCATATTTGTAGCACGTTTGACTATCAATGAGGTGAGAAACTTTAATTCAAACAGGAGCTGGAACTCAGAGTCCACTTTGTGTTAGGTTTTCTCACAAGGCAATTAATGAAGATTTTGATTGAGGAGGTTTTTTTATTTTCTGAAAAGAATGACACTGCCTGGTTCCTTAACAAGGAATTTAAAGGAAGCCTCAACAAGCTTCCTTTCCACATTTTTTGCTCCCGCACTCCATAGTCAATAAAAAACAGGGAGTTCAGCTATGTAAACATCATTCTAATTACATTCATTTATGCAAGCTGCTTAGCAGTGTGCCTAATTACCATGAAGCACAACAGGGATTAGTCACATTATTAAATATGCTAGATAATTTTGCTAAAAATTGTATTTGGTTAAAACCCTAAATCCTACTCCTGTATGTTCAGACATCATATTACGTTGCTCGGGAAAGAAACAGTCATAGTCACAACTCAAGAAAAAAAATTCATAGTTGATTTTTTTGTCCTTTCATGGTATCCTGCTACTCTGAAGTTCTCTTACTGGCTTACATGAACTTTGTTCGCATTGATGACCCTAGAAGTGGGTTAAGATGCCATCTCCTCCATGCTAAAGAGATGTACAAGTAAACACTGCTGGATAATATCCCTCTCTGGTCTTTCCTGATCCACCTTCTTTCTAAGGCTGTGGAAATTTTCAGGACCACATCTTCAGTCCTCTTTGTAAACAGCCCTCATATTTACTTATGGCTTTATGTTCCGAGTAAATGATAAAGATTATAAATGTGTTATCTCCCTCACAGACTGGCTCAGAGTAACAGAACCAATAGGACCTATTTAAAGATACATAAGGGGGGACGGAATTTTTAAAAAAAATGTTTATTTATTTGAAAGGCAGAGTGACAGAGAAAGGAAAATCTAGATCATCCATCTGCTGGTTCATTCCTCAAATGTCTGCGCCAGTCAGAAGCCAGGAACACCATCCTGGTCTCGCACAAGGGTGGCAAGAGCAAGCATTAGGGTATCCTCCATGTTTCCATAAACTGGAAGCAGAGTAGCCAGAACTTGAACTGGCACTCTCATATGGGATGCTGGCATTGCATATGACAGCCTAACCTGCTGTTCCAAAACATCAGCTCATGAGAGCAATTGAAAGGAATTTGCTCAATTATGGAGGCTGAGGAGTTCTGTTTTATGTTACCTACAAGCCAGATAATGAGAAAAACCATTGTTGGAACTCAGTAAAAGTCTCAGAAGAGCCAATTGTGTATTTATCAGGTTGAGGATAAGCTTCTCAGAATCGGGGGTCAGTGCTGTGGTGCAGCAAGGCAAGATGGCACCTGCAGTGCTGGCGTCCCATATGGGTACCAATTCAAGTCCCTGATGCTCCACTTCTTTTTTTTTTTTTTTTTTTTGGACAGACGACAGACAGAGTTAGACAGTGAGAGAGAGAGAGGAGAGACAGAGAAAAAGGTCTTCCTTCCATTGGTTCACCCCTTAAATGGCCACTAAGGCCGTCATGCTGCGCCAATCCAAAGCCAGGAGCCAGGTGCTTCCTCCTGGTCTCCCATGTGAGTTCAGGGCCCAAGGACTTGGGCCATCCTCCACTGCCTTCCTGGGCCACAGCAGAGGATGCTCCACTTCTGATCCAGCTCCATGCTAATATGCCTGGGAAAGCAGTGGAAAATGGTCCAAGTCCTTGGGCCCTTGTACTGACTTGGAAGACCCAGAAATTTCCTGGTTCCTGACGTCAGTTCAACTCAGCTCTTGCTGCGGTGGCCATCTGGGAAGCATGCCAGCAGATGGAAGATCTCTGCCGGTCTCTCCTCTCTCTCAGGTTTTGATGTCAAAAGGCAGAAGGTTGATGTTCTTGTTCCAAGATGAATTTGCTACTCTTTTATTATTTTATTATTGTTGTATCATAAGTGAAGACTGCCCACATTAGTAGGGGACGTTCTTTACTCAGTCCACAGATTCCAATGCTGCTCTATTTCAGAAACTACCTTACAGACATACCCAGAAGACCATAATGTTTCACCAAATATCTTCATATTTCATAACATAGTGAAGTTGACACACAGAATTAACCATAACACTGCTTCACTCTCCTTCTTTTTGACTTTGATTATTTAACATCTCCATTTTTAAGTAACATGATCACTTACAAATTAATATTGACAGATGTGGACTTGTAATATCCTATATGCAACCCTCAAACCAAAGCTGTCATTATATCCATAAATGGTACCAGCTATTTTGCTCATTAAATATTAATTCACTATATAAAGGCTTTACTTTAGTGCTAAATAATAATTGTAAGTAAAATAAAAACCTTGCCTACATGATGTCTATACTACCATAAATCCAATAGTCAATTCATACAACTAGGAGAATGCCATATAGCCTGATCACATCCTTTCAACTTTGTATCTGGGATATGAGATTTATTCATTACTTGGACTCATCTCAAAAAACTCATAGGAAATGTTTTTCATCTTATACCAAAGCATACAAAGACTGCTTCTTCTGTTTTCCTACCAATTTTAAAAGTATACCAGTAGAGCTAAAGAAGACATTGAAGTGAAGCTAGGAAAGCTGAATTCCATGACCTGAAAAAGATCAGGAAATCCAACAATAGGCACTTGCTTGAGTCAAAACAGAAACTAAATTTATAGCCAAAAAATAAATTGTATATCAAGTGTCTAGTTGGGTATGAATATAATAATTAAATGTCTTTTCTTGGAGAAAAATGTGGAACTTAGGTTTCAGATTAATGTCAGTTTCTATATTTTATGTTTACAACTATGCTTTGAATGTGTCCCCAAAAGCTCATGTGTTAGAAATCTAATCATCATTGTTAACAATATTAGAGGGTGGGACATTTAAGAGGTGATTAGAACATAAGGACTCTAACCTCATGATCGGATGAAATGTCAGTATCCTGGGAGCAGGTTCATGAATGCAGAAGTCAGTTCCTTAGGAAAGGGATGGTTTGGCCTCTCTCTGTTGTTGTTTTATTTTTCCCCCTTCTACTAAGGAATGCCAAGGCAAGAAGTCCCTCACCAGATGCTCACCCCTCAATATTTGTTTTTATAGCCTGCAGAACTATGAGCCAAAATCTTTCACTTCTGTTCACTCTAAGTTCCCAGTCTCTCGTGTTCTGTTATTACAGTACAAAACAAAGACAGAGGCCACAGAAGGGAGAAACTGAAACGATGCATTTTTGTCAAAAATACTTAACTGAAAACAATTGCAATGCCACAGTGTGTAAAAAACAGTTAAAAGGGGGCATCATGGCAGATGTCCCATGATAATAGTCTGCCTCTGTTTTACAATTATGGGAAATCATAGCAAGCCAATACTATTTACTTCAAATTAAATACAAGAACAAATATTGGTGTTACAAAATCTTGTCAAACTCAAACAAACACTTTTTTTTAAATACTTCTTTTGAGCTAGTGAGAATGTACCAAATAAAACATTAGTTTTGGAAACATGTGTTATTTGGAAGATGTGCTTTAGGGAAAATACTATCCAAGAGTCATTCCTAACTTGATTTTTACTTGTTTTAAGGATATTATCATTTATACCATAATCAAAAAGCATTCCCCAATATATCTGGGTTTGAGTACTGAATGTTCTCCATATGATAATTATTTGAAAAGTAACTACTTTCCTCATTCTACCAAGGGAGTACTTATAACAACTATTTTATTGTGATAATAAAGAGTGACTACAGGTTATAGTTTCTGTGAATTATGACATACTTACTATACTAATTTTAATAAAAGCTATTTTTACACAATCTTTACTTTAAGGCATTTACATTTAGGCATTTATTACTGAAAGTTGTTTAAAAACTTCAAACTAACAGACATACATACATGCATAAACACACACACACACACACACACACATTCTGAATGAGTGTAATGACCTTAGCTTCAAGAAGGCCTATGGACATTTAACCAGCTGTGATTAATATTTTTATCTAGGAATTTATAATCAACTCTGATAGTCCCATTAGTGCTATGTTTGGCTATCTATAACCATTATCATCACTCTACAATGGATGCAACTGGAGATCATTATACTTAGTGAAATATTTGTTTTCTGTGATATATGATAGTTAATATAGATTACAAAAGTAATATAAGAATAAAACTGACATCTTATGATTTGATTATTGGTTTTTTTATTATTATTTTTGACAGGCAGAGTGGACAGTGAGAGAGAGAGACAGAGAGAGAGGTCTTCCTTTTGCCGTTGGTTCACCCTCCAATTGCTGCCGCGGCCGGTGCTCTGCGGCCTGTGCACTGCGCTCATCCGATGGCAGGAGCCAGGTACTAGGTGCTTTTTTCCTGGTCTCTCATGGGGTGCAGGGCCCAAGCACCTGGGCCATCCTCCACTGCACTCCGGGGCCACAGCAGAGAGCTGGCCTGGAAGAGGGGCAACCAGGACAGAATCCAGCGCCCCAACCGGGACTAGAACGCGGTGCGCCGGCGCCGCGAGGTGGAGGATTAGCCTGTTGAGCCACGGCACTGGCCTGATTATTGTTTATAGCCCCTGTCTACATTTCTGTGGAACAGTGGTGTTTCTACTTTTTACTTCTTGAACAAAATGGTTAGTGGTTCAGTACACCTATGATTATAAAGTAAATTGAAATTAGGTTCTGTAAAAATTAAACGAAATATTTCACAGGGATCACTTTTCAGTTAAAATTTAAACACCTAAGAATAATTGTGTGTTAATTACAGAGTTCAACCACTAGTAATAGGATAAAAAAATACTAAAATGGATAAAGTATTACATTGTACAACAACAGTCAGCACAAGAGCTGATCAAGTCACTGTTTTTCATAGTGTCCATTTCACTTCAACAGGTTTAAGAGTGGGAATAAGAGAGGGAGGAGATGTACATATTGGGACATGCTCAATCGGACTTGCCCCAAATGATGGAGTTAGAATCGTGCCAGGGGATTCCAATACAATCCCATCAAGGTGGCATGTACCAAGGCCATCTCACTAGTCCAAGTGATCAATTTCAGTTCACAATTGATCACACTGATAGGTCTAAGAGTCAAAGGGATCACATAAACAAGACTAGTATCTGCTAATACTAACTGATAGAATCAAAAAGGGAGAGAATGATCCAACATGGGAAGCGGGATACACAGCAGACTCATAAAATGGCAGATGTCCTGGCCTCAGATGTTCTGGCCTCAGAATCAGCCCTTAAGGCATTTGGATCTGGCTCAAGAGCCCATGAGAATATTTTAGGCATGGAAAGCCAAAACATTCTGAAAAAAAAAAAAAAAAAAAAAAAAAAAAAGAAGACCTAAATGGAAGATCTCTGTGAGTGACATCCCAGTGGAAAGAACAGGGCCATCAAAAAATGAGGTACCTTTATCTGAAGGGAGGAGAGAACTTCCACTTTGACTGTGACCCTGTCGGAATAAGATCGAAGTCAGCAAACCGTAAAGGCTTCCATAGCCTTGACAACTCATGACAAGAGCCTAGGGAGATTACTGACACCATAAACAAGAGTGTCAAATTGTTAAATCAACATCAGGAGTCACTGTGTACTTATGTCTCAAGAGGGATCTGTCCTTAATGTGTTGTCCAATGTGAAGTAATGTTATAACTAGTACTGAAACAGTATTTTACACTTTGTGTTTCTGTGTGGGTGCAAACTGATGAAATCTTTACATAGTATATACTGAATCGATCTTCTGTATATAAAGATAATTGCAAATGATTAAAAAATCTTGGTGTTAAATTGGAAATTGCATAGATAATTAATCAATTTTTTAAAAAAAAATATCATGTAGGATCTCTGTCCTTAATGTGCTGTACATTGTGAATTAATACTATAACTAGTACTCCAACAGTATTTTCACTTTGTGTCTCTATGTGAGGGCAAACTGTTGAAATCTTTACGTAATATGCACTAAACTGATCTTCTATGTATAAAGAGAATTGAATATGGATCTGGATGTGAATCAAAGGGTGAGGGAGCGGGAAAGGGGAGGGTAGTGGGTGGGAAGGAAGTTATGGGGGGGAGACATTGTAATCCATAAGCTGTGCTTTGGAAATTTATATTCTTTAAATAAAAGCTTTATATATAAAAAATTAAAGGAAATAAAGAAAGGAAAGAGTCAAGGTTGAGGAAGAGGGTTAGGGAAATATGGTTATGTACTTAGAATTATATCTATGAAATACATGAAATCTGTTCTGTTTATCTTAATATATTTTAATAGTAACAATAAAAGTTACTTTGGGTTGAAAATCTTAAGGAAAACATTTAAAATGTTGTTATTTTGTTTATTTGTCTTCATACTCACAATTGCTTCTTGGTTATGTAATGAGCAAGAAGATATATGTAACTACACCCCAAATACTTATTTTTCAATTCTTCCTAGAAAAATGGTCTCATCAAGGTAAATATTACAACTATAAGAGATCCATCACTGCAAACAGAATTCTCTTCAGAAATATTAAACTACAGTATATTCTTATGCCTATTAATTTTCTAAAATACTAACCTTGATAGCATAGTTTTACTTTAAAATTGTTTAATTAGGCCATCTAATCTATTAACATGTCATTTTCCAAATAGTAAAGCCATCATGTTTCAGGAAAAAATAATGGGTCAATGCTTCTCCTCACATGACAAGCTTTGGACAAATAAAGGACTAAGGTTATCTGATATTACTTACATTTAACCCACTGGCACAGTTATTTGGTTTCAGAATATTTAAGTTATTTTTAAGTTAATTGATGTATTTTAAGACTAATTCTTATGGGAATATCAGTGAACTATATTAATGAAAAACTGCAAAAATTCAGAGACATTTAAGTTAAAAATACTAAAATCTCACAGAAGTGTGATTGTTGGATATTATGTAAAAGGATTTATGTAGTTGGAATATGCTCTTGTTGAATTATTCCTTTATGCTATATTCAAAATTATTTTTAAACTGGTATGACACTGTTTTATCAATACTATTTAGTAAAGATTGCTGCATCTGAAACTAAGTAAGAGTGAATCCTGTATGCACATTAAAAGCACACATCCCTTAACTCAAAAATTAAATGTAATGTAAAAAAGTAAATTTGAGAAAAAAATCTGCATTTCTAATATATTTCCATGTAAGGAGGGACTTCAGATTAGATAAGAGAGCTAAAATTTGCATGATACTGTATGGGAAATGAGAGATATGTAAGGGAAAAGGGCTTCTAAGGTCTGCAGAGAAACTCTTCTAGTTTTGAGCATTGACCCACGTATCTTTAGCTAAACTGATCAAGGCCGAGATATATGCACGAGATGAAACACGAAAAAGTAGATCTAGCATGTGATCCAGCCATCTAACTTCTGAGAATATATCACAGGAAATGATATCAACACATGAAAGAGATCGCTACAGTTCCATGTTTATTGTAGCCCAATTCACAATACAAAACATATGGAATCAATCTAGATGTCCCTCAATGGATGATTTAATAAATAAAATATGGTCTATAAACATGATGAAATATTATTCAGTCATAAGAAGAATGAAATCCTGATATCCGCAACAAAGTAGATGAAATTGTTGATCATTATGCTAAGTGAAGTAGGCCAAACACAGGTAGATAAATATCAAATGGTTGATATCATATATGAAAATATGTTTACATATATGTATATGTAATATATACAGTATAGTGTAATATGCAATATACATAGAGCATAAAAAGTGGACATGTCATGTTATTTGTGGATATATACTTATAAATTATGCCTTCATCAAATTATAGCACTTACATAATAATACATACATTTTTCCTATTTTATGATCTTTGTCATGAATCTCACATTATGTAATCTTAAAACATGTACCACTGTGGCATAGTATCCTAGGCCTCTGCCTGTGGTGCCGGTATCCCATATGGTTGCAGGTTTTAGTCCTGGCTGTTCCTCTTCCAATCCAGCTTTCTACGATGGTCTTGGAAAGCAGTAGAAGATGGCCCAAGTTCTTGGACCCCTGTACCCGCGTGGGAGACCCATAAGAAGCACCTATATCCTTTCAGATTGGCCCAGCTCTGGCTGTTGAGACTATTTGGTGAGTGAACCAGCAGATGGGAAATTTTTCTCTCTGTCTCTCCTTCTCTTTGTTTGTAACTCTGCCTCTCAAATAAATAAATAAGATCTTTAAAAATAAATAAATATATAAAATAATAAAAGATTTACCACTGATTTCAAGACAATAACGTTTGTTAATATACATTAAGCATGATCACATAGACATAGACAGGGAAGACAGAAAGCAAGATATTGAAATTTAATTTCTATAGCCAAACATTAGTTTCTAAGATTAAAAATATATACAATTGATAACATTAAGGAATGATTAATATATAATATATTCTATATAGATTACTATATACACACAAACACACATGCATAAAGAATCCATAAGAAAATAGAGAAAGGAATAGAAGGATATATTTTAAGACATAACTCATGAATTTTTAAAAATTTGATGAAAGCTTTTAAAGCCACACTCAAGAAGCTCAACAAACTCCGAACAGAATAAATATAATGAGAACTACATAATAAAATATTACAAAAAAATACTAAGAGAAAATCACATACATACCAGGAAATAAAAGACATGATACATACAAAGGAAAGACAATAACAATAGCAGAAATTTCTCAATAGAACCAATGCAACATACATATATGTATATGCATGTATATGTATATGTGTATGTATATGCAACAGGACAGAAAGTGGGGATTTAGAAACAAAAAAGTGTTAACATAAATCCATAATAATAACCATCATGGACAGTAATTAAAAATGTATTAAAATATACATATAAAAGTGAGACCAATAGAAAACATCACTTTATCTAAATTAGTGAACATCATTTGGAATGATAATTGTAGGTATAAATATAAGACTTTATTTCTTACTAGTCGTGAACCATGAACATGATAAAACTCTGCCACCTAATTAGGTCTAATTTCCGCTCTTGCAGCAACGTTTTGCTGTTTTCAACACACTACCCTTTCATATATTTCATCAGATTTATCCTAAAGTATTCAACACTTGTAAATTCAGCACGAGTTGTGCAAATCTTGTGCTCCGAAAATGAAAATACCACTGTGTGAAATGTTTAAAAAGACTTAAACCAATAGGAAAGTGAAATGAATTTATAGGTCCAAAGATTTGGTATCATCAAAATGTCACATCTCTGGCCGGCGCCGTGGCTCAACAGGCTAATCCTCCGCCTTGTGGCACCGGCACACCAGGTTCTAGTCCCGGTCGGGGTGCCGGATTCTGTCCCAGTTGCCCCTCTTCCTGGCCAGCCCTCTGCTGTGGCCCAGGAGTGCAGTGGAGGATGGCCCAGGTGCTTGGGCCCTGCACCCCATGGGAGACCAGGAGAAGCACCTAGCACCTGGCTCCTGCCATCGGATGAGCGCGGTGCACCGGCCGCAGCGCGCCGGCCACGGCGGCTATTGGAGGGTGAACCAACGGCAAAGGAAGACCTTTCTCTCTGTCTCTCTCTCTCACTGTCCACTCTGCCTGTCAAAAATAAAAAAAATTAAAAAAAATAAAAAAGTCACATCTCTCCAAGTTGTTCAATAGATAAAAAAAAAAAAAGCTTGATAAAATTTCCAACAGAGATTTCACATCTTATTTTAAATTACAGAAATCAAGACTGTGTCATAGTGGTGAAAGAATAGATAGTATCAGTGCAATAAAATAGGGAACTGAGAAACAGACTCACTCAAATATAATCAAATGAGACTTGACAAAGGAGGAAACACAACAACGGAGAAAACATAGTCTTGTCCATAAATAGAGCTGGAAAGTTTGCCCATACTATATATGCATACGTATATACATATAGAGATTTCTCCAGAATTAATTCAGAGTATATCATATGTAAAGTGTAAAACACAAAACTGTAAAACTCCTGTGAGCTTCAAAAGGAAAAATACATATAAATTTGGGTTTATTGGTGATGCTCGATGCAACATCACACATTGAATGCACTAATTGATTTACCAGACTTCATTAAAATTAAAAACTTCTGTTCTGGCAAAGAGATTGTTAAGGGAATGAAATGATCTCCAATAGGCTGGGAAAATATTTTACATATTTTATAAAATATGGTATCCAAAAAAAGGCATACTTCACAGACATTGTCAGTTCAATTACAGACCATAGCAACAAAGCAAATTATGCAATAAAGTGAGTCATACTAATTTTATTTGATTCCCCAGCAAAAATACTCTACCGTAGCCAATTAAATGTGTAGCTGCAGCATCTGAAAAGTGTATTTCCCTTAATTAAAAATTATTCATTGATGAAAATGTTAATGATCTGCTGAGTTTTCAATAAGTAATAACTTTATATTATGGGAAGAAGAGGCCCTCTATTCTAACCAGGTACACTAACAGAGCCACCTTCATCAATTCTCTCAGTTCAGTCTTCTGGAAAACTTGCTGCAGCTTCTACATCAGCACCTGTTGCCTCACCTTGTACTTCTGTGTTATGGAGAGGTAGTTTTTATCATTGTGTGTTAGCTAGAGTAACACTTTTTTTTTTCTTAAAAAACCTTTCCTTTGCCTCCAAAACTTGGATGATGTAGGACATGCGGCGTAGCTTTAAGCCTATCTCTCAGCTTTTGATTGTTTTTTTCACTAAGTGAGTTGTTCTCACTAATTTTTTGTTTTAAATTGAGAGGTATGTGGTGGACATTTGGTGCAGCCTGAGTTCAAGTCCTGGCTCTGCTCCTGATTCCAGCCTACTGATATGTACCATTACCTCTCTCCTCTCTCCTCTCCTCTTTCTCTTTTTCCCTCTTCGCCCGTTCCCTCCGGTCTGCTGGGTTTTCCCCAATAAACCCTTTCCATTAAAAAAAAAAAAATCAGCATTAAGTACTGAACTTGGATAAGCTGGCTATGTAGGAAGAGAGAAATGTATCCTTTTGCTTCATTCACCTGAATTTTCAAGAACCATTTCTTCATTATAATTAAAATTTCAGCCTTAAAAAATCCGATGTTAACGATCTGTGATTATCTTAAAATGTGTTGTATATAAGTGAGGTTGATATCTATTCATTTGATTTTGTTTATAGCCTTTATTTATAATTCTGCTGAATAATGGTCTTTTTACTTTTTACATATTGAATTATATTTAGTGGAGTATTAAGCCTTTAGCTTTAACATAAGTTAAAATATGTTATCTTGGGGCCAGTGCTGTGATGTAGCAGGTTAAGCTGCTGACTATAGTGCAGGCATCTCATACAGGTGCCAGTTTGATACCCTGTTGCTCACCTTTCCATTCAGCTTCCTACTAATGCTCCTTGGAAAACAGCAAGAGGTGGCCCAAGTACTTGAGTCCCTGTAACCACATGGGAGACCCAGAAGTTTGGAGCTCCTGGTTTTGGCATGGCACAACCCAGGCCATTCGGCCATTTAGAGAGTAAACCAGTGGACAAAAGTTCTCTCTCCCTCTCTATTTCTCCCTCTCTCTCTGTAACTTTCAAATAAGTAAAATACATCTTTTAAAACAAAAATATTTCAAGTATAATGCCATAAATAGGATCCATAAAAGAATAAACTTAAAATTATGCCTAATTGTATTATTAAATATCTATTTTTCAAAAGATAATAAAAGAACAAAAAGACAAATCACAGACTGAAAGAAAAATGTTTTGCTTGCTTTCAATTTCAAAATATATCATTATGATAATCTAAAAGCAATGCATTAATTTCCATATATATGATATGAATTAATATATACATGCACTATTTTACTAAACATCTCAAATTTCACACACAAATAAAGAAAGTTTGAAGGATTATGTAAATTACTTTGGGTCGACACTAAAAAACCTGAATAATCAACACTTTCTCTATCGCATGATTAAATTAAAGTCCCGCAATTAATGATGGATGTAACAGAAATTATTGAACAAATAATTGAATATCAAGGACAAAGATTGGCATGAGTCACTCATCAAGTCACTGGAAACACAGCTATGTCAGTGACTGCACTGGCAACACACATATTATCCCAGAGCACATTGTTTTACACATGTCAATGGGAAATACCAAGTTATTTTTACTTCTTGCATTCTTTTTCACTTGCAGTCTCCAGTTAAATGTTTTCTTTTCCCAAATTTTCCCCTTCCTTCTTTCCTTCCCTCCTTCCTTCCTTCTTTCCATTAAAAGGCAGACAGATAGATACACATACACAGATATAAGAGAGAGAGATCGAGAGAGAGAGGGGGAGAAAATTTCCCATGCACTGTTTAACCACAAATGCTCACAACAGTTTTATGCCAGGTTTAAACCAGAAACCAGTAGGTAAATCTGGGTTTCTCATATGGGTGGCAGGGACCCAACTGCTGGAGCCACCATGTGCTGCCTCCCAGAGCATGTATCAGCAAGAAGCTGGAACTGGGACTGGAGCCAGGAGTTCATTTCAGGAACTCTAGTATGGGAAGTGGGCATCCCAAGTGGCATGTTAACCACTGCAGCAAACACCCATTCCTCCTTTGTTTTTCTTTCCAGAAAACTGTGCTGAATGAATTGGCCACTTATGAGAAATTTTAAATCCCCCCAAGTTACTATATTTTTGAGGCTTTTATTTGACTTTAAAAACATTTTTGGAAAAATATAAGGCATTAACCTTTACATTTTTTGTCCTTTCTTTTATTCTTGCACTAAATATTATTCAAACCAATACTCCTTTCCAAGAAAAATAGAGGAACTCATAAAATTGGATCCCTTATGAGTTAATCCGCCTCAGTGAATTTTTAAGATGTAATTAAAATAACTATGATTATTTAGTTGCTATGATTATGGGTAAAATTATCTAGAGTATATGACCGTGCTCCATGATTTGTTTTTGCTTCTCCCACTCCTCAACAGTTCCTGCCTTTTGAATGTCTTAACACAACATGAATTTCACCTTCCTAATGGAATTCTATCTGAAGAAATAAGAAATAGCGTCTCCTAATTGTACCAAAAGACCCTCCTGAATTATCCAGTCTTCAAAATAGCATCTACTTTTGTTTCATATTTAGGTTCTAAACAGTTTTAAATCACATCTATGGTAGCATAAATTGCATTGCTTTTCTATATTCTGCAAAAATATCTACTGACTTACACAAGTAGAATTCTTTTCTCTCTTCAACAGAATTCAAGTAATCAAAATGCATGGTTTGATTAATTCTCATCTTTATTTTACCTTTCTGAAGGTGTTTTTATCTGACAGCAAAGCAGTTTTTAAAAATTTCCTTGTAGATTAAAATATCTTACTAAAATATTCACATTGGCTAAATGACTTTTACATTGCTGGCTTTATATTTAGCACATGACTGTTGGACTACTTGAAAAAATAAAAAAGAGTAAATTATTTGCATTTTGAAATGTGGCATATTGATTTAATTTTCTGGTGCTCCTATTCTCAGACTCAGTCTTGTTAGATATTTTCCAGGTCAAAGAGTGAAGAGGAAAATAATATGATGATTATTGAAAAAATTCAAAGGATAGAAATAATACATTCTCTTAAGGGACTGCTAAAAGCCTCAAACATGTAAATATCTAGCTTGCAACACACAACAATCAATCAAACTAAAATATAAGAATGAATATAATTAAGCTTCAATAGTTATAAATGTAAATAACTATTTATCATGAACAATTTAGTGTAATGCACATGCTTATGCGTTAACCAAAGGAAACTTTCTCATCTTCACTAGTAATTCAATTATAGATATCCTTGCCTATTTTTGGATTCCACATCTGTGGATTTAATCAATTGCTGATTGAAAATATTCAGAAATAATCCTACATATACTAAACATTTAATCTTTTTCTTGCCCTTATTCTGTAAACAATACTATATAAAACTCTTTACATTGTACTATAACAGGGAACCTAGAGATGCTGTAAAGTATATGAGATGATTTGAATAAGTCATATACAAATATGATAGAATTTATGTAACATACTTTGGCATCCACAGATTTTGCTATTCCTGAGGAGTCCTGTAATTATTCTACCACAGACACCAAAGAGTAACATTATTAAAATAGTTAAGATTTTAACCTCATATATCAGTTTGCATTAATAATATTTCCTAATGATGATAAGCTGGGCCTGATGCCATGGCTCACTTGTCTAATCCTCTGCCTGCAGCACTAGCATCCCATATGGGCGCTGGGTTCTAGTCCCGGTTGCTCCTCTTCCAGTCCAGCTCTCTGCTGTGGGCCAGGAGAGCAGTGGAGAAAGTCCCAGGTGTTGGGCCCTGCGCCCGCATGGGAGACCAGGAGGAAGCACCTGGCTCCCGGCTTTGGATCAGAGCGGTGCTGGCCATAGCGGCCATTTGGGGGGTGAACCAACGGAGGGAAGACCTTTCTCTCTCACTCTCTGTAGTTCTACCTGTCAACTAGATAAAAAAACTTTAAAAAAATAATATTTCCTGATGATGATAGAATATACATAGACTGTTACACATGTTGTTGAGAATGTACTACTAGCTGTTTGCTATTTTAAATGTTTATTGAAGACTTATTATGTGTGCTGGACTTTGATAGCACAATGAATGTTCCCCTGCTTTCGTGGAAAATGTTGTCCATCAGGCAATATTTTAGCTAGCTAAAATATTGATCAAATCTGTTGCAAACTTAAAATATAATTATTACATATTTTAATTAAAATAAAGTTTAGAATTTGAAATGTAGTGCTGAAGTTGGATTGCTTTAAAATCATCCATATAATATGTATACAACTTATAAGTTTAGTTTCCTCCATTCCTTAGGTGCTAATTATGTTAATTGATTATTAATACATTAGAGTGATTAATTTATTCAAATAAATACCTTAAGATAATTAATTTACTCAGAATAATTCAAGATATAATCAGGATTATGTGCAGAAATATATTTATTGTTTAAACACTTAACATATTCTAATATTATTTGCCATCCATTCAGGCTTGAGGATAATTCAGATGGATGCACAATGAGGGATGGAAAGGATGCAGAAAGACCTCCACAGTTTGTTAGATCAATAGTCCAACTCATGATTTTTCTATGATTTCCTTTGCTATTTTTACTAGAATTACAATGTAATTTACATGAAAAAGTGAAAATGTACATGTTTTTGAGATACTTGAAATTAATATTCTTTGAAATAAATATCTAATAAAGTATACATATAAAAGTCATATAAGCATAATATCACTCCAAAGTCATTGACTTTCATTTCTGTATTTCTTTTTAGTCACTGTCAATTGATAAATCTTTTTAGGATTCAAATTAGCAGATCTCGTCAAATGTTAATTGTGAATACATTTTGATTATAAAGTACTCTGTAGATGAATTTGTTCAATGAGGTTATTTGCATGCATATAGAAGTACAACATGGGCCGGTGCCGTGGCTCAACAAGCTAATCCTCCACCGTGCGGCGCCAGCACACCAGGTTCTAGTCCCGGCGGGCGCCGGATTCTGTCCCGGTTGCCCCTCTTCCAGGCCAGCCCTCTGCTGTGGCCCGGGAGTGCAGTGGAGGATGGCCCAAGTGCTTGGGCCCTGCACCCCATGGGAGACCAGGAAAAGGACCTAGCACCTGGCTCCTGCCATTGGATGAGCGCGGTGCACCGGCTGCTGCGCGCTGGCCACGGTGGCCATTGGAGGGTGAACCAACAACAAAGGAAGACCTTTCTCTCTGTCTCTCTCTCTCACTGTCCATTCTGCCTGTCAAAAAAAAAAAAAAAAGAAGAAGAAAAAGAAGAGTAACATGTGTATTTGTGAATGCAAATGTTTCTTCACTATGTATGTGAAAACTTGAGAAAAATAAATATCTTCAGGGACTAGTAAAACAAATTTTGCAATGTCCACACTTTGGAATAATAGTTTGCACTAAAACAATTAAGAAAAATATAAGTGTTCTAAGACAGAGAAAACCAGGAAAAAGACAAAATACATACACATGTAAATATAGAATACACATAAACAAAATATATATAAATATACAATAATATAGATACACAGTTATCTATATGATTATATTTGCATTTGAATCTATGCACACACAAAAAATCAGCATGTTTTATTTCCTTGTAAAATCGATTTGTTTTATATGTAATAGGTAGACTATAAATGTACAAATAAGTACACAGATACAACTATTTCAGGGAAGGATTTAATGATCAAGTCTGTGAATAAATTTTATTATAATATATAATCCTAAGGATTGTTCTGAAATTGTAAAAAGAAAAAAAAAGATGACTGCTTTATCAAATGCAGACAGCAACAGAAGATTTCAGGAAACATGAAAAAAACTAAGAAACATGAAATTATCAAACATGGTAGTATTCTAAGACCTAATCCTAAAGTAACGGAGAGTAATGATGATAACCAACATGAACATGAATGTTAAGAAAGCCGAATGATCCACAAGATAATACCATTATGTGATTCAATGAAATAAGAAAAACAATACATGGCAAAAATCAGAAATTTCAGAAAAAATTCTTTATGAAGTGAACCATTATACACACACAGAACAAATGGAAACTCTGGAACTGAAGAATTTCATGAGTGACATAAAAAATGCACTAGAATCTGTCAACCACAACCTTGATCGAGCAAAAAACATAATCTGTGAACTTGAATACAGGTCATTTAATGAAATCTAGAGGGGGAAAGAAGAAGAAAATAATGACAGGAAATTAAAGAAACATATCTGATTTATTTGGTACCATCAAGTAAGCTAACACTCACATTATAATTGTTAGAAAAGTATTAATTAGTAACAATAAAATTAAATGTTTGAAATATAAAACTCGCTGGTATATTTGTAAAAGTAAATATGTCATCAGATCTGTTTTACATATATATATACACACACATATATGTATGCTGAAATGATAATGTAAAAAATCTGTAATATAAAGATTAAAATACAAAAATATTCAAATAACTATAGTTATAATAATTCAGTAATGGAAAAACGATATGAAAAGTTTATAGCATATACAAAAAGATAAACAAATGGAAGAATTCCACTATAGAAATTAATCAAATCACAAAGCACGCTAGCAAGAGAGAAAGAAAAAACAAGACAACATGAGAATAGTAGTAAGTCTTTACCTATCAATGATTAGACTGAATGTAAACCAAGATAAATACAATGGCTGAATGCATTTGCTTTAAAGGTAAAACTCTGTGCTGCCTAGAAAAGAATCATCTTGCCTTTAAGAACATTCTAGGAATGAAATGGAAAATATAATACGTGTAAATGGAAACTAAACCAGAGCAGGAGTACCTAAACTTACCATAGACAAAACAGACTTTAACTCAAAGCTGTAAAATTAAAACAAATAAACATCATTATATAATGATAAAAAGGTAAAGTTATGATGAGTATAAGAATTTCAATTATTGGGGCCGGTGTTGGGGCATAGCAGGTAAGAATACAGCTTGCGATGCTGGCATCCCATATGGGTGCTGGTTCATATCCAAGATGTTCCACTTGTGATCCAGATCCATGCTAATGCACCCTGGAAAGCAACAAGGATGGCCCAAGTGCTTGAGCCCCTGCATCCATGTAGGAGACCCATAAGAGGCTCTGGGCTACTGGTTTCAGCTTGGCCCAATACAGGCCATTGTGGCACTTGGAGAGTTCACCAAAGGATGGGAGATTCTCTCTCTCTCTCTCTCTCTCTCTCTGTCACACATTCTTTCTGCGTAACTTTGCCTTATAAATAAATAAATAAATGTTTAACAAATTAATTTCAAATATATAATTATCCATCATTGGCACACTTAAATATATAAAGCAAATACTAGCAAATATGAAGGGAGAGACCAACAGAAATGCTGTGACAGTGGACAACTTCAGTGGCCTACTTTCAACAATAGATAGGTCATCCAGCTATAATATTAACAAAGACACGCTAAACAATAATGAAATAAACTTTGACCAGATAGTTTTAATGGACATATGCAGAACTTTTCATTGAATGGCAACAGAATACACACTCTTCTCAAATGCATGTGGAATATTTTCTAGGTTATAACAAGTTAGCACAAAAAACAAGCCATAACAAACAATATCAAAATCATATGAAGTATCTCTTCTAAATACAATGGTGTGAAAGTAGAAATCAGTTATAGGGGAAATCTTAAAAATTCACAAACATGGAAATTAAACAACATAATGCTTAACAACCAAAAAAAGTAAAAGCAGAAGAAAATTTTGCAAAATATTTTGAGATAAGTGAAAATTGAAAGAATAAGTTTTTTCATAATATTCATTGCAATCCTTATGAAAATTTCAGTGACATTTCTAAGTAAATATAAAAAATGCTCTAAAATTAATGTAGAATAACAAATGACAGCAAATACCTAAAGCGATCTTGATAAAGAGCATATCTGGGGCATCATACAATCTGATCTCAAAATATACAAAAAGATATAATGGTTAAATCAATCTTATCAAGTTGATATTTGAATAAACTGCACACAATATTCAATGAATCAGATTAGGAAGCCTAGGAAAAAACTCGCCCTCTACTGTTAATGGATCTTCCACAAAGGCACCAATAGCACACAATGGGGAAAGGATGGTCTCTTCAGTAAAATGTTGAATAACATGGATATTCATCTTCAAAAATAAAATAAAATAAAATAGAACAAAAGAAAGAAAAAAGGGGTTCTTATTTTATACCAAACACAAATATCAACTCAAAATTGGTTGAAAATTTAAATATGAGATTTACAATTATAAAATCTTAGAAGAAAAGTTAGTGAACAAGTTGCAGAAAATCAATTCTGTCAACCATTTCTTAGAATCTAAATGGAAGCATCATTAAAAATTAGAATCATTAATAATTAGCATGATCAATAATTAGAAATTATTAGAAATAATTATTAAAATAATTATCATTAATAATTAGAAAAGTGAAATAAAATCTACAGTGAGATATTATTTTCCATTTTTAGGATTTTTTTTAATCAAAAAGTTGAAAGTGAACAAGTGTTGGCAAGGATACTGAGAAAATTAACCCTTATCATCATAGATAGGACTGTCAGTTGGAATAACTATTAAGGAAAATAATATGTAGATTCCTAAAAATATTAAAATTATAACCAATCTATGATCCTTCAATCTCATCTCTTGATATGTAACCAGAATAAATATCATTGCTAGCTCAATGAATATTGTACACTATTATATTTTCTGTGGAATTTCTTATAATAGGCAAGTTATGAAAATACTTTGATTGTACATCAGTTGATTAATGGATAAAGAAAATGTGGTATATGTTATCCAAAGGCATATTATCTTAAAAAAAAAAAAAAAGGAAATTTTTTTCACTTTGACAACATGGATGAATCTGGAGATCATTAGTCTAAGTAAAATAAGTCTAACACATAAATACAAATGTTGCATGATCTCATTTACTTGTGGAATTTAAATATGCAAAACAATGTAGTTGTGAGTGGAGCAGGTGGGAAAAGTGGGGAATATAGTATCAAAGTGTATAAATTTACAGGTTAAAAATAAGTAAATTCTGGAGATACAGTGTAAACATGGTTAGTATAGTCAATAATAATGTATTACATATCTGAAATTTCCTAAGAAAGTGGATCTTAAATATTTTCTTTTGTTTTTAAAGATTCATTTATTTATTTGAAAGTCAGAGTTACACACAGAGAGAAAAAGAGGCTGAGAGAGAGAGAGAGAGGTCTTCCATCCACTGGTTCATTCCCTAATTAGCCATAATTGCCGGAGCTGACCTGATCTGAAGCCAGGCGCCAGGAGCTTCTTCAGGTTCTCCCATGCTGGTCCAAGGGCCCAAGCACTTGGGCCATCTTCTACCGATTTCCCAAGCCATAGTAGAGAGCTGGATCAGAAGAGGAGCAGCTGGGACTTGAACCAGTGCCCATATGGGATGCCAGCACTATAGGCAGTGCCCTACCCACTACACCACAGCACCAGCCCCCATCTTAAATATTTTCAATGCAAAAAATAAAGGTAATTTTGTTAATAGATGATATATTAGTTAGCTAAACTAAACCCCAAAAGAATTTTAGATATGTAAATCCTCTGCATGCCTTCTTGTGTGCAACTAACTGGTCATGTTTAAATACTACTGGACTTGTTGAATAAACGAGCCTTGATCAGGATTTGTCTTGGATCCATTCTTTGCGTCCTTGTCCCCGCATTCCCACTCTCTGTTTCAGGAAACCCGGTTCATTATGCTGCAGGCCGGCACATACAGAAGATCGATTCAATATATACTATGTAAAGATTTCATCAGCTTGCACCCACACAGAAACACAAAGTGTAAAATACTGTTTCAGTACTAGTTATAACATTACTTCACATTGGACAACACATTAAGGACAGATCCCACATGAGACGTAAGTACACAGTGACTCCTGAAGTTGATTTAACAATTTGACACTCTTGTTTATGGCGTCAATAATCTCCCTAGGGTCTAGTCATGAGTTGCCGAGGCTATGGAAGCCTTTAGGGTTTGCCGACTTCAATCTTATTCCAACAGGGTCATAGTCAAAGTGGAAGTTCTCTCCTCCCTTCAGAGAAAGGTACCTCCTTCTTTGATGGCCCCATTCGTTCCACTGGGATCTCACTCACAGAGATCTTTCATTTAGGTGTTTTGTTTTGTTTTTTTTTTCCAGAGTGTCTTGGCTTTCCATGCCTAAAATATTCTCATGGGCTTTCTTAGATCATGATCGCATCATCAGGACACAGTGCCTTCAAACCAATCTCCACCACAACACTCCGCCCCCGCCCATATTGTTGTCTCTCTCTCTTCCTGCCTTCCTTCCTTCCTTCCTTCCTTCCTTCCTTCCTTTCTTTCTTTCTCTCTCTCTCTCTCTCTCTCTCTCTCTCTCTTTCTTTCTTTCTTTCTTTCTTTCTTTCTTTCTTTCTTTCTTTCTTTCTTTCTTTCTTTCTTTCTTTCTTTCTTTCTTTCTCTTTCTCTCTGCTTCCCTCCCTTCCTTCTTTTCTTCCTTCCTTTCATTCCTCTCTCTACCTTTCTTCCTCTTTCTTCCTCTATTTCTCTTTCTTTCTCTCTTTCTTTTCTCTTTCTTCATCAGCTTCTGCTTTATCCCTTTTTTTATTATTATTTGACAGATAAAGTTAAACAGTGAGAGAGAGAGAGAGACAGAAAGGTCTTCCTTCCATTGGTTCACCCTTCAAATGGCCGCTATGGCTGGCGCGCTGCACTGATCTAAAGCCGGGAGCCAGGTGCTTCCTCCTGGTCTCCCATGTGGGTACAGGTGCCCAAGCACTTGGGCCATCCTCCACTGCCTTCCCAGACCACAGCAGAGAGCTGGACTGGAAAAGAAGCAACCAGGACTAGATCCCGGCACCCGTATGGGTGCCGCAAGCAGAGGATTAACCAAGTGAGCCAAGGCGCCGGCCCCCTTTATCCCTCTTCTGACACGAACCCTCCTGCTTCAACTGTGTAAGACTCCTTGTTATTATATTGGATCCATCTACATAATCCAGAAAAATCTTGCTAAATCTAAATTTTTTTGTGTCTCCTAATATTGGAGATTAGATATGGACATGGCACAATTTGGAACTACAGGGAATCATATTTGTGGCTATGGTGGTACATTTGTAACAATAGTTTAAAAAATGTGTTGCTATCTAGTTCTGACTTTCAGTCAGTCAACCAACTGTACAACCTTAGTTAAATCAGGAGACAACTTTACAAAAATGAGCTCATATGAAGTTGAGTGATTGGCTGAGATTTTTTTTGAATATCTAATAGTTCTTAATACTAGAAGCTACCTCAGAAGTTTGCTTTTTTGACAGTAATAAGTAATAAAACTGCTGATTTTTAAAATGCAGATAGTTCAAATTTAGTGATCCTTTTTGTTTAAATCTATGTATATGCATATTCTTTTCCATGAATAATTTCTGTTCATACAATTATGCTAGAATTTTAAATTTGTATTACTTGATTTCTAGTAGAAGCCCATGAGAATAAATATATTTTAGGTGAAATGTAACATACAATCAGGGCCTATGGAAATTTTTAATGATAAAACAAAATATCAAATTAAGAACAATAAATTTCATGATTTATAGAGAGCCTTCAGAGCTCTGTGTCAGAAGAGAAGAAAGCAAATTATCCAATCCTGAAGCCTCTAGAGACAAGAAAAACATGACAATTGGGTTTATCCAAACAGTGGGGAAAACTAGGTGGTGAGGTTAGTTGGTAGACAGTTGAATAAGACAACTTTAGACTGTAAATTTTCCCATAGATGATAGATTTCTAGTCAAAATTCAAATGCATAGAGGATTCCATTAAAATATCTGACTCAACATTGATAATACCATTCACAAGTAAAGACACGGAGACACTTTTTATTTAGTGAAATTTGTTTCCCTCAATTTTTAGTTACGGGATCCACAAAATGCATTCAAGGCCAATTTGTTGCTTTAGAGTATAAAGCTTTGGTATTTCAACTGAAATATTTGTCAATGTGTATTTTGCTATAGCAACAAAATGGTATTTTCAACACATTTTTGCACTTATTAAATACCACTAGGGGGCAGAATTATTTCTCAATTTTACTTAAATTTGTTCTCTTAATTGTGAGAGTAACAAAATAATGGCATCATACTTCTATTTTTGGTAAAGTTTTTGAAAATTAATTTCCATATGCTGATAGTTTCATGTTGTTCATCCTATTGATTGCTTAAGATTTCTTTTATTCAGTGTGAAATTCTATCTTTAAAATTTTCTTACCCTAAAAAAGGTATTCATAGTTCACAGTCAGACATAATTTTGAGTTTAAATAGTTCCTGCTTTATTTAAATATATGAGAAACATGTTTTGGTTGAAAAGAAAAACCAAAGATACAACAGTGGTCTCAGAAATTGTTCTGTTGTTAAAATAGTTTGATATTCAGCTCATTAAAATATTTTTTAACTACTGGCCATTTAGTTAGATGCTGAGGATATATACAGTAAGACATTTCATCATGGATGTTATTTTTTTTGGGGAAATCAATCTTTACTTTCCTTTTCAGAACTTAATTAAGGAAACTTCAGTGTTCTAATGTACTTACTTCCATCTCAAAATATAAAGTGTTATGGTACAATTAATTGCCCCTGTACTTTCCCTCGCTACACTAGTGATCTTCTTAGATGCTGATCAAAGACTGTTTAAAAGCACCTGGAATACAGCTTGCAGTACCATAGTTAAGACAGATAGAAAGTTGTAGTGATATTATATTAATGACAGAAAATATAAAAAAATAATTATTCACATGATAGTACCTATGTTGTATATTATTTTATTTTATTCAATTCCATATCAATACAACATTGATTTTAAGTGATATATGAGGAAACATAGCCAACAACAAGTCAATTCTCAATTAAGTTCAATGCAGCAAGCATTTCTTCAGGACTTAATTCCTTCCTTTTATTTTACTAGGCATGAAATGATGAAGGTAGTCTAGTGCAAATAAAAACACATAAAGCTGAATATTATAGTCCTTGTAATTAAGCATCTTGCCAACTTAAAATTGGCTTTTAGGTTAAATTTCAAGTGTGAAAACGATATGGACAGGAGATAACCACTGAATATTGTTGGTACAAATGTAAATTAGCACAGCCATTATAGAAAATAACATGGATATTCCTCAAAAAAATCAAAATAAACTAAGAATGACCCAGAAATCCCACTACTGGGTATGTAGTAAAGGAAATACTTTCAGTTTATATTTTAAGACAGTCTTCAGAAATGATTTTCTTCCAAATACTTCTTTTTTTTTAAGTTTGATCTTCTGTTGATTTGCAAAAATCGCAATCAATTGAGATGAGGCCATGTCTGAAGTAGTAGCTCACAGTACTTACCCTAAACAAGAAAGGAAGTAAAATTAATTGGGGGAAGTGATAAAAAAGATTTAAGAATGAAGAATATTCTTATTACATGGGAAAGCAAAGTCTGGGGAAATAAAAAAAGGAGTTGAAGTGGAAAATAGTATAATCAAAGGAGAGGAAGGAGGAGGATGTCAATGTTAATCAGGCATCTGGTTAAAAGAAGTAGAAAAATCTTTTTCATAGGTACCAGGATTTTTGATGGAGAGAGAGATACTTTCTGAGGGTAAACTAAGTCTCCTTGTTCTCATTTATACAAAGACTCTACTTGATCCTACCTTCCTGTTTGAGCACATTCTTTTCAAGTTGCACTAGCTAAATCTGTCCTTAGATGTCCTCAGGACTTGTTATTTTAAAGTATTATAAAGCATATACAACAGTACCTAAAAAAGATCTTGAAGAGAGAATTAAAAAGTAATAAGTTAAAGAAAAACTGAAATTACGTACACAGAGTCTTCAAAAATTTCACAGAAAATGCATAGGATGAAACAAATATACATAGGTCAATAGATTTTTCACCAGAATAAACTTATTTTGTAATTCCAATTTCTTTTTGAAATACTCCTGTATATAAATATAAAACATAACAGGTAGTGATTAATGTACATAATCAATTATATTTATAGACACATATATTATCTATATAATAAAATGTAATGGGTCTCTCTGTTTTCCTTTTTCATATTCTCTTGTTGTATAAAGAAAATGTCTGCTTTGCTAGATTAAGCCTCACTTCTTATTGTTTGTGAACAATGAGAATGATTGCTTTTGTCCTTGAGTGCATTTACTAACACAGGAGGGTAAATATTTAGAGAAATACATAGGGATTTAGCCTAGGATTCCATTATTGTAAAGATATGTAAATATTTACAGTGTATTTATTCCATGATATCTGTCCAGGGACTCAGTATAATGAAACAACAACTATTAAAAATAAAAGTTACCTGCAAGCTTCACTATATTTAAATTTGTGACCTAAGTAGCACAATTTAGAAGACATGGCTTCCGACACTCTTAGAATGCAGCAAAACATAATCAACCAAAATATAACCAACACTTCTGAAAGTCAGACAAGCTTAACATTTGGACAATTAGTAATTTATAAGACATCTAAAAAAAGATAAATATTTTAAAAAGACTAAAGTGAAAAAACAGAGAGTAATTAATTATAATTCTCCAATTCATTCCATAACCATAGAAATCCTGCATGGTACATTTAACTGATTTTTAATACAATATGTTGCACAGTCTGCTAGTGTACAAATACAGATAAACTAACCTAAAATGATATTTTCTGAAGTTATATCTTGTTAGCAGAATATGAAAGTAAATTTTTGTAGCATGACCTCTGTATTTTTGTTAGGAAAATTGTCATTTTTTGCTTTTTCTCTTTGTTTTATTCACAGTCTTGATTTGAAAGAATTAAAAAAAAAGCTCTGCTTTTAGAATAAGGAATAACAACAGATCCTTGGAGACTGCCTTAGACATTGACATTATTCTCCTTGCTATGAACTTGGCTGCTCTTGAAATTATGTTTGGTTCTCCAACGTGACTATGTTTGTATCAGCTCCCATAGGTAAAAATTATCCCTAGAGTGAGAAAGCTGCCTGCAAGAGTCTTCTGTAAAGCGTTTTCCACCTTGCTTTGTCTGGTTCAAGGAACAATGTGGGAATCCTATACAGCCAAATACCTGCATTGCTAACTGGTAGGGAAGCCATTTCTGTGTGTTCAGCTATTGTGTGGTTATCAATACCATTGCCCTTGAAGAGGTTAAAATATACTATTATTAGATATTTAGGGTTTTTTTTAAGATTTTTATTTATTTATTTGGAGGCAGAGTTACAGAGATAAAGGTCTTCCATCTGTTGATTTACTCCCCAAATGGCTGCAGTGACCAGATTGGGCCAATCCAAAGCCAGGAGCCAGTACTTTCTACCAGGTCCCCCATGTGGTTGCAGGGGCCTAAACACTTGGGCCATCTACCACTGCTTTCCTAGCCATAGCAAAGATCTGGATCAGAAGAGCGGCAGCCAGAACACAAATCAGTGCTCATATGGGACACCGACGCCACAGGTGGAACCCAACCTACTGTGCCACAGTGCCAACCCCTATTATTAGATATTAATTATTTTTTTAAGATTTATTTTTTATTTACTTGAAAGTCAGAGTTATAGAGAGAGGTAGGGACAGAGAGAGAGGTCTTCCATCCGCTAGTTCACTCCCCAGATGGCCGCAATGGCTGGAGCAATGCCGATCCGAAGCCAGGAGCTAGGAGCCTCCTCCAGGTCTCCCACGTGGGTGCAGGGGCCCAAGGACTTGGGCCATCTTCCACTGTTCTCCCAGGCCATAGCAGAGAGCTGGATCAGAAGAGGAGCAGCCAGGTCTAGAACCAGTGCCCATATGGGATGCTGGCGCTTCAGGCCAGGGCGTTAACTCACTGTGCCACAGCGCTGGCCCACAGATATTAACTATTTAAGTAAAAGCTACTTTAAAGGCAGCAGTTGCAAAAAGATCCTTTTGATGTTAATGCCTTTTAAAGGTTTATTTATTTCTGTACGTATGCATGTACATGTATATGAATATATTTATTTCTATTTAAGAGAAGTCTTCTATCCTTTGCATCTTTCCCCAATTGTTCACAACAGTCAAAGCTGGGTCAGACCAAAACTGAGAGTCCAGCACTCAATCCAAGTTTCCTACATGGATGGCAAAGACCCAGGTACGGCTTCATTCCTGGACAAGGCAACAGCAGGAAAACGGGTTAGAAACATAGCTGAGACTGAAACCTATGCTATCTATAGGGGATGCAGGGTGGAATTTTGTCACTGCACTCAAAACCATCTACTTCTTAAGAGCAGCACATGGAATGTCCTTGTGGGAGATGCTCTCTATATTAGAAATTTGCAGCTTCCTTATTCTCAGACAGTAAGTAAGTCAAAACTGAGACAATTCTATACAAACCTTGTTAAAAACAACTCTTATCTTTTAAACCTTTCCATATAATTCAATTCCTTCTTTATAACTGTTCTTTGTCCAATCCATTGTATAATTAACTAACTCTAACTACAAGTTTGACACTTCATTTTTTTATGACAGTGTCCAGGACAAGTAAATCTGCACTATGCTCTCCTCATGCGAATGTATGTTATGTGAACTAACTCACAGCTCTTGCCAGGGCCCAAAGTGGGTGGAGATGGAATTTGTCCATGCCTATTTCCACATGACACCATGCTATGATTGTTCATAAAGCTATTTCCCCACCAGACAGTAAATTCCTTGATGTAGTGAATGAACTTTAAACCTATGTGTTTTTAGTACCTAACGTGACACAAAATTCTACTCAATAAACCTTTTACTAAGTAAATAATTAATATCAAGATTTATGGATATTTGTAATGCTATCCTGAATTGTGTTAGAAAACAGGACTCTAAGAGACTACATTTTTTGTAAAAATTAATGTTCCGGGGCTGGCGCTGTGGCTCACTTGGCTAATCCTCCATCTGTGGTGCCAGCATCCCATATGGGCACTGGGTTCTAGTCCTGGTTGTTCCTCTTCCAGTCTAGCTCTCTGTTGTGGCCTGGGAAGGCAGTGGAGGATGGCCCAAGTACTTGGGTGCCTACACCCGCGTGGGAGACCAAGAAGAAGCACCTGGTTCTTGGCTTTGGATCGGCACAGCGCGCCGGCCGTAGTGGCCATTTTGGGGGTGAATCAACACAAGAAAAACCTTTTTCTCTGTCTCTCCCTCTCACTGTCTGTAACTCTACCTGTCAAATAAATAAATAAATAAATAAGATCTTTAAAAAATTTAATGTTCCATTGTACTATAAACAGGGATAAGTGCTTCATGTGTGAGTACTTATCTAATCCTAACAATAATGCTTAAAGGTCAAGATTACTATCGACTACCAATATTTTCTACAGGTATTTGGAATCATAGTGAAGTTCAGGTAATTGTCCAAGATCGCATAACTGATAAATGATAGAGCTAGTATTCAAATGTAGATTAGATTTACCCTGGAAGACCTGCCTTAACTACTAGAACTTGCCAAAAGAAACATAATTTTTTGTAAGACTACCTACTTATTCAGTTATCTCTGATGTGCACATTTTTGGAAGATATATACAATTGCATCAATGAAACTTTGATCCAGTGGTTTAATTTGTTAACATAGGATACAAATATAATGGTATGATGTTATAATATATTTCCAAATGTAGACCATGGAAATAGAATAAAATGTAACACACATTTTCATGACCTTTCTGAAAAGGTCTATTAAATTGATGAAATATTCTTCTAACAGTGCCTAGCGACCCTCATCTCCAACAGTCTCAGCAACTTCCTGAGATTTTTTATATATGTCTGACTGTTCCAGATTCTATATTTTCTTTCTCTTGGTGTGACTAACACTTATTTTTTTTTCCAAATTCCAAACCAGATGAAATTTAGTACTTCAATTTCCCTCTGTGACTTCTAACAGATTTTCTCTGTTCTAAACCAGTGGAGAATGACAGGCACTAGAATTTCTCTATGTCCTAAACCATCCTTATTTTGCTGAGATTCCCAAGCTGGTATGTCACTGGGTCTCTAGAAATTTAACAGTAAATAGAACAATAGCCAAGATACTCTGCCCATCAATTCATGCAACAAACACCTAGTCACTCAACCAGGACTCATGGGAATAATGAAGTGTTTTCCTTGCATCCCAGCAACAGACCTCCATTTATTTCAGAGCCATAAAGATTTACAAAGATCAGTCTGGTCTGAAGACTATCATGACTGGTATCAATGTTTTTATGAATACCTTTTTTTGGTGGTGGTTATTGTTTCTTTTTTTCTTTGTTTTTCTCCTTTTAATTCATGACCGTTCCCAATTTAAAAAATCTGATGTCTCTCTAAATGTTATGTGTGGCTAGGTGAATATTTCGTATCTGGCATAAAGAAGTAAGAAACCAGATTGGCTTAATGCCAGGTGCTCTATAAATTTCTAATCATCACCTTCTTAGATTTAGCTGAGACCAGTGGAAGCTTTTTCTCTTAATTTTTAAAGAATACAAAGTCTACTTTTCTGCTTTTAGACCAAGATGACACAAATATTAAAATGCAGAATGTATCATTTTACTTTGTTATGAAAATCAGTATTTTTAGTTGGGTCGCAAATCAAAAGGCAACCTAACCAATAGACTATATTAATGTTCCAGTCTCATAAATATTTAATCAGTTTACCATTGTATTGAGTAATTTTAAATATGGAATAAAAAAGAAAAGAATTTAAATAAACTTTATTTAAAGTGTATGTCTATTTTCATCTTAATTTTAAATAAATATCTCATCAAAGAATGATTCTGTGAGCATTGTATTCTCTATATTTAATTTTTCTTGAAAAAGGTAATCTTGTTTAAGAATTTCATATATTTGTTAAAATTTCATACTTGAGTATTTATTCAAACATTTGACAATAAAAATTATCTCCCTCAATTTTCAGTTCTTTTAGCAAATAATGCAATTACTAAATCATGTTCACAATGATATAATATTAAATTTTTAAAATTATAAAAATATCTAGAAACCAAACATTATGTATCTTATTTCTATTACAAACTCATAGTAGATCAAACTCTATAAAATTCACACTCATGATTTGTTTGCTATTTGCAAACTTTCCTAAAAACACAGCCTACAATTTTATTTCTAATCTATTTCAAATCCAGCTTCATAAAAATTTCAACTGATTTGGTGTCAATAAATTAGTTTTATATTTATTTCAGTTGGAAGCAATGATTACCTTCGTAAGCTGGAACAAGAGGAAATTTACTGATCACTGTATTAAGAGACTGCTTTTGTAAATGATATACTCCCATAACAATCACCACCAAAAAAAAATACAGAATTCTATTCTGCTACTTAGAAGCTCCATATCTCCTTACAGTTTACTTAACAGTAGGGATAAAGCCAATAAACCGTTTTGCCCCCAAAATAGTTATTGTTGAAACTTGCTCAGTTTTCATTTTTCATTGTTTCTGTGTGTAATGTATGTACTGTGATTCTGAGCATAGAGAGAGAACACTATCACCTAAATTATCACCAGCAAACACACATATTCAAGCAGCTACAAAGAGAAAAGCTGCATGACAAGTGGTTGCTACCATCAAACAGTTTAGTGAAAGTAAGCAGCAAATTGAATTGGCTGGTCCCATATAAATGCAGTGGAGAACATGTGCCAAGCAAATGATGAGCTCAGGCTTTAAAACTCCAACACTCAAGTTAAAGAGATCAGAAAACCTCTATAAATGTTCTATACGAAATTCTTATTTCTTGTAGATCGAAGTCTGAAGTTTCTGAATATGAAACACAGAATCTATTCTTCAATATTGCAGAATTATGAAAATAGCAAAATCTCCCTGTTGAAAGGAACCTTAATGCTAGATATGGGGCATCAATTAAAAATAATTTAATTCCCGAATATTGGAATAGAACGTATAAAAATCTTCATGGAGATTAGGATCTTAAATTTTTAAATTTGGTTGGGCCATATCTGATATTAACAGTATTGCCTTCTTCTGTCTCAGGGTAAGTCTTCTCTTGTAATGGCTGTTGTCAAGGGAGTATTGGTGTTCCTCAGGACGACCATAGTCTCTAGATCTATAATTAGACTTACATCCCAATTGACCTCAGAGGATGAATTACGGAGTATGAATAAATGACACTGTAGTACACACCAAAGTAATTACACTATTTTCTAAATTTATATAGAAAGAAATCTGGGGAGCATAGGTGGATATGGGCCCCATCGGTGTTAGGTTCAGTTGAAATATTTGGTAGGACTGAATTTATTGATGTGAACTTCTCAACTGAATCTATTAACTTAAATAATAAGGACAGACTCTAAAGTTAGGTTGTTGACTGACAAAAGTTTTCTGTTCACTGACAAGTTTACTGTTGACAGAATTTTCTGATTATTCCATAGAATAAGTTGTCCAATGATTTAGGAATATTTTAATGTGAGGTTGAGATTATCATGCAAAATTTGCTTACTATAGCTCAGTATATTCTCTAGAAGATACTTCTTCACATAGACTGAGAACATTCGTGAAGGGAGATTTGAAGATCTGTTTGTAAAGAGGATGCATGGTTATTCTCCATACACCTGAAAATACAAAATGTTCCATCATACTAGGGTCATTTAATACAACAGGAATGATGAAATCACAAAGCCATGTAGTGAACTGGAGGTTCCAAATTAACAAAAGAACATAGATGCTGTCAACTTAATGGAGAGTAGATCCAATGCAGTAATCTAAGGAGTCTTTTTTTATTTTTAAAATTTTATTTAAGGTACCTAAACTTCAAGCATTTCATATATACAAATTAAGGAACATAGAGATTCTCCCCACCCCATCCTCCCACCCACCCCAAACTCCCCCTCTTCTTCCTCTTCCCTCTCCTATTCCCATTCTTATTTTATACAAAGATCTATTTTCAGTAAACTTTAAAAGAGTCTTAATCTGCAAAGGTATTTGGCATTCACTAGTATGTTTTGTTGCCCTAATTGGGGAGTATATTAAAGATATTTCTTATTTATATAATTCAAAAAGCTATAAATTATATGATCAGAACTCTGTCTTGAATTATCATGAAAAGCAGCTTTGACCCCTCAACCAATTTCCTGATTGTCCCATTTAATTGATTCAAAACACTTTGAATTAAATGAAGGTTTGGTCCTTTAGAGAAAGGACTATATGATACCAATAAAATGTTCTAACCTTCTTTCTAATAAGTATATATGTGATCTGAAACCATTTCCCAGAGGTTTTACATAGGGTGATTATCACACATAGATTCTGAACTGATATTAATTCCTCAAGACCAAAAATTTCACCCTGACTCACCAGTCCTACTAAGATACAATGGAAGTCAATGATCAAGGGAGTTTTGGTTGAAATATATATAAAATTGTCCTGTAACATTTTTACATTCCATTCTATTTCTCAGCCTATATGGAGACATGTGTCATGTTGTTTACATTGAAAGAGCAACACAATCTTTTGTTGACCAGAATGGGCACTCAATATTTTCATTTACCTTCATCTGTAATGCTTTTGAAAAAAAAATCCATGGATGTACAGCTAACAGTTCATAAGCAAATAGCATTTTGCAGCAAGAGGAGGGCATAAATGTGTTTGTGAATAAAGGATTCACTTCTCGTACCATTTCACCCATCATTTTGAAGCAATTTGCCTAATGGAACAGTGAAATAGTCTATTGAAGTCTAAGTTATGACAGCACACATTGTGGTAATGTTGTCCAAGATGGGTTACTTTGAATCAACGATTAATGCATGTTGACATTTTTAGCACTGCCATGATTCACAAAGCCAAGAAATAATAGTTGGATTATGCAGTATTCTTTAGAACATCTGTAATTCACTAGCAAAGTTAATATGCCAAACTAGCAACTGTGCACTCTGATGGTCTAATGCTTCTAGTTGTTAAAGAAAAATAGTTTCTAATAGGTAAATAAATAATTTTATTAAATTTATATCTGAGGGCTCACATAGATGCTTTCTGCCTTATGTTAGTAAACCACCAGGGAAAGAAGAAGCTACAAGTGGAGTAATCTATCCTGGCTTTCTAGAGATATTAGGTTGCTACTACACAATATGAGTGAGAAGGGATGTGTCTAGAACACATGGGATTCTCAATATTTCCCTTACAACTTCTATGTCTTCTGATTATCATTGATGGAAAGCCACTGCTATCTCAGACAAAACTGGCAAAGAATAGGATCCTTTAGAAACTAAGGTTTGGGACATCCCACCCTGTAAGAATTACTGAGTAATCAAGGGATTATGTAATGGATAATGGAAGAACACTGACCATGACAGAGTGTAGAGACATTCATTGTAATGATTATGAGTAGTTCTTGCTTATTTTGTTATTACATTTGTATATTTATATTTTCCTTTGTTCTCCTATTACATGGTATGCTTCTACTACATAAAATAGTATGTGTTAGCAGTATTTTTTATGCTCTAAGTGTTTAAGTTATAAGACAATAAAATATATAGCTCATCTATAATAACAGAACAACTGTCTGTTGGAAAAAGAGAAAACTGAGTCTTTTGGTGGGACAGAGGTATTAATAGCATGTTTCACCTGTATAAGGAATTCTTAACTTGCATTAAGCAAAGGCCTGGTAATTCTGGTCTCCATTTGGAAGTTATTTGTTTAAAGGAAAGTGTGGATTCAAATTTACCAAAGGGTACACCTCAGTGAACTGTTATTTTGTTAATTTAGCTGAACTAGAAATGAATATACCTTTTCTGTATGATTCTCTGTTAGCATCGCCATTATGAATGCTATTAGGAAGAAACAAGAGTAGTACCAGAAGTATATATTTATACTCTGAAAATCTGTATAAACATTCCTAATAGCACTGGCATGTTGTCATGGATCCAATAGTTCACTTTGTTGGTGTGAGACAGCACCTGTGTCACACAAATGTGAGACAGCATCTAGTGTCAAATGTCATCCTTAAAATTCTCTGAGTTCTATAATTTTCTTCCTCTTTTAAAATATTTTATTTATTTATTTAAGAGGTAGAATCATAGACAGAGAGTGAGAATAACAGAGATAAAGGTCTTCCATCCGCTGGTTCACTCCCCCAGATGCCTCAATGGCCTGAGCTGGGCCAATCCAAAGCCAGGAGCCAGGAGCTTCTAGGTCTCCCACACCAGTGCTGGGGCTCAAGCATTTAGGCCATTATCCACTGCTTTCCCAGGCCATCGCAGAGAGCTGGATCGGAAACGGAGCAGCCGGGACTCGAACTGGTGCCCGTATGAGATGCAGGCACTGCAGGCAGAGGCTTAGCCTGCTATTCCAAAGTGCTACCCCCTTGTAATTTTCTTAACAGGTGACATATTGTGTCTAATGACTTGTGGGACAAGTCACATATTTCATTCGTTTGGGTTCCAATTTGCCCTACTTTTCTGCATATTTGTTGTTGTTATTGTTTGTCTGCTTTTTGTTTTTGTTGTTGCTGTTGTTGTTGTTTTAGTTTACTGGCTGGTTAAGCTATAGTCACTTCAGATCCAGCACTAGACACAGAGACAGTAGCCAGCAGAAACTGTCCCATCATCGACTTGCACCAATGGTTAAATAATTCACTTACTCGATGTCATTCACCTTGGTTCTGGTGACATGCTTCCTGCACAGTTATTAAACATTGTATCCATGAGCTCTGAAATTTGAGTTGCGTGAGATAATCATTCAAAATGCTGAAAGCGTAAAGTGACAAAGATAAACACAGATCTGTTTGAAAAGCATTGCTACCTCTTAAGAAACAGCAAAACTCAAAACAAATCAGAGCTGGCTGATTGTAATGTCTTTAGAAACTAATATGAAACATAAAGAGAAAAATCAGGGGTAGTCAAGGAGACAGGCAAATTTTTGAACGTATCTGCCTACTGAATCATGCAGAATTCCATCCTTTTTGTTTGCTTTTTCTTCAACCATCTACTACACATTCTTTTTTATTTCTTTGGGTGGGGGGAGGCGGTTAAAAGTCCAAATCGTAATAATTCACATGTACACTGAGTTCTGAGACAAACATTTTGAAGTTCCTGTTCTATTCTTCTACGTGACACATAAGAGGGACTGTGAACAGCCTGGCAGTGCTTGTTTAGATCAACTAAAAAAAACCCAAAAAACAAAAAAACAATGCATTAGCAGTGCTGCTACTACACTATTGATACAGATCTCGCTGGCTTTGTTCTAGCGGTGCCTCCAAATGTGTAGAGACATTGAAATTACCTTTACCTTTCCCAGCTGTTATCGACATGTCAGTTCTCATTTCAGGAGTAAACTTGATGCAACATGTCTTCATATGGATATTTTTGTTTAATAATTCCTTTATGTCTACTTTTCTATCTCCTTCCTTAAATCACTTACTATAGACTTCCAATAGCAATAAAGAGGATTGTACTTTATTCTCTCCAATTCTTTAATTAATGGAAATTTAGGTTTTGCTATCATTTGAATTCAGTCTTTATGCAGAAAATGTAAGAAACAGCAGATAAACAATTTAAGAATAATCCCATTTTTTTCATAATCTTTGCACACATTTGTTTCTGCCAGGAATATTAAATTTAAAGATCAGAGATCAGAACACAGTTTGGAAACTTTGGCCTCATGAAGTTTCCAATAAGATGTGTTTTGCATGGGGTTATTTTATTTATAAGGGGTTTTATGTCATTTTAAAATTAGGCATTTTCTTCTGTTTGCAAACAAGATTTTTATTTTTTTTCTCAAAATGTGACCCTTATGGTCTATTCTAAATGTTTGGCTACTAATCTGTGATAGTATTTTATCTTTCTTTTTGACAGAAAGCACAGTGACACCCTCCTTTTTTCTCACATTTGATGCCAAGAACATTGTCAAATCACAGTCTCATTGCCCAAACTGCAGGGACCAGGCAACAATCAAAATTGCTTACCTATGCCAGCCACTAGAGTCGAGTGGCCCATTCCCAACTTAAGTTAATGGTTTACAGTCCTACTATATTCATTCCCGATGTTAATATATATCTTGTTGAATGTTATTCTCTAAGAAGGATGGATTGCTACAAAGACGGATGAGGTGTGCACTGATGCGGAAAAGGCTGATACTTAGCGTGAGTTGAGACCTCCAAGCCTTTATGATTAGGGATCTAAGTGCTTCCTGCAGAGCCCCTTCCATTTCCATTTCTGTTTCCTTATACTTTGATGGTGCAGCTGAAATGAGGTAAACCACAAACGAAAGGCTTTATAAGCAAAGGAAATCTTATTGGTGAGTGGATTCAACCTCATTTATTGATAGATGAGAAAATTGAGGCGAATGAAATTAAAGTGAGCCACAAAATCTCAGAGGAAAAGAGTGGCAGCCAGAGGGCTGACGTGGGAAGGAAAAGCTGCAAATCAAGTGGCAGCAGACAGCATGAAGCAGAAGTGTCTGAGCCGTGTGCAGCCGCAGACACATACAAACTTGCCCCCTCTTCCTTGGCTGACAAAGGTGATCCACACAAATTCTTTTATTTATTTATTTATTTGAAAGTCAGAGTTACACAGAGAGAGGAGAGGCAGAGAGAGAGAGAGAGAGAGAGAGAGAGGTCTTCCATCTGATAGTTCACTCCCCAATTGGCCACAATGGCTGGAACTGTGCCGATCCAAAGCCAGGAGCGTCTTCCTGGTCTCTCACATGGGTGCAGGGGCCCAAAAACTTGGGCCATCTTATACTGCCTTCCCAGGCCATAGCAGAGAGCTGGATCGGAAGTGGAGCAGCCAGGTCTCGAACCAGAGCCCATATGAGATGCTGGCGCTTCAGGCCAGGGCATTAAGTCGCTGTGCCACAGTGCCGGCCCCAACCCACATAAATTCTTAGCCTCTGCTGTTCTTTCTGCCTGACCCTGGGATCTAACTGGATTGCTCTGGTTTGTTGGTTAATATCTTCAGAACAATTCCAGCAAGCTTTAATTAAAGGTGTGCATAATCTGGCAGCTCCGTGATGTAGGACACTGCAGCCATTTCAAGCCTTGACACATAACCGTTGCTCTTTCCATTATAGTTAGCTCTAGCGCACATATCTTGTGCTTTCCTAGAAGTCGCTGTGTTATTGTATATAATCCTGCAGTAAAAACAGTCGAGTGCATGGGAAAGATGGGATTTGTTAGTCAGTTTCGGTGCTGTGACAAGTTACACATCGAATGTGGATTTCTCAGTTCTAGAGACTGAGAAATCTGACAGAAAATCAGAGTGCCAGAAGGGTTGGGCTTTTGGAGAAAGCTCTCTTCCTGGTTTAAATACAGCTACCTTTTGCTATAGCCTCAATTGGAAGAGGAAAAAGATAGCTTTCTGGACTCTTCTGATGAAAGAGCTAATCTCATTCTTCAGGACATGATATAATTACGTCTCAAAGCCCTACCTACAAACACCATCACGCTGGGGCCTCGACTTCAATACAGGGATATTTTCAGGACAGGGGCACAAATATTCTACTCATAATATAGCATGATAGCCAAAATTATGGGAGATAAATAAGACAGAAACCTATTAAAACGGTAGCACTGCTTTGCACATGCCAAACTGCTTCAAGCACTTTTGAAGTTTGCTTCTGGAAGTGGGAGTTCATTTGGGAATTACTGCAAAGAGGTAAAAAGGGACTTTTAGAAATCACTTAGCAAATTGTAATCGCAGTTCTGTTGGGTGTGGCTTATGACACACACGGTAAATCAAGGTGTCAGAGATGCTTGAAGTAAGTGTGTGTATGTGTGTGTGTATGTTGTATGCATTTTTGTATAGTGCATGGCTCTGTTCAGATGGATGTACCTTTGCTTATTCACCCAGTACTTCTAAAGAATACAATCACACATATAAGGATATGCAAAATTTGCGTTGCGCCCAATTTTTTTTCTAAAATATTAATTGTGTTGGAACTATTTTTTCAAAACAATTATTACAACAAAATTATTGTAATTAAAAATAAATCATCAGTAACTATTATATAGTGACAAGTGTTACAAATTTAATCTCAAAAAGGCTTACATACCAATTGGAAGGTAGATATTTCATAAGTCATTAAGTGTTTGATGAAAAACAATTTCAGAGCACTGCAGGCATAAATGTTGAGGCACCTTAGCTGGCCTGGGATACAGGTGGCTATTCTGGGCCTGACAGTATGAACTGAGACTATAAATGTGTGTGAGAGAGAAGCAAGTTCAGAGACAAGATCAACTTACAGAGCCTGGAGGCAAGATATTGTAGCATGTCTTAATGAACAGACAAAAGTTTAATACACCTGCAACATCATCTGTCAGAGAGAGCTAGGCCAGAAATGGGGCTGGAAATTTAGAATGTAAAGAAATAAATATTTCTCATCAGCATTCATGACTAAGAATGAATGGACTTTGTTTTAAAATCAATGGATACTACTAATGGCTTTAAACAGATAAATAGTTAAATAGATAAAGGTATTTTAAAGATAATTCTCAGTATAGTTTGGAGAACAATTTGGATTGCATCAAGATTAGAGGCAGGTGCAGCAGCTTTATCAGCAGACAACCAAAAATTGAGTCTTTTTGCCTTCTGTGAGTAATGTTGCACCATATTTCTTAGCCCACCTTCACATAAATGAGTCTCGGATACAAATTCTTGTGGTATATGAACAGAAACTGTGTGAGTCATTGCTAGGCCAAGGAATTAAGGAGACTGCAAATTCTTTCTTTCTCCTCTTGTTTATTCTACACGGATATCATTGTGGAACCACAAGATAGAGTCTGTGTCCCCAAATCTGTGCAATTAAGAATACTTGCCTGTAGACTAAGGGCACTCAAGTCGGACTACTTTATATAAAATATAATACTTTTTATTGTTCCTGAGTGATTGTATGTGGAATATAAAGTGAAGGATTTTTTTCATTCTTTATCTAGATATGCCCTAACAAATAGAGACAAAGAGATTTATTATATTAATCAGATACAGATATGATAAAGTCAATTAATAATAACAAAATTGCTTGATATTACTTCATGATAGATGAGGATAATAAAGAAAAGAAATATTTTCTTAGGATTTACTATGACAGGGTGTTTACCTGTTTGACCTCACCACTTTGTACTTCCCTGAAGGGTCAGAGTAATGTCTCTCTTCAACTCCACTGGACAAAGTAAATTTT
The DNA here is from genome assembly GCA_949820135.1 of Sylvilagus floridanus. NCBI lineage: Eukaryota > Metazoa > Chordata > Mammalia > Lagomorpha > Leporidae > Sylvilagus > Sylvilagus floridanus. The sequence goes on from OX463225.1 coordinate 96,677,670, forward strand.
TGTAGGTCAGGAAACTTCTTTATCTTCCATGTTCCTTCCCTTTTCTATTTACAGATTCTATCATCATTCCAGGAAAGATTTTCACAGTAATTTTGGTGATTTGATTTACAAATGTTAGTCTTCCTGATTCTTAAAACCAACCATAGTGAACAAGGCCAACTACCTTTCTTAAGGGAAAGCCAAGTCAGTTCCAGGATGTTCTTGACTATTATTTGCATATAGACTTTACAGCATTCTGGAAACTTCATTTCTTTCCAGCATGAAATTCTGGTTTCAGTTTCCCTTTGTCTTTTTATTTCCGTTAATATGAAGCTGAACTAACAGGATAGTCTCTCTTTCTGTCCTGTTCAGGCTTTTCTGCTATCCCACTTATGCAAGTTCTCTATCCTCTGATCACACTAGAATTTGTCCATTCCTCCTAATGCTTTACTGAAACTAGCCTAACAGCTTATGCATATATTGCTGATTCTTCCAGAAATACACTTTCCTTTTAGCTGTCCACCTTTACTTGCTTCAATCTAAGAGGGAATTATAACTTAAATGCATTTCCTTGTAGAAGTCTTCCATAACATTCAATATTAAATAAAGTTCACCATTAAATACACTCCGATCTCCCTGTACATTTTTCCTCATAGAGATATTATTATTAATAATTTCTTGTGTGATTATTTAATAGCACCCTACTCACCATTTTCCAGGCTCCATGAAGTTAGAGATCAAGGACAGTTAATGGTAAATATTTGGTTGTTACAGACATCGAATATCATCTTCCTAATGGTTACATCTCTACTTTCCTTAATGGCTGATGCAGTTTGGTTCAGGTATGTTCTGTTCCCATATCTGACCCAGGGAAAGTGTCCCTAATTTTTACCTCATAGAGTAATTATTGTTTGATGTAAGCTAATCATATTGAACAATTTCCCTCTTATAAGAGATTGGCATGGACTTCATACATGACACATTGCTCAGTTAGACTTAAGATTCTTCTTGGGGACTTCCAGGAAAGTTTCCCTTGCTCTTAAGATGTGAGACATGAGAAGAAACAATCCATCTTCTGAAGCCTTCTAGAGTTCCCGAGGAGAGCTAAGCAGAGAGGGCAGAGCAGAAACATGGAAAGAATCCAGGAGCTGATTATCATTGGTAATTCACTAAAGTAGTCCATCCTTTACCTTCATTATCTTAAAAATCTTATATGACTTCAGAAATCTTTAAGTCCATAGAGAATAATTTCCTGTTTCCTGAAACTAAATACTTCTTAAGTGATATTTATGAGTACTCAGGAAATACATCTTGATTGAATGAAAGCTGTGTATACATGGTGTCTAATAAGCAAAATACATGGGTAAGCCTCCAAGCCTTGTCAGCAATGCTCCCTCAGCCTTGAGTACCTTTTTTACCCTGACTTAGCCAGTTCCCAGTATTTCAAGACTCAGAACAGTTCCTATTCTCTAGAATACTCCCTTTTTCACATTGTTAGGTCAGCAATCTTTCTTTAGATGCTACCACTGATTGGCATATTGCAGTAATATAACCTACTAGATGGTATCATTACTCTATCTTTATATGTGCTTCTTCCCACATTTAGCCAAAAATCTCCGTGAAGAAAGGGGCTGCAGTGACTAAGGCAGAATTTGGCATTTAGTAGATGCTGAATATATAAACTCTCCAGGGGGAAAGATTTGCATAAACTGAAATAACCAAAAAAAGTTTGGGAGAACAAGTAGAAACTGAGCTAAGCCACAGCAGTCAGATAGATCTTAATCTATGGAAGAGAAAAGAACATTTCTGTAGCACATCACAAAGGTCACAAAATAGCCTTTATTCTCAGGAACTTGATGATCAAAATAGAGTATATATTGGTATACTCTACCGTACTGAGAGATGGGGGATAACAAATTACATTTTAACAGCACTGAATGTCAGTTCAGGGAGTTTGAAATTTACTTTGAAGCTGTAGGAATTTCATTTTGAGAATAATTACATTACAGTACTCTATAAAAGAAGTGATGATATAAGTAAATGCCAAATAGAGTATCATATGTAATAGTCACTCAAGGAATGCAATGACTTGAAAAAAAGGCAGAGGCATTGTAAATAGAAAGAAACGTGAGAAAAAAATCTCACAAATAAATAATAAAAAGAATACACTACTGATGTACAAAAAGGCCGAAATCAACAATATTGACAACACTGAACACTTAAGAAGATCAGGAGCAACAGTAACTCTTTTGCTACTGATGGGAATGCAAAATGGTACAGTTTGGGAAACCAGTTTGGTAATGTCTTTCAAAATTAAATATATTCAATCAAGAAATCATGCTACTTGGTATTTACCCAAAAATTGAATGCTGATGATAACACAAAAAACCTCCACAAAGATATATCTTTAATTTTCAAAACTTGCAAGCTACCTTCAGTGGTGGCTTCAGTAGGTGACGGATGAACTAAAGCAGGTGATGAGTGACACTGAATATTAAAAAGAAATTAACTATCAAGCCAAAAGAAAATATGGAGGAGTCTTAAATGCATAATATTAAGTGAAGGAAGTCCAATCTGGAAAGTTTACATAGAAGTCAGAGGAAATGGAGGTATGAATAAGTGAAGAATATATGAATTTGGACAATGAAATTATTCTGTATGATATTATAATGATGACATCATTATACATATGTCAAATGCAACACCAAAAATGAGCCCTTTGTAAACTATTCACTTGAGTGATAAAGATGTCAGTATAGATTTATCAGTTGTAACAAATGTGCCACTATACTCTGTCGTTTAGTGGGTGGTGATTGTTGATTTGGGAGGAGGCTGTACATAGGGAAGGCTGTGTGAAAAATCTCTGTACCTTCCCCTAAATTTTGCTAGTAAAATAAAATAAAATTGCTGCAGAGAGAACAGAAGTCTGTCTGTCTGTCTGTCTATCTATCTATCATCTATCATGATATATTATCTGATCAGTGAATTATTTAAAATTGAAATAATTCACATGCAAGTGGAAAAACTGCTAATTTAATTATGGTGGAGTTAAACTCATTTTTCATCAATGAAAAGTCATTTTGGCATATAGAAAATTCTGGTGTATCAATTATCAGTTTGAATATCCATAGGTTGTAATGCACTTATTTTATCATCCAATATATGTATTAAATTTCCAACAACCAGACCTAGCTCTGTGGCTCAGCAGGTTAAAGCTCCATCCTGAAGTACCAGTATCCCATGCGGACACTGATTTGAGCCCTGACTGTTCCACTTCTGATTCAGCTCTCTACTTATGTGCCTGGGAAAGTAGTGGAGGATGGCCCAAGTGCTTCGGTTCCTGTACCCATATGGGAGACCCAGAGGAAGCTCCTGGCTCCTGGCTTCAATCTGGCTCAGTCCTGGCTGGCTGTTGCTGCCATTTAGGGATTAAACCAGTGAATGGAAGATTTCTGTCTTTCTCTCCGCGTATCTTTCCTTTTCTCTCTCTGTAACTCTGCCTTTCAAATAAATAAATAAATATTTAAAAATTTTTCTACCAACCAAATATATTAAGAATAATTTATTTGGTGGTATAATCTTAGTCACTGCTACTTAGTGTTACATCAGCAATATATAAAGTGATGAAAAATTGTCAAATTCTATTTTATATTTATAAATGTCTTAATTTTGAAATAATAGGGACTAGAGGGATGGATTGCCCCAAATAAGGATTTGGAAATCAGTGTCAACTCTTTTCAATTTAACTCAAAGTTCTCATCTACATGTAGCTTTATTGACAGGCCATCTAGTCAATGAAAAGAAGAAGGAATATTTTGTATAAGTGAGTGAACTTTCTTAAGAGGAATTGAAATATCAAATTTATTTTAAAATAAAGACTACCTATTATAAAATAAAATGGCAATATTTTTTGTGTTTATAAATAGAAGTTTCCAGGAAATTTTAAGCTCATGGAAGGCTCATTCAAATCATGATTCTATACCCCCTTGGTCATTCCCTCAGACCCTTTCACCTTTGTGAAAGAAACATTTGAGAATTCTAAGTAAGACAAAATGCTTGGATTCATGACTCTGTCATGAACTCAACAGATTTTCAGTTTTATGTAAATCATTAGATTTGTTTCCTACTTTCCTTAATTGTCAATTTGTTGAACATAATTATATTATTACTAAAGTATATCACATGATTTCCATAATATTGAAAATGCTCACAAAGTGAAATACAATGAGAGCAGTCATAGAAAAACACCAATCAAATATTTCATGGCTCTTCTAGAATAACATACTTTGGCAAAAGTTTATGATTTATAAATAATTTAAAATTTATTTTTTCAATCAATCTGAATGAATTGCTTCATCTGTTTCTACTTAAACTTTTATTCTGACCATTAAGTTACTGTGAACTGACTTGCATTATAAAGCTCTGCATAACTTGCATGCAAAAGGTTTCCTGTGCCTCATTTTCATAGCAAGGTCAAGTTTGAAATCTTCTTTTATCTAATGGATGAAAAGGCCTCTGGCAATTTACGGAGTGCTTACACCTTAGTAACAAACTTTCATTTTGAATCAGTTGTTTGTCCTCTTTTTTTTTTTTTTTTAAGAATCATTTTATTTATTTGAAAGACAGAGTTATAGAGAGAAGTATAGCCAGAGAGAGAGAGGTCATCCATTCTGCTGGTTCACTCATCAAATAAACACAACAGCCAGAGCTGAGCTGATCCAAAGCCAGGAGATAGGAGCTTCTTCTGGGTCTCCCACATGGGTGCATCTTCTACTGCTCTCCCAGACCATAGCAGAGAGCTGGAATGGAAGTGGAGCAGCTGGGGCTTGAATTGGCGCCCATATAGGATGCCTGCACTACAGGCTGGGGCTTTAACCTGCTGCGCCACCGTGCTGGCCCCTGTGTGTCCTCTTAAAAGGTGCACAATTCATCTTAATCATTTGGGAGGTGAGCCCCATTCTCAGTTATTTCCCACGTTTTCCAACATACATGGAGACTTAAGAAATTCCAATTATTCCCAAGGTTTATCTCTGGATGAAGCACACCTAGAAATGTTCCAAGATCATTTGTGATATCATTTTAATCATTCAATTTGGTCTAAATATATTTTAGACAATATCCCTTTATTGTTTCTATCCACGATATACAGCCTTGCATGATAAGAACTTACAGAAACTCTTTAATGAAATTGCATTATATTTTGCACTATTCTATATTATATGTATATCAAGGTGTTTATATTTACAACACTTAGTCAACTAAAAGAATATGGAATATTTGGGTTAGAGTAAGAGCAAGTAATTCAACAATTCAACATTTAACTGTTAGGATTCATACTCGAGTTTATACCGAACAGAAAATGTTTTCTGTCATTTTTGTTATTGTGTTTATAAATCTGAACGAACAATCTGTAGAGAATGCATCATGTATTTGATTTTTGCTGTGAGAAACTTCTTTTGTGAATCGAGTTCATTCAAAATACACCTGGTATAAGGTTTTGCTTTTAACAGTTAAAACGGCAACGTCTTGTCTCATCACAGGTGAGGACAGAGCAATTTCATTTTTAAGAGAGCTACAGGTTTTTTCAGATTTCAAGCAATAATTTTCAAATATAGAGGAAAAGCATTGTAGGTCTTCAAATAAAACTTCTACATACCTCTGCCTGGGTGTACAACATACATAGGAATATGAGGCTTAGTTCTTTGATTTGATTTTCAAATGTTAAATAATAAACACAATTGGTTAGCTATTCTCACTTTTTTCTTTAGGTGGAGAATAACAGGATAAAAATGAAGTACATCCTGCTGTAGAATTCCTGGTGTGACATAAAATGTGGGATTCTATGTAGTTTACTTTGCATATTGTGATGGAACCACACGTAAGAACACACATGAAAGATCCTACCCACTTTATGACTACAGTACGTGCATATGGAAAGAAATCACTGTTAACAAGCCACACCTTACAGAGCCCATGTAGCCAAATGCTATCAAGGATAGTTGAGTGACGACTGTGTTGTAACATAAATCAATCACAAGGATGATTCTGTAAAGGGGAAGAATTTTGAGAGCCACTGAAACCAGAACAGGTGAAGGTAGGGTGTATTACAAAATAAAGCACTGAAGAATCTAAACCTTAGGAACTGTCTTCAAAAATGTAGATGTTTCTCAAGACTGACTCCTGTCAGTTAGTAATTATTGTTGACATTTAGAGTCCTAGAACTGTACCTCAATCCATTGCATACATAAAGAAAAGTAAGCAATTGCTGGGTATCTAATTAGTGGTATGTTATGTTCCTTAAAGCAACATTATGTTCCTTAAAAGGTATTAGAGGAGTTTTTTCTTTGCTTCTAGATAAAAATTCAGGCAGTTCTATGCATTATTACTTTCAATTATTAGATTACTAAGAAGAAGAATCCAATAGTCACTGTATAGCAAGTTATTTTGCCCACTCTTTTATAACAGTGAAGACTCTAACAACTTTTTTCTTAAATTTAATCTTTCCTCCAGCATTGAGGCCTACAGTCTGTAGAGGGGATGTCTCCTTCCTTCTGACTTATTCACTTCACTGGTTATTTCCAGTAAACCTAGAATTGGGAGTGAATACTGAAGAAAGTAAAGAGCGAAGTGGGAGGGCAGTAAAGTTCTTACTTGACTGTTCCAGTCAATAGCTGACTATCAGCTTTTAAGACTGGCCAATATTCAAAGCTTCTTTTCTTTAACAAGTGACTTTCATAATATAACAGTTAATGTTTTCCATGTAGAAATCTATCTCAACATTTATTGCCTTGAAACAACAGCTTTTAAATATATTTCATGAGTCCACAGATCAGCCACCAATCCACAGTACTTCTGCTTAACTCTTCTCAAACTGTCATATCTTGGCTGCAGCAAGCCATCTGGATGGTAGCTCAGTGGGAGCTGAGTGGCCTCAGAGGGGGTTTACCATCATCTCTGACATCAGGATTGACTGAGCCATGTGTCTCATGTGTCTCATCTTTCAGTGGTATTTCAAAGTTATGTGACAGTGCAAAGAACAGTAGGAGAGAGTGTAACCTCCAGTGTGACAGTGTTTTTTGAAACTGTTGCTTGTGTCACATTTGCTTCTTTTATTTTTTTTGGCAGGCAGAGTGGACAGTGAGAGAGAGGGACAGAGAGAAAGATCTTCCTTTGCCGTTGGTTCACCCTCCAATGGCCACCATGGTTGGCGCACCGCGCTGATACAAAGGCAGGAGCCAGGTGCTTTTCCTGGTCTCCCATGGGGTGCAGGGCCCAAGCACCTGGGTCATCCTCCACTGCACTCCCTGGCCACAGCAGAGAGCTGGCCTGGAAGAGGGGCAACCGGGACAGAATCCGGCACCCCGACTGGGACTAGAACCCGGTGTGCCAGTGCCACTAGGCGGAGGATTAGCCTAGTGAGCTGCGGCACCGGCCCACATTTGCTTTTATCTCATTATTTCATGTATTTTTTCATGGATCTATCTACTTTCTGAGTCCTGAATCTAACAAAACACCCAACCAACATCTAGCTACATAGAGTATTAGAATTGTTCAATTTTCTTGAACAATCAAAGTCAGGAGCCAGGAGCCAAAAGCCAGGAGCTTCTTCCAGGTCTCCCAAGTGGGCACAAGGGCCCAAGCACTTGGGCCATTTTCTACTGCTTTCCCAGACCATCAGCAGAAAGCTGGATCGGAAGTGGAGCAGCTGGGGCTCAAACTGGCACCCATATGGCAGTGCAAGCAGATGCTTAACGTTCTACACCACAGTGCTGGCTTCTAAAAGAAATTTTTTCTAAAAAATTCTTGAAATGTTTAAGAAGTTATCATAACTAAATACTAAGCTGGAGCATGATTCAAGAGAAATATAAAAAGGAAGGTTATACTTTGTTTTTGTATATGCTGTTCTAAAGAACAGAATTAAAACTATAGCTGGCAAATACAAATAAGAATGCCATTGATCTAGTTTCAAAGTAGAAAATATCTGAATATGTTTCAAATAATATTCAAATTTAGAAACTTTTTCTAGGATTTGAGTCACTGTAACCTCAATCTTCCCCAATGTTTTTTCCTAACTCTCTGCCTTGTTCAAAAGATCAATACAACAAATTCTTATTTGTGATATATTCTATATCCATGAAAACAACCAAACAATTTTGAAGATTGAAACTTTTTACATTCTACACTAAAAATTAAAGGTAAGTAAGCAATGCATAAGACTCTTCTGGAGATAAAGGAATGGAGTAGTAAACAAAATGGTCAGATTGATAGACTGAAGTCTCTAGCAAGCCCTAAGCACCCAGGAAGCAACAGAGTACTCTGGTCTGTGTGTCCCAGAAAAGTTCACATTTGAAATCCAGCCTCCAGTGTGTAGGTATGAATAAGTAGAAGTACTAAGTTAAAAGATGGAACCCTGACATATGGAAGGCTTGATGCTCCTATAAATGAGGCTTTCAAATGCTTGTTTTCCCCTTCTACCAGGTAAGGACACAGATGGAGCTATCTAAGGGGAGCAGACACTCATCCGACACTGAAAATGTTTTGGTCTTTGACTTTCCACTCTCTAGAAATGCGTGGAATAATTTTATTCTATTTACAAGTTAGCCATCCTAAAGTATTAGGTTACAGCAGTCCATACAGATGAGGAAAGCCCATATGAAAATAAGCCCCTAGAATTCACAAGGGTATTTACCCAAGGATTTCAGTTCAGTCATTTTCTGAGGTCATCTTCTGTTTGTGGGCATTTTCCATAACACACAAGTGTTTATTAGATGATAACTGCAGTTGGTGTTCGGTTACAAGGATATATGTTCATGGTTTTAAAGCTCAAGAAATTTATAGAATATTAATAAAAATAAGTTAATGCATAATTTGAATAATCTAAGGTAAGAAGAGTGAAAGAGAAAAAGACAGTTGAGTATACTTAGCATTTAATAGTTTGACCTATGGCCAAAAAAAAAAATGGTGGTGACAGGAGAATTCATGGAGAAAATGAATCTTGGAAATTAACATGAGACTACAAGGTCAGAAAAGAGCCAGCCAAGTGGAAGATCAAAAATATAGGCATCACAGGCATAGTAGAAAATTAGGGATTTTTTAAATTCTCTTTTATTCAGTAGTGTATTCCATTTATCTAAAAAAACTGGTTACATGGCAGAAATATCATAAATATGCTTTGGAGGGTGGACTTTGTGTTGTAGCTGGCTGAGCCAACACTTCAGATGTCCAAATCCTGTATCAGAGTGTCAATTCAAGTGCAGGCTGCTCCAACTGTGATCCAGCTTCCAGCTAATGCAACTTAAGAGGCAGCAGGTGATACTCTAAGTGTCTAGGTCCCTGCTACCTGTCGGACACCCAGGTGGAGTTCTAGACTCCTTTTTTAACCTGGACAAGCCCTGGCTATAGTGGGGATTTAGGAAATGAACAAACTGATGCAATATCTCTCCCTCTCCTCTCCTCTCCTCTCCTCTCCTCTCCTCTCCTCTCCTCTCCTCTCCTCTCCTCTCCTCTCCTATGTCCCTGCCTGTCAGTAAATGAAAATATAATAAGAAAACATTTTGAAAAATATGTGTTGAATGAATGAATAAGGCAGCATCTCATAGATGAAATGAGCAGAGTAGAGAAACATGTGGATTATATTTGCTTCAGTTCCCCTGATAGGAGGAGTGGTTGGAGCTGCTGCTGGAAAGACAGGCAGGAACACATCATGCAGGGCTAAAGAAACTGCTGACAGAGTGCTGGGGCAGGATAGTGGAAAGGAAAATTGCTCGGTCAGGTTTCTGTCTTAGTAGATTACTCCAATGTGAGTAAGAAGGATAGACAGGAGAAGCAAGAGACGATGTAGAAGGATGAGCGGGGACATGACAAAAAGGCACAGATCTGATGAGGTCTTTAATGACAGCCTTGGAGAGACAGGGGGACAGAAGTAGTAAACAAGTGTGTCCTTACAATGCTGAAGGCTCACATCCCTTTGCTGATATGGAGTCCTAGGATCCCTTGTACATTTCAGGTGGTAAAAACATTTCAGTGGCTGAATGACTAAAATCAAGCAAAACAATTTAACCTGCAAATTATAATAGCATCTGTGGCCACAGAAAAAGGGAAGAATGGTTTTGACTCAGGAATAAAAATACAAAAAACCTAAAAGAAGAGAGAATAAAAAGATTTGAACACACATTTTACAAAGCAAATACAAAAGTGATCATCAGCACATTAAAAAAATAAGGAGTGCTCCACATCAATAGTCATCTGGGGGATGCAAACTAAAAATATGGTGAGATACAAGTATGCACTGGCCAAAAGGCTAAAATCAGGTGGCTGAAAGCAACAAATGCCACTACACAATAATTTGGCAAACAGAACACTCATATATAAGATTTTTGTGGGTAAAGTGGCATAGCTACTTTGAGAAAACTTTGACAATTTTTATAGTCTTTTTTATGGAGTCAAACATACATCTAACCCAATGTCCATAAGTTCCACCTTTAGGAATTTACCTAAGAGAAATGAAAACATATCTGCAAAAATCTTGTGTAAAATTATTTGCAGTAGCTAGAAACAACTACAAGTGCCCTTGTATTTGGAAAACAGATAAGCAAATGTGAGACAATTTATGCGCTGGAATACTACTCAATAGCATAAAGGAAGAGGATCCTGATACGTACAAACATAGAGATGTGAAGAGTTAGACATGTATGAGGCTTTGTTACCACCCTCCAAGCCAGGAAGCTATCCTCTCAAACCAGCTGGTGCACAGTGCATTGCAGTTTTCTGAGAATGGCAATCAAAAAGTCAGACTCACTGGAGCCTGCCAAGCTTCTGAGCACATCTGCATCCATAGTCCAAGAGCCTCCATTTGGAAGTCTGTTTATGAGGGCCTTGTATGAGTGTCTTCTTTGGTTTTACACCTTTTTACTTGTAGCCCTTTCTGTTTTCCCTCCCCATAGGAGATAGAACTCTCTGTTCTGTACCTGGCTGCTAGACAATCCCTCCTATCTGCCATCCATGGCCATTCCATGATGGGGAAGAAATAAACTATTAAGAAGTCTGTATTTATTTTTGTCTTTTGTTCTCACTGCCACAGGAGGTGACTACAAACTTGACTGTTACTTCAATTTGGTCCATTGTCCTAAATGATCACCTTGACTTCTGATTACTCAACGGATGGATCTTTGACATTACATGAGTAAAAAAAGCTGAACACCAAAGATTACCTACTGCAGTTTCATTTATCTGAAGTTCAAAAACAAGAGAAATAATAATGATGTACTCACTCTAGAAAACAATCACCCTTGGCTATGGAGGAGAGGGTGCTCTTGAATTTACTAAAAATGAAGGCACTCTAGTCTGTAGGGATGGGAAATTTCTATATCTTAGCAGCAATTGAACATAACCAGTAAATGCTTTTTATCAGAATGTGTTGAAATGTATATATATGATTAATACATGTTATTACACCTGATTTTATTTTAAAATTATAAACAAAAATAGTACCCTTAATTTTGTGGGTATTATTGTTGCTTAATGTAACTTCTAGCCAATATTTACAAATTGATAAAACTAAACATATAAGTAAAATCGAATGACAGAACATATGTATGTTCCAAAGTTCTAATTAATTAGAAACAAGCAAAATTCTCTTTTAGCTTTAGTTATAATCATAATCCCCTTTATCTGTGCAAAGTTTATTATTTTCAAATTACTCACCAAAGGCCTGATTAAAAATGATATGCATTATCCTAATTCTTTAGTGCTGTAATGTGTTCTTGAAAGAAAGAAAGAAAAAAAAAGTGCTTTTCATGCACCCAAATTAATTAAATTTAATAGGCTTGCTGTTCATTACACTTTTCTGATATTGCAATGGCGTCCCTTTCAGTTGTGCTCCTGGGAGGTAAGAAATCTAAGGGAAGAATACAGGAAAGGAAAATAAATTTAAAATGGATTAGCACTGGCCAGATGCAATACATGTGTTGTCACAAGGGCGGAAGTCATGTACACACAGTTGAGAGAGTAAATAATACCTGTTAGTGAAACTATCTGAGGCACCATCTTAAGCCTCAGGCGCCATCTTGGGCTCTGATCCACTCACCCACTGGTACAATAAGTTTCAGATTCTCTAAGGTAAGCTTCAGTTTTCAAAGTTTAGCCTGATTTACCAGGAATCAGAAGACCAAATGACCAAACCATATGTTTTGCCTTCATCCCACCCAGTAGAATTTACTGTTCTGACTTCCTTATCTCTCTAACCTTTATAAGAGCTGTTCTCCTAGTACAGGCTGCTGTTTCTCTTGTCCACAGAGAGGCAGCCTTGTCAGCCAACAGTAAACATGCCCCTTACTCGAGTGTTTGGTGTGTCATGTGGTGACCTTTCACGGGTGCTATGACTCAGATCCAGGCTCACCCACTGACCCTGCTCTCCCCTCAGGTATCTGGGCTGCTTCAGGATCTTGGATTCTGGAGAACTATAGAACTCAGCCCAGGACTGCCTTCTTCACCCCCGAATGCTCTGTGATTTCCATCCCTACACTGGCCTTCCAAAACCCTGAGGTAAGATGGGGAATGGGGAATTCTCCCATGTCAACCTCTACCTCGGGTTGTTGTTCCACTCTGTTTTGTCTACAAGTCCTGGTACTAGGCACCAAAACGCTCACAGGATTTATGCCTCTCCACGGTCGTTAAGCCTTGGGCAGCAGTGGGCATGGGTGACAATCCCACCCTCTTCTTCCCTTCCACAGGAGCCAGTGGGTGTGGGTGATGACCCTAACCCTCTGCTCCCTTACTCTCCTCGTCAGACTGCCATGATCTGCTTGCTCCTCTCCTTTCGACCACAGATCTCAAACACCTTTGCCTCATCTTTCTTTGTAATCAGGCATGGCCCATATCTGATCTTGACAAATTGCCCAAATGGCCACTTAATGGCACATTTAACCCTGACATTATTCAGAATTTCTACCACTTCTGTGAGTGTTCTGGAAAGTGGAAGAAGAGTCCCTGTGTTCAACCTTTCTCCAATATCTGGTCTAAACCTTATGTTCCCCAGCTCAGGTGCTCTTGTCTGCTAATTCTTCCACTAAAGACTCAGAGCCAGAGCCCAAACCCCTTTGTTCTATGTTAGATCCTGTGGATGAGTCCCCACCTTTCCGCCCCCCACCACAGACACCAGCTCAGGCCCTTCCTCTCGGGTCTTCACACAATCACATCCAACTCAACACCTCAAAGCCCACCAAACACCCCAGTCTTGCTGTCTCCACAGCACCTTTCCCTCCAACCCAGGAATTCCAGGAGGCAGCATCTGTTTCTGCTTTGCCTCTCACTGTACCTCCACCTCCTGCCCAGGAATTCCAGGAAGTGGCAACTATTTCTACTCCCCTGTCTCCTGTTCACTCTTATCTCAACCAGCCCCTGTCCATTTCTACTCATCCTGCTCCTCCTGCCTTACCTCAAACCCAGTCCTTGCTCCAACTTTTGCCCTCCCCCATTCCACTGAGCCAACATACTCTTCCTGCCTCCCACGCTTGCCCCCCCCTTTTCCTGTGTCCAGTCCCTGAGTCACTTGCTCTTGTGTAGCAGCTAACAAGCTTGCCTTCATGTTGCCCCTTCAACAGGGGGCAGGAGTGGCAGGCATAGTCAGGATCTATGATCTAAATTTTCATGATGTCTTTATGATCCTCTCCAATATCCTCCTTCCAGAGGAGTGAAGGTGAGTTTGGGAACAGGCCCATCTCCACGCTGATGAAACCCATCAAACTGCCCCTGCTCATCACATAGGTGCAGATGTGGTCCCAGAATAGGACCCCGATTGGAACTACAAACTTTCCCAATGGCATAATGACAAAATCATTTCATTACTTGCTTATTAGCTGGCCTCAAAAAATCCACCAGAAAGGAAAGATTGTAAATTATAATAAAATGGGAGAAATTATTCAAGATTAAAAATAAAACCCTTGTGCCTTTCTACAGCATCAACACAGACCCTTCTCCAATACACCAAACTAGACCCAGAATCTCCTGATGCCTGGGGCCTCCTCATGAGCCATTTCTTTGCCCAGCGCTTCCCCGATATCAAGACAAAGTTAAAGTGGCTTGAGAGGGGACCATTAACTCCACAGGCAGAAATTCTAGAGATGGGCTTTAAAGTATATAATGGAGGGATGAGAGAACCCAAAAGGCAAAATTCCAAATGCTGATCAAGGCTTTTCAACAATCTGATGCCTCCAGTGACCCAACGAGAGTCCCACTAACTGCAGGAGTCCTCCGGGTCCATGATTTAAATGTGGCCAAATGGGTCATTGGATCAAACTATGCCTCAACCCTTGAGACCTGTCAGGTCCTTGTCCCTGATGTCACCAAAAGAGCCATTGGAAAATGGCTCTTGTTTTTCGAGTCAGTAGGCCATACAACCCACCTATGCCCTGGGTTGAGCCTCTAGGTTTGGCCACTGGGGACTGAAAGAGTCTGGACTCCCACCACCTGACTATGACCATCACTCTCTGGGAGCCCAGGGTAACTGTGATGGTAGCAGATAGGCCAACTCCTTTCCTTATTGACAGAAGGGCAAACTTCTCAGTCCTTAATCAGTATTGGGGGCCCACCTCTACTGCCTCAACCTTCATAGGTGGGGTGGAGGGAAAGCCTCACAGATCTCTACAGACTCCCAACCTACTCTACATAATTAATAGGATGCTCTTTTCTCACTCTTTTAGCATTATTCCTCAATGTCCTACTCCCATCCTGGGAAAAGACATTCTCTATCAGTTTAGTGCTCAGGTGGTTTTCACCCTCCAGCCATTGGCCCCATCCTCCAACCCACCTTTGCCTTCCTTTTTACTACTTCTCTCTCAAGACAACACAGTCCCAAAACTGTGCCTATCTCAGAACCCCTGTCCAGTGTCAACCTGTGGCTGTGGGACATCAGCCACCCATGATAGTGGCTTATCATTCTCCAGTACAAGTTAAGGTTTGAGAACCTTCAATCTCTCCTTCTCATCCTCGGTATCCCTTTTCTCTCTTCAGCCTTCATGGATTAAAGCAAACCATCACTAAATTCGGCCTTCAGGGTTTAGTCTGTAAAACCAACTCCCCTTATAACACTCCCATCTTGGCAGAAAAAAAAAAAAAACCTAATGGATCCTTTCACCTAGTCCAAGGCCTGTGTTTTATTAATTTTATGGTAGTTCTGTATACATCCAGTAGTACCCAACTCATATACCATCTTTCCTTCTATCCCTGCCTCCACTTCCCATTTTGCAGTTCTAGACTTTATGATACATTCTTCACTATCCCTCTACATTCCTCCTCTCAGGATCTGCTTGCTTTTTTTTTTTCCTTTTTTTATTATTTTATTTTATTTTTTTTTCTTATTTAGAATATAAATTTCCAAGGTACAACTTGTGGATTGCAATGACTTCCCCACCCATACCTCCCCTCCCCCCCCCCCCGCTACCCTTCCCCCTTACCCACTCCCCCTCCCCTTTCATTCCCATTCAGATTCATTTTCAATTCTCTTTGTATACAGGAGTTCAGTTTAGTATGTGTTAAGAAAAGATTTTAAACCATTTGCCCTCACATAGCATCCTAGAGTGAAGCATACTCTTTGAGTACTAGTTGTAGCTTTAAATCACATTGTACAGCACATTAGGGACAGAGATCCTACATGATATTATTTTTTTTTAATTGATTGATTTTTATGTAACTTCCAATTTTTTTATCATTTCCAATTGTCTTTCCATACGGAAGATCGATTCTGTATATATTAAGCAAAGATTTTGTCAGTTTGCATCCGCGTAGAGACACAAAATGCAGAAATACTGTTTCAGTCCTAGTTATTGCATTACTTCACCTTGGACAACACATTAAGGACAGATCATACATGGGCCGTAAGTACACAGTGACTACTGTTGTTGATTTAACAATTTGCCACTGCCTTTCTCCGAAGGGAGGAGAGAACCTCCACTTTGACTATGACCCTGTCAGAACAAGATCCAAGTCGGCGAACACTAAAGGCTTCCATAGCCTCAGCAACTCATGACTACAGCCTAGGGAGGATCTGCTTGCTTTCACATGGACTGATTCTGATTCCCTCATCTCCACTCAATTAAACTGGACCATTCTCCTCCAGGAATTCAGAGAAAGCCCCCGTTAGTTTGGTCAAGCCCTGGCCAATGATGTAGGTACTCTTGATTTACCCCCACTTCCTCCTCCAGGATATTGATGACCTCTTCCTTTGCAATCTTTCCAAAATTGATAGCCAACAGCAGACTGCTACTCTTCTTAACTTCCTGGAAGCCAAAAGTTACTGGATATCCTTCACCAAGGCACAACTTTCCTTCTCTGAGGTAACCTATCTTGGCGTACCCATCACTGTCACTCAGAAGGCTATCACTGTAGATAGGAAGCACTTCACAGCTAACTCCCCACCTCCTTCTACCAAAGAAGAAATTCTTTCCTTTTTAGGCCTGGCTGGATTCCTATGCTTATGGATTCCAAACTTCCTCCTTTTAGCCCAACCACTCTATGAAGCCACAAAGGGATTCCTCCAAGAACCCTTCATAACCCCAGTCACCACCCAATATCATAAGCTTCAACAGGCTCTTCTACAGGCCCCTGCTTTATACTTACCAAATCTCACATGGCCCTTCCTCATTTATGTCACTGAAAACCAAGGGACTGTCTTGGAGGTTCTCAAGCCATCAAACTAGTCCCTCTTTTGCTCTTGCAGCCTATCTCTCAAAAACTATAGATCATACAGTCAAGGACTGGGTGTCTTTTTTTATGGATGCTAGCTTCAGAAACGATTCTAAGAGTCAAAAAATCAAATTTTGGGTCACCATTTACTATCCTTTCCTCTCATCAATTGTTAGATCTTCCAACTTATAAAAGCCTTGAGTATCTTCCACCATCCCATGTTCTGGACCTCCAGGTGGTACTAACTGAAGACCCTACTCTCACTTTTAAACCCTACCCTCCCATCAGCCCAACTACTCTTCTCCCCCTTCCTTGCCACCTTTAGATTGCATGGCTCTTTCTCACTCCTGCATTGAGACCATTGAACACCTATCACCCCATCCTTTAAACACTCAGGAAGGTCCCCTTGTTACCCCTGCCCTGGAATGGTTTATAGATGGCAGCTCTGTTTACAATCAGGGAATCACAAGCAGGATGTGCTGTGGTGTTGACAATCTAGGCTGGACTACTCTCTCTCAACATTGCTAATCAACAGGCTGAACTGCAGAGCCTAACTTATGTCTTCATGCTGGCATAAAATAAATATACCACAGTTTATACTGACTCCAAGCATACTTTCCACATTTTCTTATCCCACTCGGTGGTCTAGAAAGAAAGAGACCTTCTTACCACAAAGGGAACAGCCATCTCTAATGAAACTTACATAATTTCTCTCTTAGAAGTGGCTCAACTACCAAAGCTAATTAGAATTGTCTACTGTAAAGTTCATCAAACTGATAACTCCATTGTCATGGCCAGTAACAATAAAGCAGATCAGGCAGCCCATCAGGTGGCATCGTTCTTTCCAACTCATTTGCTGTTCACTTTCCTTCCCATCAAGCCAGAGGATACTTGCCAGCCTCTGACTGGCAAATTGACTTCACCCATATGGCCCGAATATGACATTTTCAGTATCTGTTGGCACTGGTAGATACTCTGGATGGGTAGAAGCCTTCCTTACCACTAGCAAATGATCCCTAACAGTATCCAACATCTTATTTCAGGAGATCATCCCCTGATTCAGGGTCCCAACCTTTTGCCAATCAGACAGTGGTCCTGAATTAAATCACAAGTAACTCAACTACTGAGCATAGCACTTAACATCCCCTGGCATTTCCATATTCCTTATCACTCCCAGTCCTCAGAGAAGGGTGAAAGGACAATTCACACACTAAAAAATATTCTAACCAAACTCTCCCTTAAGCTTCATCTAGGCTAGAGTAGACTATTTCCACTAGCTCTGCCCCATATGAGGCCCCTTCCAAAAAGAACTCTCAACCTTTCTCCTTTTGAACTAATGTTTGGACACCTCCTGGTTCCTTCAGCCATACACCTATAGTCCTCACTCTTGCCACCCCATATACTCTCACCTCTCCTCAGATATCTGCAAGCAGAGTTATGAAAATATACAGACACCTACTACCCAGCTCATGATCCAACTACCTCAGACAGCTTCCTTCCTGTTATAGTGGGAGACGAGGTCTTCTTGTCCTCTTCACACTCTTCTGTGCTATTTCCACTAAATTACAGGCTAAATGGACTGGATTTACCAGGTTATTCTCACTACTCCTATTGCAGCTAAGTTATAGGGAGTCCCCCATTGGGGAACTTAAGTGTTCCTCCCCCACTCCATTATACAGTTCTCTCACAGGGCCACTCACAGCCAAGTTTACCCAGACTAAAGCTCCACTTACTAATGGTGCCTGAAAATTCATGCCCTTCTTCATTTGATGAACCAGGCTCTGGAAAATGGTTACCACCCAGCCATCCATCATTTTCAACATTGGACAAGCACTGATCCTCTTATATTGCTGCCAACTCTTCCTACAACTTCTGGGGGAGGAATGTCAAACACTCCGTGCCCATCCACCCCTCTGGGCTCCTTTTGGAAACTGAAGATTTACACCTCCAGGGAACCTTCTTAGACTTTACTCCCCTTGAGATCTACACTTTTCTCTATCTCCTCTTATGATCTCATTCCTTCTACCACACACGTAGTAACCTCCTCACCACCTCTCCCATACACCATGATAAATTTCCCAATAATCTTATGCCTTCTGCTCTTTTGTGTCAGCCCAGCATCTACACTGGCCTCCAGAACAAGTTATGCATGGCAAGTTCAGACTGACACCTTTTCCACTCCTACTAAATTATTTAACTCTGCCTTCTGCCCCATAATGGTATGTGCAGGCCATTTCATTCTGCTTAAGCCTACTCTCATAATTATTTTGACTGGACTGGATGTATATTATCTGAATTTGCAAGAGATCCACATTATTTCTGCCTAACTAAGGATAACACAGGATCATGTAATGATGCTTACTAGAAAGGTTGCTTATCATTTTCCTGTAAATATTACTATACCAATCGTAGGTAAGGCCTCCAGTAAAACAATTGGTGGTAGATACTTAATCAAAGGCTGTATTTGCAATAGCCCAATCCAGAGAAAATGCTAGTAAATGTGATAAAGGCTGTTAAATCAGCTATGCTGGTCCTTGGTGTTCCCTGGACCATAAAGACTGATAAGAAGCCAGCGTGTACATCAAATAAATTTAACTCCTTCCTGAAATCCTGCAACATACAGTCTGCCACAGGTATCTCATACAACCCACAGGGAAAGGCAATCATTGAAAGAACTCATAGGACAATTAAAGATCTCTTACAAAGACAGAAAAACAATCATATGCCCCCAGACCCACAGCTTGCTTTGACTGAGGTCCTTTTCACTATCAATTTTCTTACTTTTGATTCCCAAGGGATCAACCCAGCTTATAAACACTGGGGATCTTTTCCATCCCAGACCCTAGCCCCTGTGGTTAGGTGGAAAGACTCCCTGACATGAGAATGGAAGGGACCACACCCTCTGCTAACCAAGGGTTGAGGATATGCTTGTGTCTTTCCAGAGAATGTGGGACAGCCCATTTGGGTACCAGCCAGAAACATCAAGCCTACAACTGACAGCCAACCAGAACCAGCTGAACAAGAGTGAGAGTCCACTTTGTTAGCGGATGCACCTGCCCTATCATCCTACCCTGAGGAACTGCCCATAGCCATATCTGTTACTGTTTTATACCCCACTAGCTCTGGTCAGCCATTCAAAGGGCCCACAACCTGTGTGCAGTCATGCCATTCCTGATTACCATTGTTCCTCATTCCTACCCAGATCTGAGCAAGCACTCCTGTGGTCTCCCGTTTTGAGCACTGGTTAGTCAATGATGGGTAAGATCCCCTGGGGGACAATCTAAGATAGGCATAGTCACATATGAGACTACATGGAAACAGAGTCAACAATGGTATGGCCAAGAATCATGCCTCCTGTTGCTCAAAAATAAACAAAAAGGGGGAAATGTTGTGGAATGAGAAGGCCATGCCATCTGGCTGCTGGCAACAGAGTCTGCCTGGCAACAGGCTGTGATTGGATGGTTTCAGAAACCACATGACAGCAGAGTCTGCCTGGCAACAGGCTGTGATTGGATGGTTTCAGAAACCACATGACAGCAGAGTCTGCATGGCAACAGGCTGTGATTGGATGGCTTCAGAAACTGCCTGGCAACAGGGTGTGATTGGTTAGGGCATAGATCGTCCCTTGTCCGGATTGGCCGCCTTGGCTATATAAGCTGTTGTAGCAACTGAAATAGACGAGTCTGCTGGCTGCTTGCCTCAGGCCTGCTCTCACCTGACTCTGGGGGTCTGTGTGGTGACTCCACGCCTCTTGCCCCCACCACACACCATGTTAATGAAACTGGTGCTATCCTAACCCAGGTGTCATCTTAAGCCTCAGGCACCATCGTAGGCTCTGGCCCACTCACCAACTTGTACAAAAGTTTTGGTTTCTCCAAATAAGTTTTAGTTTTCGAAGTTCAGCCTGATTTATCAGAAATCAGGTGACCAAATGGCTCAACCATATGTGTTGCCTTCATCCCACCCAGTGGAATTTACTGTTCTGACTTCCTTATCTCTGCTAAGCTATATAAGATCTGTCCTCCCAGTGCAGACTGCTATATCTCTCATCCATAGAGAGGCAGCCTTGTCAGCCAACAGCAAACTTTTCCCTGACTCTGGTGTTTGCTGTGTTTTGTGGTGGCCTTTCCATACCTATGTCAAGAAACTGACATTCTCTGCTAAGCAGAATATTGCCCTCAAATCAAGTTTGTTTTCAGTCTTTCATGCAAGCTCCATTTGCTTAGTCTTTATGGACCTTTTTAATTTGTCAAGACATTGGTAACAGCCCTCCATAACCTCCAAGGTCACTTGTGGTTTTGAATACAAGTCACATAAAAAATAATGAATCTTTTACAAAGAAGTGTAGATGAGGATAAAGTTCACTCACTAGGAGTGAATACAAGACATATACAATTCATTTTGCATTGCAAATCTGTAATCCAAGCTGTGGAAAACATTATGTTGTACTAATATATGCCAAGTGTTACTACCTTAGTGGTTCTTACATTGAAGTCAATATGCAGCCAAAACTTGTAGGCTGTTTTAGTCTCAGAACAGGTAAATTTTTAAAAGTATAGAACCAGATGCAGATATAGTAATAGGAATAGTAGAAAGGGCAAATTTACAAATAGATATAGAAGTAGATGTAGAAGAATTTTCAGATGTAAAAATAAAAGTGAGTCTGGGTAATAGGATTAAGTTTTCAAGACAGTAATATACATTATTATTTCCAAAAGGAGAAGGAGTAATGTCATAAATAAGTTAATAGTTAAAAATCTGAGGTAAGCATTAAATTTGCCACCAATCTTCCTAGATATCCAAGGATAAAGAGTTTAAAAACATTATTTTTTTTAAGATTTTATTTTGGAGGTTTGGTGCTGTGGCATAGTGGTTAAGACTCAGCCTGTGGTTCTGGCATCCCATATGGGCAATGGCTTGTGTTGGCTGCTCCTTTCCCCATCCAGCTCTCTGCTTATGGCCTGGGAAAGAAGTGGAAGATGGCCCAAGTGCTTGGGTTTCTGCAACCAGGTTGGAGATGCACAAGAAGCTCCTGGCTTCCAATGGGTCCAGCTCTGGCCATTGCAGCCATTTAGGAAGTGAACCAGTGGATGGAAAACCATTCTCTTTCTCTCTCCCTTTCTCTGTCTAGAACTCTACCTCTCAAATACATATAAAAACTTTTAAAAATCAATTATTTGAAAGTCAGATTTAGAGAGAGAAGGAGACAGAGAGAGCGGGAGCGAGAGAATCTTCCATCTACTGTTTCACGCCCCAAATGACCACAGTGGCCAGGGCTGAGTCAGGCTGGAGCCAGAGGCCAAGATCTTCATGTGGGTCTCCAACCTGGT
The DNA here is from genome assembly GCA_949820135.1 of Sylvilagus floridanus. Lineage (NCBI taxonomy): Eukaryota > Metazoa > Chordata > Mammalia > Lagomorpha > Leporidae > Sylvilagus > Sylvilagus floridanus. Next base: position 96,699,659 of record OX463225.1, read on the forward strand.
GGCTGGGACCCAAACATTGGGCCATCTTCCACTACTTTTCCCAGGCCATTAACAGGGACTAAATCAGAAGAAAAGCAGCCAGAGCTCAAACCAGGGTCCATAAGGGATGCAGGCATTACAGGAGGCAACTTTACCTGCTACACCACAACACTGGCCCCCTAAAACTTATTATTTTTAAAACAAAATATGCATTTTATTCAAGAGAGTTTCTTTTTTTTTTAACTGCTTGCTAGTCAGGTTGTATTTTAAAACAAGAGCAGAGTTATATAATGGACAATGTCTTAAACAGCAGTTTTTCAGCATCATTCTTCATAGACTTGGCCCAATTAGTGAGTCATTCCATGGCTAAGTCAACAGCCAGATGTCTGCAGGAGAGTGAAGTAATTGTGGGGTTATATATAGCCCTATCAGACTAAGAGTGAAGGTGAAGAGCTGATTAACAGGATTTCTAGATCAAGTAAACTAAAGTTCCAAGGACCCAGAAATCAGCCAGATACTCATGCATTTTAAATGTGTAAGCATAGTTTTTAATGTATATTTCTATATTCTATGAACCCATGAACAATGAAATTTCAAATAAAGCTCAGATTAGAGAAAGGGAAGACAACAATGTCACATTTTTAACATCTAATCTTGCTTCTCAAATTGAGAATGTTTTCTCTACTTCTTTCAGTACTTGGAGACCCTTTTCTGTAAATTCCAATCAACTGTAGGCCTCCCTGGGGCTGAGGATCTCCCTGAAAGCTGCATATGACCCCAAGTAGACACTTGCTGTAGCTACTCTCCCAGCAGCAATGGATCACAGGATCTCTCTGGGTATTTTCCCTCAAGTCTCTCTAATCCCAAACATGTTCTTACACACTCCATTGGGGATAACACTGCAGAATAAATTACTGTCTAGCATCAAAAGCTCTATTTCAAGTCCCCTGTGGAGCATATAGAGAGTTCTGGGTCCCTATCATTCAAACTCAAACTATTAGAAATGCAGATCTTTTCTGTACATTCTCACAGTACTAGATTTTTTACTATGCGTGACAGTTTTTAACATATTAGTGTTACCATAAGTAATTCCTGAGTGGGAAAAGAGTCTTTGTTTTTTGTAATTATACTGAGTTTATGATTTGACCTTGGTATTTCCTATGTACTCAATATGAAATTATGTTTCAATTTTGAATCTAATTTGGCATGTTAATAATCAAATTAAATTATAAACACAAAGACCAATATACTGGCTGACTCCTTTAAATTTTCATTTACCTTCAGCAAACACTTTTGAACTTTTTCTATTCCTCAGCCTCATCCTCAAAAAACTATGGTAGTTGAAAATGCGAGAACATTTTCAAAGTGCTAAAATATTGTCAAACAAGAATTTCATATGTAATAAAACTGTTGTCACATATCTGGGCCCAGGTTCTTTTCTGATTCAAGAAAGAATCTGAGAAGGCTGGCATTATGCATAACAGATAGAGCTGCTACTTGTGAAGCTGGCATGCCATGTGCGCACCAGGTTGTTGATAGCTACCTGCTTGCCCATATAAACATGACCATTAAAATAAAGGAGGAGAGGGGCGGTCCTGTGGCACAGTAGGTTAAGCCTCCTCTTGCGGCACCAGCATCCCTTATGGGTTCCAGTTAGTATCTCCATTGCTCTAATTCTGATCCAGCTACATGCTAATGTGCCTGAAAAAGCAGTGGAAGATGGCCCAAGTGCTTCGGCCCCTGCACCCACGTGGAAGACCCAGAAGAAGTCCTTGGATCCTGGCTTCAGTTCTGCCCATCTCTGGCAGTTGCAGCCATTTGGGGAGTTAACCAGCAAATGGAAGACCTCTCTCTGTAACTCTGTCTCTCAAATAAATGAAAATAAAATCTAAAAAAAAAAATAAAAAGCATTTTAAAAAATAATGGAGGAATTACAACATCTTCAGATAACTAAAAGCTAAGAAACATGATCATTTTCCCTTTGGCTTTCAATTTTATAGCAATTTAGCCTTTCCAAAGTTTGACTATGATGCATGTTAGTAATGATCTTTGAGTTCATCATACTTAGAATTTATTATGTTTCCTGCATGTGTAGATTATTTTCCCGTAAATTTATGAATTTTTTAAAAAAATTATTTTTATTTGAAATTCAGAGTTACAGAGAGAGAGAAAGAGAGAGAGGCAGAGAGAGAGAGAGAATGAGAGAGAATATCTTCCATCTGCTGGTTCACACTCTGAATGGTCACAAAGGCAAAGGCAGGGGCCAGGTTGAAGCCAGGAACCAGAAGCTTCATCTGGACCTCCCATGTGGTTTAAAAGGTCTGAGCACTTGGGCCATCTTCCACTATTTTCCTAGGCGCATTAGCAGGGAACCAGTTTGGAAGTGGAGCAGTCAGGACTCAAGCCAGTACCCACATGGGATGCTACTGCTACAGTCTGCAGCTTTACCTGTTACTCCACAGCACTGGCTCCAAATTTTTTAGTAATTTTTTAGTAATTACTTTTTGGAATACTTGTTCTTCCCTTTCATAGTGCTTTTCTCTTATCCTCATCCTAACACACTCAGTATAAATATAGCTTTTTGATGCCTCACAGGTCTCTGGAGCACTGTTCATTTTTCTTCATTCTTTCACTTTTTGCTTCCCAGAATGAATCATCTTGATTGATATTTGTCCATTTTTTTAAATTCCTTCTGCTCACTCAAGCATACTATTGAAAATTTCTGATGTTTCTTTCTTTGTTCTGCCATTTTAATTGTAATTTTTCAACTTCAGAATACCTATTTGGTGATTTTTGTCTCAATTTGGAGAGATTGTTTTCACAGTTCTCTTTAAAATTCATTTTAATTTTTTTTTTTATTTCTTGGAAAATACTTAAAGCAGCTGAACAAATCCCATGTCTAGTTTGAAGCCCAACATCTGAGCTTAATCAGGTATAGTTGTTATTAATTCCTTTCTTCCTGTGTGCCAACCATGGTTTACTGCTTGCTTGCACATCTTTTTTGTTGGTCAAGATGAAAACTGGATATGTTAAATAGCATAAAGTGGGGGCCCTAGAAATCAGATTTCCCTTTCCCATCCCCAGGGTTTGGAAGTTGCTGCTCCTGTTTGTTTAATTGTTCATCTGAATTCAGTCTGTAAAATCTGAATTTTTTTGTCCACTGAAGTCTGTGTTCAGCACAGTGGTGGTCAACTAGTTGTTGAACCGATATCTCCTTCAATGTCTTAAAGCCATACGGCTCCCCCCTCTTGGTAAGGTCTGTATGTGTATTCGAACACACCCTGTTTACACTGAAGCTATTTGCAACTGCTTTAGCTCTCACTTCCTCTTTGCATAGGATCTCAAGGTCAGCCACAGGTTACAGTTAGGACTCTCTCAGTCCTTTTCCGGGTTTGCACAATCTCCTCAACATGAGGATATCGTTCTAGGTCCCTAGAAACATTTCAGAGCTCTGGAAAGCCTCTGCGGGCAACTCATTTCACAGGTCTTACCATGACATGCTTGTCCTGCTTCTCATTGTCCAAAGCGTTGTCTCCTCAGGCAGCTGCAATGTGAAGCCAATGCTGCTGCTGCTGTTTTGTTTTGTTTTGTTTCTCCCTTTTCTATTTTTACAAAACTCTGGGGAATGAGGCTTTGATCACTGAGTGGGCTCTGAGGCAAATCAAATGAAAACAAGCCCTGGGAATGGGACTTTTCCTGTTTTACCCAGGACCTGGGGAACAGGTCAAATAGCACCAACTCTCTGGGGATGGACCTCTTGGAGGAGCTTGCAACCCACTGTGTATCCTGTCACAGCTACACTCTGATTTTCAGGGCTTGCATGACTGATGGCTTTCAAGTCTACCCTGGAGCTACAGAGAAGATGGTAATAGAAAAAGTTAAAATACCACAAAAATTGTTGTTCTTCCAAAAGTTCAACATTGTTTTTTCTTGAGTAAATATTCCTAGGATCACAGCAACCTTTATTTATGGGGTGGGCAATTAATAACAACAAAAAAAGTGAGTATTGACAATTTTTAACAAAGGTATTCGCATAGCTTTCCTAGGAGAAGGGAGTTTTGGAAGCCCTTACTGGGCCATTCCAAAAAGCAAAAATAGATTTTTACAGAAAAGAGAAATTTATTGGTGAAAAATTAAAATTTTTAAATAAATTCAATTTATACTGGTAAATGAAGCTGTCTGCACATTAATGCTTATTGCAGCTCAATTCACACTAGCTAAGACCTGGAACCAACCCAAATGTCCATCAATAGTAGACTGGATAAAGAAATTATGGGACATGTACTCTATAGAATACTATACAGCAGTCAAAAACAATGAAATCCAGTAATTTGCAACAAAGTGGAGGAACCTGGAAAACATTATTCTGAGTGAGTTAAGCCAGTCCCAAAGGGAAAAATATCGTATGTTCTCCCTGATCAGCGACAACTAACTGAGCACCAAAGGGGAAACCTGATGAAGTGAAATGGACACGATGAGAAACGGTGACTTGATCAGCCCTTATCCTAACTTGATGTACAATTTAATACTTTATCCCTTTTAGTATTTTTTTTTTATTTTTGACAGGCAGAGTAGACAGTGAAAGAGAGAGAGACAGAGAGAAAGGTCTTCCTTTTGCCATTGGTTCACGCTCCAATGGCCGCCATGGCTAGCACACTGCGGCCGTCGCACTGCGCTAATCCAATGGCAGGAGCCAGGTGCTTCTCCTGGTCTCCCATGGGGTACAGGGCCCAAGCACTTGGGCCATCTTCCACTGCACTCCCAGGCCATAGCAGAGAGCTGGCTTGGAAAAGGGGCAACTGGGACAGAATCCAGCGCCCTGACCGGGACTAGAACACAGTGTGCCGGCACTGCTAGGGGGAGGATTAGCCTGTTCAGCCACGGCACTGGCCAGGTGTTTAAATTTAACTGAGAAATGATCCCTGTTAAATATAAGAGTGGGAATAAGAGAGGAAGGAGATGTACAATTTGGGACATGCTCAATCGGACGTGCCCCAAATGATGAAGTTAGAATCGTGCCAGGGGATTCCAATACAATCCCATCAAGGTGGCATGTACCAAGGCCATCTCACTAGTCCAAGTGATCAATTTCAGTTCACAATTGATCACACTGATAGGTTTAAGATTCAAAGGGATCACACAAACAAGACAAGTTTCTGCTAATACTAACTGATACAATTAAAAAGGGAGAGAATGATCCAACATGGGAAGCAGGATACATAGCAGACTCATAGAATGGCAGATATCCTAAACAGCACTCTGGCCTCAGAATCAGTCCTTAAGGCATTCAGATCTGGCTGAAGAGCCCATGAGAGTATTTTAGGCATGGAAAGCCAAGACACTGTGGCAAAAAAACAAACAAACAAACAAAAAAACAAAACACACACACCTAAATGAAAGATCTCTGCGAGTGAGATCCCAGTGGAAAGAACAGGGCCATCAAAAAAGGAGGTACCTTTCTCTGAAGGAAGGAGAGAACTTCCACTTTGACTATGACCCTGTTGGAATAACATCGAAGTTGGAAAACCCTAAAGGCTTCCATAGCCTCAGCAACTCATGACTAGAGCCTAGGGAGATTACTGACGCCATAAACAAGAGTGTCAAATTGTTAAGTCACTGTGTACTTACTCCTCATGTGGGATCTGTCCTTATGTGTTGTCCAATGTGAAGTAATGCTATAACTAGTACTGAAACAGTATTTTTCCCTTTGTGTTTCTGTGTGGGTGCAAACTGATGAAATCTTTACTTAATATATACTAAATCGATCTTCTGTATATAAAGAGAATTGAAAATGAATCTCAATGTGAATAGAATGGGAGAGGGAGCAGGAGATGGGAGGGTTGCGGGTGGGAAGGAAGTGATGGGGGGAAAGCCATTGTAATCAATCCATAAACTGTACTTTGGAAATTTATATTTACTAAATAAAAGTTAAAAGAAAAAGAAGGAGAAAAAATAGTATAAAGTTGATTAAAATAACATAAGTATGTTATACATTTGGATAAATTATTTGTATGCAAACTTTTATTGAAAATGCACTTATTTTGGATGTTGGGGTTGCATTTATTTTATTCAATTTAATTGTAGTGCAATTGAAAAAAAAGTCATAAAATGACTTTTTGTAGATATATAATTAGTGATCTGAAATGGAAGAATAAAAAGAATTTGAAACTGCATTAAACAGAAAGGTGTTGATAGCTATTACACTTTACTATTGTTACATAAGTTTTTTTCTATGTTAATTATTTTTTCTAAAAACTCTAAAAATATACATCCCTGTAGTTATGTGTATGCAAGAACAATCATATAAATGGCAATGAAATGATTTTTTTATTTTCATAGAAAATTAATACACTCCTGATTTAACATTTTAACCTTAAATCCCAGAAGATAATAATAATTTTATTATGTATAAATAAATACATCATTTTTCAAGGTTGTCAACCTACAATACTGATGCAATATTGTAAAACTTTTAACAGAAAATTTTACTTACTGTATCTCGAGATATCTAGAAAGTCTGTGAATGAATCTTTTCTAAAAGGACTGTGTGAGGCTGTGCTTGTATATAAAAGCTGTCAGTAATGAAGTACTGTCCTTATCCACCATACACACTAGTCATCTTTGTGACTTGATTGCTTCCCTGCCACTATTCAATTAACCTGTCATCCAACGCCCCAACAAAGGACACAGAGCATTACACATCATAAATGGCTCTCAAGAGAACTCACTCAGCCGTGGTCAATACATTATGTGGGCCTTGTGCAGAAGGGGAATGATACAATTCTTCTGTCTCCTCATGTTTGGTTAAATCTTTCTGCATAATCCAATTCACCAAGCTCCCTCACCTCCCAACAAACTGTATCCATCAAAGCAAATGACCACAGGGAAAGTGCATTAGCACTTGGTATGCCCCATTCCTGGCACATTTACCCTGTTATTTCAGGGAAACCTCTAAAGGGACATTAGGTTAACAAGCACACAGCATATTTAGTCACTCTTCCTTTAGAATGCTTCTTCTAAACCAAATATTTCAGCCAGATACACTCCCAGCAGGAATCTTACATCCAGCTTTCTAAATATAAACCTTGTCCATTTTTCCTACTCTGCATTATGTCTGAACAGCCATTTTCTTAAAAAAATATTCAGATGTTGTCAGCATTTCTTTTCATTTAATTTGAAATTTTTTTCAGCTTCATATAGTGAAGATAATGGGTACAAAGATGAAGAGTGATAGTGACACATTAAAGCAAATCCTTTAACTTGCTGACTCAGCACTATCCAAGATCATGTTCGCATTGGGGATTCTGCTTGGGTAATATATTTAAAAATTTTTTTCTTTCTTTTTTTTTTTTTTTGGTTTGAAAAGCTACTTTCTGCTTCATTGTTTTGCATATGTAAATATAATTAATTCATTAACTATTGCCAGAAAGCAATGTGGCTGATAATAAGTGATTTTTCTACATGGGATTTCAGAGATCATTTATTCACTTTCCAATTAAGAGTCAATTTACTGCTAATCATAGAGCCATCTGTGTGAGGCTTGCTGTCCTTCAGTCTGAACAATGAGTCGTTTGTATCTCATCTGAGGGGAAGTAATGCAGTCCATCATTCCCCCAAGGAGAAGCTTGAGGATTCTACAAATATGGAATTTGGTCCTGGGCTACCATTTAATGTCTGCGTGACCTTTTCCAGCCTCAGTTTCCTCATCTGAAATCCAAGACTAATGGTACTACTCATCTCATAGGCTTCGTGTGAGGATAAAATGATATTACAATGTATGCAGAACTCCTATAGTCTGAGAAATGCATGAAGCATAGTAGGTACTTTGTTATATATGTGATTGTGCACATACTTATACAAGCAGTTCCGTGTACCTGCAGGTTTCATATCCTCAGATTCAAATGTAGATCAAAAATATTTGGAAAAAGTAGCTATATGTGTAATGAACTTGTACAGACGTGTTTTGGTCAGTATTCCCAAAATGATATATTAATAACAACTGTTTTCAAAGCACTTGCATTGTATGGAGTATTGTAGGTAATCTAATGATTTAAACGACCTCGGAGTATGTTTGTTGGTCATATGCAAATATTTGTATGGCCCTAATTTAATATAAAGGAATTGAAGATTTTTATATCTACATAGGGTTCTGCAAACAATCCTCACAGATAATAAAGGATGACATATATGTACAATTCTCCTCTTAAGACTCTCCTCTTCCTGCTTTTTCTCTTCCTCTCTCTTTTTTCTCACACACACATACACACACATTCACACACATGTGCAATGTAAAGCAAATAAATACACTATATTATGACAATAAAAATACCTTCTTTGCCTGAAAATAAGATTCTACTTATCCATTAGTATCAACATTTTCAAAAATCCTATTCTCAAATGAGTGTACAACAAATGAGATAACAGAGTAACCAGCTACTTTCAGATGTATTTTGAAAAGTTTTATATTCTCTTTGATTTTGATTTTGTTCCTTTATCTGTTACACGAATTTTTTTTCACACAAATTGAAAGATCACTTGAGAGTATTAATAACTGTACTCTAAAAACCAATTTTTAGTGAACTCTTCAAGTAAACCATGAAGAAAACACTAAATCAGGTGAAGAACTGGTGGCATTCGAAGGGTTTTTTCTTTGCAATTTTTGTCATTATTGATTCAGTAGTTTATGTTTCCTGCTAACTAAATACTATATCAGTTCTTATATAATAACATAAGAATTTAGCTCTCTTTAATAATGACTCAGAAGAAAACTGTTGTAAATCTTTATTTCCACACCATCATAGGACTAACCAATCAACAAGACAGGGCTTACACAAAGTACCCTCTCAGTAAATATTTTTCAGCATGCTAAGTAAATGAATGAATGAGCGAAGGAAAACATACAATATTGAGTTCAAAAGAAAGTGATCAAAGCAACTATTGACCTAGAATGAAAGTTCCACACACTTTCTACTTCCACTCTTTAGATCAATATAAGACTCTATGCATAGTAAGACCCTGTTAGTCACAAGTTGTTTCATATATTGGAAATATATTGATGATAAACTAAACATTTATAAATGAACAGAATGTAGTGAAAAATTTTGTTACTTAATGAAAAAGCAAGAGTTTTTTTTTTTTTTTAAACTCGGCACTCACAATTAAGTGCCTAACTGCAACGTTCAAAATGTACATGAAGATTGTGTTTTTATAGATTCTGACTTGGTAGTCTTTGAATGGGGTTTGAAATTCTGCATTTGTAATTAGCTTCCAGATAATGTTAACGCTGCTGATCTGGGACCACACTTTGAGTAACAGGCAACAACTCAGTGTTTCAGACGGAATTTTTTTTTTTTTTTTTTGACAGGCAGAGTGGACAGTGAAAAAGAGAGAGACCGAGAGAAAGGTCTTCCTTTGCCGTTGGTTCACCCTCCAATGGCCGCCGTGGATGACGTGCTGCGGCCGGTGCATCGCGCTCATCGGATGGCAGGAGCCAGGTGCTTCTCCTGGTCTCCCATGGGGTGCAGGGCCCAAGCACTTGGGCCATCCTCCACTGCACTCCCAGGCCACAGCAGAGGGCTGGCCTGGAAAAGGGGCAACCGGGACAGAATCCGGCACCACGACCAGGACTAGAACCCAGTGTGCCGGGGCCACAAGGCGGAGGATTAGCCTGTTGAGCCACGGTGCCGGCCTCAGAGGGAAATTTTAATTTATCTGGGGAGAACATCAAGAAAGCCCAAGATTATGTAGGAAAGATGCTGAATTTGGTGTAGATCAACACACATTGAACATGGTGAGACCAAGAAAACTTATAATCAATAAGACCAATATGCTAAGTGAGATGAACTAAAATAGGAAAAATTACAGCTCTGGAAAACTCATAATCTAAGGCCTAGTAAAACGTGAGAAACTGGTAAAATAGGCAGATTGAGAGTAACACAATTACCTATGATAGTTCTCCCAAGAATCAGCCAGTGATTATCATTATTATTTATAAATTATTATTGATGACATCATTTGTTTAAATCTGGAGACTTTCAAAGGGATGAATTCATCTCTATATTATTTTTTGGTTTTAAAGCAATTTCATCACCATTCCAGTGTCAGAACTGAACTCTATCTTTTACTAAACTACATCATTGGCACTTTTCATTTATTTATTCCTTGAACATTTTCTGAAAAACCTCAGACAATCTTAAATCTTTTCATCTTCTGACATTTTCAGCCAGACTTCAAGGGATCTATCAAGAATTAGGATTTCCATTTATTTCCTTGATGGCTTAGCAACTATTGCATAATTTAAAAATCCATTTTGTTATAACATGCTCAGGATGCAAACCAACAAATATAATTCACTCATCCCTTATTTAAAATTGGTAATTATATTTCTTCTATCTTTAATATTAGTTAAGAACATATGATAGTATCAGAAAAACTACAAATGTTATTTTTCACAAAGAAATCCCTTAGGAAGTCCTAGAATTAGAAAATAATCACCAGGGCAGTGCTGTGGTGTGGTGGGTGAAGCCATCGCCTGTGGTGCCAGCATCCCATGTGGGCACTGGTCCGAGTCCCAGCTGCTCCACTTCCCTGGGACTCTCTGCTGTGACCTGGGAAAGCAGTGGAAGATGGCCCAAATCCTTGAGCCCCTGCACCTGTGTGGGAGACCTGGGGAAGCTCCTAGCTCCTGGCTTTGGATCGGCACAATTCTGGCCATTGCAGCCAGTTGGGGAGTGGGCCAGTGTATGGAAGAACTTTCTCTTTGTCTCTACCTCTCTCTCTGCCTCTGAGTATCTCTGACTTTCAAATAAATAAATAAGTTAAAAAAAAAAAAGAAGAAAAGTCATAAACATCATCAGGGCCACTTAGAACATTGTGAGAGTAACATTTCACCAGTGGGCAAAATGTATCTTGATCACTCGTGATAAATAAAGCTATTGGTTCTTGTTCCAAGGTGCAAATCGCCCTAAAATACAAAATTACAGCAATTCTGTTTAAAACTCTTTTTGTCACTGAGTGAAAATAAGTGTTTCTAATACCATTAAATGCAATAGTTTTTTTTTAAATATGAAAAGCTTTGGCTCAAAGTCAATGATGAATAGGTTTCTTTACAAAATTTTACATTCATTGACAACTTTGCTATCATTCTTGACAGGACAAAAATCTCTAAAAATGCATGCTTTTGAAAGATTACAACATCCATAACAAATGACTCACATAACAAATGAATAAACCTGAGAAAACCCCATGTGTGCTACCATCCAGCAAGAAAATGTAACCACCTTGGCTTCAAGCAAAATATTTGTTATGGAAAAATCTCTGAAGGAAATACATTCAAATATCTCTAAAATTCAATACATGGAAATATTCTTCCATTAGGAGTTCTTACTCATTATAAGAGAAAAAAACATGATATTACTTTACAGTATATTTTGAAAACAGAATAATTATCTTTTGTAAAATGAAGAAGTAATACATTGATATCATCAGGCTAATATAAAGGTTTTAAATTATTTTTTTTCAATTATTGGCTCCTCTTAGATATAGTAGATATGTAATTTATGGGGAAAGAAAAGGTAAAATATGCTGAATATATTGAAATGGCCAGATACATTAAGGTAGGATCATTAATTTCTAAGCAAAACAGAGAAAAAAGTATATACATATCTCAAGATAAAAATGAATCTATGAATTGGAAAGCTGTTTTTAATCTACTTGCAGTTTTTTCCAAATATTTTTCTCCATCTTTAGCACATTACTGAAAAATATAGATTATTATTTTTTGCTAAACTAATCGTAAGGTATTTGATATGTGCTAGGTAAACAAATATTTGAAAAATAAACAAATATATTTCAAAATGTGTACATTGAAAACTAATTTAATTATACCATTTATATAAAGGTTTATTATTTATTTTCCCTTGTTGGCGTTTGAAGAAATTTTATTAGTAGATTGGGAATTGGTGTTCATAAAATAAACAGAGATATTAGAAAAATCAAAAGATGGAGTTTTCAAAGAAAGCAATGACCAGACAAGTAGATCAAAAGCTCCAGATTAAGAGTGATCATTGCAAATGCTGCCAACACACAGGGGGGGACTGACCGAGGAAGAAATATGTGGTTTTGATCACAAAAAGTAAACTAATTTCAGAATGTCATACGTGCATTAGAGATTAATTGGTTGTATACGTGATCAATGGGAAATGTTTGGTGCTGTATTTTTGTATTTTATAATATAATAATATAATGTTACTTTAGTATGTCTAATAGCAATTTGAAAAGCTCTTTCACAGAGTCCATTTGTTTTTGATAGTTACAGTAAATGTATGCATTAGGCAAATTTTTATATGCATATTTCATAGATATGACAAAGATATTTTAGAGACACCAGACTGATCACCTAATCCAGGACTCAAAACCCAGTGTTCTAATATCACCTATTCTAATCTTTCCACTATATCACAAAGAGTGACCATACAAGAAAAGGTAACTCTGTAGAATGAAAGCTATTAGATTTTAATGAGAAACATTGGTTTCTATTTTCAAAAAGATGCTAAAACACATTCTACCATAGGGAAAACCATGAAAGCCAAAAGTGATTACATGGTTGTAAAATACAAATTGTCTTGTCTTTTAATTTAAGTATATTTGATGTAAATGCCTTTATATTCTTGGTTGTAGATACTACAAATTACCAATAACAAAAAAAATTCACTCAAATCCAATATTTTTAATATGAAGGAGCTAATTGGTGATTTGTAATTATTTAGAAAAATGATTTCCTAAGTATATTTAGCTCATTGATGAAGCTTTCATTCTTTTTTCTAAATTTTTGAGGTTATTAAAATCTTACTGATTTGATATTATTTTATTTTGTTTTCTTTCTTAAATCTAATATATTAGAAAACAAAATAAAAAATCAATTTATGTAAAAGGTATAATAAAAACAAGACTTGAAGGCATGAACACGACTTTGCTTTAATAATTGTGAAACCTTTGTGAGTCTATCTCCTCAAAGCAATGGTTTAGTGAAACGTGTTAGATATATTTGATTTATGTAAACATCTACAAAGAAACTGAGAAATTATTTTTGTTCTGTAACTTCCATCTTCCATCTCCTTCTTGTGTTTTACCATACATTTAACAAAGGCACCTTGAAAGCCACCTAGCACCTATGCAGCTATGAAGACAATCTGATAATTTCATTAATAATAATCTCTTCAGAGATCATTGTGGGTTTTAATTATGCAATTTTCAATAGATATCTCAGAAGTGTATAATAAACATGAATTGCAAAATGAGTTACATTCTTACTATTTCCCATTTCACAATTAACTGATCGCCTCTGCCAAACTTTGTTTATCACTAGACTTATCTTTGGAATTATAATATATAATATATAATATATTGTATATTACATATATTTACATATTGTATATATAAATATGTAATAATATATAATATATATTGGAAAGCTGGTTTTAATCTACTATATAATATATAGGTAGTATAGATTATATATTATATTATCTTATATATAATAACAATATATAAAATATATATTATATATAAATATATATAATATATAATATATTTCCAAGTGTCCCACTTCGGTTTCTAAGATGCTTGTTATTGACAACCCAGGCTTCTTTCTAACAGATAAAAACAGATTATGGTAACCTACTTCTAGTTGAAAGCAAACATACAAACAGAATCTTAAATTAGGACCAGTGCTATGGCTTAGTAGGTTAACCCACTGCCTGAAGTGCCTGCATGCCAAATATTGGCATCTCATATGGTTTTTATTAGACCACCTAGATAAATTTCTCTGGGGTAACCCAGAAGAAGCTCCTGATTCTTGGTTTCAACTTCACCCAGCCCTGGCTTTTGTGTTCTTTGGGGAGTGAACCAGTGGATGGAAGACATCTCTCACTCTCTGTCTCTTCCTCTCTGTAACTCAGCCTTTCAAAAAAATAAAATAAATCTTAACAAAAACAAAAACCTTAAATTTAGAAAGATTCCTAGGTCCTTTAGTTTAATTTAAATATAAGGATTAAAATTCATTGAGAGAGTAGCACTCAATTAGATAGGTGTTACAGTTTTCTGACAACATTATGACATGAAAAACATAGGGAACACTTAGTACATGGCATTTCTTTCATATATTTAGTCATTTATCCATTTCACAATTTTTCTTTAAATAAATAAATTCTGGGGCCGATACTGTGGTGCAGTGGGTAAAGCTGCTGCCTGCAGTGAATGCATCCCATATGGGTACCAGTTTGAGATTCAGCTCTCTGCTGTAGCCTGGGAAAGCTGTGGAAGATTTCCCACGTCCTTGGGTCCCTGCACATGCATGGAAGACCAGGAAGAAGCTCCTGACTTCTGGTCAGTCCAGCTCCAATCACTGCGGCCATTTGGGTTGTAAACCAGCAGATGGAGGAAGACCTCTCCCTTTCTCTCTCTCTCTCTGCCTCTGTCTCTCTGTAACTCTGCCTTTCAAATAAAAAAATAAATCTTTAAAAATGTTATTAGCAGAAACCAGAGTGTTAGCTGATAAAGATGAGCCAATAATAACTAACATATTTCCCTGATTAATGGTGCATAGAATTCAGTGAGGGGTAGTTGCTTATAAAGGAAATAAAAATAGACTATGAACCTTTCATGGTAGATAATCTCATCTAATTACCATGTATTTTAAGAATGTAAAGTGAAATTAAATGAGGAAGTGAGAGAAGAATAGAGAGAAAAATAAAATGCTTACTCTTGCTTTGTAGACTTTCACGAACACAAGACACAAAACCCTCCAAGGTTCCTTACAGAGAAAAATGAGGGCAATAACCCCAAGAGGCAGAGCAATAGCTGTTAAGCGTTGTGGATACAAACCTTGGGCTCACACTTTCAATGTTCTCGTTAAATGCCAAATCACTTGGATCTCATAGAGTTTCATCTCTCAACACTGTCTGCTTTCCCACTGGTCCATGAAACTACATACATAAATATATGTTTTAATAAGAAAGAATGCCATCATGTATTTTACATATATTTTACTATTTTACTTTATATTTTCAGGGAGAACACAAATAGAAAACAAAAGGAAAAAATTCTAAACTAAAATATATTTCATGACTATACTAAATACCATAATCCACAGATTCCTGATTCAACTTCATAAAGAAATTGAAGACAAAAATGTAGTAACACATCTGTCTAAAACCAAGGGCTGGATCACAAAAAGGAAACTATTTTGTTTAATGTTTAAAGAGTACACTCAAATACAAACATTATTATGCAGTTGTCCAAAAATAATTAGATTTTTGTCCTAAGGTCCTACATGAAGCATGCATGTTAAAACAAGTAAGTGAATAAATGATATGCGTTGAAAGATACATAGACAGACACATAAATAATACATGATGAACTCTACCCTGAAGGCCGCCTCTCAAACAAATACATGAACAAGTAAAGGAAAACACAGAAGAGAAAGTTTAACATGGATGGAGCTAGAGAGATTCTTTCTACCCAAGGCACTCCTTATAACTCCAGATATATTGGAGATATCAGCACTTAGGGCTCTGTGGCCTCTCTCATAATTTGGGAAGTGTTTTTAAAATTTCTTTCCATTTCTGATGGTCTGAAATCACAAAAAATAAAGACCAAATATATAGATGAAAAAATTATGATACAAAGTCATCCCTTTTAGAAAAATCATTTTCCTTTTTAGCAAGATCTTTTTTAGTTTTCCTTTATCATGTTCTGTAGTAAAATATTCAGATTTATTTAACATGGTGAGGGATTCTTTTCTGTAACTGAAGTCAATTGCCTAATAAGGTCGCCTTTAATCTTTCTGAAGCTAATTTAGCTTTAAAAGAATGTATCCTATCTGACGATTTTTATCTCTTATTTTAATGCACATGAAGTCAGCCTGCGAGACACCAGTACTTTATTTCTGGCTATTTTTCAGCCTTATCATCTATGAGTATCTTTCTGTCTCTGCCTTATCATCCAATTGCATAGTTGTTAGTGGTGTCAATTCTCTGTCTCCACAGAGCAGTCTGACTCCAGCATAACAGCGTGAGTAGCTTCAGATTTCCAGGTCGCCCATACTGCTTTGTGATAATGGTGTTGACCATTAACACAAGGAATTTCAGTTAAGATTGATTTAACACTTCATACCCTTTTCAAACTATGATGTTTATTTCAACACAAAAGTATGCTAAATCACCAAAACATATACTTTTTCAATACACAATTATAAAAAAGTGTGGGTTTTACTAAAAATAAGGATGGGAAATGATTTGCAGCTCTCCTCTCTTCTCACTGGGAATAAGCCAGTCTGACATGATAACCTGAATAATTCATGAGAAAAAAAATAAAAGATTTATCAATAAAAACAGGGTCATGTTTTCCTGGGGAGCTTTAGAATATAAGCATATGATAGAGCAGCATCAGAGGAAAGATATGTGTTTCAATATTTAATATAAATTTCAATCCATTGCAAGTACTTGTTAATAACTTAATATAACCAATTTTGACCTCACCACAAAGCCCATATTTTTTTCACAATTATTGATATTTTATTATTACTCTTAGGAAAAAATCCTCTCATGCCTCCTAAATTATTTTCCACTATAGCAGTGCTTAAGAACCACTGAAGTATCCTTACCCTAATAGAAGTATTTACTCCTCATTAAGATACTTCTATAGCCTTATGTATCATGATCTGTCAAAAATGATGTTATATACATTTCTTGCTATCTACATTTGGGTTCATATGCACTTATGAACATGATGCATTTATACTAGGTATGTTCATACTTGATAAAGCTACAGGTGAATGAGACAGCATGTGTTTTATACTGCAGGCGCACATTTACCAGGAATAGTGGGAGAAATGTCAACTAATGTTGAAAGCAGCAGTCATAACGGCTATGGCAGGTTGCTGCCAAGCAAGCATTCCAGGGGTAGCAGAACTGCCAAAAGCAAGATAAATGCTATTAGAATTAGTAATAAATTATATCAGCTGTCTCAAACTTCTCCTTAGTGTATTGATTACAATTAAAATAAACTAATTAGTTAGAATTATAATATTGATGCACATAAATGTTCAGCTCACAAATGAGAAGGGACTGGCACTACAGATTCTTAGAGTGATGTTTAACAATGATAGGGAGAAAATAAATTTAGAAACCTCAGCAGTTAAGCACGTAAATAAATCACAAGAAAATTTTTCTAAAAATAGTTTGACCATAACAACTTCTGGCTTGTGGATTTCTTATTTATAATTATAACTATTAAAGTATTTATGTCTCAGAGAGAAAGAGAGACAGAGGCAGACAGACAAAGGGCTCACATTTGGCTGCTTTTATTCCCAAATGCCCGCTAAGGCCGAGGTTGAGCCAGGTCAAATCCAGAATACAGGAACTCAAACCAAGTCTCCCATGAGGGTGGCAGCAACCCAAACACTTTGTGGGTGGCAAGAATTCAACCACTTGAGCAGTACCTGCTGTCTCAGGTGCTCATTAGCAGAGAGCTAAAATTCACAGTGGAGATGAGATTCTATTCCAGGCACTCTGACATGGGATGGGTACCCCAGTGGGCATTCTAACCAGCTTCCTAACTACTAGGCTAAAGGCTCGCTCCTACATTTATTTGTTTATTCATTCATTTAGTTTATTTATTTTTGGCTATGAAAATCTCTTCCTCCCCGAAAATTTCCTTCCAGGAAGGCACAATAACAGTATTAATTAGTTGGTCACTTCTCATCACAGTGCCCTAACTGTACCATAAACTATCACAGTACTAAATATCTAAAAGTACAATGATCAATGTCCATATATGATGTGATATCTGTAAGATGGGATCTTCTGAAATGCCGTGCTCCATGAGGCTGTACTCATGCTCTCTTGTTATGCTAAGAGTACTTCAGCAGTCCTTAAAAAGTGCTGCAGTGGAAAATGGTTTCGAAGCATGAGAGGATTTTCCCGAGAGCAATATTTAAAAGTCAGTGATTCTGAAATATCACAGACTTTTTGGTGGCATGGGAATAGCTTATATTATGTTATTAATAGAGACCTGCACTGGGGTCACAAGCTTATACTACATAATACACACAAAAAGGATTGTATTACTTCTTTAAAACACATAGTGATTGTTTTATTGGCATCATTTTCTGCCTGCATTTGACATTTTATTGTTCGTGGATGAAAATGAGGAAAGGCAATCCTTTAGGAATGCTAAAGTCTCCAAAGCAATTTGCTGTTAGTGTTGACCATGGCATCAATGTCCTAACGATTGGTAGGACAAGAGAGTGTAGGACTTTCTTGGAAGATATTGCACTGTTTGCTAAACGTGAATCCATATTATAGGGAACAGGATATAATCATCAGTGTTCATATAGACTTTTTTATTTCAGTGAGAACATACACTCACACACTCAATAATCACTATACAAGACATTGAAAAGCATATGTTTTTCCTCCTTGAAAATCTTTTCTCCTTAGCTCACTATTAAGGAATGCTACATAGGTAAAATAAATTTTAAATTAAAAAAGAAATGCTAGGATCTCCCCTGTGAAGAAGACAACTTTTTAAAGGAACAGTGATTAAGAGACAATGAGTCAGTTCCTTTCTGTAAGTAGAATTTTATGAGTTATACTTTTAACTGGTGATTTGAATAGATTACAGGTATATTGTAAGTGATGGAAGAATAGCAATATTTTTAAAATTCCCTAACTTGGGTCCAGCATTATGGCATAATAGGTAAAGTTGCCACCTAAGTGCCAGCATCCCATATAGGGCATCAGTTTGAATCTGGCTACCAAGCAACCAAAGATGGCACAAGTCTTTGGGCCACTGCATCCATGTGGGAGACCTGGAAGAAGCTACTGGCTCCTGGCTCCTGGCTTCGGATTGGCTCAGTTCCAGCCATTGCGGCCATTTGGAGAGTGAACCAAGACATTCTCTCTCTCTCTCTCTTTCTCTCTCTCTCTCTCTCTTTCTCTCTCTGCCACTGCCTCTCTGTAACTCTTTCAAATAAATTAATAAATCTTTTTTAAAAAAATTCCTAACTTGTAGTCCGAGTTAATTTCTTAGTTTAGTAGAATTTTCTAACAACTATAAAAATTCTTAATTTCAAATGAGCAATGAACACTCTCATTATACCAGTGTATATATCAGCATTATGAATTAAACTATAATATTGGATAGTTATTCATAAATTGCTGAGTTATTACTGTCCATTTCCTAAAATAGTATCTAATAATAATGCCTAAAATTCATTTAAAATATCATGTGCTGAGCACTCTATATAGGCTTTATCTACATTCTTTTTATCCCTTACATTAACTCTGTTCATAACATAGAGTTTTACCCACATATATAACTTTTATCCCTTACATCAACCCAGTTGATAGTATAGATATACCTGATACATATGGAGTGGCTGCAAACTGTCCAAAATAGCAGACAGAATCGGTAACTCAGCCAGCATGTGGATGCAGTACAAAGCAGACTTTGAAAGCAGAGACTTTGGCTATAAGCATAAAGCAAAGATTATAATAGATTAAGGTTTATAAAATGATATAGCCATTATGCCATAAATCCCCAAATGTAATCAAGAACAAAGCTAGTCTTTGAATGATGAAATCTAGGATTCACAGATGGTTTGAGGTTAAAATAGTCTTTATTAAATACATTAGTAATTGACCTAGGGGCTTCTTTATAATTAAACACCTGCTCACCTTACTACTATTACAAATATGAGCCCTTGTGGATAAAAGCAGTAACATCTTTAGACTTTCTCAAAGTATCTTACTATTGTAGAATAAATTCTTTGAAATGCTTAATTAAACATAATTCAATTCAGCATACATATATTATGTGTCTTTAACACCTAATGGTTATGCATTAAACCTTAGTACTGGTTCATTACAATAAAAATGTAGGTAAATAAAATGAAATCTCTGCTTCCCATTACCCTTAATACAATGCAAGCGACAAGAAAGCACATGACACTTTGATCTACATTAATTAGAGTAGATGTTTTGTTAGAGTACCAGAAATGTAGGGAGAAAAAAGCTCAAATCTGGATCTGCCTGGTTGAGTCAGGTTTGATCAGATAAGTGTAGCCACTAGAAAATAAGGTCAAACCACAGGAAAAAAGGGTCTGGAGGAAAGATGGACATGAAGTATGGGAAATTAGGAAAAGTTAGTGTGTGGAAAGGCACACACAAAGCCACAAGGAGGGACAGCATGAGTGATGTCTCACCACTTCTGAACTTCAAACATCTGAAAGTGTGGAGTCTGTGTGAAAGTTCACTGTCATTCGACTCTGAGCTTAACATGGACTGGGGCAGATAGAGAGCTGGGCTGAAGAGGCATGGCCAAAGCAACATAACCCACAGTCTTAGCAACAACTTGGCACCATAAAAATAAACCAACAGATAAGTAACCAGAGTGTGTATGGGTAGCCGTAGGACTCTGGGCACTGTACTAATGAGGTTCCATGTGATCTATTTCTCTTACGGAAAAAAAAATAATAATCTCTTGCGGGCCACCATAATTGGAAACCTAGAATAAAGGGCATTATGGGAAAAGTAAGCTTAGCTTACTTCACTGGTGGTTCTGATATCACAGAGAGAGAATTTGAATTAAATACAGCATTTACAGCTTGATAAATGCTAAAAGATATTTGAACAGCAATTAATAGTATAGCAGAAAAGTGTCAGGTACCCATTTAGATATATATAATACTACTAATTTTTTAACTTCTAACATTTTCACTTTCATATTATATAATACCTTTCTCTAAATGTGAAATAGCATAAAATGTCTTATCCTGAAAATATTTACTTTGCAAAATACCAAATGAGGATTTTAAATATGATCATGTTCACCAGGGCTAATAGGTAGATAAATGCCTCAGGTGAGGGTGGTAAGGTATACAAGAGCATCCATTCAGTATTTTGGAGTTACACCATAAATGTCAGTAAAATCAGCATGTACATTTTTGCTGTAATAGTAAATAAACTTGAGAACATTAGCAATGTCAAAATAAGTTTTTATAATAAAATATAAAATAAAAAGCATTAATTATGCTTATGTGTTACTTAAACATATGCAAGTCAGAAAATTTCATTCATGAATGATATACTCTACATATGATGAATAAAAATAAATGATTCTGGAGGGAAAGAGGTTTATGCATCAGATCCTCCCTTAGATGAGGAGGCGATATAGTGGAGGAAATGTTCATGCTGAGAATTTGCACCAAATTGCACTCAAACCGTGATGCTGCACTGTTTATCTTAGTACAGTTTACTTAGTGTTGCTAAGTCTGTCTTCTCAATGTTAGTAGCAATAACAGTATTACTTATCACATATAGCTTTATTTTAAATAAAAACTAGGTAGTGCTCACTTGGTAGCACTAAATAAAATCTAAATAAAATATTTCATATAAATACAGTCTGCTGATTATTTTTTAACTTTTATTTAATAAATATAAATTTCCAAAGTACAGCTTATGGATTACAATGGCTCCTCCCCCCCAATAACTTCCCTCCCACCCACAATCCTCCCATCTCCCAACCCTCTCCCATTCCATTCGCATCAAGATTCATTTTCAATTATCTTTATATACAGAAGATTGATTTAGTATATATTAAGTAAAGATTTCATCATTTTGCACCCACACAGAAACACAAAGTGAAAAATACTGTTTGAGTACTAGTTATAGTATTAATTCACATTGAACTACACATTAAGGACAGAGGTCCTACATGAGGAGTAAGTGCACAGTAACTCCTGTTGTTGAATTAACAAATTGACACTTGTATTTATGGTGTCAGTAATCTCCCTAGGCTCTAGTCATGAGATGCCAAGGCTATGGAAGCCTTTAGTGTTTGCTGACTCTGATCTTATTTATACAAGGTCATAGTCAAAGTGGAAGTTCTCTCCTCCCTTCAGAGAAAGGTATCTCCCTTTGATTCAAGGAAATAATAACAGAAAATTTCCCAAATTTGGACAAAGATAAGGACATCCAATTACAGAAACCACATAGAACTCTATATAATATGATCAGAGATGATCTTCACCATGAAACACTATTTTTAAACTTTCAAAAGTAAAACACAAAGAAAGGATCCTAAAATGTGCAAGACCAATTAAAACTAAATGACCTACACTTAGATTGATAACAAATTTCACATCAAAAATCCAACAGGCAAGGACAGAATGGAGACATTCAAGATAAGTCCTTAAAGAAAAAACTGTATTATATATGTAATATATATAATAAATACGTATCATCTAGTATAATGTAACTTAATATATTATATAATGTATAATGTAAATTATAATAATATATAATAATTATATATAATATAAAAGAATGAAAATCCTAGAAATTAATCCACACATCCACAACCAACTAATCTTTTGGCAAATGGGTTAAAATCAATCCCTGGAGAAAGACAGGTATCTTCAAAAAATGGTGCTAAGAAAATTGAATCTATGCATGGAGAAATGTGAAACAAGATCCCTACCTTATATCTTATAGAAAAATAAATGCATAATGGAAAAAGGATCTAAATTTATCACCTGATGCCATCAAACTACTAGAGGAAAACATTGCAGAAACACTGCAAGACATTGGCATAAGCAATGTCTTCTTGGAAAATACCCTGTAAAACATAGGCAATAAAAGCAAAAGTAGACAAATATGATTATATCACAGTAAGAAAGTTCTGCACTGAAAAGTAAATACTGAATAAAGTGAAGAGTCAATTGATAAAATGGGAGAAAATATTTGCAAACTGTACAACTGATAAAAGATTAATATCCAAGATTCATAAAGAGCTCAAGAAACCAAACAACAACAAAACAAACAATCCAGTGAAGAAATGGGCAAACGACATGAACAACCATTTTTATTTTTATTTTTCAAAGGTTTATTTATTTGAAATTCAGAGTTGAGAGAGATGTTCCATCCACTGTTTCACTCCCCAAATAGCCCCAGTGGTCAGGGCTGTGCCAATCCAAAGCCAGGAGCTAACAGTTTAATCCAGGTCTCCCTCCTAGGTGAAGGGACCCATGGAGTTGGTTCATATTCTCCTACTTTCCTAGGCACATTAGAAAGGATTTGGTTCATAAGTGGAACAGCTAGGATTCAAACAAGTGCCCCTATTGATTGCCAGCATTGCTTAACATATTATGTTAAAATACTGGTGCTGAATAGAAATTCTTCAAAGGATGAAATCCAAAAGGACAACAGACACATGAGAAAAATGCTCAGTATCGCAAGCCATCAGGGAAAAGAAACTATAAACCATCATGAAGTTTTACCTCATCCCAGCTGAAATGGCTATCATCCAAATGGCAAAAAATAACAAATGCTGGTGAGGATATGGACAAAAGGTACTCTAACACATTTTTGGCAGGAATATAAACAAGTACAATCATTTCAGATGAAAATATGGAGATTTTTCAGAAATCTGAAAATATGTATCTCCCATATGACCCTGCCATCCTACTTCTTGAAATTTACTGAAAGGAAATGAAATCAGCAAATGAAAGTTATTTGTACCCTCATGTTTATTGCAGCCTAATTTGCAATAACTAAGATATGGAATCAATCTAGACACCCATCAACGGATTGGATAAAGAAATGTGATTTATTTACACTATGGAATACTACTCTGCCATAACAAATAACAAAATCCTGTCTTTAGCAATAAAATGGATGCAACTGGAAACCATTATGCTTATCAAAATAGGTTGGTCCCAAAAAGACAAATATTATATGTTTTGTCTCAGATGTGGTAGTTAATATAGAATACAAAAAAGAGGTTAAGGATGAAATGGAAAACTTATGATTTGATTCTTGTTTTTACCTGTCTATACTCCTGTGGAATGTGGTCTTTCTACTTTTTACTTGTTGAATACTATGGTTAGTGGTACATTAAGCCTGTGACTATAATGCAAGTTGGAATTATGCTTTTCTAAAACTTAAAGAAAAATAGAGGGAGGAATGAAAGAAAAGAAGGAACGAAGGCAGAGAAGGAGATTGAGGGAGAGAGGAAAGAGGGAGGGAAGTATGATTATCTTCTTTGAATTATCTATGAAATACATCAAATATGTTCTCTTTATATTGATGAAAAATTGTATAAGAAAAAATAATACCAAATAATTAAAATATTATTTATATCCAACCTGGAAAATTTGTTCTTTTTATTACAATTTGCTTATTTCATGAATATAACCTGAAATATTTAGAATTTCACATAATACATAATACTCTGAAATCTATTTTTACTCTTTAGTATATTATAAAAATGGCTTTCAAACAATAAACATGTTTATTTCAAAGCTACTGAGACATATTAAATGTTCTACTCTATGAACATGACCTAAACATAATCTGTAGGGGATAAAATGCTCTCAATGTGAAAATATAGTATTTTCCCATAGTACAAACTATAGTTCACATCTTAAAACTAGTTTTTCCTTGACAAAAAGATTTTAATACACTGGTAAGATTTCTTATATAAAAATATACCCAAGACAGAATAAAAATGAAAATGGAAATTAAAACGTAGGAAAGAACATGCTTTCGGTTTCCTCATCTTTACCACTTCTTCAAACCGCTTAAAGAATCATTTCCCACATAGATCTTCCTGAGTCAAATTCCTATTGATATGTCTGCTAAGACTCAAGATTCAGGGTTCTTCCAAAGTGTTTTGTAGAATAGTAGCACCTTGGACAAGTTCACAGGGCTTCCATGAGCTAAATAAAAATCAACAACTTCTGTATATTATGTCCCTCTTGGATATTCAAAATAAATATTAGATATCCCCCCAAGTGTCTGTGTTCAACAGATTTTCCTCTATTGGAAGCCAGTGTTTTCCAAATTTATTTGAGCCAAAAGACACATTTAAGCAAGTTTGAGCAATGATTGGAGTCACAGGTTATGGAGACCAAATGCCTGGTTTTCAATCTTCTCATCACTGCTCACCTTCACTGTGAATTAGGAAAAGTCATTCAAATTCCATTCAAAATCGGTATTTTCATTTATAAAATGAAGCAATAACCAACTGTGAATTGGAAGCTCTCTGTCTCCACTCTCTGTCTCTCTCTGGCTTTCAGATGAATGAATAAAACATTGAAAATAAAATAGAAATAATAACTCTTCTAGAGTGTTCTCAATATGGCATGAAAACAGAGCCCACATATATTAAGCTAACACTAAGTATTTTACAAGAAAAAAAGGTCTTCTGTGGAAGGCAGTTAAACATCATCAAGGAACACTCAGGGAGTGTAGCAATTCATCTCTGGTTTAAATTTTGATCAGAATGGAATGTCCCAAATCTCATCCTGTACCTATGATGCCATTTTCCTTTGTGAATGAATAAAGTGAGACTTGGAGAGACTAAATGGCTTACCAAGATCAGACAACTTCTTTGTGACACAATTAGGTTTAAAAAAAATTGGGTCTTTTAATTGCTAATTAAGTATTACTTTCTCTGTGTTTGGCTGTCTCTTGTATACTTAGACATTCAAATGTGGATTCTCTCTCAATCTAAGGATGAAAACATTGTGGAACTGGAAAAGAGTTCGGGCATCAATTTCTATTACATTTGTCATTAATTCTGTCCAATGTCATGCTTTTTCTATCAGTAGCCCTTCATTATCATAAAAACACTACAAGCTTATGGTCTTTTATGACACAAAGATTAATTTTTTCTTGAAATACTAATTCAAAAGGCGTTACTTTTCACTAATTTTTATTTCTTCCCATAGTACACTATTCAGTAACTATATTTTTAAAATTTATTTTGTTGGCAAGTTATTATTCCTATTCCTATACATGATCACTTAAAATTTTAAACTTATTCAAAAAGGGCTTGAATTTCTGCCATTTACAGGTTTTATGTTTTGTAATTTATTCAGTTATTTTTTTAAAGATTTATTTATTTACTTGAAAGGTAGAGTTATAGCGAGAGAGAGGGGAGAAATGAAAAGATAAATCTTCCATGTACTGGTTCACTTCCCAAATGGACAAAATGGCTGGAAATGGACCAATCTGAAGCCAGGAGCTAGGAGCTTCTTCTGGGTCTCCCATATGGGTGCAGGAGTCCAAGGACTTGGGCCATCTTCTGCTACTTTTCCCAAGCCATGAGCAGGGAGCTGGATTGGAAGTGGAGCAGCCAGGACATGAACCAGTGCCCATATGGGATGTAACGGGTTTTAATCACTTTGCCATAGTGCCAGCCCCTATTTAATTATTTGGTTATATAACAAATTATATAATATAGATAATCCTTTGCCACAAATGCCTTTATTTGAAAGGCAGAGTGACAGAAAGCAGGAGAAACAGAGAAAGAGATGGTTGATCTGCTTGTTCATTCCCCAAATGGTCACAATAGCTGAGGCTAAGGACAGGCAAAAGTGAGGAACTCAGTTGCATGGCAGGGCCCCCAAAGTACTTGAGCCATCTTCTGCTACTTTCCTAGCTACATTAGCAATGAATTGGATTGGAAGCAGGACAGCTGGGACTACAACAGGTACTCTGGATACTCCGATATCGGACACCAGATCACAGGCCCAACCTAATACACTGCAAAGTCAGCCCCTCAAGTTACTGTTAAGCCATCCATAACAATAGTTTTTCTTAAACATTGAATTCATTAATCGCCTGCTTCTTTCAAAGCATTTTTCTTACTAATTCAATATTACCTAATATAGCTCAGAGTCAGACATTTTGCAAGAGCCAATATTTATTCAGAAATCCACACAAAGGAATACTCAAAAGTTTTACGGAAAGTATGAATTCCAAAATGCATACATTTCACAATTTTAGCACCAAAATCAGTATCTTTTTTTTTTTTTTTGATTTATTTATTTAGTTGAAAGTCGGAGTTACACAGAGAGAAAGAGAGGCAGAGAGAGAGCGAGATCTTCCATCAGCTGGTCACTCCACAAATGGCCGCAATGGCCAGAACTGCACTGATCAGAAGCCAGGAGCCAGAGACTTCTTCCTGGTCTCCCACGTGGGTGCAGGGGCCCAAGGACTTGGACCATCTTCTACTGCTTTCCCAGGCCATAGCAGAAAGCTGGATCAGAAGTGGAGCAGATGGGACTTGAACAGGTGCCCATATGGGATGCTGGCACTGCAGGAGACAGTTTTACCGGATACACCACAGTGCAGACCCCAAAATAAGTATCTTTTAATTTCATTTTTACATGAGTTCAATTATATACATAGGAAACCACAAATTTACTAAAAATTGATGAATTTTCCAACACAAACACTTGAACAATATATTTGTTTATTAGAAATCTAATAAACATATTTAAACTATTCACACTTAAAAATATAAACGTAAATTTAAACGCTTGTAAGAACAGCCACATATAGTGATAAACAAATCACTTTATAAACTGCTTGGCATAAATTTTCTTTAAGGTAACTTGAATAATCACCCAAAAGGTTGACCAAAGATGAGAAGAAGGGTTTCATTAAAACAGTGCATCTATTGTTTAACAATATCCAAATTTAATAACTATTGGAATTGCCTACATTAGGAGTGTTGGGGGCCAGTGCCACGGCTCAATAGGCTAATCCTCTGCCTTGCGGCGCTGGCACATCGGGTTCTAGTCCCGGTCTGGGTGCTGGATTCTGTCCCGGTTGCCCCTCTTC
The DNA here is from genome assembly GCA_949820135.1 of Sylvilagus floridanus. NCBI lineage: Eukaryota > Metazoa > Chordata > Mammalia > Lagomorpha > Leporidae > Sylvilagus > Sylvilagus floridanus. Next base: position 96,727,333 of record OX463225.1, read on the forward strand.
CAGGCCAGCTCTCTGCTGTGGCCTGGACGTGCAGTGGAGGATGGCCCAAGTGCTTGGGCCCTGCACCCCATGGGAGACCAGGAGAAGCACCTTGCTCCTGCCATTGGATCAGCGCGGTGCGCCGTCTTGCAGCGCACCGGCCGCGGCAGCCATTGGAGGGTGAACCAACGGCAACGGCACAGCAAAAGGAAGACCTTTCTCTCTGTCTCTCTCTCTCCCTGTCCACTCTGCCTGTCCAAAAAAAAAAAAAAGAGTGTTGGTTATATGCATAATGTACATAGACTATCTGACACCATATAAAGATCAAAGGGTGAAAACATATTTTAGAAATGTACTATTTGATTTAATTTGTGATATAAGTTTATAAAAATACACAGATGATGTTAAACAGAATAAGATAGGGTTTGTGAATGAATTTATTTCATTCGTTTTGTTGAATATGTGTTATTTTGATGATGACAGTTGTATCTATTTAAAAATAGTAATCTTTAATGATTTGTATTGCACTATTCCCCTGTGGAGAAATTAGGGATATAAAAATCAAATCATTGTTTATTTTAAAATTTAAAATTGTAACTAGATTATTAGAATTTCAGAATATGATTCTCTTATAAAATGTCAGAGAAATAACATGTTCTTTTTATATAGGGGCAAAAATTTAAAAATATACAAAATTCAAGATACCAAAACAAAAAAAGAAATGTCTATCAGTATTTCTACAAATATTGTTTTGTCAAACTTTGTTTTGTATCTTTATCCAGCAAATTGTTAAAAGTCTATACTATTGTAGTTTTAATAATCTGTGATTATTTTTAAAAATGTGCTGTATATGAGTGAAATTGACATATTTTCATTTGATTAAGGTTTATAGCCCTTGCCTATTTTCCAGCTGAACTATGGTCATTTTACATTTTACTCGCTGAACATTTCATTCCCTGGGGAATTAAGCCTTTGAGTATAATGTAAAATTCAAAAAAAAAAAAAAAAGAAAGAAAGAAAAAGAGAGAAAAAGAAAGGGAGGGAGGGAGAGAAGTATCATTTTAGTTTTAGAATTGTATCTATGATCTACACTAAATCTACTCTCTTAATATTAAAATAAATAAATTCTGGAAAAGATATAAGAGAAAGACAGAGATGCGGACAGAATTTGCTAGAGATGATTTGTTAAACATATACCACGAATTAGGATGCACAAGAATTTTCACCCAAGCTGAAATCTTCAGTATTAATCAAAATATTACCAAATGATTAATAATATATTTATGCTTTTGTTATAATTTCAAATAACTATTTCTAAAACTCCAGTTTCTGTAGGTAAATGTAATATTTTTAATGGAAAAATTACACTTTATATTTGGTTTAAAAATGTGTGTATTTATTTGAGAACAGAGAGACAGAGAGCACAAGAGAAAGCTCTCAGCAACCAAAGCACATCTCAAATGCCCACAATCCTGGGAGATGGAAAGTCAACTCTACTCTCCCTTCTTGGTGAGAAGAATGCAATTACTTGAGCTCTCATAACTGCTTCCTAGAGTCTGTATCAGTGGAAAGCCAGACTCAGAAGGTGGGACCAAGAACTGTGTTCATGTAGTCTGATATGGGACAAAGGAATCTTAACTGGCATGTTAACCACAAAGTTGAATGCATGCTTTGAGGAAGACATTTGGTGATGTAATCAAGATGCTGTTTACAACCACTGCATCCCATGGCAGAATGCAGAATGGGCTTGAGTTTTGGCTTCACTTACCTTTCCAATTTCCTGATAATGAGCACCCTGAATGCAACAGAGGAGAACTGAAGTAGTTGGGTCCCTGTCACCTATGTAGGAGAAGTAAACTGACTTCCTGGCTCCAGGCCATAGCCTGGCCCAGCCATGGCTGTTGTAGTTATTTGGGAAGTGAAACAGTAGATGGGAGACCTCTGTCTCTCTTCCTTTCAAAGAAACAAGAAAGTTAAAAGTTTTAAAAGTGACATAATTAAACATCTGCTTCATCATATTTTCAAATTTTTAAAAAAATTCTACCTGGAGTAAATTAAGTACATCTGCTATTTTCCCATTGGATTTTAGGATTTTGTAGAGATTGCAATCGTATGTGTTCTATGAAAGATGCCTTTTTATCACATTGTTCTAGTATTAATCTGTGTCCCTACAATAAATTTTCTCTCTGTCCTAATTCTGTATATACAAATGAAATGAGATTGTACCTGATGTTCTTTGCCTGATTACTAAATTTTTCATAATTTTATTTAATGAAAAGCTCTGATGAAAGGAAAATTGGTATCACTTTAGCTTTCATTCAATAAACAGTACATTTTCCTAGTGATATATTGCTATGTATTCCTAAGCAAAGGACTGCACAAAACCAGAAAGGAAAGTAATGTGGCCAGTAGTCCATGGCAGTGCCCACACAGTACGTAAACACCTAGGGAAATAAGACATTCATGATGTAGTGCCTTATTTAGCTTGTAGAAAGATTGATTACTTTGCAGCAATTTATACCAGAGAGAATATAATAAAGCATTTATACAGCTATTATGCCTTTGCTTTTCTACTAAAATATAATGGAGCCCAGTTACAAACTTAACAAATGTCCTTTATACTCCAATACTCTCTTCATTTCCAAAATATCTTTGTCCCAACAAATATTTCTTAGAAATATCTTAATTACTTGCTAGTAGGAAAAGGTATGCAAGGGTTTTTTTTTTTGCATATAAGCTATATCAAACACATTTTTTAAAAAGGTCTCTGAAACTATTTGGAAATGGTGGAAAAGGGCAAAGATAACCATATTAGTGTTGGCAGAAATTTAAACATAAGGGAGGCCAGTTTGTTCCACCTATAGTAGATAGAGTGATCAATCTTCCTGGGAAATGTTGATGTTTGGAAAAAGTACTTTTCCTGAGTTGCCAAACTCACCAAAGAAAGTTCTCCCTATAAATACTCATGTGTGACAAGTAATTAGAACTGCCAATATATTTTCTTTTTCTTTTTTAAAAGAGTTATTTATTTATTTGAAAGTCAGAGATACACAGAGAGAGAAGGAAAGGCAGAGAGACAGAGGCATAGAGAGAGGGAGAGAGGTGCCTTCCATCCACTCATTCAATTGGCTGCAATGGCTGGAGCTGCGTGGATCCAAAGCCAGGATCCAGGAGCTTCTTCTGGGTCTCCCACTCAGGTGCAGGGGCCCAAGCACCTGGACCATCTTCTATTGCTTTCACAGGCCATAGCAAGAGCTGGAGGGGAAGCGGTGCAGCTGGGACTCGAACCAACACCCATATGGGATTCCAGCACTGCAAACGGCAGCTTTACCCACTATGCCACAGCACAGGGCCCATGTATTTTCATTCCTATCATCACCCAATGGTGTAAGAAACTTAAATTATCCTTTATTTACTCTTCATATTTCCTAATCTTAGACACTACTTGATTTTCATTCTCCAATCTATATAGAAAAAAAGTACCCATTAAATTATCATACTAACATCTGAACTTATAAACATTTCTAAATACATCCTTAAGAGTTAAAGACTCTCCTTCTTCATGTTTCTTATGCTTAAAAATGCTATTCCTGAACTGCAGTTTAAATTGAGAATATATATTATAATTATATATGTTATATATAACATGTAACATATCACACATTTTTAAATTACTAATTATTTCAAGAGTGTTTTTAGCTTTTAATATCTCATAAAATGTGATTTTCCTTCAAAATGATGTGATTTAGGTTTTTGTATTGCTTAAATTTAAATGGCATAGCAGCAATAAATGTCAGTAAACAATACTTTAAAATATTTTCATTTCAAAATAAATTACTCATTCCAAATAAAAATACTAAAGCAAATGGGCCTGGAATTGAACTTGGTGTTGTCATTTACCTTGATTCTACTGATCATGTGCTGGTAAATTATTACAATGCCTGTTTGAAAGTGTTGATTTAACCTCTGCAATTTTTTAAATTATGGTTATTTCCTATATTCAATTTATTAGGAGTTTTTCAATTTTTATAATGTAATATTTTCATTTAGATTCTCAATTCGTGCTTCTGGCTTTTATTTAGCTTGTATCATTGGAGTAGGGATAGTATATTTGCTTCAGCTTTCAAACTAATTGACAGGTGACAACTGCCTATTAGGAAGGACTGGAATCTAAATCTATGAATCCCAATGCCTTTAACTATCCCCTCACTGAAACCCTGTGGCAGAAATAGTTGCCTCTTCCCATCTGTATCCCATAGCGATTTGCATAAGCCTTTATTGAAATCAATACGACATTGTACTCTAACTTTAATTTGCATGACAATCTAGTTCATTAGATAAGCTCTGAGACAGGCTGTACTGTTCACTTCTCAGTTCTCTGTTCTTAGTCCAGTGCATATTGCAAGAAGCCATTCAACAAGTGCTTTTGAATAATTGAATAAATTTAAAAGGAAATGAATATATGCCAAGTTATCTGAAGCTTCGATGTTTATGCCTGGAAGTTTGGACAATCTGATAAGGAAATCTGATCAGAAAAAGGGAATTTTTATTCTATATTATTTTATTAATGAAAAGAGTATTAGTTTGATTTTAAAAATGATTAAACTGAAAGGTTCCTCATATTTGTCATATTTCTGGTGAGAAAAAGAAATTTTTAAAAAAATTTGCCAGAAATATTAACTGTCACCACCACTAACTTCCCAGTAGGGCCGATGAAATGACCGAAACTGCAATAGAGAATTATGACATTTTTACCAATTAGGATATTTTATGTCTTTTTAAAAAATTGTATCTTCAGATGATGAATATATTTCTCTGTATATAATTTATGGAACCTAATATAAGATTCTAAACAGCGTGACAACTCAGAAAATATTTGTGAGTTTGTCTCAATACACTAGCCACTCTCCTCGATTTATTGCCCTATTTCACCTTTCATATATATATTTAAATAATCTACTACAAGTATTTGATAACTTTTGGATCATAATCATGGTGGAAACAAGTTAATGGAGGTTATTTTCTCTGATCTGCTTTGTTTCTGGTATAATTGGAAAAATACAATGAAATACAATATAATACAAGTCTATTACAATGCTTATGTGTCCAATATTTCAGTTAAAAGCGGAAGCATCTGTCTGTCTTTCTTGTTTTGACTCTCCCTCTGTCACTTTGCCTTATAAATAAATATGCCTTTAAAATGGTAGCATTTGTATTTATGAAATAGAAATGTTTTATCATTTGTGCTGTGAATAAAGCTTACAGCAAAACCGAGTCAATTCCCCCCATTTCCATCTCTCTCATGCACAAGAGCACACACACAAACATACACACAATGTAGACAGCAGTCATGTATAATGTTTGATTCATTTAAACAGTGTTGCTTTGGTTTTATCCATCAAGTTCATGAGAAGTATTGTGAAACACAAACTCTAATAAAATGTTAGCATCTTTTTGTCTTAATGCTTTAAAATTGTAGCGATTCTACCATTTGCAGCAAAATGGATGCAACTGGAGGACATGTTGAGTGAAATAAGCCAGACACAGAAAGGCAAATACTGCATTTTCTCTTTATATATAGAAGCTAAAGTTAAAGAAAATAGAAATAAGGGAAAATTAAAAAAAAAATTAGAAAGCAATATCTGCATACCAGTAATGCTGCAAATACAGTTTTGGCAAACTTTGTTTTATACCTTTGTCAAGCTAATGGTTAAAAATGTTGTACTATTATAGTTTTAATGATCTGAGATTACTTTGAAATTTATTATGTATGGGTGAAATGACCATATTCCCTTTTGTTTATTCCTTATAGCCCTTGGTTACATGTCTGTTAAAACTAGGGTCTTTTTCCTTTTCACTTGTTGAAATCTTTATTTACTTGAGCGTTAATCCCTTCTCTGCAATGTAAGCTAAAGATATGGTATCTCAAAAATTAAGGAGGGAAAGAAGAAAGGGATAGAAAGGGGGTGGGAGGGAGAGAAAGGAAATGATGGGGGGAGAAAAAATCATTATCTTCTCAGAACTGTATCTATGAACTCTACTGAACCTGTTAAAAACTAAAAAAGAATAAAAAATTAAAAATTAAAAAGGGAAAAACAGTTATAACAATTGTACAACTGCTAAAATTTAATGATTCTCACTGTAGACAATAATAGATATGTATTTTTACCTTAAAAGTTGGGATATTTGTGATGTATATATCTTCTATAAAGTTATTAATACATGTTAAATGTATTATCTTATTGCAGCCTTCTGACATACATAATATAGAGATTCAATGGCACAGTTTGGATTTAGGACGCCCTGGAATGTGGGTGGAGATTATTTCTATTATATTAGAAATAATTGCTAATCTATGACAATTCTGTCATCATACTTATGTGCTTGATTTTTTTTTTTTTGATGATTCTTTCATTTTAATAGGTGGTACTTGGAAAATAGGATCTAGGGAGATGGTATTAGGCAAGGATTGGGCCTTTTGAGTTTGATCAAGACATGAGAAGCCTGTCTTCATAAATGGGGTTGATTGTCTTTATAAATGAGTTCTAAGACTGACCCCTAACTTATTTTACCATGTGTGGACACAGTGAGTATGTGTCACTTGTGAATCAGGAAGCAAGCCATCACCAGATACTAAATTTTCTGAAACTTTGAACTTGGACATGCTGACCTTCAGAACATTGAGAAATGACTATTATAGTTTTAATGAGCTGGGATTACTTTGAAATTTATATTGTTTATATGTTATTGAATCTGTAGCATTTTGTTATATCAATCCAAAAGAACTAAGACACTATATATACCTACTTGTTTTTATGAGCTATGTCAGGTATGTCAGATTAAATTGCAAGTATTGATGTTATTGTAATAACTTTGTGATAAGAAAATATAACCACGAATCACCTTTAATTTTATACATTACTGGGGCCGGCTCTGTGGCGCAATGGGTTAATGCCCTGGCCTAAAGCGCCTGCATCCCATATGGGCGCAGATTCAAGACCCAGCTGCTCCACTTCCAATCCAGCTCTCTGCTGCAGCCTGAGGAAGCAGTAGAAGATGGCCCAAGTCCTTGGGCCCCTGCACCAACATGGGAGACCTGGAAGTAGCTCCTGGCTCCTGGCTTCGCATCAGCGCAGCTCTGGCTGTTGCAGACAATTGGGGAGTGAACCAGCAAATGGAAGACCTCTCTCTCTCTCTCTCTCTCTCTCTCTCTCTCTCTGCCTCTCCTCTCTCTGTGTAACTCTGACTTTCAAATAAATAAATAAATCTTTTTAAAAATGTTATTACTATCTGCATGTGTGTGTGTATGTGTAGGTATATACATATATAAGCAGACACATTTATTTTCCTTTATCAGGAATGGAATTGCACTATTCTTGGATAATAGAGTATATTTCTAATTAGTTTAATGTAGTTCTAAATTGTAGAACTAATACATTTGGTACTAGTGATTATATGCCTGAGGACTTATTATATGCTTCTATTACACTGAGTTATTTTACACCAAGGATTTCTATTACACCAAGTTATATTCAAGATATATTAAAATTAAAATAAAATATTAAAATATCAGTGCAAACTGATGAAATCTTTACTTAGTATATACTGAATCGATCTTCTGTATATAAAGATAATTGAAAATGTAAAAAAAAATTTGGTGTTAAATTGGAAATTGCATAGAAAATTAATCAATTTTTTAAAAAAATATCATAGGATCTCTGTCCTTAATGTGCTGTACATTGTGAATTAATACTATAACTAGTACTCCAACAGTATTTTTCACTTTGTGTTGCTATGTGGGGGCAAATTGTTGAAATCTTTACATAATATATACTAAACTGATCGTCTGTATATAAAGAGAATTGAAAATGAATCTTGATGTGAATGCAAGGGGAGAGGGAGCGGGAAAGGGGAGGGAGAGGGAAAGGGAGCGGGAAAGTTATGGGGGGGAAGCCATTGTAATCCATAAGCTGTACTTTGGAAATGTATATTCTTTAAATAAAAGCTTTAAAAAAAAGATATATTAAAATAGAATAAATTCTGAATTAAATTTCCTGTGATGAACCTGATTTTGTATATTATCTGTGGTTCAAAGAAATATAATAACATTTAGAAAACTATAAATAATTTGACTTTTAAAGAAATAACTATTTTCATAAATAAATCTGTTTTTTTAAAGAGGTAATTAGGTAACTAAAGAGGTAATTAGACCTTCATTTTGGGGACCTCTTAGATGGGATAATTGCTTTTATAAACCCACTGTGCTGGATACAGCAAGAAGGTACCACCTATGAACTGGGAAATGGACTCTCATCAGAACATCGAATCTGCTAGCACCATCATTTGGGAATCCTAAAAAGCAAAACTATGATAAATAAATATCGGTTGATTATAAACTTCCTAGTTTATGATATTTTGATATAGCAGCCTGAAAAGACTAAGACAATTTGTCAAACTGTTAGCTGATGTTAAAGATACATTAACTCAGAGTTTATCCTGATAGAAATTGCTCAAATCAGACAACAAATATAACTCAGAGTAAGGTCCAGTGATTTTTTTCACATTAGTTAAAGACAATATATCTAAATTGGGTAATTTATTTATGTTCTAATCACTTTGGAATATGCTAATAAAATTATCAAGTACATATAAGCACTCCATAAATATTGAAAATAGTAACTAATACTGACTTCATTAGGTAACTAACAAACTGATAAATTGTTAGATAAGTAGCGGGAAGTCCATAAGGAATGTAGCCTGAATTGTTTTACGAAGAGTCCTGGGTAGTGTTCACTGAAACACATTCATTGATCCAAAAAACACAAATGCACACTGCATATCTGAAAGCCCATGTCATTCTTTTAAATTTTCACTTACATTTTTCTTAATTTAGCTACTTATTCACTATCTCCTCAACTTCAGGTAAAAATTTATGGAAATATATAATGGGAAATGAGGCCCAAATGTCATTGTTAATAGTGCTGCTTATAACTAATACAAAAATGTCAACATTAATGCTATTAGTTTATCAATTAACTTTCTATCAACTCCAGGGGAAAAAAGCTGCATGTTTCCTCCATAAGGACATAGATATGCATATTCATTACCCATTCTACTATGCTATCAATATAGTAGAACTTGTGTTCCATTTTCAAAAGAATGGGCACATAATTTTTCTCTACTCCATGAATATAATTTCTTAGAATGAATTCTAATTTAAATTTACAGTCTTTGTTTTAAAAGCCCTTTTAAAAAGAGTTATTAACACATACACTCATTTTCATAACTTATTGATGGTGACAAAAAATAACTTTCCATTCCATTTGTGAAACCTTACATATAAATAAGAAAATGCTTTAAATTATACTTTTGTACTTTGGAAGCAGAACTATGATGAATAATCCTGATTTTAAACTCAAATATTTCTACAATATTGTCTCTTAGTTTCATGCTACCTGTTGAGGAGTTAATTTAGAAAGTGAAGATAATAATTTCCCTAGCATTTGCCTTGACCCTCTTATATCTGTGTTCCCATATCTCTGTCTCCATATGGTAACCGATGCCATAGTGACAGGTGCACCTGCTTGGCTAACTGCCCACAATACTATTATGTGAGAATTTGCTTCTGGGCCACTTTTCCCTGAAACCCATAAAAGTAACTGAGGGACATGGCTTGGGGCAGCTGTCTTTGTACGGATGTAGATATAGGAGCAGCTATCTGTGGACGTGCGGGTGTGTGGTTGTGTGTGGCCATGTGTGGATGTGCATAGATGTCTGCTGCCACAGTCAAGTGGCTGTTCCTTGTGCATTTCTCACCACCAAGGTCAGTAAAGGAAATATAAACCCACAGACTCCAAGATGTTTTCGGTTCTGTTGGAATCTGAATTGGCTCTTCCTGGGCCCTAAGCCCTGGGCACACAGTACCATTCACTGCAAAGTGAGTAAAAATGCCTTTTCATGTAATTACCTGAAATCAGAGTTTCCTGAGGGTCATTCAGTTTGTTCATATTGAAATCTATTACACTAGAAAATTAATTCACTAATGTTGATTAAATGATAACTAGTAATAGGCAATGAAGTCACATAGTTAATGTCATTCCCAGGAGCATGGATTTGGAAATGATATGAATCTACTCATATATTATGATATATATAATCTAAGTCTAAATATATAATTAATATATTTCTTATGAATCAACAATATAAATACTTCACCAACTATACAGTTATACAAGGAAGAATTTAAAAAATAAATAATGCTAAGGACAAATTGATATTTTTAGAAAGTTCAGCCTTCTAAAAATCAATAAAGCAGCTTCAATAATTTTGTTATTGTGCCTGTACACACACTCATATGCATAATCATCACCTTCCTCCACATAATTACAATCCTTGGAAAAGGTGTTGAAAAATCATACTTTGACAAAAGTGAAGAGCAATATGACCATACAAACCTAGAGTTTTATAAATCCTAATACTTAATTCTGGTAATGTTATGAACCATAGAATGGAAACAATCTAGGCATAAGTGTCTTCAGAATGATCAAATTAAGAAGTTTAGCACTGCGTTAATTGCATTTGCATGTGTGGCAATTAAGTTTAATGTCCATATTAAATAAAAGCATTATTTCTTATGTATAGAGATTTAGAAATTACATTCTGAAAATTACCTAAGAAATAGTACATGTTGTATAGTGTTGATGTCATTATAAATAAAGAAGACAAGAAATAAAACTCTATGTGTGGGGCCGGCACTGTGGCATAGCTGGTAAAGCCACCGTCTGAAGTGCTGGCATCCCAAATGAGCTCCAGTTCAAGTCCCAGCTACTCTACTTCTGATCCAACTCTCTTCTTATGGCCTGGGAAAGCAGTGCAGGATAGCACAGGTCCTTGGGCCCCTTCACCCGTGTGGAAGACCCAGAGGAAGCTCCTGGCTCCTGGCTTTGGATGGGCACAGCTCTGGCCATTGTGGCCATCTAGGGAGTGAACCAGCAGATGGAAGACCTCTCTCTCTCTCAGCTTCTGCCTCTCTGTAACTCTGCCTTTCAAATAACAAATAAATATTTTTTAAAAATTCTATGTGGTATGACAGAACAATTTTTTAATACACTGTGCATTTGTATACGAATAATTCTACAATGAAGTATTCCACACTTTTTTGACAAGGTGTTGCTGGGTGACATTAATTTTTTATTATCTGAATATTATTTACCTTTAATTTTAAATTTCAACAAATACATATTTGAATTGTAAAGATATACATATTGGCAGAAATACTGAAAAGCTTTGCATTTTATATTTTTGAAAACTCTTTATATGGAGCAGGCATTTAAACTAGTGGTTAAAACATACATACCTCCATTGGAGTACCTGGATTTGCTTTTCATCTTGAACCCTTTATTCCCACTCCCTACTAACACAGGCCCTGTGAGTCTGTGGAATTAAGTAACTGGTTCCTGGCACTAATATGGGAGACCTGGATTTTTCTCACCCCCCTCCCCCAACTTTGACCCTGACCCTGATCAAACCATTGAAAGTATCTGTAACATGAACCAGCAGATAGGAGCTCTCTTTCTGTGTCTTTGTTTCAATCTCACTATCTCTCAAATCAATACATAATAGTGTTTTTATATGTAAAACTAAAATTAAAAAATAAAAATTATTAAATGTAAATTAAAAGGGAATTAAATAGAGCAGGAATTGTTGATAAACTTGACCTCTGAATAAACAAAAAAAAGCAAAAGAAAAATGGAAAAGAACCACAAAGAGTTGATAAACATGGGACAATTTATAACTTAAAAAGCAAAAATATATAAATACAACTATTCTAAAATTTTCATTTCTAAATTGGACAAAGAATAAGGGAAACACATATGCATACTACATGTTGATGAGGGGTAAAATAAAACTTTAAGTCTCAAGGAACACCACACTGGTACAAAATTTTAATGGAAAGAAGTACTGAAAAGAGTGGAAATAGTTTGCCTTAAAAATGTATGCATGCTTTCTCATAAAGCAAGATCTCACTTATTACAGTCACTATTAGCATTTTCTCTGAAGTCCAACATCTTGGCTTCCAATCTCAGGTCTTCACTGACAAGCTTTGGGTTCATGAAAAATCAACACTTTTATTTGCTTCAGTTACTATTTCTTTTAGGTGAGAGAAATGGCCAGGTTTACCTCATAGATGCTCCTACCTTTGTAAACTTCTTAGAACAATGCAGCAAATGATAAAAACTCAATAATGTTCAATAATTCTATTTTCATTGATATTAGACCCCATTTTAATGGAATAGGCACACGTCTATAGGAGGAAGCAGGAAAATATGTCTACAGAGTGTAGCAGCCAGAAATACAGCCAGGTTTAATAGCCCCAAAGTTTTAAATCTTACAAAAAAACCACAATCAGTTCAACTCTGCTCTTGACTGAGTACTGCTTACCTATTTTTTTTTCCTTCAAGTCTATTTACATTCTAGAGAACAGCAAAATAAAATAAGTGGAGAATATACAGAAACAATATATAAGGTGGAAATCTTTGTTAAGTCTTCTTTTGCAAATTATTTATCTATATCTCACAGAAAATTCTCAGACCCTCACTAAAACTTTCAGCCTCACCTCCAGGAAGCAGTTACTCTTTCCTGGAAGTGTGACTATTTATTCTTCAAAGTAGAATTCACATTTTGAGTGTTGCCCTCCAAAATGTGTCCTTCTGGTCAGACAACAGACTGCCCTTTGCCCTATATGCAGTTTTTGTATTGGAGATTCCATTTAGTCAGGAGACATCTTCCCTCTATCTCTAGGTATGTGAGTTTATAACTTCAGGAAAATTTATTAAAATATTGTCCAACACTAGTGTCTTAGGGTAAAGGAAATTCACTAGAGGAATATCTATCTATCTATTGTAGATTATGTAAATTATATATAAAATTATATATTAATTTTATAATATAATTTTATTTATTTGAGAGGTAGAGTTACAGAGATAGAAGAGACAGAGAGAAAGATCTTCCATCCACTGGATCACTACCCAAGAGCTTCTTGTGGGTCTCCTATGAGAGTGCATGAGCACAAGGACATGTGCCATCTTCTAGTACTTTCTGAAGCCATAGCAGAGAGATGGATTGGAGGAGGAACGGCCAGGACACTTTTCAGCACCCATAGGAGATCCCAGTTCCTCAGCTAGAGGCTTAACGCCACAGCGCCAGCCCCACCACGGGTGTATTTTTGATTGCCACAGTTAAAAGCTGCTTGAGAGGCCTGCATCCTAACATTCTAAGGCCTGGGTTTAAGTCCTAGCTCCACTTTTGATGACCCAATTGTTGAATCCCAGCCACCCATGTGGGAGACCCAGATTCAATTCCAGGCTCTTGGCTTTTAAGCATGGCCCAAATCCAGTTGCTAGAGACATTTAGGGAGTAAATCAGTGGATGGGAGCTCTCACTCTGTCTCTCTTTCTCTGTCTCTCTGCCTTTCAGATAATAAAAATAAATGTACCAAAAAACAGATATATTTTTAAATATATGTTGAAATGTGTTTGCAACAGTGTTATTCTTTTTTAGCAATTTCATTGGAAATAAACCAAATATCCAACTTCTGAGAAATGAACTATATAGAGCCATAATATGGCACGTAAATTTATTAAAAATAAGTTTTTCAATAGTTGTAATTCTATAGATTTTTGAAAAATAATGGAAACATGACTGCATTATCAAACTTATTCCATCCATCATATATGTGTGGGTTTGCATGTATTCAAAGGGAAACAGTGTTGATCATGTGTAGGGAAAGCAGTTTGCAGGAAACATGCTACTGTATATATTTAAGGAAGTTATCTTTGATTTTTTAATCAGAAAATTTTTAAGAACAGCGAATTATCAACTTTCATATATCTGCCATTAAGTTCAAATGTTTAAAATAGAATGAATATGTGAATGAATTTAAAAATATATTCACTAATAAAATGATGGATAACACTAAAGTTAGACATTATATATAAACAAATATATGTAGGAAAAAACATATACATGGGTAAACTCTATGATATGTTTTCTAATAGTCACTGCAAAAATAAGTGTGGGGGCCAGCATAGAGGTGTCGTGGATAAAGCCCATAGCCATGTGAACTGGAGTCCCAGCAGGTTCAAGTCCCAGTCGCTCTATTTCTTTTCTTTTTTCTTTCTTTCTTTTTTTTTTTTTTTTGACAGGTAGAGTTATAGACAGTGAAAGAGAGAGACAGAAAGAAAGGTCTTCCTTCTGTTGGTTCTCTTCTCAAATGGCCGCCACAGCCGTCGCTGCGCAGATCCAAAGCCAGGAGCCAGGTGCTTCTTCCTGGTCTCCCATGCGGGCACAGGGGCCCAAGCATCTAGGCCATCCTCCAATGCCTTCCTGGGCCACAGCAGAGAGCTGGACCGGCACCACAGACAGAGGATTAATCAAGTGAGCCATGGCACCATCCCACGGCTCTATTTCTAATCCAGTTCCCTGCTAATGTGCCTGGGAAAGCAGAGAAAGATGGCCCAAGTGTTTATGCCTCTGCACCCATATGGGAGACCTGGATGAAGGTCCTGGCTCCTGGCTCTCCTGGCTTCAGCCTGGCCCAGTCTAGGCCATTGGCACTAACTAGAGAGTGGACCATCTCATGGAAGATCTCTCTCTCTCTCTCTCTCTCTCTCTCTCTCTTCTCTCACTGTTACTCTTTCAAATAAGTAAGTAAATCTTTAAAAAATGAAATAATATATAAGTAAAGGGGTAGAATATCTTCCAAAATTTTTGCATTAAAACATTTAATTTCAGAAAAAGATGTAAAACGTAATGGCAATCATTTATTAAAAATATACTTTGCATAGATAAAGTAGGGAAAACTACAATAAAAATCATTTAACAATGAGGAGTATTAATTGAGTTGGATGAATTTTCTACTTTTTTGTTTCATGGTATGTACTACTTTTATAATACCATTATTATAGTTAATAATGATAAGAAAACAACCATGGCATATCCACTGCCATTAAAGTCAGAGCTGATTAATTCCCCTTAATTAGTATGCTGAATGTGATACTGTCTTTTGAGACTGAAAAATTGTAAATGCCATCTTTTTACCACGGGAATAAACATTTTCACTTTCAGAATAATGACCTGTTTGTTTCAGTCATATTTTAAAACTGTTCAGTCAGGTTCCCCTAAATCCTCCTGTGTGATCTCGATATTATATAGAATAATAAATATTCTATCGCATTTAACTATTTTTGAAATTGAAAACTCATTAATGATTTCCATTTTTTACTCTTTAGTTTTTGTTTTCCTTTTAAATTCATGTGTTTTTCTATCAGAAATAATTCTCAATAATTTTTTTTCAAAAAAAACAGAACTCAAATAATTAGATTCTGGGATCAGTCAAGATATGCAGAAATAATTGATGCTACAATGTTCAAAAACAAATGCAGAGATATTGGATAACAGTTTACAAAAAATGAGTTCAGATTACATACTCAATAATATACAAAGACTAATTATAAATTATTAAATTTTAATTAAAGGTCATAAAGTATTGATTATTAATAATTGGTTTTGTTACATCAATTAAAGCAATAAGCTCACCTACTAGAGGATTTAGCAAAAACAGGGCAACTTTAAAATTAAAAGCACAGCTCCTATGAAACACTAAGTTCATAACAGTGAATGTATATACTAAAACAGGAACTGAATCTATGTCAATACGTTTTTCATAATTGAGATCTAAATAAATTTCCCAAACAGTATTACTCATTCTTAAAAATGCACAAATAAACAATTAATTTTTGTTCCAGATTATCACATACACACAAAAAGGATAAAATGGTTCCAAATTTCCAGTTCTTTCTGTCTCAGACACACCCATGAAAACCCTATCAATAAACTGCTCATCCTTTCCCAACATTGACATTTCACTGTTCAATCTTTTTGAATCATGTCAGTAAACTACTTCTGAGCCTGTAAAGATATAGGCACTGAAGATAAAGAATATAATAGGCTGAATTGATTCAGTTACAGAATTTTTTTTTTTTTTGACAGGCAGAGTGGACAGTGAGAGAGAGAGACAAAGGTCTTCCTTTTGCTGTTGGTTCACCCTCCAATGGCTGCCGCGGCCGGTGCACCGCATCCAGCACACTGCATTGATCCAAAGGCAGGAGTCAGGTGCTTCTCCTGGTCTCCCATGCGGGTGCAGGGCCCAAGCACTTGGGCCATCCTCCACTGCACGTCCGGGCCACAGCAGAGAGCTGGCCTGGAAGAGGGGCAACCAGGACAGAATCTGGCGCCAGGACTGGGACTAGAACCCGGTGTGCCGGCGCCACGATGTGGAGGATTGGCCTATTGAGCCATGGTGCGGGCTTCAGTTACAGAATTAATACCTTCTGATTTACCTGGCTTTTCTCTTATTATCTCTTATTATCCCATCACTATATCATGAAATGCAATTTGAGCTAGACAGTTTGAAAACCTAGTGAACAGGCTCACAAAAGAACTTTCCATATTGGATATGTTTTTTTTTTTTTTTGACTGGTCTCTGAGGATAACTCTCATTATTAAGAAAAGTGGTAAAACAAGTAGCAATTGTTTATTTGCATATATGCATGTATTTGTTTATTTTTATTCGAAAGGCAAAACAACAGAGAGAGGGAGGGAAGGGGGGAGAGAGAGAGAGAGAAACAGAGAATCTCCCATCTAGTTTCTTTTCCCTAATGCCCTCAAAGCCAGGACTGGGACAGGCAGAAGCTGAGAGCCTGGAACTTCTGGGTCTCTTTCTTGGATGGCAGGAACTCAATTACTTGGGTCATCATATTCTAGCTCCTGGGATGTGTATTAGCAGGAAGCTGGATGTGTACCCTGGTAGTGAGTTCCAGGCTCCCAGTTTCTTGGCCTGGCACAACCCTGGCTGTTGCAAGCATTTGTGGAGTGTATCAGCAGAGAGAAGGTCTCTTCCTGTCTCTTTGTCTCTGTCTCTGTCTCCGTGTCTGTCACTTACCTTTCAAATACAATGAAAATAAATAAATTTTAAAATATACTTTAAGAAATGTGGTTTAAAAGTTTCAATATACATCAGGCATTGATTTTAGAAAAAATACTCATTTCAAGATTGTGTTGCTAAGATGATTTTTAAGGTTATTAATCAAAAGATCATAATACATAGCGAATTCTTAAACCTTTAAAAAAGGGAGAAATAGCAGATCGCTTCAATATCTAATTAACAGTTCAAGAAGGGATTTACATGAGAAATAGTCATAACTTAAGAGCTGCTTTTTAGTCTTCATTTTTTTAAATTAATGCAACATATCAATTAGAGATTAATAATAAAGTTAGACTACAGTGTCTCTTTCTTCCTGTGTTAAGATGACATTACTGGCAGATACGTCCTTATTAAATGAAGTTGTCACTTTTATTCCAAATACTCCTCTTTCCACTCTGCACAGTTTCCTGAGGAGTGTGAAAACAAACATACTTAAGAGATTTCACAAGAACTGTAAGTATTACTTCAAGGTGATATGCTGTAATTTGATCTCTCCTGCTATGTTTTTTTCTTCAAAAAGGAATCAGATCTTTTCTTATTGTGTCATTTATATTTATATTTATATATTGAGTTTTTAATCTGTGATTGTGACAAGTGTCCAAATTACAAATAAATGTTATATGCAGTACTAAAATAGAGCACCATCTATTAGAGAGAAGTTTTTGTTGAAGGAAATCTGACAAAAAAAATAAGAGAATCCATCTCAGAAAATAGAAAATGTACGGAACAGATCAGTGCTATAAATAACCCTCACTTCTGTATTTATATAGTGTCCTAGATAATGTAGCTATTGACTTATTCAGGATTTAATATTTATTATTAAAATAACAATAATTAGTTAATATTAACATAATAAATTCATCACACTTCTGTGACATAAATGGAGAAGATAAAAGTGTTTAGATGGAAAAAAAGGTTAAATTGGGGAGGGGACCTAGGATACATTTTGTCAATAGGTCATTGCTTCCAAATATGTACCAATTTATTCTTAATTAGATATAAAATCTTCAAATGATTAATTTTCTGTGAAATGATTTACTTAGTATTTCTTGTCTTTTCCCTGAAAATTATTCATGATGCAGAAATTAATTACAATCATTAGATTACAAAAGAACATATTTTTATCTACCATGGTTCTTCTGTTAACTAGAATGAGACAAGCATAAATAGCATTAATATCTTAGCTGTTTTAAATAATATTGCAGTGAACATGAGAGTACAATATCTCTGACAGTCTGATTTCATGACCTTTGTGTCTATATCTAAAGGAAATATAGTATTGCAAGATGTTATGGGAGTTGTATTTTTAATTTTAGAAAGACCCCCAAGCTGCTTTCCATTGTGGCTCCACTATTTTACATTGATACCAACAATGCGAATGGGTTCCCATTTCTCTACATCCTTGGCAACATGCAATTTATTTTAATAACAGCCAGTCTAACAAGTGAGAGGTGATACCTCATGGCGGTTTTTGTCTGGTGAGTAACCAAGTTGACCAGTTTTCCATGTCATGCACAGTGACACAAAGGAGATTGAGAGGGAGAGAGATCTTCCATTTGCTATTTACTCCCCATAAAGAAGGACTGGTTCCTATGGAAGGCAGGTTTCCAGAACACCATCCTCATCTCCCACATGTGTGGCAGGTTCCCAAGTGTTTGGGTGATCTGCTGCTGCTTTCTCAGGCACATCGGTAGAGACATAGGTAAGAAGCAGAGCAGCAGTGACTGAAAGTGGCATGTGGACATGGGACGCCTGCATCGCAGCGTATGGCTTTAACCATTGCATCACAGTGCTGATGCTTCCTAACCCATTGTACAAAATTTGTTTGTGTTCTTGTTGAATTGCTTGATTTCATTTATTTGGGATATTAATCATTTATCAAATGCAAATTTTCTCCCGTTATGTAGATTGCCTATTGACTCTGAAGCTTGTTTCTTTTGCTGTGCAGAAAATTTTTGGTTTATTTAATCTCCTAAATCTATTTCTGTATTTCTTCCCTGTGCTTTTGGAGTGGCCATTGATGAATGAATGGATAAGGAAAATGTGGCATTTATACAGACAAGGGAATCTTGAGTTTTAGAAAAGAAGGAACCCCTGTGATTTAGAACCACATGAATGAATCTAGAAGACATTTTTAAGTTAAATAAGCCATACAGAGAAGATAAATAACACATGATCTCAGTTATATGTAAAACCTAAATATGTAGCTATGTAATGTTATGTAGACTCTTAGGATGTTTGCATCCTTAATCACAGCCCTATGTTTAAATACTAGCTCTACTCCCAATCCAGCTGACAGGAAACATGTGATGGCTCAAGTACTTGGGTCCACATGGGAGACCCCAATTGAGAATCAGGATTCTGTCTTTGACCTGGCACAACACTGGACCTGGATGTCTAGCTATTGGAATTTGGGAAGATAATCTGCAAATAGAAGATTTCTCTCTCTCTCTCTCTCTCTCTCTCTCTCTCTCTCTCTCTCTCTCTCCCTCCCTCCCTCCCCTTCCTTCTCTCCTTCCTTCCTTCTTTTCTCTCTCCCATAAATAATAAACAGAACAGTAGAACTCATAAAAGTGGAGGAAAATGTAATGCTTAGCAGGGGTTTGGGGAGAGGTAGGGGAAGGGATTCATGAGGTATTAGTGGAAGGATGCAAAAATTCAGGTAGACTAGAGGAATATGTTTAAGAAAGTTATCATATAATGTTATGATTATAGTTAAATTTTAAGTATTCACATTGTAAAAAATTAAGTATGTGAGGTGATGAATATGTTGTTGACAGAGAATAGTCTCTCTTGTTTCATTTTATTTAGTCATCCACAATGTGTGTGTGTGTGTATTAAAATCTCGTGATGTATCCCATAAATAGATTGTTTGATTTGTCAATTAAAAATTAACACTTTGGGCCCAGCACTACAGGGTAGTAGACTAAGCCTCCGCCTGTGGCACCAGAATCCCATATGGGCACCCATTCATGTCCCAGCTGCTCCTCTTCTGATCCAGCTCTCTGCTATGGCCTGGGAAAGCAGTAGAAGATGGCCCAAATAAGCTCCTGGCTCCTGGTTTTGGATCAGCTCAGCTCTAGCTGTTGCAGTCATTTGGGGAGTGAACCAGGAGATGGAAGACCTTGCTCTCTGTCTCTCCCTTCTGTCTGTCTGTAACTCTACCTCTCAAATAAATAAATTTTAAAAATTAAAATTTTAAAAATTAAAAAAAAATTGGCCCTTAATGAAAATAAAAGTTAAACTTTTTTCCCAAGAGTTTCTCTTGCTTGCCTACATAATATATCTCAGTTGATTTTCTGGTTCAGTCATAGGCTTTACTGACACAACCACAATTCAACAGCTGATCTGTTCCTAAGATCTCTATTGGCAGGTGAGCTGTTGGTACAGGCTAAGTATCCCTCCTAAAATTCATCTGATGAAATTGCTATTTTAATAACACTGGGAGTTGGGGACTTTGGAGAATAATTAAATCATAAGGAGGAAACTCAATGATAGGATTAAGTGCTTTCTCAAAGGATTTGATAGCATGAGTTGTCTGGCTGCTGCTTTCCCAACATGTGAGGATATAGTGTCCATTCTCTTAGTACTTTTTGCCCCTTCCACCATGTGAGGAAGTATCATAAAGGCCCTCATCAGGCACTGAATACTGGTACCTCTACAACTCTGAGAAATGGATTTTCTATTATGCATAATTGCCATCTCAAGGTGTTATTTTTTGGTTTGTTTGTTTGTTTCCAGCAAAAACAGACTAAGGCAGAAACGAGTGCCTGAAGAGGCATACAGCTATAACAAATACCTGAAAGTGTGGTGGAGGCTTTGGGACAGGGTAATGGAGAGAGGATGGTGCAGTTCTGAAGTACATGCCAGAGAAAGCCTCCATGATCATGTATGGAGCTTTAAGGACAACACTGCTGAAGGCTCAGAAGGAAATGGAATCTGCAAATTCAAGTTATCCTAGTGGTAGTGAATCAGAGCTAGCAGAAATTTGGATACTAATCACTATTCTGATGAGATCTTAATGGAGCAACAATTATTTGTTTTTACAAAGTTGAAATGGACTGTACTTGTAACATACTACTTTGTTAGGCAGAATTTAAGAGTGAAGAACTAGGATGTTTGGTGGAAGAACTGTTTGATCAAAGTATTGACAGTACTTCATGCTTTTTGTTGACTCCATATACTAAATGTGGGAAGATAGAAATGAATTAAAACAGAAGTTATAATCAAAAGAGAAGTGGTACTAAAAATACAGAAAATTCTGAGTCTGGCCATACAAAGAATAAAATACTGTGTTCAAGAGAGAATACTGAGCCGGCGCCATGGCTCAATAGGCTAATCCTCCATCTTGTGGCACTGGCATACTGGGTTCTAGTCCTGGTCGGGGGGCCAGGTTCTGTCCCGGTTGCCCCTCTTCCAGGCCAGCTCTCTGCTGTGGCCCAGGAGTGCAGTGGAGGATGGCCCAAGTGCTTGGGCCCTGCACCTGCATGGGAGACCAGGAGAAGCACCTGGCTCTTGGCTTCAGATCAGTGCGGTGCGCTGATATATATATATATTTAAAAAGAGAGAATACTATGGTTATTGTCAAGCAATCATTTGATAAGGGAATTAGAGTAGATTAGTAGAAAGCCACACACTGTTTAACAGGACAATGGGAGAAGGAACCTAGAGCCCTGTCAGGAATCTTTGATGTAGTCTCACACCAAAAACGCTGAAAGCAGAACATTATAATGGAGAGGTCCATTGCACCAGCTATGAACTCAAGGCTATTGAGATTTCAAAGAATGCCTAAAAAAGCATTAGGGCCCAGATGAAGTGTACTTACAGCAATAGGACTGCTTCAAAGGGCCCCAGCAAGGGCAATGCTTGGTAGAACACTGGGGTTAGGGCCACTGCAGAGAGCCCGCACCAATGTAATATTCACCGGAGTCATGGGAGCAGGGCTGACCCCAAGACCCTTGTAGCAGTGACAACGTGGAAGAGCCACAGATAGGCACCCAACATCAACCCATGAGTCATGCTGAGTGATGTGCCCAGAAAATGGGACATGGGAACAAAGGACATTATTCTCAAGCCTTAAGATGTATGATTATTTGTCTTGCTGGGGTTTGAACTTAACTTTGTGTCGCTTACTCTTTTTCTTTCATGTTAAAATTTCATTGCCAACATAATAGTTTTAAAATATGGAGTTGGGAAAGAATGAGATCAGGGAAGTACATAGTTGTTAAAGATTTTAAAGTATTTCAGTAAAAAATGAATTCAGCGTGAATCTAACATTTGGCATCTGTACCTGAAAATTAAGAAGAAATTAGTTAAGAAGCTAAAAAACTGCCAAGTGTGTTTACAGCATAAAAAGTGAAATCAAGATAGTGAGAAAAGCTACTAAAAGGCCTGCAAAGTAGTCAAGAGAAGCAGCTGCTGAGACTATTCTGAGTGGCCAAAAGGAGCTATTAATCCTCTCTCAGGTTGATCTGACCTGGGTGACGTGTACCTAGGATCTGTTTCATCTTGACCATCTGGAGCGATTTGTTCTTTATATGCTTTATCCAGGGGACACAGTGGAAAGACCCAGACTAAGTCCCTAAGCTGTTGATGGTTTTCTCACCCTTTAGGGTCAGGGGAGTTTAGGAGATCAGAAAAGATTTCTGTGAAAGGGCCCCTATCTCCAAAAGAATCATCACATCACCACCCTTTTACTTAGTGAACTGATGCCACCTAAGAGCCCCCAGGCCATGGTTGTCCTTCCTGCTGCTGGCTCTGGGAACAGCCACCAGCAGGGAAGGACCCTGCAGACGGCTGGGCTGGGGGAAGTGGGCACCTTGAAAAATTAATTCATTGAGAATTTAGTTTGAGCCTGCTCCCATTCCATTTAGAATATCTGGAAGTGTAAAGAATGGGAGTGGCCAGAGAGGGGCTCTTTAGCAGTGCCTCAGGGCTGTCCCCCAGCACTTCAGAGCAAAGCACCAGCAATCTTGCTGGTCTCATGCTAGTGCTTGCTGAGAGGCTGTTTTGAATATTGAGAAGACTATCAATGCAATTATGCCAAATAGTATTTAGCAGAATAATTAATTTGTTTTTTATTATTTTCTTCTTATTATTTATCTTATATTTTAAAAGAGGTAGTTCCTAGAATCCACTCCAGATCTTCTTTACTGCAGTAATTGTTTAAGCGGCCATCCGGAGAGTGAACCATCGGATGGAAGACCCCTCTCTCTCTCTGCCTCTCCTCTCTCTGTGTAATCTGACTTTCAAATAAATAAATAAATAGATCTTAAAAAAAAAAAGAAAGAAAGAAAGTAACCTCCAACTAAAAGATTTTCCCCTGTTTCCCCAGTGTTCTCATTTCCACGCCAAGCCAATATATGCTACTGTGTAAAACCATAATTCTGCCTAGAACTTACCTACCATGGAACACTTTCCAATGCTCATTCAAATGCTGGGATTGTGTCTTCTAGGTCTAGGCCGTGCCTAATCCCCCCAGATAAACCTTTCATAGAGCTTGACAATTTCCATCAACAGTAATATCATATAATTTGTGTATGCTTTTCTTGGTTTAAAGTCTATCATGAGGGCAAGATTTTCAATTATGAATTACTGAATGTAGTCTAGACTTAGTAAACTGAAAATTGGTATATAAGAATAATATTTGTCATTGAATTCACATTTTAATCTTTTTAATTAAATAACAGTAAAATAATAGATTATCGAATAGCTCATATATATAAAAACTGAGACTCAAAGAGGAAAAAAAAAGATTTTTTCAAAGTCACATCAGTAAGTGACAAAATCTTATTCACCGTGAAAGCTCCCTGGTCTCCACCCATCCTTTGAATCACAGGCACTACTAGGCATTCTTCCTCTTCCTGTCTTATGAATGAACTACAGATTTTTAACTTGTTCTAATATATAAATATAAGACATTTGTTGATGTTAAAATGCATTGCTTCTTTGAGTTAAGTTGGCATTGGATGAGATGGTAGTGTTAATGTTTATAGTTTAGGAGCTCGAGATATTTTGGGGTGGAGCAATTTGGTTGAAAAGAAATTGATGAACTGAAAAACCTGGTTAAAGTAATAACTAGGATTTTCAAATATCAGCCAACATCTGTGTATTTGATCCTTTTTAGAAGGGCCCTTGATATTGGACATAAAACTCCTTAATATTATTCATATCAATACATGAATTATTGAAATAATTGCAGAATTATATAATTATAAATGTACATTTTTCTAAAATAGATTCAACATACTGAAATGTTCATAAATACTTATAATAGTACATCATGCTTATTATCTAATTTTGATTTAGGCCCAAGTTTGCTGTAAATTAAAATCTTTCCAACAAAATTGCATATAGCATTAACATTCAAATCACTCACTAGGTATGTGAATGTCATACTACATTATCATTTGAGGATCAAAACACCTATTTTCTCTTCTCATGAAATAAATCTGTTTTTACAATATGTAATTGCATTAATAAATAATGCATGTAAACAGTTTTTCTTATTTTTTTTTATTTCCTGAGGAAAAATAACCAATTGGGAAAGTGTCTGACCTCATAATTAAACTGCTGGCTGGGATATGTATATCCATATTGGAGTCCCTGAGCTCAAGTCCCTGCTCTGTTCCCCATTTCAGCTTTCTGCAAAGGAAGATAGTTATATCTCTGCCTATATGCAGTCCTCGACTCCTGACTTTTGCTTGGCCCAGCCCCAGCCATTGCAGGCACATAGGGGCTGAACTACCAAATGTGTGTGTCTGTCTCTCTATGAGTGAGTGTGTGGGCAAAATAAATCAATAAATAAAATATTTTTAAACTATTTTATACATATCACAATACTACATACTAACAGATCATGTGTTTGAGGTTGAAAACCTAGGATACATAAAACCTTTTTGGACTGGCATTGTGATATAGCAGATTAAGCTCCTGCTGGAAATGCCAACATTCTATATGGGCACAAGTTTCAGTCCTGGCTACTCCACGTCCAACCCAGATCCCTGCTAATGCACCTAGGAAAGATGGCCCAAGTGGTTGGGCCCCTGTACCCACATGAGAGAACCCGAAGAAGCTCCCAGCTTTGACCTGTCCTGTTCCAGTCCTGGCTGTTGAGGATATCTGGGGAGTGAACCAGTGAATGGAAGATCACTCTCTCTCTTTCTATGTTTTTCTTTCTCTTTATATATTTAACTCTGCCTTTCAAATAAACAAATAAACCTTAAAAATTTTTAAGAGAAATGATAGAGGGAATTTTTATGACTAAAAGCAGATAAATTTCTGTTCTTCCAAACATAAGGAAGTATTTTCAAAGAAGAAATTTCTCTTAAAAGTCATAAAAGCAGTTTCATTTTTCTATCTGAAATACTTCTCTCATTCCTTTCGTTGAAATTTCATCATTCTTGGAAAGTAAAGAAATGTCTTTAAACCATCACTTGCCTGAGTTTTTATATGAACATTTTCCATTTTATTGCAAAATGAATTTAACCTTTAGACATTCCAATAATTTATCTATATTTTATGACCAACTGCTTCAAAAAATGCTTAAGATTTATTCCAAGTACTGTGGTCAGCGACCAGGCAGCATATATTTTTTGAGAATCAAGTGCATAGATAAAGCAATTTTAGACATTAACTTCATAGCTGAGAACCTAGATTTTAGAATAGTGTTTAATATATTTATTTGGAACCTCTATTCCCCTGCCTTTAACTTCTTAGGGAAATAACAGTGTTATTAAAATACTTATGTCCATCTACTAGTAAGATTATTGGTGATTAGGATACAAATAAAGCATTTCTGTGGAAACTAAACAGCTGTTTAGTGTTGACAGTAGTCCTAGTAGATTTTCACAATTAAGTCATTGTCCAGTGAACACATATGAAAAAAAAAAAAAACTCAGTTGAATAGGAATATATTACCTGCTCATGAATACTTCTTCAAAATTACTTTTACACTTCTGATAATTTAAAAATTAATTTAAAAATTTGAAAACTTAAAATTCATTTTAAAAGTCTGTAATACACACAAATGTCTCTAGTCACTCCTTATATATTGGAAAATGAGGTTTTCCCTCTTTTTTTTAGGATTTATTTATTTCATTTGAAAGTCAGAGTCACACAGTGAGAGGAGAGGCAGAGAGAGAGAGGTCTTGATCGGCTGGGACATTCCCCAGTTGGCTCCAAGAGTCCAACCTGCACAGATGTGAAGCCAGGAGCTTCTTCCGGGTCTCCTACATGGGTGCCGGGGATCAAGGACTTGGACCATCCTCCACTGCTTTCCCAGGCCATAGCAGAGAGCTGGATCAGAATGGTGCAGCTGTGACTTGAACCAGCACCCATAAGAGAACCAGCATTGCAGGTAGCGGCTTTACTCACTAGGCCACAGCGCTGGTCCCAGAGGGTTTTGCTTTTAATAAAGAAACTTTATCACTGGTCATGACCCTACTTTTGCAGTAAGGTGTCTGGAGTAACACCCAGAAACTCATATTCCTTATTCCTCCTGGTCTTGTTAGTGAGTAAGGAATATATATATATATATATATATATATATGTCATAAAACCAGTTTGGCTACATCAGCAACACTACATTAAGCAGCATATACAATTTGCACCTTTATGGACTGATATGCTTAGCATTTATGAAGACTCATTTTTCTATTGCCTGAAAAGAAACAATATTAATACTGTGTGCAATTAAGAGCTCCCAAGAATAATGGAAAAACTGTTGACCTGTAACCGTTTTTCTACTCTGTGTTGTCTTGAAAGCATAATGAATTCCCCTCTCTTTGCAGAATATCAATGCAGATAAATAATCTACAAGACTTCAGGGATAACCCAGGAGATGATGGAAGGATGGTAACCAACTTAGTCTCTAAAGTTGTATGTAGTAAGAAAGCTATCTAGTGCATAAGAAACAAAAAGTTTAATTCATTTTTGAAGACTTTTAAAATGTTTTTGACAACATCTGAGAAAATAATCTAGATATTATGTTCATATAAAGGAAAATAAAACCATGATTAGATCTGAAGAATTAACAAAATTGGTTCTCTTCCTGGGTGCATAGCAAGAAAGCAGTCTGCAACGTTATTACTTTGTGTTTCATTTCTACTAGTTATTGAGTTACTCTTTTAGAGATTTATCTCTTTGTTTAAAAGGCAATGTTACAAACAGAGAGAGGGAGAGACAGTGTGAGAGAGAAAGAGGTATATCCACTGGTTCTCTCTCCAGATGACCATAATAGTCAGAGCTGGGCCAGGCCAAAGCCAGGAGACAGGAGCTGCTTTGGGGTCTCCCATTTAGGTGTAGGGACCCAATCACTTAGACCATCCTCTGCTGCTTTCCCAGGCACATTGGTAAGGAACTGGATCCAATGTGTAATAGCCAGGACTTGAACAGACACCCTATGGGATGCTGGAACCACAGACGGTGCCTTTACCTGCTAGGCCACATTGCTAGCCCCTTGAGATAAATTTTTTCTTTACCTTGCAACTATATGGGTGGTATTATATTAACATTTATAAAAAAATTATTTAGTACCGTTTGTGTAGAAAATTTTGTTTCTTAAGGGAAAATGATTGAGCTGATGTACTAAATTTCAAAAATGTTAAGTGCCTAATAATACTGATTCACAAAATGTTTACATTGATTCACAAAAAGGAGCAGAAAGAAATGTAGTTTTTTGTTGTGTCTCATATTGATCAATGTGGTGCTAACTGCAAGAAAGATCTTGAATGCATAAGTTTACTATAAAACCAAATTACATATTTTCATATTTACATATGTAAATGTGTCTTGTTGTAGTTGATACCAAGATTAATTCATTATATTGTCATGGTTTCAGATCAATGTTAATTACTGATCAGCTTGAGGGTTATATGTAGGATAAGGAGTGTGTGTGTGTGTGTGTGTGTGTGTGTTAAATATTTGAATTGATATATTCATTGCTTCTCAGCCTTTTGGTTAGGATCAAGTGTGATATATTCAAAAGTAAGAAGTTTATTTTGGGTAGACATAAATCTACAGCGGAAAACAAAAGAATATAATTTAAGGTATTTTCTCTGATATATAAATAAATACAAGCTTTGGTCCAAAATGAAGATTATCAAAGCAAGTATATACTCTCATGCATTACACTGGAGATTATGAACTTAAATTGCAAGTGATATTATTAACGTATTTTTATTTTACAATGATATTGCTAATCGATTGCCAGATGTTATTAATTCTGAGTTATTATTAGTAATGTTTCTGGCAACTGAGTACACATAATATAAATAGAGAAGATTAATAGTGATTATGGTACAGTTTTATCTATTTGAACAATCTTGATCTGTTTGTATTTAGCCTGGAGGCTTTTATGATTTTAGAACAATTTGAAAACATGCATAAAACCCAATTCCATTACAATAATTAAGAGATGTGATCATGCACAATAGTACATTCCAGGTCATGTTCTATAAAAAATATTCAAACAAGTGTTAGGGACTGCATTATGTCACCAATATGTATATATATACATATATATATGTATATATATATATATGTATATTAACTCCTAGAATCTCGGGATATGATCTCATTTAAAAATAGGGTCTTTCTAGAGGTAATTGGGCAAAATATAGGGACATTAGCATGGGCCATTAATCACTATGACTGGTATAATTATTAAAAAGGGGAGAGAGAGAGAGAGAGAGAGAGAGAGAGAGAGATTTAGGTATTTGTGAAGTCAGAGCAGAGCAAGATCTAGAATTCTGCTCCAGAAGCCGGCACTCTGACTTAGTAGCCTAAGCCTCTGCCTGTGTTGCCAGCACCCCTTATGGGCACCATGTGTATCCTGGCTGCTCTTCTTTGGATCCACTCTCTGCTATGGCCTGGGAAAGTAGGGGTAGATGGCCCGAGTGCTTGGGCCCCTGAACCTGTGTGGAAGACTCAGAAGAAGCTCTTGGCTCCTGGCTTCAGATGGGCGCAGCTCCTACTGTTGCAGCCATTTGAGGAGTGAATAAGCAGATAAAGACCTTTCTCTCTCTCTCCCTTTCTCTCTCTTCTCTACCTCTCAAATAAATAAATAAATCTTTAAAAATAAAAGAAAGCTAATTATGCTCCCACAAACCAAGGATACTCGATGCTGCCAAAGCTCAGAAAAGGCAAAGACAGATCTTTTTTCTACAGGTTTCAGAAAGGGTACGGTCCTGGCAAAGCCTGGAGTTCAGAATTCCAGCCTTCAGAACGGTGAGATGATTCTGTTGTTCTAAGCCACACTGTGGTGCTTTGCTATGGTGTGCTAGGAAACTAGTACAATGGGAATAAGTTGAGAAACTAGTTTCACTGTCAAACTAGACCCAGGAGCACACATTTACTCACAGCTAAATGGAATAGAAGGGCATTTCAGGGGCTTTGCTATATTAACACATATTTTGCTTCTAGAGGGGAACTACAGCATACAGCATTTTCTAAAACTGTTAGTGGAACAGAAATTTTTCTATAATATTATTGCCACATAACTGCTATTCTATAGAATAAAATTTAGAAAGTATAGAAAAAGTGTCTAAAATTCAAAAACCACCATAGTATTTAGAAAACAAATAAAATGATTTTGCCCAGGTTGAGTCAATGTGCCTTTTGGTTTTGCTCTGTTCTTTCGCTTTAGTATAAGTTCTTACTAAAAGCTCTTTATGTGCCGGTTAGATTCACACTTGAGAGTGAATCTCAGCCTGTGAAATTTTTGTTGCAAGCAATTTACAAAACCAGATGCTCAGATTGGCATGAGCAGCTGTAGGAACACGACATCACATTGTGTTCAAGAATTTACCTGCCAGGTAAGCATAAAACACTAAGTGTAGCACTCAGATATGTGGTTGGACATGATTCATGGTAAACATGAATACATTCTTGAATTTTTAATGAAATAGACAAAGTAATCAAACTATGAATTGGAACACTGAAAATCGGGACAAATATTAATCTCCTAAAACAGTGCTATAAATTCATACTCATAATGAATCAAAATCTTTCATTCACCTTTAGATATTCAAATTTAATCTGAAGCTTGATGTTTATTTGTCCTTTACACTATTTGCTCTGTCAGAAATGTTCCTTCTTTATCAAACCCAATTCCACTTCTAACTAGGCATAAGGTTAATGTAGCCTACTGATTGAGTGCTAACCCACGGAATATGAATGGAAATGTTAAATACCAATTCAAATCTTAGCTCTTAAATATATACACAGAGTATTTTTATCATGAGCACAAGTCTTAGGATGACTTTGGAAAGTGCCTGTGAAAATGGATGATGCAGCTGGAGCCATGGCTCAACAGGCTAATCCTCCACCTTGTGGTGCCGGCACACTGGGTTCTAGTCCCGGTTGGGGCGCTGGATTCTGTCCTGGTTGTCCCTCTTCCAGGCCAGCTCTCTGCTGTGGCCAGGGAGTGCAGTGGAGGATGGCCCAAGTACTTGGGCCTGCACCCGCACAGGAGACCAGGAGAAGCACCTGGCTCCTGCCTTCGGATCAGCGCGGTGCGCTGGCCGCGTGTACAGGCAGTGGCGGCCATTGAAGGGTGAACCAATGGCAAAGGAAGACCTTTCTCTGTCCACTCTTCCTGTCAAAAAATAAAAATAAATAAATAAATAAATAAATAAAAGACAGCCACATGAAAGGATTATTTGAAAGAAGAAGTAGGCTGGCACCACAGCTCACTAGGCTAATCCTCTGCCTGTGGTGCCAGCACCCCTGGTTCTAGTCCCAGTTGGGGCGCCAGATTCTGTCCCGGTTGCTCCTATTCCAGTCCAGCTCTCTGCTGTTGCCCAGGAAGGCAGTGGAGGATGGCCCAAGTACTTGGGCCCTGCACCCGCATGGGAGACCAGGAGAAGCACCTGGCTCCTGGCTTCGGATTAGTGCAGTGCGCAGGCCGCAGCAACCATTTGGGGAGTGAACCAACAGAAAAAAGGAAGACCTTTCTCTCTGTCTTTGTCTCTCTCTCACTGTCTAACTTTCCCTGTCAAAAAAAAAAAAGTGGCAATCAATTATGTTATATTCCAATGATGGTTAATTGTCATGAACTTTGAGATAAGCACTATAATTTATTTTTATTTTTGACAACAAGGAAGTTCCCAACGCCCTTGGAAGGGGCATATCAGGTTAATGTTTTAGAGGGAAGCTTTCCCAAAAAAGGTGCAAAAGAGTCTAAAAGTAAAGGAATTGGTTTTGTGGGTGTGGGAAACCACTGAGGAAATCTTGCTCTAAAGGGAGAAAAGAAATTATTACTCGGAAACGGTGTAAAGAGGAGAAATGTGTTTAAAGATAGGAGAGCAAGCCGATATCTGCGTTCGTAGGAAGTCACTCCGCAGGGAAGGTTAAAGACAGAAAGGGTCCCTCTCTGGTATAGGAAAGAGAGCAGATTTAAAGATTAAATGGTGGATCTACTGGACAACTGGGTTGGACTGAGCTAGCAAATTTGGATTTAAAAAAAAAAGACTGAGCTTTCACTAATGAATGTAATTGGATAAAAGTTGTGATGCAATTCAGGATATGTTCTTGAAAAATAGAGCAGAGGACACAAACGGGAGTGAGAGACGGTGAAAATGTGGCAGAATTCATAAGTAAACAAATAGCATAAAACTTTAAATTTGCTTAAAATATTTTGTATAATTTACGATTTAAGTAATGGGAAAGGTAGTTCTCTTAATATTAGAGGTCATATTTATTTGGAAATAAAGAAATGTAAGTACTTTCTGAAGTGAACTTTTGCATGAAAAAAATTCATCATTAAAATTGTGAAATTAAATTCATTTAAAATGAAGGGAAACACTATAAAAATGTTATCTTCTTTAAGTATTATTGAACCATAAACATACAGGATTACAGCATTTAGAGGAGGATTCCTGGAGAAACTCAAGTGTGTTCCAGCAGAGCAGGTGAAGATGGAGTAGTCCAGGCAGAGGGATAGCCTGGATGACGTCATGAAAGTGTGACAGCACCTGATAAAGTATGGGATCACTTCAGCAAGCACAGAGGGAAGGACACCTACAGATGAATCTACGAGGCCCCACCAGAGTGAACTAATTATTAGTACTATTCTGTACTAATTAATGAAGAGTTAATTGGTATTTTGAGATTATAGATGATAACATTGACCACTAAACTCCAAAATAACAGGAAAAAATTTCTTCTGAAGGAAGTGTAATTATCTGTATTTAATACAGGAAAAAATACTAAAAAAACTGTTATATGTATATATATATATATATATATATATTCTGAAATTATAGCTAATAAACAGATTTCTACTTTTCTTAAGAGATGAGATCACACACTTAGTTCTTAGAAATTGTAAGACTTATGAATCTGTCACTAGGTAGCCATAAAATAACTTTCGGATTCAGTGATTTTACTGATGAAAGGTCAGGGTCTGTCAGCACGTCCTCCGTCCAGCTGAGAAAGGCAGAATTGAAACATCCCTAATATGCTGGAAATAAAGGCAATGTCCTGATTTTACCTGCTGCCAGCCAAAGCCCTTCAGGAGATTGGTGTTTGTCTTCTCTTGGGAAATCACCAGAATGCAACTGCCCGCATCAATGTTCCTTTCCTGCTCCTCTCTCCCACTGCCATGGCTTAGTGACAGGCCTCCTGAAAGATGGTAATGTAACAGGACTGTTACAGAATTAAAGTCCAGGCTGTTTCAGGAAAGCAATATATTCAGTTAGATGTCCTGCCTGCTGCAGTAAAATAACTTGGAGACAAAACACTGATGTTATCGGAAGCCATCTCAAAATTGATAGGCCAAGAAGCCAAGTTGCTGAATTTTGCTAACATGATGTTTTATTAAAAGAATATAGAAATACTATTAATATTCTTATAAGCTAATATACTATGAATCTAATAATTTGCCCTCCATAAATATTTTAATCCATATTTTGGGGGGCTTAAACATATATATTCAAAGTATGTTAATCACTTATTAAATGTATAAGGTATAGTGAAACAGAACAGCAGCATAAAAATATGACTTATTAAAAGATTATGAGTTCAGTGAATAAATATGTGAAATGTTGACTCCCTCCTGAAAGCTATTTTTTTCAAACTTTGGTTTCAGCCATAAATAATGAACATTAGGTATTAAGGAGAAATATCATACTTTAGAACAAATACTGGTTTTGTTTTCATTTGGTTTGGTTTGGTTCATATCTTAATGGAAATCCTGAAAAAGAGATTCTTAAAATTTTTCTGTCCTCATTCATACAGCTGGGAGAAAAATCCTAAGGATATTTATTCTAAAGACCTCGCTTAAAAATACTTTTGAAAACATTTTATAGATAAAGGATGGACATGAGAAAGCAGACAGTGGGTTGTGCCATCTGACACCTGAAAATTATTTTCAAATTTCAAACGTTCATTCTGTAGTCTCAGCACTAGTACAAAAATGTTAAATTTCCTCATTTAACTTCTTTTTATTTTTTCTTTACTTCAAGAAGCTTTATCTTAAGAAGTCAGAAAGGTAAGCAAAAGTTTGAAATACATATAACCTATAAAATTACGACTATGGAAATAATATATTCACATCTAAGCAAAGTCATCTCAGGGATACTACCTCCCTGCTTTAAAAGAATTTTAACTTTTTTATATACGTTGGATTTACAGAACATGAAAAAGTAGTGGAGAGAAGAGGAGCAGTTGAGCAAGTTAATCACTCTTGGACCTGTGGAATAAGAAGAGTAAATAGAATAAAAGTCAAAAGGGCTCAACCAAGACCTGTCAGGGAAAGAGAGAGACACGGTCGATGGACAAATCAGAATAAAGGCTCCAGTGCTAATGGGACAGCTGTTGGTAGAGTGATGACATATGGAGATGTGGGCATTCTGGGTATTTCCAATTTGGTCGACTGGATCAATTAAAAGAGAAAACCACTCATGAGATTGTATTATCTAACTTGTTCTGACAATATGTAACCCCCAAATCATCTGAATATGAGCTAAATTTTCATGATGACTGCTCTCAGTATTTTCAACTACATGATACATTTAACAATGTTTAAAACTAAATATAAATAAATGGCTTCTGATTTAATACATCATTCTTCTAGGCACACCTAACATCCATCTATTTCTAAAAGATGATATTAACTGAATTTCTGAAGTTGAGAACAGACCACAGGCTAAAAATAAATGACCTTAGGTAGTAAGACACCAAAGATAAAGTAATTCACAAGCCAAGATAAATAATCAAGGTAAATACAACAAAAGAATAAGTCATTCTTGGAACATTATGCCAGGGACCGGCACTGTGGTGTAGTTGGTAAAGCCGCCACCTGCAGTGCTGGCATCCCATATGGGCGCCCATATGAGTCCTGGCTGCTCCACTTCCAATCCAGCTCTCTGCTATGGCCTGGGAGAGCAGTGGAAGATGACTCAGGTTCTTGGGCCCCTACACCCACGTGGGAGACCTGGAGGAAGCTCCTGGCTCCTGGTCTGTATCTATCTCTATCTGTTAATGTGACTGGGAGTCCCTGGGTGAAGGCCCAAATTTGTAAGTTCCTGCTACCCCTGTTAGAGACCCACATAGAATTGTGCAATGCAAAAAAAAAAAAAAAAAGTAAAGGTTATTTTGGTGTATTTTTTGAAATTCATGCAACTGTTTTCATTTGTTTGTTTCTTTTTTTAGTAATACAAATTTTCACAGCTTTTTGATGATCCTCCATGTGAATCCTACATACTCTGGCTAAATTTTGGTATACATTATTGTAAAAGTCTGCATAAAATGTTAGGTTCCAAAACAGATTGCTATAGAGTAAGAATAAAACAAGAAACATAAGGGGCCAGCGCTGTGGCATGGCGGGTTAACACCCTGGCCTAAAGCGCCGGCAACCCATATGGGTGCTGGTTTTAGTCCCGACTGTCCCACTTCCAATCTGGCTCTTCTGCTATGGCCTGGGATAGCAGTAGAGGATGGCCCAAGTCCTTGGGCCCCTGCACCCATGTGGGAGACCCAGAAGAAGCTCCTGGCTCCTGGCTTTGGATCAGCTCTGGCCACTGCGGCCAATTGGGGTGTGAACCAGAGGATGGAAGACCTCTCTGTCTCTCTGTCTCTGTCTCTGTCTCTCTCTCTCTCTACTTCTGCTCTCTCTGTGTAACTCTGACTTTCAAATAAATAAAAATAAATCTTTAAAAAAATAAAAAAATAAAAAATAAGGACCATGATATGGAAAATTGCATCAACAAACTTAATTTTGAGTAGAAGAGAGAAAGAGTGCTTGTTAAAATGAGGCATGAGGTTCAGAGAGGGTTTTCTTAATTACAAGCACTTTATTCTTGAAGTGAAAAATCAGCAAGATGGAACTCATGAATTAAAATTCCTGAAGAGTTTGAACACTGATATTTTCAAAAACCTTTGGCATTAACATAAACGTATCTCTATCAATATTTAGTTATTTAGTTAGTTGAAAATCAGAGTGACACAGAGAGAGAGATAGCGATAGTGATAGAGAGAGAGAGAGATAGCGATAGCGATGGAGATAGAGATAGAGATAGAAATAGAGACCTTCTACCTGCTGGTTCACTCTTCAAATTCCTACAACAGTACAAACAGGTGCAACCAGGAATCAGAAACTCTATTTGGGTCTCTAACAGGGGTAGCAGAAACTTAAATCTTAGGCCTTCACCCAGGCCTCCCAGTCACGTTAGCAGGAAGTTAAAGCAGGACTCAAAATCGCACCTCAGAATGAGATGCTGTTGTAGAAAGCAGTGACTTAACCTGTTGTGCCACAATTCTCCTCCCTAACCTTGTCTTTTAATTCTATGTTCCTTGACCTTTAGGGGGTGCCCTCGTACAGAAATTCAAGTCAGAAGAGAAAAAAGCTAAGGAGGAAAATATAAATAAAGGAGCTCAAAAGTAGATGATGTTTGAATTTATTAGATTCTTATAATGAATGGGAAAAAAGTATGATTGGAGACATCAAGGATGGAGCCAATCTAGCAACTAAAGCTCTGGTAAAGGAGAACAAATCATCAAAGAAGAGTGGAAGGAAATTTTAACGTAACAGAAAAATATTTAGGGTCCCGTGATATTATAGAAGTCAATGAAAGTTACAACAGGAGATCATACAGAACTACAGAGATAATTATTTCATTTTACTAAGGGTCTTTAAAAAGCTTATGAAGAATGCCTTTCATCATTCAAGTATATTTTTTCCACAAACTGTTCAAGGTACTCGTTAAAAGACCCAAAGAAAGTTTTAAGAATAAATAATACATGGGAGAGAAACTGGACAGAAAGTATACCACGAACAAATTTACTCTAGATGCAATTAAAACTCAAGATACCAAATATATATCCACAATTACATCAGGTATAAGAAAATGAAATACAAATATGTCTGCCTTAATTTCTTAAAAAATCTACTATATGGCACTTAATTTATTAGAAGACAGAAAGATAAAAATTTAAAATTTATATCAGAAAAGTAGATTTCAAAGCATAAAGTATTATGAGAAATAAAGAAGACCACTTCATAGTAATGCATAGTTCAAATCATCATGAAGATGTGACATGTAGAAATTTGCCCACAGGAAATTCATAGCTTCAAAATAGATCAAACAATAATAGACACAAGTAAAAGGGAAAATAAAGAGATATATATTCACAGCGGGATATTTAACATACCTCTTGAATAATTACAGAAAAATCACTAGTGATATAGAGGTTTAGAGAAAAATAATTAGCAAAAAGTTTTAATTGAGAAGTATAGGATACTTTCCCAAAAGTCAGAATGCATTTTCAAGTGTACTTGGAATATTTTCCAAAATTTTGCATATCTTTAGCCATTAATTAAGCCTTAAAAGTGTTTAAAGCACTAAAATTACACAAAGTATGCTCTTTGACCACAGAGGAAAAAAGTTAGAAACAGTAACAAAAGAGATAATTATGAAATCCCATGTATCATTTGAAACAGAGAAATATAGAGATTAAAGAAAGAATACAAGTGCTTTTTTTAAGAAATATTTTGAACCGAATGATCATGTAAATGCAACATATTATAATGTGTTTTGCTTGTAAACAACTATGTGGGGAAATGCCAGGTGACTTCAAAACACTCATGAAAAATGAAGTTACAATATGTTTATTTTGGAATAAAAATTTTTGAAGCCCATGCACTGATTTTTTGTATGAACTTTTAGAATATACTTCATGCACTCAAATAGCTTTAAACATAATTGTTAGGAAAAGCAATTTTAGGAATAATCAATCAATATCCATTTTAATAAATTAGAAAAATAACAGCAAGGATGCATACCAATTTTTTGGTTTTTTAATTTAATATCTGTGAATAATAATTTAATATTTTAATATTTAATTTAATTTAATATAAAAAGAGCAGTTTCATATATTTCATAGGTACAGTCCTAAGAAGATAAAAAATATTTCCTCCCCTCCCCATATCACAACTTCAATCTCTCTCCTTATTTCCTTTCTTTAGTTAACTTTTGCAAAGACATAATTTTAGTCCCCTGTATAATCACAGGCTTAATTCACCACTAACCATAATATTCAATAAATAAAAAGTAGGAAGACCACAGTTCCACAGGAATAAAACCATGGGCTAAAACTTATTTTTGTACTCCATATTAACTACTACACAGCATAGAAAACATATGATATTTGTTGTTTTTGAGACTGCTTATTTCATTAAGCACAATGGTTTCCATTTTGTTGCAAAAAATAGGATTTCATTATTTTTTATTGGATCTGCAGTCTTTTCCTTCAAAAGTCAGAGATTTCGATGTACTTGATCAGGACAATGCATACTTCATCTCAATACTGTTTCCAAAAGTTCATAACATATTAACCTTTGGGCTTGAAAATAATAAATCAGAATTCAGGTAAATTTCATAAATGTACTCCCCTTTGAGATGATGTTTATAAATAATTTATTCACTGAATAAAATATTTAAATATTTTTTCTAAATATCGTCCCTCAAAATACTACAAAATTATGTATGAATTCTTAGGAGCACTTGGCACTTACTCAAAGGATTAGTTCATGGATTTTGTGCTTTATGTGCTATCAGTATTTTAAAGATGCCTATGAAGTAACCTGGTCAAGAATGTTTTACATTGTAGTGCTTTAAAAGATATCTATCTCCAAGCTTTCCAACATGCATCAAACTTTTTACTAATTATATTTAAGCCATTTAAGAAAAATTTTAAAATAATTGTTAATTTTAACAATTTTTACAAAGAGTTATAACCTATATGGCATAACTGAAACATTATTGGGTATCAGAATAACAAAATCCCCTAGAAAAATTCATAGAATTACCCAGAATCCCATTTCATAATGTAGCAATCTGCTTTACTAGCAAATCTTTTTCTGTTTCTCTGAATACCATGAATAGGTTTTTATATAATATATAAATTTCCGTTAGCATTAATTATTTGCAAGATTGACTCACTCATCAGAAAATAATGTGATATACAAACTCATATTGCAGATATAAGCAAGACTGATTGATTAGATATCAATGGCTTCTTTAAGTGCTCCTGTCTCTGTCAAAACTGGCCACCTTGATTTTGATGTCACCTCTGCATTTCTTGCTCTTATTTTTAGCTTAACTTCAGTGAATTCCACAAAATACCAAAACCTCTTTGAGGCATGTCATGTTGTTTCTCAAAAATACTGATTTTTAGCAGGGGGGGTGGGTGCATTTTCCCAAATTTGTGACTGATTTTTCTCAGGATTTGGGGATTGGAAAGGAATATACCTTAGTTACAAATGAGTGTGTTTGCAAAATACATTACGATACATCATGTTGGATAAAAAAATTCAGCCTGGTGCCTGTGGCATGGTTCTCTGAACCTGTTGTACGAGGTTGTAAAGTTTGATGATTCCCAGTCTCATGACAGTGTCTGCTGAGTGTCAGACATGATGTGAAGTCAATCTCAAGAAACAGGAGGAGAAATAAGAATTTGCATCAATATACCAATCAGAGCTGGTCTCATCTGCCTATCACCAACCTTAATAAGAAAGAGTCTTTCTGTCTTGCTGCTACAGCTAAATAGATCAGGAATCACAAATTTCAAGTGATTAATTAACAAATGATGTCTGCTCCATAGATTCAGAGTTTCCAAACCCTTGCATTGCCATACAAGAAAGCTACTGTCCATTTCCCTGCAGGCTGATCAATGTTTTGGCTTATATTTTGTAGAGTAACTTCTCCATTTTTTGACATTGTCTTGGATGGATGAATTTAGTGAATTAATTTCGAGTGATGAGATTCATAAATTATCTCTTGGAAACTCCACCCAGAAACCAATAGTGGGAATATTTCTCAGTTGAGAAATATCATTTCATACACTGACTAAATGACATATCATATACTGACTAAATGACATTCTGCTAGTTCTTTTTTGATACTATTTGGTGATGTTAACCATTCATACTCACCAGCAAGGAAACATAGATGTATTTTGTACTTTTTCTACTATAAATAAATACAAAGATAAGATCGCATAAATAAGGGTAAAAAAATAGAAGGGTTTGCAATGTTAATTAGAAAAAAATAAAAGTAAAAGACCCAGGGGTGACCTTGTCTGGTTTTCACCCTCAAAATTAGTAGAACTGAAGCTATGCAACAATATTCGCAGTTAATAATTTAATAAAGCATGCTTTTTAAATTTATTTTTATTTAATAAATGTAAATTTCTGAAGTACAGTTTATGGATTGCATTGCCCCCCCCCCATAATTTCCATCCAACTCTCACCCTTCTCATATCCCCCTCCCTCTCCCATTCCATTCACATCAAGATTCATTTTCAATTATCTTTATATACAGAAGATCGATTCAGTATATATTAAGTAAAGATTTCATCAGTTTGCACCCACACAGAAACACAAAGTGTAAAATACAGTTTCAGTACTAGTTATAGCATTACTTCACATTGGACAACACATTAAGGACAGATCCCTCATGAGAAATAAGTACACAGTGACTCCTGAAGTTGATTTAACAATTTGACACTCTTGTTTATGGCGTCAGTAATCTCCCTAGGCTCTAGTCATGAGTTGCCAAGGCTATGGAAACCTTTGAGTTCGCTGACTTCAATCTTATTCCAACAGGGTCATAGTCAAAGTGGTAGTTCCCTCCTCCCTTCAGAGAAAGGTACCTCCTTCTTTGATGGCCCTGTTCTTTCCACTGGGATCTCACTCACAGAGATCTTTCATTTAGGTCATTTTTTTTTTCCACAGTGTCTTGGCTTTCCATGCCTAAAATACTCTCATGGGCTCTTGAGCCAGATCTGAATGCCTTAAGGGCTGATTCTGAGGCCAGAGTGCTATTTAGGACATCTGCCATTCTATGAGTCTGCTGTGTATCCCACTTCCCATGATGTATTGTTCTCTCCCTTTTTCATTCTATCAGTTAGTATTAGCAGACACTAGTCTTGTTTGTGTGATCCCTTTGACTCTTAGACCTATCAGTGTGATCAATTGTGAACTGAAATTGATCACTTGGACTAGTGAGATAGCCTTGGCACATGCCACCTTGATGGGATAGTATTGGAATCCCCTGGCACGATTCTAACTCCATCATTTGGGGCAGTTCCAATTGAGCATGTCCCAAATTGTACATCCCCTCCCTCTCTTATTTCTACTCTTATATTTCACAGGGATCACTTTTCAGTTAAAATTTAAACACCTAAGAATAATTGTGTGTTAATTACAGAGTTCAACCACTAGTACTAGAATAAAAAAAAATACTAAAATGGATAAAGTATTACATTGTACATCAACAGTCAGCACAAGAGCTGATCAAGTTACTGTTTCATAGTGTCCATTTCACTTCAACAGGTTTCCCCTTTGGTGCTCAGTTAGTTGTCGCCGATTAGGGAGAACTTATGATATTTGTCCCTTTAGGACTGGCTTAATTCACTCAGCATAATGTTTTCCAGATTCCTCCATCTTATTGCAAATGACCGGATTTCATTGTTTTTGATATTCTATAGAGTACATGTCCCATGATATCTTTATCCATACTACTGTTGATGGGCATTTGGTTTGGTACCAGGTCTTAGCTATTGTGAATTGAGCTGCAATAAACATTACTGTGCAGACAGCTTTTTTGTTTGCCAATTTAATTTCCTTTGGGGATTCCAGTCTTTACAATATCCCTGTAGAACATACAGGTCTTATAAAATGAAGAAATGTCATTTTAAAATAATCTCTTTTTCTGTCCCTTTCTCCCTCTTAACAAAATTATGTAGTGTTGAATTCATTGGACATTTTCAGTTGAAATAAAACCACATGAAGGCCCTATTAATAGAAACAAAGGACGCTTTAGCAAATCTTAGAATATCAAACAATTTTTAAATTATTTTAGTAAAATATATAATTATCTTTTTCAAGAGAATTTTCCCAACAGCAAGGGACAAATATGGTTAAAATTCAGCATAGACTGAATTTATCACTGGTGCAGACATAAAATGGTGCAACCACTTTGGAAAACAAGTTGGCACTGGCATATTCTTGAGAAGTTAAACACGGATGTGCTATATATTCTAGCCATTCTACAGAAGATTATTTCGTCCATGCTAGTGAAAGCATGTGCTCATATGAAAACTTGTACAGAGATATTTACCATTGTTTTATTTATAAAAGTTCCAAACAGCAAAAAAGTGGTCATTAACA
Organism: Sylvilagus floridanus; assembly: GCA_949820135.1. Classification (NCBI taxonomy): domain Eukaryota; kingdom Metazoa; phylum Chordata; class Mammalia; order Lagomorpha; family Leporidae; genus Sylvilagus; species Sylvilagus floridanus. Next base: position 96,769,029 of record OX463225.1, read on the forward strand.
GGTGAATAGGTAAACAATTTTTGCTATTTCTATATAATGAAATATAACTCAGTAATAAAAAGTCAAACAATTAACATACTCACTTCCAAAATGCATAGTTTGTTATAAAGGCTAAGTGATTATGACTCTATTAGCATAAACCCATTACCACTGATGGAGGAAACAAGCCTCAGGTATAAAATAAAAAAAAAAAAACTTAAATACACAGATATAAACATTACTGGTGGTGGTTCACTACTCAAATGCTTGGGACAACTGGTGCTTGGTCAGGCCAAAGCTGGAGTCCAAAAGTTCAGTCTGGGCCTTTCACATGAGTGGCACGGACTCAAGTATTTGAGCCATCACCATCACCATCACCTATGAATCTCAGAGTTCAAAGTAGAAGGAAGTTAGGATATGGAGTGAAGCCAGGACTCAAAACCAGCCAGAGAGTCTGATATGCGATGCAGGCATCCCAAACAACATCTCTACTGCACTGAACATCTGCCCCCAGTTATTCTTTCAGTAAGGATTGTCTGAGTGGTCTGAATTGCCTTAGAGTTATCCTTTACTATGTTAGATTTGTTAAAATTAAATTAGTTGTTCTTGTGAAGATATTTGATCCAATTTTACTAATCTACATTATTGACTTTTTTTTCCATGACACTAACATGGATAGATTTATTATGCCTATGTGAATATACTGTATCAATTATTGGTCATTATTATTTCAAATATATATATATATGTATATATGTATGTGTGTGCATGTGTGTGTGTTTGTGAATATATGTATATGTTAATCCTACTTTCTTCTTCAAAAGAGCTATAGGTCATGAAGATATTCATAATGAGGTATGCTACTTTTCTCACAGTAGAATTAATTTGCAGCTAAAATGATAGGAAACAGTAACCTCTATTTGTATTCATAGCAAATAATTTTACCACCATTACAAATATAATTTTGCCAGGATATTGCTTTATTTTATAAGTGACATAAAAACAATTTGAGATATGTTCAACAATGACCCAAATGAGGGAGAACAGAGTTAGAACACTGCTTCCTGAAAAAATCTCTGGGATATTGACATAAGCATTTTCAAAACCATTTTTATCAGAGTTACATTGAAGGAATAAGTCTCTGGTGTTATACAGCACCATGGAGAGATTATGGTCCATGATAATTTAGTATATATTTTATGAACAAATAGAAGAAGGAAGCTCCAAGCTTCTGATCATAATGTAATCTCAAAGAAGGCAAAATAATGATACCCTATTTTGATCAGTACACAAGGCATACACGTATTGTAATATCACACTGCGGACCATAAATATATATGTACAATTATTATTAATAGAATATTTATAAAATATTGCAAACTCCAGTGCTTCATTCCAGAATAATTGAATGAGAATTGGAAGAGGGATCCCAGGAATATTCTCACTAGAGAAATAATTTCACAGAACTGCTAAAGGAGAATAAAGTATACAGGATTATCTTCCATTACTTGTCTCCTTTACAAAGAAGGCACTACTTTAGGATGCAATATGAGACAACACATGTCTTAAGCCAACACTTGAGCTATGAACACTACTGAGTACTTAGATATACACGCCTCATGACCTCTTTCTGCCCCAATGCAGTAATGTTACACTTCTCCTCAAATTCAACCATAGTGGAGGATTTCTGTTAGTTATTCATATGGATGTGCCCAAACATATTTATTGAGTAGTTAAAACTGGAAGGAAATGAATGGTGAAATTTACAAAGGAAAATAAAAACAAAAGTCCGGAAAGCTTAAATCAAATTAGGAGAAAAGGAAGAACCACTAAGAGCAACAATATAAATTAAAATGAGGAAGTATCTTCACATGATTGGACAGCCATAGTGATATAAAGTCACACACATATCTGACAGTATTCTCATAAGGCCACATTTCTTAAAGACATCATAGCCATGTGAGTTTGTGAAAGGATACCTTGCAGTGTTCCCACTGTGAAGAAATTGCTGAATGACATATTTCTCAGAACATATCCACATCATTAAGCAACACATGACTGTACCATAAACTTTGAGTTTTAAGTAGTAGAAGTGCATTTTCTCACAGTTCTGGAGGCTAGCAGTATAAGAACAGGGTGCCAACACAGGTTGACTCTAGTCCTGGCTGTAGGTGATTGCACTCTTGTGCTCCCACACAGCCTTCCCTAGGTGTTTGTGTATGGAAATAAAAGTCTCTCACTTTCATTGTCTAGCTCTGCATCTACTTACACTGCCATCAATCCTATTGAATTATGATCCCATTCTTTAAAAAAAAAAAAGATTTATTTATTTATTTGAAAGTCAGAGTTACACAGAGAGAGAAGGATAGGCAGGGAGAGACAGGTCATCCACCCACTGGTTCACTCCCAATTGGCTGCAAGGGGTGGAGCCATGAGCTTCTTCCGGGTCTCCCACACAGGTTCAGGGGCCCAAGGACATGGGCCATCTTCTACTGCTTTCCCAGGCCATAGTAGAGAGCTGGACCGGAAGTGGAGCAGCAGGGACTAGAATCGATGCCCATAAGGCAGAGGCTTTACCTATAACGCCTCAGCGTTAGCCCCACTATCCCACTCTTTTAAACCTATTTAGCATTAATCATCACCTGGAAGTTCTGTCTCTTGTACAGTTATATTGAGGGGTTAGAGTTTTCATATATGAATTTGGGGAAGGAGGGAAGACACAATTCAGTTCATAAAATATAGGTTTCAGGGATAAAACAATATCAATATGCAATAACACAGAGCAAAAATGTTCAAGTGCATAGGGATGAAAGACCATCAATAGCATCTTTCTATAATGCATGTGGTACTTGAGTTGGACAAGGTTATAGGGAGGCAGTAATAGAAGTTTCACAGATAAAGGATTAAATCACCTTCAATGTGAATTAACGACATGCCCAATTTTCAGATGACTTTTTTCCTTCATCATATGTATCATTAGTGAGATTTTTTTTAGATATGCATTATATTTCTTACTATATGTCAGTATCCCAAAATTGCCTGTGGGTGAATTGTTGATATAGCTATTGTGAGCATTTTCTTACTTAAGTAAAACTATCACATATCAGACTCAAAAAAGAAAAGTCTTTAAAGATCTCAAGTTTAAAACTTTAAAGTATTAACAACTTTTTTATCTAAGGATCAAAAATCTTTTGAAGAGCTTTGGGTAAATCACAACTGAGACTTTGTATGCTTCAGGGAGCAGAACTCTGTCAGTGGCTGAATATTATTGTTATACCTGTAAATCCAGATTTAAGTTTATCATGCTTTTCTTTATAAATAGCAACTAAAACTTAGGCTGTGTATATGAATTTCAAATACATAGATTTTTAACTGAAAAAATAGCACCTGTATATTCAACCTGCATGCATTTGTGAACTTTCTGTATGTTCCTAAAAAAATTACTAGAAACATCAATGAACTAGTGCTGTTGAATCCACCTGGATAAGCAAATTGCATACTCCAATCTATTTGAATGAATCATATCCTAAGAATAATATGCAAATCCAAGTAAACTAAAGAACAGTAAGTAATTTTACTGTTGTTTGAGTGGAGAGTTGATTTGAATTTGAGGAAAAAATGAAACATGTAAAACATAATAATCTCAGATATACAAATAGCAGTTTTAGAATATGAGAATTACACTCAATATCTTGTATAGCAGTAAACTAAGAAAAGCTTCAGTTCCTTAAATAAGTTTATGATGCTCTATAAAAAATTGCAGGAATAGCCAGTCCAGGGTTGCAATGGTGGCTCCACAGACATTTGAAATTCTTCTGTCTTTTTGATAACCAGATTTTCCAACTTGAAGGACACAGAATAGTTACTGGGACTCTTCTTGTTAAGTATAAATTACAGGAGGCTGGCACCATGGCGCAAGTAATCTTCCGCCTGAAGCGACAGCATCTCATATGGGTGCCGGTTCTAGTCCCGGCTGCCCCTCTTCCAATCCAGCTCTCTGCTATGGCCTGTAAAAGCAGTAGAAGATGGCCCAAGTCCTTGGGCCCCTGCACCCATGTGGGAGACCAGGAAGTAACTCCTGGCTCCTGGCTTCAGATATTTGCAGCTCCAGCCATTGTGGCCATTTGGGGAGTGAACCTACGGCAGGAAGACCTTTCTCTTTGTCTCTCCTTCTCACTGTCTGTAACTCTACCTCTCAAATAAAATAAATAAAATCTTTTAAAAATGTATAAATTACAGAAAGCACTGAAAGTGACTTATTCAGATTAGAAAGTCTCTTTTAAAGGCTATTTAGGATATTTCAGTTCCATATCTTTCTTCTCAACCCATTTGAGAAATTGGCTTACATAAAAAGTTTTTGCTTGGTTTTATAAATCTCATTTTGTGCCTTCATCCACATAAAGCCAAGAAGGAAAATAGAAAATTCACACTAGACACTCAAGTTGTGTACTCCATTCTAGAAAGTAAAGGGTTTACATATTCACTTAACCTACAAGATAGTTGTCCTTCTGTTATTGAACTAGTTGGAAAGGATGTCAGAGACTTGTCTTTCTGTATAAAAGAATAAAAGGCACACTACTCTGAAGTTCACCACAGCCAAATTGGGATTAGTTCCAGCTGTGATATGTCTAAAAATGTGTTTGCTGTTTTCGCAGTATATTCAGCTGAAAATGCCTTTGTTCTTGACATTTTATCAACATATTTTGCTACTTTGCTTGCCCCAGTGTAAGTGGATCACATCTAAAAAGTAAAACTTCACATCAAATGGTCACAGTATGTGACTGTCAATTTCTTTCCAGGAAATGACTATATAGGTTATATTTTGATAAAAATTACAAGTAATAATATTACACTGAGAAAAGGAAAATCAATGGATGGCCGTAAGCCAAAATGTTTCACCATGAAAAGACTTCTAGATTCTGTGTGTAATTTAGAATTACATAATTGCAATGAATTAATGCAAAAATTCTTAGCATAAAGACTGGTATAAAGGAACATGGATATGTACTAAATTGATCTTCTGTGTATAAAGAGATTTGAAAATGAATCTTGATGTGAACAGAAGGGGAGAGGGAGCGGGAAAGGGGAGGGTAGCGGGAGGGAGGGAAGTTGTGTGGGGGGGAGCCATTGTAATCCATAAGCTGTACTTTGGAAATTTATATTCTTTAAATAAAAGCTTTATATTAAAAAAAAAAGGAACATGGAAAAGGGTAAATTAAATGTATACAGGCATTTTACAAGAATATTTTTCTTATGGCTTTATCACATATTGTACACACACAGATTTATCATAAAGATTATGATTTATAAACAAATAGCCTGAAATCATGCACAGCTCATTTAATAACAATGCACTGCTTATGTAGATGATCTATGAGAAAAAAATTAAGGAAGGAATATGTATACAGTCTTTGTAAAACAGATAAATCTTCCCATAACTAATCACTAAGAATTGGTTTAACCATGAGATGGGAGTGAAAGCAGAGTCAGCTCCAGAAATCTATATTGCTGTTTAAAGAAGATCATGAATTTTATAATGTGATATATATACATAATTTAATTAATTAATTCCATCTTCACTTTTAGTAGACATATTTAATCCACCTGTCACTTATGTTTTTAGAGAACTAATTATTTTCCAATTTTAGTTTGTAAAATTTGAGCTGTGCCTAGCATGACTCCCATTTGAGGAATGATCATGCAAGCAATTAATATCTTATCAATTAGAACATGCTACTCTACAGATCCCAGAGTTTTTGATTCAGGCATGAGAATGTCATTAAAAGAAACCAATCTATGTTTTTTTGAGGGGACTGCCATGGAATCTGAAGAGGAAGGATTTTTCCCCTTGTAATATACTTGTGAAAAAGAATAATATTCATAATTACACATAAAAGTTCTTAGCTTGTCAAATGATGGAAAAATACTTGAAACATTTTATTTTATTGTGTACTCAACAAAGAACACAAATTGTTATAACAAAAAGAACACATGAGGTTTTATATAATATCACTTGATAGATACAGAAAATCAAGCAAATTACTTAACATTTACGGATCTGTTTTTAAAATTTATTTTCAAATTATTTGAAAGATAGCAAGGCAGTATACACACACAAAGAGAAAGAGAGAGAGAGAGAGAGAGAGAGAGAGAGAATCTTTCATCTGCTGGTCAACTCCCCAAATGCCTGTAACAGCCAAGGCTGGCCAAGGCCAACGCAAAAAGCCTGGGTATCAGTCCAGGTCATCCATGTGGGTAGCAGATACTCAAGAACATGAGTCATCAGCTGCTGACCTTTAGGATGGGCACTAACAGGCAGCTGTATTAGAATTGGAGGCACTGTGGTTCGGAATGCAAGCATCCAAGGAGCATCCTAAATTCTGTCAAATGGCCACCATCTTTGGATCTGCTTTATGAGGGCTAAGTTTAATATATATTTCAATCTCTTTGTTTATTGCTTGTAGTCAAAAATGATTATATCACTATTGGTGCCTTTGGAAAAATGAACATGTGTCGTTCCTTGTTTTAAAATTTTAAAAATGGAAAAAGTGCTGTAGAGAATTAAAACAATCATAGGCTCCTAAGGGTTGAGGCTCTGTGTAGAAAGACGATGTGGCCACAAGGCAGGGCCTGCCTGTGATGGATTATATTGCTGCAATTCTTATCTGTCTGCCCATGATGTGTGGCATCAGTTTCCCCTTCTTTTGTAACTGGATTGCCCAGAAATGGGCATTAATGAGGCCAATGTGGACAGCATGATGCTCAAACATTGCACTTTTACTATTCTCAAATCCATGGCTGAAGTTTGACAGTTCTGAGCCCACTATGCTATGAACAGGCCTATATTAGCCTGCGATAGAGAGAGAGAGAAAGAGAGAGAGAGAGAGAGAGAGAGAGAGAGAGAGAGAGAGAGGGAGAGACAGAGAGAGAGATCTTCCATCTGCTATGTTACTCCCCAAATAGCTGCAGCAGCTGGGGCTGGGCCAGGATGAAGTTAGAAACCTGAAACTCCATCTGGGTCTTCTGCCATGTGTGACAGAGGTCCTAGAGCTTGGACCACCTTCTGTTATCTTTCTTTCTCTCCCCCCCCCTTCAAGTATGTGTGTGTGTGTGTGTGTGTGTATGTGTGTGTCTGTCTGTCTGTCTCTCCCTGTTTCTCTGTAACTCTTTCAAATAAATACATAATTTTTTTAAAGAGCAGAAACATATTATCATACAACTATGGGGGACAGAAGTCTAAAATCAAGATTCTGGTAGGGCACTGTTCTCTCTGGAAGTTCTAGGGTAAAATCCTTCTTTCAAAGTCTTTCAGCATCTGGTGGGTGGCCCCACACACTGCTTGGCTTGTGCCTGCCTCTCAGCTTGTATTCACATGGCTATTTTTCTGTGTCTCTCATCACTTTTTCTCTTATAAAGATAGCTGTCATAGACTTAGGGCCTGTTCTTTTTTTGTTTTGTTTTGTTTTGTTTTGTTTTTGACAGGCAGAGTGGACAGTGCGAGAGAGAGACAGAGAGAAAGGTCTTCCTTTGTCGTTGGTTCACCCTCCAATGGCCGCCGCGGCCGGCGCACTGTGCTCATCCGATGGCAGGAGCCAGGTGCCAGGTGCTTTTCCTGGTCTCCCATGGGGTTCAGGGCCCAAGCACTTGGGCCATCCTCCACTGCACTCCCGGGCCACAGCAGAGGGCTGGCCTGGAAGAGGGGCAACCAGGACAGAATCCGGCGCCCCGAGGCGGAGGATTAGCCTGTTGAGCCACGCCGCCGGCCTGGGCTTGTTCTAATAACAAATGGTGTCACCTTGAGATCCTTATAGCAACTGCAAAGACTTTTTTTCCAAATAAACTCATATTTATCACCTTCTGGTTGACCTACATTTTGTGGTCCACCCTTCACCCACTACATATGCAAAAACTGAGTTAATCGTTGCCTTCTATCATAGGAAATCAGGATTTAAAAGAATTGTTATTGCTAATGTCCAGCACATTTCATAGGGTAGATAAAATGAAAATCTCATAAAAAAAGAAATATTTAATCTTATATATGATTATACATGCATCTAAGCATCCTAATGGGGGAAATTATTGATGGTTTAAACATGTCAGAAGCTAATTCTGGAGGTAGTACCCCAGAGCATACTTAGTGGCTTTGCCTCATTGAATCTACCAGTCTTCCATTTCTTACAATCTCACTCTTTTTAGTATCTAAGGAATAATCTGCATTTAAACAATAGAACGGACAGATTAATAAAGAAGAATGAGCAATGAGCGCAGGAAACACAATAGGAGAAGTTCCATGTAAACTACACATGATATTCAAGTTAATTCTATTGGCCACCATGTAGACATGTGTACATTCTTTCCTATAAAAGTGTCTACAAAATGTAGCATTTTCCATAGCTGTATTTGCATTTTGCTGAAAACTTTATTATAGCATCAATAGAGAATTGTTATTGGGGACTATGCAATTTCTACAACACCAAATAAAACCAGCACCGCAGCTCAATAGGCTAATCCTCTGCCTTGCAGCGCTGGCACACCGGGTTCTAGTCCCGGTCGGGGTGCCGGATTCTGTCCCGGTTGCCCCTCTTCCAGGCCAGCTCTCTGCTGTGGCCAGGGAGTGCAGTGGAGGATGGCCCAAGTGCTTGAGCCCTGCACCCCAAGGGAGACCAGGAGAAGCACCTGGCTCCTGCCTTTGGATCAGCGCGGTGCGCCGGCCACGGAGGTGATTGGAGGGTGAACCAACGGCAAAAGAAAACATTTCTCTCTGTCTCTCTCTCTCACTGTCCACTCTGCCTGTCAAAAAAAATATCAAAAATATAGTACATTTCTAAAATATGTTTTCACCCTTTGATTTTTATATGGTGTCAGATAGTCTATGTACATTATGCATATAACCAACACTCTTTTTTTTTTTTTGGACAGGCAGAGTGGCCAGGGATCTGTCCTTAATGTGTTATCCAATGTGAAATAATGCTATTACTAGTAATGAAACAGTATTTTTACACTTTGTGTTTCTGTGTGGGTGCAAACTGATGAAATCTTTACATAGTATATATTAAATCGATCTTCTGTGTATAAAGATAAAAAAATATTTGAAATGTCATAAAGAGTATTAAAATTCATGAGAAATGTAATTATATGAAAATAGTAAAATTATAATACAAATTATGAGAAATTAGTAAGAATGATGGACAAAAATACAAATAAACAATAAGATGCAATATAGAATATTATAGAATGATATAGACAGGGAGTCTTTCTAGGATAGAAATTATGAGATTTTAAATTAGAATATCAAAGATTTTCTGCTTGTTTGTTTGCTTGTTTGTTTTTCTCTACATTGCAAATGGAAATGCCAGAAACAAAACTTCCATGATATTAGGATAAAGTTCAGGAAGTCCATAAGGGAGAGTTAAGTGTCTGAAAATCTTTCATGAACACCAGGGCATTACTCTCTTCTGTTAACAGGAAGGAACTCTTAATCTTGGGATAATCATAAAGATATATAGAAAATTCAAAAGGTAATTGACCTTGTGAATGGTAAAGTGTCTGAATTTGAAATTGTCTTGGTCAAATCAGATGAATAGGAAATCGCATCCAAATTTACATTTGTTTGTGAAATTCCATTCACATAGTAATCTGTCTCAGATTGTTTGGGACTACAATAGATTAAGAAAAATTACTCGTCTAGGCAGCCCTATGTTTGTGCAAGAAGCCTTATTTCCAGACTTTATCATGATGAGTAAATTAAATAATTTCATCGCTGTGTCCCATGATGGATCATCTGAAGCTTGAACCAGAAGGGCAACATTTGAAATTGTCATCTTCGCAGATATGAAGACAAAAGGACAATTAGTAACAGTCATTTTTATATACAGAAAGTAATGGAATGTAATGTTTAATGTTGATGTCATGGAGTGACAAAATGGCTTTGCTGGCACTCAAAGCACCTCCCTTAGCTATTTTCTGAGTTATATGAATATAAAGTTAATTTTTCTTAACATATACACTAAATGAGTGTTATATCCTCAAAATAGTGAAGTCAGGGCTTCACACTAATTCCAATGACAAAGTGTTTATGTAAAACATTTTTAGAACTCTAGTGTCCCAATCCATGTTTGAATCTGTGTTCACTTTTGAAATAAACTTAATGGCTATCATTTTTCCCTCTTAAAGTATAGATGATTTGAGAAGGAAAACTTATTCTGTGTAATAACAGTAGTAAAGAGAAAGACAGTTTTTACCTACTTGAAGTGCAGAGTGAAACACACAAAATAAGCTGTTTTATTTTTATTATAAACTCAAAGAAATTCCAAAGTACACATTTGAATAACAGCATTACTGCTTTCAGTGTCTAGAAGAGGGAAAACTGAACATGATAATTAAAATAAAAGTGACATTTTAAAATACTCTTTTATAGCCATACTTTAAATAAAGCAGTATCAGGTTCCCAGGTTTTAGGACATAATTTTTAACTACTATCATTTACCTAATTTCATCATTAAATTTCATATTCTATGCCATGGTATCCATGTTCAATTTCAGGCCATTCTAAAATGTGACAGGTGAATTTCATGCAAGATTTGGCAACAGTTCTGGTACTAAAAATTATGGTTGTTTCTTCTGTTTACGTAACCTGGTTAGTATTGGAGCCCTCTGCCAAGAGGGTCTTCCTAAGAATAGTGCTGTCATCATTTACCCTTAATTTCTACAACCTGTGACATGAGATATTTAAAGGGCTTTATGTGAACTATGATATTGTAACTTTTCTAAGCATTTTTAAAAGGGTAACAAAATTATGTTCATATACTAATTCTGATTAGCAAAATAAGCCAGGAAAAGTTGATGGTATTCTTTAGGTTTTAACTGAATGGAGCGGTGCTTTATAATAACAGATGTATAGTAAGGATAAGATACCAACTTAATGTTGTGTATTCAGTTTAAATTGTTACTTATTTTTAAATTGCTGAGAAAAATAAAGTTTTGTACATTTGGAGATTTTTTTTCCCAACAGTTTTTTGTCTTAAATGTCTTAATGTGGAACTTAATTAACCCTTACCAAAAAAGGAAGTTGGCAAAATAGCCTTCTAGCACACTTTTTTAAATGAATAATGGTAGCTTAAAACTTAATATTTTTATAAAGTGTTGTAATATTGTTTTGTGAATAATTGAAATAAAAATTGTTGAATGCAAAAAAAAGAAAGTTAGCAATTTTCAGTACTGAAATTCTTATTATGAATAATAGAGGCACAGAACAAAAGGCAGATACTCATCAGAGGAGGTAAAAGAAGCAATTCCTTCACAGAGGAATAATGGAAAGATTTGTATACAAAAGTGGCAGGAAATTCAGCTTCGACTGAGTATGTTAATGTTAACATCTTTCACATAAAAAATCTTCCCATAATATTTCAAATCTTTTATAATAAACAAGGTACAGGATTATGTTTCCCTGTGTTTTGTTATCTGCTTTTCTCATTTCACCAGCTTCAACACACTTCCTGCCAAATACCACTCTTCAGCCATGTAGAATGTTTTCTACAAAGCAGTATGGAGACTCTGTGCATGCTGTTCTTTCTGCCTGCAGTGTTCTTTTCACTCTTACTATCCCAGGTTACTGTTAGATATGCATTGATAGGTGCAATGTGTGGGACTGATGGAAGATTAAATGAAGACAGGTTCTCCTTTCCACCACGGATCGTTTCAAGCTACCAACTTGAAGTTACAATCCTAGGGTTGGAAGTTGCTGGTGATACTAATGAGTACCAACTGTCTTCAGTGCACCAATCTGCCTTTCTAACTGTTTTTTCCCAACTTGTACTTGTCAGGGACCACGCAGCATGTGACCTCTTAGTGGAAAACTACTGAGGCAGGGCTAAACAGCCCAGACCAGAGAGTACTGATAACGCAACCTTGTGTGACCTTGTGCCTTAAGACCTTGTAACCTTTCCCCTACTTGCACTAGCATTGCAGCTACAAGATAAGCTCCTGCTCCTTCCCCCGCCCAACATCCTGCCTTCCTAATCGCCCCTCCTTCCCCCGCCCGACACTCTGCCTTTATGATATATAAGTGTGTGGTTGAAAAATAAAATTTGCAGCTTGATCAGGACATGTCTTGCTGCCATCTTTGTGTCTCCTGTCTCTTTCATTCCCCATTCTAGGTACTTGGCCCCAGTTGACGTCCCGCGGGACAGGACATGTACTTAGTATCATAGATTTATTGTCATTTTCATGAAGAAATCTTTCTCTATTCTTCCAAAATGTGGTTATTTGTCCTCACACACTACCATTACACTTTGTAATGAATTTAACTGACTTCTTTTATCCTGTGTCATTATTCACAGCATATATAACTAGATCATGAATTAATGGGGAAGAGGGAAAATTCTAGAAATGTGTGCAGTACCTGGTAAACAGTATGTGTTCAATATTTTTTAAGTAAAGTAATCAATATTAAAGGATTATAATTTTCAAAAAATGAAATAAGATAAATGCATTACTTACAATATAAGTTATAAACAATAAGTCAACTGTGGTTTAACCATATTTACAGAATAAGAACATGAATCATAAGAAAGTGGAACATAGGAAATAGGACAGGAGTTTATATTCAATGATAGAATCCATAAAATTTTCAAAAGTGTAGAGCATCTTTTATATTCTGGAGCATTTAAATTAAAATATCATAGCATTATCTTTTTCTCAAAATGTAAAATGCAACATCAGACTGTTTTACACAAGTCTCTAAAATGATATCTCTATTACTTAAGTTCTACATTATTGTTTATATTTTTGTTATTCTGACATTTAAAGAATGCCATTTAAATTGAGTTTAAATTCTCTTTCATAAATATGCTATTTTGACACATAATTGTTGATTAGTTGATAAATTTGCAAAGAATGCATTTAAATACTGATATCTTGCTAGTAAAATCTAGAAATTACACAAATGACAAATTACTAAGAACTTTAAAGCTATTAAGGGGCATTTAACATTGTCAGTCTGTCATTTGGCAAAGCTACGCAATATAAGCTGCCATATTCCTTCCATTTTAGGCATATTGCCCTTATTGCTAGTCTGTGTTTGTAATATTTATATGTTATAATTGGGACAGAACTGTTATTAAGAAGTTATACACAGGGCTTGGATTATGGCAGCATTATGGTAGTTATTATGTCATTGCCAGCAATTAACAATGAATAAATCATAGTTTTATAAATATTAATAATATAAGGAGAAAGCAGATGGAGAATGTTTTCATCATCATTCGATTATCAAGATACATATTATGTCTATATATAACCATGCAATTATAACCCTAAAGAATCAAAATGTTGGGAAAAAAGCATGGTCATTAAGCATTTGGGAAAATGTTTGCAACAAAAATTTGGCAATCACAGTTCAAAGAACTAAAATTTGGAAACACTACTGCTGGAAATCCCCAGAAAATTTACCATTAAGTATTTTTTAAATGTTTATTTATTTATTTGAAAGTCAGAGTTACACAGAGAGAGGAGAGACAGAGAGAAAGAGAGAGGTCTTCCATCTGATGGTTCACTCCCTAATTGGTCGCAGTGGCTGGTGCTGCTGATCCGAAACCAGGAGCCAGGAGCTTCTTCCGGGTCTCCCATGCAGGTGCAGAGGCCCAAGGACTTGGGTCATAGTCTACTGCTCTCCCAAACCATAGCAGAGAGCTGGATGGGAAGTGGAGCAGCCTGTCTCAAACCCAAGACCATATGGGATGCCAGCGCTTCAGTCCAGGGCATTAACCTTTTATGCCACAGTGCCAGCCCCTACCATTAAGTATTTAAATACAAAAAGCAATAAACTGACCCCTTGAGAAATCTGGTGATTAATGCCAAGAGTAAAAAAACTGACAAGGCTACCAGTTTATTTTTTAATTAATTAATTAATTAATTAATTTTTTTGACAGGCAGAGTGGACAGTGAGAGAGACAGAGAGAAAGGTTTTCCTTTTGCCGTTGGTTCACCCTCCAATGGCTGCCGCGGTTGGCGCGCTGCGGCCAGCGCACCGCGCTCATCCGATGGCAGGAGCCAGGTGCCAGGTGCTTTTTCCTGGTCTCCCATGGGGTGCAGGGCCCAAGCACCTGGGCCATCCTCCACTGCAATCCTGGGCCACAGCAGAGGGCTGGCCTGGAAGAGGGGCAACCGGGACAGAATCCGGTGCCCTGACCGGGACTAGAACCCGGTGTGCCGGCGCCGCAAGGCGGAGGATTAGCCTGTTGAGCCAGCGTGCCAGCCAAGGGCTACCAGTTTAAAGGAAAGAAACCAAACACTTAAGCTTCAAACCAGTTTATTTCTATTTTCAATATCCTGAACATTACTGTCATCCTCATACAATGATATTCAGAAGTGAAAACATGATTCAACCCAAAAATAACTGTTGAAGAAACAATGCAATAAAATTAAAAGAAGTTTAATATACTGATAACCCACATTTTCTTTCAAATACTGATACATATATGAATCTATATGATAACGAAATATATGATATACAATTATCACTTAAATATTTGAAAATAAATATATTTATTTGCCCTGTTAGAGTGTATAATATGATTGAGAAATAGAATAGACATACAGTATGGTAGGCCATTAAGAGAGCCCATAATGAAGAAATTGGTTAAAATCTCATGGGAACAGTCATTATTTCTTAATAAATCTCCGAATCTCTTGAATTTCTAAAACTCTGAATCACATAACGGGAGCACTTTGGTCATCTTTATCATTGACAACAACATTATCAGTAAAAGAATACACCGTTTGAAGTTTTCCCACAGGTATTTTTTTCATTCTATTCTTACAAACACCATAGGACATACATATTATAATTATGGACATTTTATTGATTAGATAACGGAGCCAATAGTAGTTGAATAACCCACCAAGGTTACATAGAATAAGCTGAAACATGACCATTTGTAACAAGGTAGACTTACATAAGCGACTAGTGGTCTTAACCCTTATACTTCACGACCTCAGAGAATGCATCAACTTGAATACAATTCATTTAAATGCACAAAAATAGAGACGAGATAAGTTGAACCTCAGATGACACAAATGCTAGAGTTCTCACTGTGATGTGATTTCAAATTCAAAGCATCAGGAAAAAATAAAAAAGGAAAACATCTCTTTTCATCTCTGGAACACTTTTGCTTCAGGAGTCATCTATTCCACTCTTACTTTGGCCTAAAATTCTTATCTTTCTTCCTTTTTAATTCCCTTAGTCATTTTCTCTCATGTTCTATTTTATGTCTACACTTTCTAGTTTTGTTAATATTGCAATCAACATTATGTATTTATGGAAAATGACCAAATAGGTAGTGTAACAAATGGTGCACAAGTGGGAATGAGCTCTGTAAACAACCCAGAATTAACACTTTGTTTCATTCAGAATAGAAACTTAAGTCCATAAAATATTTCTAAGGTTCAACACAAGCTCCACTCTCAACCCTTACGTCTCATCTGTTTTCAGCTAAGCTCTTTTACTGTCTCCAGTCTTTGCTTAAGCCTTGCTATTGTTCAAAGTATGGAATTTCTCTTTCACGTTTCGGTTCATATGTTGCCTTATTAATGAAGCTGACTCTGACCATACGTTAATGTGTCATCTGTCCCCATCACCTGTCCAGGACATACAACCAACCTTCATTTACTGTGTTTTTTAACCCTTCTAAGATGTATCATCTTCTAAAATAGGATATTAAATATTCCATAAATTATATTAAATGCTTATTGTCTGTGTCTCCTTGTTAAAATGTAAGATTTAATATGTTGGGAATCTTCTACCACTCAATAAATAAAAATGTGTTGCACAAATGAATACCAGCAGCGTTTGCTGTAATTACGCATATCTTTTTTCAGGCAAACACAGGATTCATCAAAACCAGTGGTAGTACTAAAATTTGGCTTGAAGGGCAATCGGCTCCAACTTCCACTAAACTATTTAAACCAACTTGAAAAATATAAAGTTGGTTTGCTAACCTAATGCATATTTTTAAGCAAGTTCCATCGAAAGTGCTTCTCGTTTGAAATTTGAGAGGATCCACTAATGCTGGTTTATAATGGGACATGGTTGCAATTTTTGGATTTTTCAGAATACTTTAACTTTATTTAGTTATCCATTTATCTATTCAATCAATAACTTTCACATATTGTAGAAGTTAAGTATACTGGTAGGAGTTGGGGGTATCAAGAATAAAGTGCGTGATTCCTTGCTAAGTCAATGTGCATCATGCATAAATGTTTGATGAATGCCAAATAAATAGTTTGGGGAAAGTGCTGAATGTTCAAATTGAATGAGTGCAGAATCACTTAATCTCCCTAGGACTTATTCCCTCCTTGAAAAATGAGAACGAAGGCTATATTAAAGGTGTCTTTTCCATAAGCCCATGTATTGATCCAATAGAGAATGACAAACTACTAAAAACTGATAAGCATGAAGATGTCAAGAAGTAATATTAGTAAAGACTATCTTTGACAAGGGCAGGGTAAATATAATCAGAGGTACTATGCGAAGGGAAAACAGTAGCAGATAGATATGTACAGAAAATGACAGCAAGGGAAACAGGTGATCTGAGAGGAATTAAGCCCCAGACTTTGGTATTGAAACATACACAGAAAAAGATAACAATGGTTTAAGACAGAGATCAAACAATCCTTGGGGTCCAAATATTGGTAAGGTTGAATTCTGAAATATATCTGGAAACTTCTTTACTGTTTGTAGCTCTTCTATGGAGCTAAGTTTGCACACTTTAATATTATTATGTATGGTTCTATTTACTGGTGTGACTACCATATTAGATTATCACATTTTAAAGTTTTGAAGCAAGATCTTAATTAAAAAATTAAAACAAAAATGAGGATGAAGATGCCCATCAAGTATGCAGCAGAGTAAGACTATTTTAAAATTCTAGTTAATGCATAAATCTGTATTTCATATTGAACTTTAATTATAATTCAAAATTTCCATTAAATTCCAAACTTCATGGAAGTGAGGTGAATAATTAAACACATTTTATATCCAAAAGTATAATAACTATATTAATGAGTGGATTTTTGGGGGGAATTTTTCCCTTTTGGAATAGGATTCAAAATAGAGAAAGAGGTGGAAATGATCAGATGAAGAATAATAACGATATATGAAAATATTTTTAACACATAAACCAAAATTCCAATACAAATTTAATGAACTGAGTAAATTCAATGCAAGTAAACTGAAATGTTTGCATTATATAATATGGGAAGGGGTTCAAGTTACTTGGAGATTTTCTTAAAGAAAATATTGCTGAGACATGACTGCTAATTTCCAATCGCAATAAATGAATTGAAGGCAATTTCTAATAACATGATGTTCTTTTTTTCTTTATATAAAGAGAACAGCTTTTATGTATTTCATATATACAATTTTATGTACATAATGATACTTCCCAACCTCCCTTTCACATCCTACTTTTTTTTAATTTGCCCCTTTCATTTTTGCTTTAACAAACTTTCAATTTACTTTATAATCATAGGTTTATTCCTCACTAAATAAAGAATTAAATAAGTAGAAATATCACTATTTTGCAGAAGTATAGATAAGAGCTATAAAAGATAATCAAATATCAATATGTAAATTTCAGGGCCAGCGCAGTGGTGCAGTGTGTTAAAGCCCTATCCTGAAGTGCTGGCATCCATTTTGGTGCTGGTTCGAGACCTAACTGCTCCACTTCTGATCCCATTCTCTGCTATGGTCTGGGATAGCAGTGGAAGATGGCCCAAGTCCTTGGGCCCTTGCACCCACTTTGGAGACCCGGAAGAAGCTCCTGGCTCCTGGCTTCGTATTGGCGCAGCTCCAGCCATTGCGGCCATCTGGGAGTGAACCAGTGAATGGAAGACATTTCTCTTTAAAAAAAAAAAGATATAAATTTCACTAATATGCATTACGTTTTTGTACTGTATATAGTAGGTACCATAATTCAGGGAAGATAAATGACATTTTTTCTTTTTGGATCTGGATCACTTTGCTAAGCATAATGATTCCCAGATACACTCATTTTGTTGCAAAAGACAGGATTTTATTTGTTTTTAATGGCTGAGCAGTATTCCATAGTGTATATATACTACAGTAGATGACTATCTAGTTGAATCCATGACTTAGCTATTGTGAATTGAACTTCTATGCACATAGGGATACACATAACTCTTTCAAATACCAATTCCATTTCCTTTGGATAATTCCCTAGGAATGGGATAGCTGAGTCATATGGTAGATCAGTTTTCGAATTTTTGAGCAATCTCCATAATGTCTTCCATAACTGTCATACCATGTACCATATTCAAATGCTATTGATTTTAGTTTATTTATCTTGAAAATTTGCCAAATTGTCTTGTGAGTTCCCATATTCTGGCCGTGGAGTCTTTTGGTTTACTTACATACAGGATCATGTCATCAGCAAATAAGGATAATCTGACTTCCTTTTTTTTCATTTTTATTACTTTGCTAAAACTTCAAGAACTATATTGAATAATAATGGTGAGAATGGGCATCCTTTTCTGGTTCCAGATCTTAGGGGAAATGTTTCCAGCCTTTTGTCATACAGAATGATGCTTGCTGTAAGTTTGTCATATATTGGTTTGATAAAGTTCATATATGTTCTATCTTTACCCAATTTGCTTAAGGTTTTTAAGCTGAAAGTATATTGTTTTTTCTCAAATGCTTTCTCTGAGTCTATTGAGATATTCATATCGATTTTCTTCTTCAATTTGCTAATGAGATTCATCAGATTTACTGATTTGCCTATGTTTAAACTTTTGTTGAATCCCGGTGATGAATCCCACTTGGTCTGGTGGGTTATCTTTCTGATGTGGTATTGTATTAAATTAGCAAGTATTTTTTTGAAAATTTTTGCATCTATGTTCATCAGAGATATTAGTATGTAGTTCTCTTTCTTTGTTGTACCTTTCTTGTTTGGGAATTAAAGTGTTGCTGGTCTTATAGAAGGAGTTTGGTAGCATTACCTCCTTTTAAATTGTTTTGAATAGTTCCAGAAGAATTGAATTAAAGAATTAAAAGTTTGGTAGAATTCAGCAGCATTATAACCAGAAATAGTGTTTGAGATCTAAGGGATATGATCAAACAATGAAAGACACGTGTCTAAGGAGTTTCTGTATAAATGGAAATACAAAATAGTTTAGAAGATTTATTCAATTAAATAATAACAGAAATATTCCCTAACTCAGGGAATGATATAGACATTTAAGTACAGTTCATGAACAGAGACCCAAATAAACACCAGCACCTGAAAAGATCTGCACCACAAAACAATATAATCAAATATGCAAATGAAAAATATATAGAAAAGATCTTAAAATGTGCAAGAGAAATACCAGGTCAACTTTAAAGGGACTACAGTTTGATTGCCTACAGATTTCTCACTAGAAACCCTACAGCCAAGGAGCTAATAGAGAGTTTTATCTAAGCCTAACATTATGGAGGGTAAGGCACTGTAGCACAGAAGGTGATATGCCATTTCACATGCCCACATTTCATATCAGAATGCATGGTTAAATTCCTATCTCCTTCACTTCTAATGCATACCCTGGAGATAGTAGTTGTTGACTGAAGTACTTGAACCTCTGTCACATACATGGGAGACTCAAATAGAGTTCCAAGCTCCTAGCTCTGGTGTGGTCCACCCCTGCATGTTGTGGACATTTGAGGAATAAAGTAGCAGATGGAAGATCTCTTGCTGGAATGCTCTCTTAAATAAATAAATAAGCATTAAAAGACATCTATGGAGAATATAAAACTGAAACATTTTATATTTATTAAAAAATCAAAAAAAAAAGTTTAGCCAGTGCAATGGTGTTTTGATTAATTTAGCTTTGTAATATATTTCAGAGTCAGGTGTTATAATATCTCTGTCTTGGCACATTTTTCTCAAGATTGATTGCTATTTGGCATCTTTCTTAGTTCCATACAAATTTTAGTAATGTTTTTCAATGTTTTCTGAAAAATGTCATTTGGATTTTGATAGGGATTGAATTGAATCTATAAAATTACATTAAATAGCACACACATTTTCACCATGTTATTTCATTCAATATCTTAACATAAGATGTTCTTCCAGTTAATTCTGTTCTCTTTGATATCTTTTCTAAATGATTTAGTTTTTTCATTGTAAAGATCTTTCACCTCACTGGTTAACTTTATTCTTGGGAAAAATTTTTATAGTTTTCAGAAATATTATTGCTTCTTGATTCTTTCTCAGATAATTCAGTATTGGTGCATAACAATGCTATTGATTTTTGTGCAATGAATTTTTATCTGGCAACCTTGCTGAATTCATTTATTAGTTCTAACAGCTTCTTTGTTGAGTCTTTCAGGTTTTGTATACACAAGATCCTGGCATCTGCAAACAGGGACTGTTAGACTTCCTTCTTTCCAATACTGATGTTCTTTATTTCTGTCTCTTAACTAGTTGTTTTAGCTATGGCCCCCAGCTAAAACAAATTCAAGTAGAATAAAATTGGTGAAAATGGGCATCCTTGTTTTGATTTAGCCAAATCTCTAAAAATTAAATCAAACACAAGAAAGACTGAATTGATTACATTTTCTTATTCAATGTAGTTTATGTTATGAAAAGATAATTCACTGGCCAGTGCTGTGGCGTATCGAGTAAAGCAGTCGCCTGTGGTGTTGACATCCCATATGGTTGCCTGTTCGAGACCTGCTGCTCCACTTTCGATCCAGCTCTCTGCTATGGCCTGGGAAAGCAGTAGAAGATGGTCCGAGTCCCTGAGCCCTTGCATCCACCTGGGAGACCCAGAAGAAGCTCCTGGCTCTTGGCTTTGGATCAGTAGCTCTGGCCTTTAGGGACATCTGGGGACTGAACCAGTGGATGGAAGACCTCTCTCTCTCTCTCTCTCTCACTCTATCTTTCTCTCTGTGTGTGTGTAACTGTGACTTTTAAGTAAAATAAACAAATTTTTTTAAAAAAAGATAATTCAAGGTTGTGAAAATATCTTAACAGTATAAAATACCAAAAGATAACAAAGCATGAGTTACAGAGAAGTAAAAATTTTCTAAGGATAATTAATCGTGCTTTAGTAAATTATAAAATTTAGGGACAAATTTCAGTACTGAACTTCTACATATTCCATGATTAGAAATAATTTATTCAATTTTCAGCTTAATCACATTAAATGTCAAGAGATAAAGATGAGCAGCATACATCATTTTGGCACTATACCTAGGTATGCTTTCCCTTAGAAAGCATTTTGAAGATCTAGTGAGCACACTATACTCCATCAGATATCAATTATAGGCATAAGTGGGAATCTGCACAACTGCAATGGATAAGAATCCTTATCCTAAAATTTAATAACTCTAGAGTTGGCGTCATGGCATAACTGATAACGCCGCTACCTGCAATGCTGGCACCTCATATGAACACAGGATCAAGTCCTGGCTGCTCCACTTCCAACCCAGCTCCCTTCTAATGTACCTGGGAAGGCAGTGGAGAATGGCCCAAATTGTTGAGCCCCTGTACCCATGTAGGAGGACTGGAAGAGGTTAAAGGTTCCTGGCTTCTGTCTTGTCCAGCCTTGGCTATTGCAGCCAGATGGAGAGTGGACTAACAGATGAAAAATCTCTGTCTCTCCCACTCTCTATAAGTCTTCCTTTCAAATAAAAAGCAAATGTTAAAATAAAATTAAATACTCTCTTAAAATTTTCCACAGTTTGTGTGTGATATTTTCCTCAGGAATAAAATAATTTTGTTAATTTCAGAATAGCAAAATTTATAAAGGACATGTAAAATTCTAATTATTATTCAGGTAATATACTTTTTAAGAACTAGGAATTATTTCATATATATTGCCAAATGTTGTGCTGATGAATACTAACCAATGTTTCATGTATACGTGTGTTACCAGTTTTATTAATTAATGAGCTCCTTGAAATAGAGACCAGATCTCACTTACCTTCCACATTTCCCTGAAGTTGAACTCATAGTTAAATCACATAACAAATCATTGACAACCTGATCAAATATAAATTATTCAGAGTATACAAAAGAAAAACAGTTTTTAGTAAATATAATCTAGATTTTTGTCTTTCATTCTCAAGTGGTTGCTTTGATAATAAAAGCAATCAATTCCTTTGATCTCAGTATAAAGGTTATTCTTCAGGGAAGAAATATTTGCTATTAAAATACTAACCTATACTCCCTAGTCTCTCATACTTGAACTCAACAATGCCACATAATCTTGTCTACCTATATAGACTTGGGCTTGGTTTACCAGTTATATTAGTTTTCCAGTAACTTCATTAATGTCTATCTTCTTTGATAGAAAATAAACTCCTACAAACAGTGAAACTTTACTTGGCTTTCATTGCATTTGAATACACTAGTATCTAGCATTCTTTAATTTTAATAGCTATTGCAAACATATGGAATGGAGGTCTTTGCTCTTTGTTATTTTATTTGGTAACATAACAATGTTTATATCAAACAAATCTGTTACCTAGAGCCCATATCACCTGTTCCTAACCCATCTTCTTCCCTATAGAAGCATGCATTACAAAATGACTGGTTAAGGTTAAAGGTGGAAGTTTGGGCTGATTATACCATTTATCTGTGTGTTGAAAGGTCAGACCCACAAGATAAAATAAATGATGCTAAAGACATGGCTATCATCCAGAAAGTGTCCAATCCTTATCCTATTCAATGTTCTCCCCTTGTTTATCTTGTTCCATCTTTGTCAAACTGTGCTATAGAGAATACCAGTATCTACAAGCTTTTAACACATGCCCATTGTACAAGGCTCCTGGGGTTATGTTTGTTTGGGTGATTCTCAGATTTCTTTATGTGAGGATTTGTGAAAGCCTTTAAAATATTAATATCATTGTAATTATCCAGGAAGAGAAAGCATTACACTGAATTTGCCAAATGTATTTGAATACTAGAGACATTAAATTAATTTTATGTTATTTTTGAAGCAGATAATTACATCCCTAGGAAATAGTATTTTACTGAATGCCAGACTGTTAGCTCAAGGTCAGCACAGCCAGAAATCATAGCCTGCTCAAGATATGTTAATCCTGAAGTAATAAGGAATGAAGAAAGCAACTGAGGCTGGAGGCAAACGTTCTAATTTCACATGGCATTTACTGCTTGTTAAAAATGCAAATTATCACAAATAATATCAGCATAGATCCATTGCATGTCTTTGAGATCTTTTCCCTCTTGCAAGGACAAATAAAAAAAGGTTCCTAATGGCCCGGCAAAACTTTAAATGAGTTTGCAAACCACACCCCTTCTCCACAAATTATAGAAGGAACTTTGAATTTGAATCCTTAGACTGTAACCAAGTGTACAAGAAGCAGCTAAAACATCATTAAACTGGGGCCGATGTTGTGTTGCGCAGGTAAAGCCACTGCTTTGGATGTAATCATCCTGTATCAGAGTGCTGCTTTGAGTCTTAGTTACTTCTCTTCAGTTACAGCTTCATGTTAATTCATCCTGGCAGGCAGTGATAGGGTCCCTGCCAACCAAGTGGTTGATGTGAACGAAGTTCAGGACTGGGCAAGTAAGGCTGTTGCAGACATTTGAGGAGTGAACCAGCAAACAGAAAATCTTTCTTCCTCTCTCTTTCTCTCTCTCTCTCTCTCTCTCTCTCTCTCTGTGTGTGTGTGTGTGTGTGTGTGTTTCCATTGATCTGCCTTTCAAATAAATGAAAATAAACCAAAAAAACCCCACATTTTTAAAACCAACACACTGAAATTAAAGCTTCAACTTATATTGAGCTTCTGAACTATGTGTTTTATTTAGCTATTTTTTTAGCAATACTTTGCTCAGTCTCCACAAAGAAGGCAAGACAGCTTGATCAGCATCCCCAAAACTGTCATGAACTGCTGGACTTTTTCTTTGCCTTAGCCTGTAGGCAGCAAAGAAGGGCGCATATTTAAGTGTTGTTGTTGCTATTTTTGATAGCATATAATGAATTTGTTTTCTATGAAATAAGTGTAAATTCTTTTAATATCTTAATGAGATCTGAGGTTTTATTTCTAAAAGCTCATATTCATTTCTGTAAGTTACTTGGAGGTAAACTGACAATTTGTTTAAGTTTTAATAAATGAAAAGTAAACAGGGAAAGTATATAATGAAATATATAGGGAGAAAAATAATTTCTACTGACTCATTTCAGATTACAGTCTATTTAGAAATGCTAGAATTAGACAAACATGCATTTATATGTATAAATATATGAAGATAAATGCCAGTGTATGAGTGATTTTGCAATTATTCTATCTCAATTTAAGGAAAATTATACAATTCAAATATTGAATAAATACTTAATATTAATAAGCTGTGAATTTAATATTTGATTATATATTCAGACTTCTTCTGCAAACAACCACAAAATAAATAGTAGGTCAGGCATTAAGTCATAATAATTAGTTTAAATGCAATTCAAAATTAAATTTAAAAGTTTCACACTTAGAATGATGTCATTTTTCTCTGTTCATAACTGCTAAAATAATTTTCCACAGTTATTTTGATAACCTCTCCAAGGTGTGAATCTTTGGAATTGGAATAAGCCCATGGTAATAAATTTTACTTCTCAACTATGTTAGCATACTTTCAGGGCAGTTTTCTGGAAAGGACTCTTATTGCATGGCTCTTTAAATTTGTTTTCTTCCTTATGAATAATTTGAGTTTCATTTATTTGAAAATAAAGCTTTATGGATATTTTTGTAGGATAAAGATAAGAATTTTCCAATCTGGCAGGATATACATCTATGCCAAGAATTACCAAACTTGACACATTCCAGTAAAAATAAAGTTATGATATTAAGACATTGTGATTTCTGGAAAAAATAATGTTGCCACCATGTTTGTCCTCAATGTGCTGAACCAGATTTATTTGTAATACAGATTTAAGGCAGCCATTTCTCTCAATTTTATCTTAATTAAATTCTTTCTATTTGATAAACAGGAATGTTTCAGGGTAATAATTTAAACATGTAATCTAAAACATGATACTATGTGGTATATTATTTTAATAAACTGTCTTTTAAAGTTTTATTTTTTTAAACATATAGTAATTCTCCTCTTATGAATGGGGACATGTTCCAAGATCCCTGGTAGATGCCTAAAGATGTGGATAACATCAAATCCTTAAATACTGTTTTTTTTTTTTCCTACACATGAAGGCCTATGACAAAGTTTAATTTATTAATTAAGCATACTAACTTAGTCACCATAGGTAATAATTTGGCAATTAAAATTTATTCTCTAATAAAACTTGATGAATGTTGTCTCTCTCTCTCTCACTCAATGACTTATAACAATGCACTCACCTTTCTTGTAATAATGTGAAATGATTAAATTCCAATATGTTAAGACGAAGTGAGTTGATTCATGTAGTCTTTGTAATATAGTGTTATGTTACTATTTACCTGCTGTTGATAGGTCTGAGGGTCATCTGCTTTGGGTAATTGTGGATCATCAAGTCATGACAATGTAATGTAACAATGTAGTGCTTAACCATGCAAGAGACAGCAGAAAGTGAGATTATAGATAAGGAGGGGCTACTGTACTTACTTATCTATAAAGAACACTATCTCAAACAGTTTTCTAAGTCTGACATTTGATTCTAAATTATGGATGCACCCTTAATCTGAAAAAATCCACTAGACCACACACACACATACATATAGTTTCTATTTTTTAAAGATTTTTTTTCTGGGTACATGCTCCCCATGTAGGATCTCTGTCCTTAATGTGTTTTACTATGAAACTTAAAAACAACACTACTAGTCGTACAATACCCTATACCTTGTGCGGTTGTGTGAGTGCAGCCTGTTGAAATCCTTGCTTAGTATATACTAAGCTGATCTTCAGTATATGAAGGTAATTGAAAATGAAACTTGATGAAGGGTGGAAGGGCGGGATGGGAGGGGGGGCCGCAGGAGGGAGGGAGGTTGGGGGAGGAAGCCACAACAATACAAAAGTTACACTTTGTAAATTCACATTTATTAAATAAAATAAATAAATAAATAAAAAGATTTGTTTTATTTATTTATTTGAATGACAAAGTTATAGAGAAACAGAAGGAAAGATAAAGAAAGAGATCTTCCATCCAGTGATTCACTCCTCAACTGGTCCCCATGGCTGGGATTGGGTCAGGCTGACGACAGGTGCCAGAAGCTTCATCTCATTTTTGTGCAGGGTTCCAAGGACTTGGGCCACCTTCTGCTGCTTCTCTCAATTTCATTAGCAGGGAACCGAATTGGAAATGGAGCAGCTGGGACTTGAACCAGCACCCATATGGGATGTTGGATTTGCAGGAGGTGGCAAAATCCATTATATTATAACACAAGCCTCTATATAAATTTCTCAGGTGACTTTATTATCCAGTGCTAACGACATGCAGGTTATCCTGACTTCTTTGTAATAATTATAAAACATACTTTCAAGGAAAGAAATGAGACAATAACACCACCAATGCATAAATGAGTAGGTAAATAAATAATGGGTTGGTGCTATGGTATAGTGGGTAAGGTTTGCCACAAGCAATGCCAGCATCCCATATGGGCACTGATTCTTGTCCTGATTACTCCACTTCCAGTCCAGTTCCCTGCTGATACTCCTGCGAAAGCAACAGAATATGGTCTAAGTCCTTTGGCCCCTGCACCCATGTGGGTGACCCAGAAGAAGCTCCTGGCTCCTGGCTTTGGATTGGCGCAGCTCTGGCTGTTGCAGCCATTTGAGAAGTGAGTCAGTGGATGGATGATCCCACTTTCTTTCTGCTTCTGCCTCTTTGTAACACTGTCTTTGAAACAAATAACTAAATCTTTAAAAATAAAATACAAAAATACATCCATTTAAAAATATTCCCCAAATAGTTGCTTTTCACCTTGACAAATGTCTGGATTCAACACAAAATATATGAAATAGTGGTAGTTTAAGCTATCAGATATTCTGGAAGTATCTCCATGTGAGCTTCAAGGCATGGACCTTGAAAAATAAATCTCTATAGTTGGAGCTCTAGTGTTGCTTTAACTTCTGTTTTGTCAGATTTTAAACTCAGTTATTATAATCATATTATGCTGAAAAAATATTACATTTCAGAAAGAGAGCTAGTGTTAACAAAAAAGCATGAAAAGTAGATGCTTGAATGGCAGACATGGAGACATATCTTCCAGTAGTGGAACGTTGACTACACTTAGGCTATAAATAAACACAAGTTAACACAGATTAATAAAATTTCAATTGTGGCTGGCGCCATGGCTCACTAGGCTAATCCTCCGCCTGTGGAGCCGGCACCCCTGGTTCTAGACCTTGTTGGGGAGCCGGATTCTGTCCAGGTTGCTCCTCTTCCAGCCCAGCTCTCTGATGTGGCCTGGGAAGGCAGTGGAGGATGGCCCAATTGCTTGGGCCCTGCACCTGCCTAGGAGACCAGGAGAAGCACCTGGCTCCTGGCTTTGGATCGGTGCAGCATGCTGACCATAGCGGCGATTTTGGGGGTGAACAAGCGGAAGAAAGACCTTTCTCTCTCTCTCACTTTCTAACTCTGCCTGTCATAAAAAAAATTCAATTGTGATTCTTTGAAGAGTTTGAGAAATGCTGTGCATTCAGGTTCTGTTACAGTTTTCTTGTTACTTTATCTACAAAGACTTTTATTATTAGCCTTGAAATATCTAAGTGTTGTAGTTTACTTCCAATCTGAAGTTATGTAGAAAATGGGAATATAACAGGAAAATCATGGAAACAATTCTATTTATACAGTTGTCCCAATTACATTAATTGGGATTTATCTTCCTGCATGCACTTTAAAAACATGTTTTTTAATTGCTAAAAAATTCACAAAAATCATTATAGCTTCAGAGTCATCTTAATATGTATACTTAAATAAAAAGTTTGGCAAAGTTCAAATAGAAGAAAATGCACCAATTTACTAGATAATAATACTTTTTTCAGAGTTCTAAATAGGTTTAATTATTCAATAACAGAATCATAAAGCATCTTTAACTTTAAGCAATTAGATCAAGAATGAAAATGATTGTATATTTTTATGCAGCCTGGATTTCAATGAAAAAAATATAATCTAATTTCTTGGTAATTATTAGAAAACATGCAAAAATAATACATTTTTACAAAGGAAACTCCTTTTGAAAATTTATCTTTAGCTGAAGATTTATGCATAATGAATCATGCATGTGTCTAATTCAATGAATTTTGTGAGTAGCCAGGTATTATTACATCATTTAGTACAATGATCTCATTTTGTATGACTGGGATAAGCAAATCATACCATTTATATTAGGAATACGAAAATACAGAGCAACTCAAATTCCAGTAGAACTGATATTGGTGGAGTTTGTTATATTTTGCAGCCTTCTTTTGCAACTTCTACAATATTGGGCATAAGATGTTGCTTTCAGTCCAAGTGCCAACTCTTACAGAACTGCTGTGATTGCAATAGCTAAGCCATGGAATCAACCTAAATGCCCATCAACAGAAGACTAGCTAAAGAAATTATGGGATATATGCTCTATAGAATACTATACAGCCATAAAAAAAATGAAATCTGGTCCTTTGCAATAGGGAACTTCTTTGTATTTCTTGTCTTTTTTTTTTTTTTTGATAATTCAAAAGCTGAGTTCTGCCATTCTCATGACAGATGTAAAAGGGCAATGGTGGTTACCTATCAATCTCCTGATTAGAAGTGGCATTTGTCTTCCACTCCCATTACCTTGGCCAAAGAGGCCAAGACAAGCAGGTGGAGAGAGACAGTCTTACAGGGACAATAGCAATTAAGTGGGCAAACTGTGTAATGCTGGTCACAGCTCTTATTTTTAGTCACAAATAGAAATTGTCCTCCCTTCCTTCCCTGGAGTATGTTCTTACTCCCCCAAGTCCCATCCAATGACAACAGAGACAAAAAGTCCAGCATCTCATAGTCATTCATACATTGGTTCTGTTGTGTTCCTCTTAATATGAATATCTATGAAATAAAAAAGCTAATTTCTGTGGCTTGTACAATTGGAATAAAAAGGTTAAAACTTAACAGGACATCTGCCATAAATATTTATTTGGAAAGAAAAAAATAGGAGGCAAAAAAAAGTCACTGGCTTACAGCAATTTCAAAATCTTCATTTGAACAATTGTTGCAAGGGACAAGACAGTGGGAATTGTTCCTTTACCAGCACAAAGAATGTTTTCTTGAGCTAATTGATCTGGTTTGGGTATAGGTCTTCAGTTCATTGCTTTGCATAGTTTATTGTTTATTATTAGAGTAATCCTTGTCTTTCTATTAACATACTTGACTATGTATAAAGACATTATTAGAGAATAGAACAATTTTGGCCATCAATAATTATCTTGTCCTGCTTCCTGTCCATATTCACTAGGCTCAGAAATGTATTTTATTTAATTAATCAGTTATTTTTATTTAATTAATTAATTAGCTAATTAATTTGTTATTTGAGGAAAAGAGAAAGACAAATAGACATAAAGCTCCCATCTGTTGGCTCTGTCTGGATGCACAGGAGCCAGAAGTTCATGTGGGCAAAGAAACTCAACTATAGGAATCATCACTTGCTGTTTACCAGAGAGCACATTAGCAGGAAACTGGCATCCAAATGGAGTTGAAACTGAACCCCAGGCTCTCTAAAATGGGATGCTAGCATTCTAAGCAGAATTTTGGTGACTGGGCCAAATATCTGCCCCAAGGAATGTTTTAAACCTACGGATACAACACATTGTTTGCTTCACATGGAACTACAACTCTCCCAAAACATTTTTTTTTTTTAATTTCTGTGATCCCAGGCAGTAGCATTTGCTGAAGTCACATACTTATTTTCCAGATATTTTTCTCTATCTAAGCATCTTACCAATATAAGCTTATCAGACAACAGCAGAAAAACCACACGTGTGCTTGTGTTTTTCTTGCCCCCCAACCTCTGAGTCATTTCTCAATTCTTAGGTGGGTTACTAGGTACTACATTTAAAAATTTAGAGATGTTACAAACTGGGAAAGAACTCCTTCAAAGCTGTTTTAAACTCTTTTTCTTTTCATTAAAAATATCAATTATATCTTAACTAAAAAGATTAAGTTAAGATTATATCTTAACTTAAAAGATAGTGTCTTTTTTCATTCTGAAAATTCCAGAATTTCTGGGTTCTCCCTTTTCCTCAAGTTGCAAACCAGCCTTTGGTCTTCTGGAACTATCACCATTTGTTCACTGTAAGTTATCAAGTACAGCCAGTAGTTACATTCTTATTCACAAGAATTTTGCTTGAATATACTGCACTCACTGACTTATTCAGTACATTATTTTTCTTGCAAGTTTCTGCAAGAACAGTTTTATCAAATGTTTACTAAATAATAACATAACTATTTTTTCTGGCCCTTGATAACAATTTTGCTATAGCTTACCGCTGGACTGTAATGTCAATTTCATAAATTCTAGGGGTTTTATTTGTTTGCAGTTAACTTCTGTAAGCATTTTTTGTACATGTATACACTTCCAGTAGTTTAGACCATGGAAGCAAATCTTATCAAGTTATCACTACTAATGTCTATTTTTTGCTCTAATTCAACCCTGGGCTGTATACAGGTCAGCCATGAATTAGCTCCAGACATCCTTTTTCTGAGAAGTAGACCAGAGAATCAGATCCCCCCAACTGAGACATAAGATTTTCATTGCAGAGTAATAAAAGCAATGGTCAAATAACCTTATATCTCTTAAATTTTATGTTTAGAAGTGACATATGGCACTACCACTCACATAACATAGCTAACTTTATGTTAATGAGGTAAAATGTATAATATTTTCCCAAAGTGTATCATATTCTATCACAGATAAGGAATAGCATGTTTGTATTCAATGCTAGGGGTGTAGCATAAAATAAACTCCTCAAACTTATTCAAGGCCAGAACATAATATTAACCTACAAATATATTTTCTCATAGAGGCTAATGTTATAGTCAGTAACCAATGTGTGTTTAATCTATTTGTGGCTATGTTATACTTATTCCTTATTCTATTGTGTTTACATTTCTGTTTATTTTTTCCTTTTATCAAATGTTTTAAAAGCCAATGGAGATACAAATTCTTTAGAGATCTCATGCTGTCATATAAAATGAAAACTAAAAACTTGTGCTTTCAAATAAGGAGAGAATGAGCTTTTTAAAACATTTAGGCTCAGAATTGCACCTAATATTTTGATTTTAAGATGAGAGTTCCATGTTACTCATCCACAATCATTTAGTTTCTCCAGATTTTACTTTCAACCGCAACAAAGGTCACCGAATAGTAGCCTGCAGTCCAAATCCTCTCCTCTACCTGTATAGACACATAAAGCTCATTAGTCTATACTATCCTCCTCATTTAGATATCATCTAAAGCCACTTTTCCACTGCAATGGCATGGTTCAGTCATTGTACCAGGAACAGTATGGCCTTTTGCTGGACTTTTTTATACCATCTGGTTCTTTATGTATAAATGCACCCAATTTCTGCTTTATAACATTAAACTCTAAATACATAATAACTTTAATATAGAATGATTCGACATTGACTAAGATAATTATGTCCTGAAAATGACATATCACATTAAAAAGTGATCACTTGCTTTACCAAATTTCAATTGTTTGTGCTACAATTCAGCAATAATGTATATTAAATCTGACAAAAGTGCTTGATTCAATATTTTCATTTAGACATAGCCACAAGTAAAGCCATAATGTGATTTTTTAAAGGATCAGACATTCATAATAAGTACTTTAATTAATCAAAGTTTTCCAGAGAGAGGATGATAGGATACACACTACACACATACATACACACACACAAAATTATGGGAACCAGAATACTTCATAAGGAGGCTGAGCCATTCCATGATCTTCCACCTGCAAGCTAGGAACCAGGAAACACAAGTGCATGTTAGTCTGGTCAAAGCCCTGAGAACTGGGGAGAAAGCAAGGAGAGAAAGAGTTGGTGTAACGTCCTGGACTCTGCGAATCACAAATCTCAATGTCCAAGGCCAGAGATGTTTTTCTCAGCTTAATAATAGAAAACAAATTTGTCCTCCATCTACCTTTATGCTCTGTCATGGAATTCTAACTAGTTAGTAAGGGTCCTCTTTATCCAGTGGACTAGTTCAAATACTAATCTTTTCTGGAAACGTCCTAAAAGCAACACCAAGAAATAACATTTTATCAGAAAATTCAACATCTCTTACCCAAGTCAGATTGACACACAAGAGTTGGGCAACAACTAACACTGCTGTAAGACAAAAAGGTGAGTAAAATATTTATTATATCCAAATTAGCTGTATTGAAATGAATGCATTGCTTTGAAACTCTTATCCTTTACTCTCAGTTATCTGTAGCCTTATTCTTGACTATAACCTTCTGAGTTTGGGTTCATTTCATGCTTTAATGGTTTCATATAATGCATCTATAATTAAAGAAGCAGTTCTTATAAACATGTTTCTTTTATAGAGGTAAAGCTTTTGCATTAAGGAGGTATGTGGAGCTTGTTATTACCAGCTATGTTGTACAATAATGGACAGATAATACATATTAAAGTTTAGTTGCTAATGCTGAATAGACTATTTACTGCAAAACTTATTTGCACAAAAAGGTATTTATGACAAAACCATTAAGATACAACTATCATAATACATTTGGCACAGATGTTCCTATTCAGAACCCCCAAAAGTAGAGTACACTCTGTACAATTATCATTAAAGCCTGGTCAAATGATTCAAGAACATAAAAAAAATCATCTCACAGCACAGATGCCCATTAGTATCATAATTAAAACATTACTCAAAAGCAGTGCTATTGGCCAGTACCTTGGCTCACTTGGCTAATCCTCTGCCTGCGGTGCCAGTACCCCAGGTTCTAGGCCCTACTGGGGCACCGGATTCTGTCCCGGTTGCTCCTCTCCAGTCCAGCTCTCTGCTGTGGCCTGGGAAGTCAGTGGAGGATGGCCCAAGTGCTTGGGCCCTGCACCCACATGGGAGACCAGGAGGAGGCACCTGGCTCCTGGCTTCGGATTGGTGCAGTGCGCCAGCCGTGGCGACCATTTGGAGAGTGAACCAACGGAAGGAAGACCTTTCTCTCTGTCTCTCTCTCTCTCTCTCACTGTCTAACTCTGCCTGTCCAAAATAAATAAATAAATAAATAGCAGTGCTATGAAACATTATGTGGCTAAAATAATAATGTCAATTTATATATAATTCATGGAAGACACATTGTAAAGCAAAAGACTTGAACCACTGATATTGTTGTAGTAATGCAATTTGTTATGTTCCTCAAATATGACTGTGTATCTACCTATGAGTAATGTTGTGTTGCAACCTCAAGTTACCATTTGGCTTTCTAGGTATTTATAAAAGTAAGAGCATCATCTTACCATTGGTCTGGTCTATAGTAGACATATTTGATTATTTATTGGAATATCATAAAAACAAATGAATACTGAGATCTATAATTAAGAGTAGTTGATTCAGGGCCCAGCATTGTGACATAGTGTTCGTAAAGCTGCCGCCTGTGGTGCTGGCATCCCAAATGGGAGCAGATTCGAGTCCCAGCTGCTCCATTTCCAGTCCAGCTCCCTTCTAATGTGTGTGAGAAAGCAGCAGAGGATGGCCCAAGTCCTTGGGCTCCTGAATCCATGAAGGAGATCCAGAAGAATTTTCTGGCTCCTGACATCAGCCTGGCCCTGCTCGAATTATGTGACCATTTAGAGAGGGAACACCAGCAGATGGATGATTTCTCTCTGTCTCTCTGTCTTTCTCTGTCTCTCTCTCTAATTCTGTGT
Source organism: Sylvilagus floridanus (assembly GCA_949820135.1). NCBI lineage: Eukaryota > Metazoa > Chordata > Mammalia > Lagomorpha > Leporidae > Sylvilagus > Sylvilagus floridanus. The sequence continues at coordinate 96,802,851 of OX463225.1, forward strand.
TCCAAATAAGTAAATTCTCTACTACAGAATGAAGATCAATCAAGAACTTTTCTGAGGGTCTATTTTACAATTTGTTGCTATTTAGTGAAATATTAAGTCATATTCACTGTAAGTCTAAGTCAGTTGCTAGAGAAAAATCTGTGTAGCTGTGCTATTATGAGGAAAACTTTGTTTTCAAATAAGAAAAATAATTTATCATAACTACCATAAAATATTGGGAACTGGTGGAGAGCGGCAAGATGGCGGAATAGGAAGGGAGCACACCGATAGTCTGGGGAGAGACAGTTTAATAAAAGTGGAGATACTGCAGGTTCAAGGAAGCGTAGGGGAAGATACAGCAGAGAAAACCCTTCTGGAACTGGAGATTCACAGTGGACCTGCGTGGAGAGTGTGGGAGCCCGCAGTTTGGGACACTAGCAGCAGATTCAACACACCAGCGCTGGAACGCGAGGTGAGCAGAACATCAATAGCCCGAATTACCAGCAGGGAAGCGGAAAAGGGAGCCTAGAGTGAACAAGGCTTGAAACCCTGCAGGGAAAAGTTCACCAGGCTAACTAGAAGAGAGAGAGAGAGAGAGGGAAAAAAAAAAAAAAGTGACCCATATGGACACGAGCTTCTCTCTCTCCGCTCACCTCTCAAAGGTGAGCAAGACAAAGAGCAGGCACCATTTTGGAATACGTCATAAGCAGGGCGACCTCGGGTCGGCACCGGCCCCGAGCCTAGCAGAAAAACCTGACTCTGGGTGGGAGGGGTGAAATAACAGGAGATTAGAACCTAATGAATGTGTGGTGCTAATGAACTGAGACTGTGAAAAAAGAGACGGTAGGGGAGAGAACTCACGGAAATCACGAACTCATGTGAGTACTCTCCAGAGACGCTACAGTTCAGTAGCCTTGGCAGCCCAGTGGGAGACTACAGGAGAATCTCAGCCCACACAAAGGGCAGCAAAGATTCCCTCTCTGGTCCTTGGGAAAGAGATTCCGATCTCTGGCTCCTGTGGGTATATCATTCGCCTGCTAACCACCCCCAATTCCATTCAGCTGTGTGGAATTACTTCCCTTTTGAACCAAAAAAAAAAAAAAAAAGTAACAGAGAGAGATTTACCATGCCTAACCTGGGAGTGTCTCCTTTGACACACCCTCAACCTGGAGGAACCAAACAGAGCTCTCAGGCCACACCCATCTCAAGCCTCTAAGGCTCCATCAAAAGCAGACAGTCCACTTAATCTAGAGTCATAGCATAACAAGAAAAAAACACCACAGTGAAGAAACCAATATGCCAAACAACAAACGCAAAAACCGAGGTAATAAGAACAAGGAAGACACTATGGCATCCCCAAATGAAAAAGACACCCCAATTCAAGATTACAAAGATGATGAGATAGAAGAAATGCAAGAAGCAGATCTCAAAAAATTGATAAGAACACTAAGAAGTACTCAAAAACAAATTCTTGAACTACAGAAATCCTTAATGGACAAGGTAGAAAATCTCTCTCGTGAAAATGAAATATTAAGGAGAAATCAAGCTGAAATGAAACAACTAGTAGAACATGAAACTGTGATAGTGACGAGAAATCATAATGAAGTGAAGAATTCAATAGATCAAATGAAAAACACATTAGAGAGCCTTACAAACAGAATGGGTGAGGCAGAAGAGAGAATATCGGACTTAGAAGATAGAGCACAGCAAAATATACAGTCAAACCAAAGAAAAGAAGAGGAAATTAGAAATCTAAAAAATATTGTTGGGAATCTACAGGATACTATTAAAAAACCCAACATTCGAGTTCTAGGAGTTCCTGAAGGCATGGAGAGGGAGAAAGGATTAGAATGCCTTTTTAGTGAGATAATAGCAGAAAATTTCCCAGTTTTGGAGAAGGACAGAGACATCCTAGTACAGGAAGCACATAGAACCCCTAATAAACATGACCAAAAGAGGTCCTCACCACGACACGTTGTAATTAAACTCACCACAGTGAAACAGAAAGAAAAGATCCTAAAATGCGCAAGAGAGAAACGTCAAATTACACTCAGAGGATCTCCAATTAGACTCACGGCAGACTTCTCATCAGAAACCCTACAAGCTAGAAGGGAGTGGCGAGACATAGCCCAGGTACTTAGAGAGAAAAACTGCCAGCCCAGAATATTATATCCTGCAAAGCTCTCATTTGTGAATGAAGGTGAAATAAAGACCTTTCATAACAAACAAAAATTGAAAGAATTTGTTGCCACTCGTCCAGCCCTGCAAAAGATGCTTAAAGATGTGTTACACACAGAAACACAGAAACACGGCCATCAACATGAAAGAAGGTAAACGAAGGGAACCTCACAGCAAAAGATCACAGGGAATTCAAAGCATACATTTGGATAAAGAAATTATGGGACATGTACTCTATAGAATACTATACAGCAGTCAAAAACAATGAAATCCGGTCATTTGCAATAAGATGGAGGAATCTGGAAAACATCATTCTGCGTGAATTAAGCCAGTCCCAAGGGGACAAATATCATATGTTCTCCCGATCGGTGACAACTAATTGAGCACCAAAGGTGAAACCTATTGAGGTGAAATGGACACTATGAGAAACCGTAACTTGATCAGCTCTTGTGCTGACTGTTGTTGTACAATGTAATATTTTATCCATTTTAGTAATTTTTTTATTCTAGTACTATTGGTTGAACTCTGTAATTAACAAACAATTATTCTTAGGTGTTTAAATTTTAACTGAAAAGTGATCCCTGTGGAATATGGGAGTGGGAATAAGAGGGGGAGGAGATGTACAATTTGGGACATGCTCAATCGGAACTGCCCCAAATGATGGAGTTAGAATTGTGCCAGGGAATTCCAATACAATCCCATCAAGGTGGCATGTACCAAGGCCATCTCACTAGTCCAGGTGATCAATTTCAGTTCACAATTAATCACACTGATAGGTCTAAGAGTCAAAGGGATCACACAAACAAGACTAGTGTCTGCTAATACTAACTGATAGAATCAAAAAGGGAGAGAATGATCCAACATGGGAAGCAGGATACACAGCAGACTCATAGAATGGCAGATGTCCTAAATAGCACTCTGGCCTCAGAATCAGCCCTTAAGGCATTCGGATCTGGCTCAAGAGCCCATGAGAATATTCTAGGCATGGAAAGCCAAGACACTCTGGAAAAAAAAGAAGACCTAAATGAAAGATCTCTGTGAGTGAGATCCCAGTGGAATGAATGGGGCCATCAAAGAAGGAGGTACCTTTCTCTGAAGGGAGGAGAGAACTTACACTTTGACTATGACCCTGTCGGAATAAGATTGAAGTCAGCGAACCCTAAAGGCTTCCATAGCCTTGGCAACTCATGACTAGAGCCTAGGGAGATTACTGATGCCATAAACAAGAGTGTCAAATTGTTAAATCAACTTCAGGAGTCACTGTGTACTTAAGTCTCATGTGGGATCTGTCCTTAATGTGTTGTCCAATGTGAAGTAATGCTATAACTAGCACTGAAACAGTATTTTACACTTTGTGTTTCTGTGTGGGTGCAAACTGATGAAATCTTTACTTAGTATATACTGAATCAATCTTCTGTATATAGATAATTAAAAATGAAAAAAAATCTTGGTGTTAAATTGGAAATTGCCTAGAAAATTATTCAATTTTTTAAAAAAGTATATCATGTAGGATCTCTGTCCTTAATGTGCTATACATTGTGAATTAATACTATAACTAGTACTCCAACAGTATTTTTCACTTTGTGTTGCTATGTGAGGGCAAACTATTGAAATCCTTACGTAATATATACTAAACTGATCTTCTGTATATAAAGAGAATTGAAAATGAATCTTGATGTGAAGCAAGGGGAGAGGGAGTGGGAAAGGGGAGGGTTGCGGGTGGGGGGGAAATTATGGGGGGGGAAGCCATTGTAATCTATAAGCTGTATTTTGGAAATTTATATTCTTTAAATAAAAGCGTTATAAAAAATATTGGGAACTATATGTTCTGTTAAATAATACGATTATGAAGCATAAACAGCATTTCAGCTGGAATTAATTGTCAAATTATTAAATATTTTATTAATGTTAATAATAAATTATTTTTATAATTTGGACCTGATTATCATTAACTGTGAGAGTTGGTCTTATGAAGAAAAAAGATTCCTGTATACAAAAAATTTTATACTCACTTATTTAAAACAATATGTTTTATGATATTCATTTTTGTTTTGATTTCAATATATCAAGTGTCTCTACTTTGTGAAATAACTGAAAATAAATATTTTATGATTCAATGACTTACAAAAATACCCGAAAAGATAGACGAGAGACCAATGGCTGCCACATGTTCAGTAAATAGTGATTGACAGCATAGTTTGTGTTAGCTGCAATACTAGCAAAGGCAAAATACCCACACAATGTTTTTTTAAGAATTTTTTTACAAAATAAAAACATCTAAAGGAATATATCTTTTATATATTTTTGAAATACTTTTGTAGATTTTAAAGTGAAGCCCTTCAGGGCCAGCACTGTGGCACAGCGGGTTAACGCCCTGGCCTGAATCACTGGTATCCCATATGGGCACCAGTTATAGTCCTGGCTGCTCCTCTTCTGATCCAGTTCTCTGCTATGGTCTGGGATAGCAGTAGAAGATGCTCAAGTGCTTGGGCCCCTGCACCTGCATGGGAGACCCAGAAGAAGCACCTGGCTCCTGGCTTCAGATCGGCGCAGCTCCAGCCGTTGCGGCCATTTGGGGAGTGAACCAATGGAAAGAAGACCTTTATCTCTCTGTCTCTCTCACTGTCTGTAACTCTACCTGTCAAATAAATAAACAAAATCTTTAAAAATAAGTGAAGCACTTCAAAGATGGATATTAAATGCAATTAAAAACTACGTAGAAAATAAAACACAGTTGTGGTGTTGGTACTATGGTGCAGCAGATAAAGCCACTGCCTGCAGTAACAGCATCCCATATGGTTTCAAGTCCCTGTTGCTCCACTTCCGATCTAGCTCTCTACTATGGCCTGGGAAAGCAGTAGAAGATGGCCCAATTCCTTGGGCCCCTGCACCTATGTAGGAGACCTGGAAGAAGCTCCTGGCTCCTAGCTTCAGATCAGCACAGTTCTGGCCATTGTGGCCAATTGGAGAGTGAATCAATAGATGGAATACCTCTCCCTCTCCCTCTCTCTGCCTCTTCTTCTCTTTCTGTGTAACTCTGACTTCCAAATAAATAAATAAAATCTTAAAAAAAAAAAAAAAACAGTTGTGCATTATGTGCTCTCCTTCTGCTGGTATATTGTCACTTAATGTCCCTCTGTCCAATATTTTAAAAACATTCCACTTACCCTATTTCAGCTTAAACTTGCATATAACATGTTTAATTTTGAAGCATGGGACCAAAATATAAAAAATGAAACAAAGGGAAGATCTTATCACTGAAGTGGCATCTACTCAGTATAACTTAATAAGGTCAAAGTATTTTATCCACTAAATGCTTGAAATTTTTTGCATAAAACTTATTTTGGCTAAAATTAGTAGTGTGTGTTTAACATGTTTCTCCTCTAGACTATAAGCACTTTGACGGGTGAGCTAGGTTTCTTATGTTTCTGTTTATCGGATTATTAATAAATATCTGTAATATAAGTAAATAGTGTCTCTAGATGAATACATTGAAATTAAAATGAGAAATGCATTTATATGCCTTTGGGATGGACAAGAATATCAATAGCAATGAAAAGATAGAATCAAAGAATTACAATATAAGGAAAGAGGGATGTTTTTAATCTAACTTTTATGATAATTACTGTGTTAAGAAAACCAGTGTTGAAGCTTGTGTTGTGGTATAGAGGTTTACACCACATCCTGCAATGCCAGGATCCAATATGGGTGCTGGTTCCAGTCACATTTGCTCCACTTCTGATCTAGCTCCCTGATAATAGCCTGGTTAAAGCAGCTGAAGTGCTTGGGCTCTGTCACCCACATGGGAGACCCTGATGCAGCCCTAGGCTCCTGACTACAAGTCCATGGCCATTGTAGCCACTTGGGAGAATGAATCAGCAGAAGCAAGATCTCTCTCTCTCTCTCTTTCTCTCTCTCTCTCTCTAACTCTTTCAGATAAATAAACTTAAATAAAAGGAAAAGAATAAATCATATGTTTGTTAGATTAAGACTTCCCTATTAAGTCAATACATATTTACTGAGAACTTACTGCACACTAGACATTCAAAATTCAATGAGCAAGCATCTTGAATTTCATGTTTATAGGAACCATATTTTTTCTTATTTTCTTCTGTTTGGTATTAAATTCACAAGGCATGGAGGCATTAAAATAGCCACAGGTAAAGGTAAAGGCATACCAGTAAGCAAAATCTTTGTATACAAAGAGCATTTCCTCTGCAAAGGATGATGAGTCTTTTGTTTCACTATTATTTATAGAGTATCCTCAGAGGATTGGAAGCATACAAGGCAACCAAGGATGATACCGATCTAAATATAAAACAGTTCTATTATAAAATTTCCTTTTGGAGAGGTGCTAAATATGAAAATGCATATGCTTGGATTCTAGGCTCTATTACATAATTTTCAGCACTGCCCTTAATTTTTCTTCCAAGTGTCTCCTAAAATCACTCTACTCAGCCACCCTCATCTGGAAAGGCCTTAGGATTGGCATTGTGTGAGCTGGTGATTGTGAATAATCTGATCCAATTTCTTCTTTCCTAAAAAAAAGGAAAGCAGGGCTCCAATGGTCTGAATTATTGCCTTCAAAGTAGGTGAAGAAAGGCAAAATGAAGGAGGGGGATTGAAGTAGAACACAATTGACTCTTTTGATGAGGATAAGAAACGCAGGTAATAATGGACAAACTCTAAGCTGGTTTGTGAGGATCTTTGTTTCCTACTCAAAAAAATTCCTAAGTTCTGTAAGTTTCATTTTTAATATTGAAAAGTTATTAGTATATAGTAGAAAGAAAATTTCCATTTCTTGTTTGCATGGAACTAATTTCAGGAGAATTGCATGTCCATTACTCATTTGTCTATTACCATTTTAAGGAAGTCTACTGTAGTTGCTTCCAAAAAATCCTCAGACAACTAAGTTTGCAAAAGGAAGTATGCAAATATATAAATATTTGCATTTATTTCATTAACAAAAATTGGGAAAACTGAAAAGCTTTCAAAAATGAGATTCTGGCTTCTTCTCAAATATAACGATGGTTTAGCAAGGAAATCATATTACTTTTTATTAGACACTAAGGAGTTAAGCTTTAAGAACAATCAACAGTTCAAGATAAAGTTGCTAGAATATGAAGGTGAAGAAGTGAGAACTGTGCTATATTTCCTAAATCCCTATTATTACCAAGTTTCTTTTCCTCTGACTTGATTTTATCACCTCTGCCATTTCAGAAAAAAATTAACATACATTCACACTACATTTTGATAATCACAATAGTTATATACACCCTGTTTACCTGCGTTTTCCAACCCTAGAATACATGAATAAAAGTAAGTTTGAAAAAGATTTTAGATAATATCCCGCTAACAGTGAATCCTACCAAGAGAATCTGATTTTTCCTACACAGCTGGGCAAAGGGTTACATGCTCATCACAAATGGTAGGAGTTTGTAGAATGATTATTCTTAGAAAGGAAGAGGTGGAAGCTAAAGATACTGAAAGATTTTGACTTGCAGAATGAAGCTAGGATAAAGTTAGGTGTCTGGCTTTTCCTCCAGTGAAACTGAAAGTGAAATTATTTTTTTCAATAATCAAGATGGATATCATTGGGTTAAGGAAATGCGTGTTTAACACTTACTGATCATTAAAAAAAGAGGCATAAACAGTGAGTCATTGGAGATTATGGAAAGACCAGCCAACTCAGACTTGTGGCTGGCATAATGATTTCTATAAAGCACATAGAATGATAAACTACCTGCAGAGCCAGCATCCCATATGGACCCCCGTTCAAGTCCTGGATACCCCACTTCTGATCCAGCTCCCTGATGATGGCCTGAAAAAGCAGAAGTTGGCTTAAATACTTGGGCCCCTGCACCCATGCGGTAGACCTGGAAGAAGGTCTTAGCTCCTGGCTTTGGATCACCTCAGCTCCAGCCATTGTGGCCATTTAAGGAGTAAACCAGCAGAGAGAAGATCTCTCTCTCTCTCTCTCTCTCTCTCTCTCCCCTTATCTCTCTCCTTCTGTAATTCTACCTTTCAAATAAATAAATAAATATTTTTAAAAACTGATAAGCATTTATCCAGGCAAAGTGAAAGATGGGAGGTTTGAAGTGAGAGTGTGAAAACTTAGGAAATCCTGGGTATGTGGTAAAGAATTCATTACAGATGAACAGAAATTTTGCTGAGCTTTAATCAAAGTACAGTAGAGGTTAGATAGCATTAATTTACACTATCCTCAGAGAGTAGAATTTTCTGTTTGTCTCCAACTTTGTTTAGGTGTATGGAAATGAGAGCCATACACTATGAACTATGGAGTCCCTAAGACATTCATCTTATCAGTGGAGAAATATCTTGAAGACCCAGTTCAAATTCCACCTTCCCAAAGTCTCTTTCTGTTGCCAGTACCACAACTCCTCTTTCAAAGGAGTTTCACAGATTGCTGACACTATCTCAGTGAAACCCACCTGCTCTCGTAAGCCGTCCACTGGATGGTGAGTACTAGGAACCACTGCCATGTCTGATATTTCACAGATGTTGATGACCAGCTATGGATCATAAATAGAGTAGGGATAATTAATCTAATGCTCTCAAAAGCTTTATTGTAAACAGAAAAAAATGTTAATTGGAAATGTTTGGCAAGAAATTTTGCAATAAAACTGTCATTGGATATACCAAAAATGTCAAGAATAACATCAGGAGCTGTTAAGAGAAGGAAATTATCAATGAGATTCCCATATCTATTAAAGCACTTAGAGAATGTCCTTTAAAGTTGTAGAAAACAATAGGATAGGAAAATAAAATTATAAGCGAGGTCTGGATACAAGGGCAATTCACAAAGTTTGTGGAAAACTGGTATGAAAAGATAAAATTCAAAACTACAAACACTGCTCAGTGTAAGCTCTATCAAGTTCAAGACATTTTTCTCAGCAAAATCACTCACTTTAGTCCAGCCTTACAATCTTGGGGCCTTTATGAAGCTAAACATGTAAATGCAGTGTTTTTGCATTATCATCCAATGAAAATAATAAATTCTTTAAATAATTCATTTTAAGATTAGGAATCAAAAAGAATCAGGAGTCAAATCAAGACTATAAAGTGAAACTTGCTTTGCCAGTCTCATAGATTTTTATTTGCACCTACTTCTCTGTATTAGAGTTAATTCATGCCTCCAGTTTCAAATAACTGATAATAAACAAAACATGTCCACTTATTCAAATAATATGTAATATGCCAGTATTATAAAGCCTATTTTAATGCGCTAGACATATGTTAAGTAGTTGGTAAATCATATTTTATTTAAATCTGAAAAAGTGTCTTTATCAGGCTAGATGAAAAAAAAAGCTGAAGCCCAAGATGATGAAGTAAGTTCCTAAAGGTCACATAGTTGGCAAGCCTAACTGAGAGGTACACAGAACCCCTGCTCTTACATGTGACGCCACGACTTCCCACCTAGGTACTTCCCTAGCAGATCTTTGCTTTAGTACTACTTGGTCAATTTTTGATTGCATGTGAATTCCATTATTATATACCATTACATTTTTCAAAGATTAAAATTAACTTATAGCTAGGTTTATAAAGAGAAGCTATATGCTTAATGTTGACAAATTTATGGATTTGGATTGTAGTTAAAATAGAAGCAAAAAACTTTGTGCAAAGCTAGTACACTTAGTTGAATGCAGAAAGCTAATTGTATTTAGAACATTCTGAGCTGAGAGACTGTTGTTCACACAGGGAAGTGTACTGAAGAAATTAGGAAATCAGCTACTTTATATAGAATGCATTGCACATGTGTATGCTTTTGTGAATTCCTATTACTTTAAATGGAAAGCAGAGTTTTGAGGCCTCTGGAAGTGATTATTGTTAATTTTGCATCTAAGTGAAAGTTAGGAAGAAGCAACCATGAAACATACGCCTAATCTAGTGTGGCCCAATCCAGTGGCATATTCACAGAAACAATTCACTGTACTGGTGAGGTCTATAGTTGATTCTGTGGTCCCACTGCAGTCTCTTAGCCCTGCTGTTCAGAACAAGCCTGTAGCGTCTTGTCCATCAGCCAGAATTCTAGGGCTGAAGATTCTCTCAGTCTGTGTGCAGGTCTGCCTGGACATGCTGAGGGCTTAACACTCCCAGAAGTAATGCAACTATCAATGGAAATTGCAGTGCTATTGTCCCAGCCTCCTTGCTCTTTCAGGTGCTATTGGGAAAATTCTGGAATGTGTTCTATTCTTTTTGCATAAGTTCTCCTGGAAGAATGGCCATGAGCACTATTTTTATAACTTTTTACCCTTAATCACCTCCTCTTTTCAATTTTCATTCTTGCATTGCTTGAAATCACTTCTCAAATAGACTACTTCCTCTTTGATCCTTGTCTCAGGATGTGTTCGTGGGGAAACACAAACAGAAACACATCACCGGGTTCTAGTCCCGGTCGGGGCACCGGATTCTGTTCCGGTTGCCCCTCTTCCAGGCCAGCCCTCTGCTGTGGCCCGGGAGTGCAGTGGAGGATGGCCCAGGTGCTTGGGCCCTGCACCCCATGGGAGACCAGGAAAAGCACCTGGCTCCTGGCTCCTGCCATCGGATGAGCGCGGTGTGCCGGCCGCAGCGTGCCATCTGCGGCAGCCATTGGAGGGTGAACCAATGGCAAAGGAAGACCTTTCTCTCTGTCTCTCTCTCTCACTGTCCACTCTGCCTGTCACAAAAAAAAAAAAAAAAAAAAAAGAAACACATCAACACACTGCTAAAAATTTGATTGAAAAGACTTTAAGTAATTGAATCAGCTTTCCTTACTAGTGATTCTTTCCATATTTGTTACTACTCACTTTCTTTTGCCACTAACCTTCAGTCACTCTGAACACCAAGGCTGACTACATAATTTGTGGGGCCCAGTACGAAATAAGAAGTTATATTCCATTGTTTCAAAAGAGACAATGTACTTACAGGTAATAAAATGTCAAGCTTTTCTCTTTTTTCTGATATCTTTCTCACAACCTGTCAAAGCGATTTGATTTTAAGTTTTAATTTGATTTAGCTGAATGCTGACCCTCAATGTTGGGCAAGGGCCTCACCCTGTCCTTTTTCATACCCTAGCTTGCAGCTCACTGGCTTCTGTTTTGCTCTACTTACAAGGCACTTCCGTACTTTGGCCAAGCCAGGTGCTGAAAAGTCAATCTCCTTTTCCCGTGGACTGGCTGACCCAACTCACAGCAGACAGGTGAATTTAAATGTATTACAATCTCCAAACCAGGCCTCGTACTATCTAGTTTGTGCTGTGCTACAGGTTCACCCCTCACCAAGTTACCCATCAAATGTGTCTAATAGTGTAAGTTCTGAGTGGGCCTAGCTGCGACCATGCTTTGCCCAGAGATGCCATGGAGTATGTGTACCCAAGCCTTACTCACATATACCCATGTCAAAATTGCAGGGTTCTTGTCTTCGCGCAAGAAAGAATTCAGGCGTGAGACAGAGTAGTGGAAAGTAAAAGTAGCAAAGTTTATTAGGGTAGAGACATCCGTAAGGACGGATGGGCACCTCTCCAGACAGGACCTGAGAGAGTGCCCAGTGGCTCGGACTGGGGGCAGGGGCAAGGAGCAAGGTTACATGTTGAGTGGAGAGATTACACCTGGGCAGGCCAGGCGGGCTGCTCAGCAGAGAGGCAGAGGGCTGAGCTCGACATCTGGTTGAGGCTGGAGGTTTTTTAAGGAAATGGGTCTTGCTTCCCCACCTCTGCACCTCTTGGAACAAAGGGCTTTTTGGATATAAATGTTATCAGACAGTGGAAGGGTGGGCAGGACCCCCTAGAGAATTGGATCCATCTGGAGCAGGGTATCTGAAATGCAGATACTGTGCCGTACCTGGGAGATTGTGGAAGATTTGTCAGGCAGAAGGGGTGGGGACCCCCACCTGGCAGGTTATCATGTAGAAGGGGGCAGGGCAGGGCAGGATGTGAATACCAGGCTGCCCCTGAAACTCCATCAGGATGACCTTGAGATGCAGCATATGCTGGACATAGATGTCTTCTCTTTAGGACTTTATGTCGCACACACATAAGCTCATAACTGACTTCCTACCTAACAAAAGGACCTGCCATGGCTACAGGGCAGCAGCAATGGAATAATGATCACAGGAAGAGTGACAGGAGAAAGGAGGTATCACTGGGAAAATGTGGGAAGAAAATGCATAGCAGGGTCCTCAGTGCTAACAACTGGTGAAACAGGTGTCCATGAAACTTTGCTGGAGGGGTTTGGAGGTGGCAAGATGCAAGACGCCATATGGGTTGTGGCATTGAGTCTTTGGTACATGCTTTATTTCCCATTGTATTTTATTCCCAAAATAAAAGCTCAAAATTAAATTGTTAGGTATCTAAAGATAATGAAAAACAACTCATTAACCCCAAGTGCAAGACCCAGCACCTTTGAGCAAAAACCTTTGACTTAGTTCTGTATCCAAAATGTATGCCCATTTCTAATCCTATCACAGTGACCACTTCTATTCTCTTGCAAATGTCTTGCATTGAAACTTTCACATTTTCCACATTCCAGTGACTTTCACAGAAGATACACATGCTATTGAGTTTACATGACCTACTTCAAAATCATTATTATATCACTTTCTTTCCTTTATAGCACATAGAAGATATTTATAGTACGTAGTAGGTGGGAACTTCAAAATATTCATGGAAATGTGCATTGTGAAAAACTCTGAATATATTTTAAAAACCTTTAAATCAAGATAACTTCATGGTAACTTGTTAAGGTGTTTCTAAAAAGCTTTTATTAGAGGAACAAAAAGGATAAGACAATAGTTTGAAAAGAGTACCTTTTAGAGCAACAAGACTTCTGTTAAAAATCAAAGCAAGAACATACAACAAATTGATGGTAAAGCTTGGGAAAGAATGGTGAGACCATTGAAGCTTTAGAAAGAGCTCATGGGTATGAAGTCCTACAGAATTCAGAAGGGTTGCAAAAGGACAATTCATTTTAATATAAGAGGAAATTGTGTGCAAGATGAAGCTTGCAATAGCAGACCTTCAACATCAATTTGTAAGGGAAAAATAAGTTTGCTTGTTCCCTAATTAAAGAGGATCACTTATACAGCGGAAATAGCAGCCAACACCAGATACTTTTCAGTTGGTTCAGATTACATAATTGTGACTAAAGTATTAAAGTGAAGAAAACTTATTATTCCATTGGCATCAACATTACTGTGCTCAGAACAGTTGCACAGAATAGTGGAAATTTGAAACAAGTACAATCAAGATCCTGAGGCATTTTTTCCCAAGATTTGTCACAGGACATGAATCACAGCTTTACTAGTATGCTAAAGACTACACACAGTCAAAACAATGACTATCAAGAGGTAAAGCAGCCCAGACAAAGCAAAAACAGTTTGATGATAAGCTAAGATAATAGCAAATTTTTTAGGATGCTCATGGCATTTTGCTTGTTGACCTTCTGGAGGACCTAAAAACCATGATTTCAGCTTCTTAAGAGTGTATTTTGAGAAAATGAGACAAAGTTTTCATAGAAAAATGTCCAGCAAAGCTTCACCAGAGAGTCCATCTCCACCACACACACCATGAAATGTTCCCACCCATTCCCTCATCAGACAAACAGAATCTCATGAGTTTTGATGGAAAACAACATTAAAGTCCTGATATAATTCCTTCTGACTTCCTTTTGTTCCTTAATCTTGATAAACTTTAAAACTAACCCACTTTTATTCAGTTATTAATATAAAAAACCATCGGCGTGGTTAAATTTCCAGTAATTGTACATATTTAGATATGAACAAAGTAAGTGGCATCACGACTAACGAACATGTTTTAAACATGATGGACCTTATTTTGAGAAAACAGAAGTTTATATGGTTTATACTTATATTTTCATTCCATTTTAATGAACTTTATGAAGTTCTCTCTTATTTGTGAAAAATTACCAATGTTAATTAATGATGTAATCTGATTCATAAACACTATTTTAGAAAATAAAATTCCCCAAATAGATTTCTTTCTTTCTTTTTTTTTTTTTTTTGATAGGCAGAGTGTACAGTGAGAGAGAGAGAGACAGAGAGAAAGGTCTTCCTTTTGCCGTTGGTTCACCCCCTCAGTGGCCGCTGTGGCTGGCTCGCTGCAGCTGGCGCACCGCACTGATCTGAAGCCAGGAGCCAGGTGCTTTTCTTGGTCTCCATGCGAGTGCAGGGCCAAAGACTTGGGCCATCCTCCACTGCACTCCCGGGCCACAGCAGAGAGCTGGACTGGAAGAAGAGCAACCAGGACAGAATCCGACGCCCCCACTGGGACTATAACCTGGGGTGCTGGTGCCGCAGGTGGAGAATTAGCCTATTAAGCCACGGCGCCGGCCCCCCAAATAGATTTCATGTGGATAGTAAAACTTTAGTAGCCAAAGTATTATTTAATACCCAAAAATGTACATTTCTCTTGTTTATAAGCTACCTATTTTTTTATATTTTGTTATGGTATCTCAAATAGAATAAGACACAGAGACAAGAAGAAAGGAAAACAACAGGCAAATATCCTGTGTGAGTATGGATACAAGCATTATACACATAATGTTAGAAAATCAAAAGTAAATATGCATATATATGTATATACATTTATATAGTGTGCATATATAGACTATATACATGTGTGCATAATTATAATCAACTTAAGTCACATATTTAGCAGTATATAAATACATATATACACATGATCATACTGATAAATGAAAAAGAAATAAACAAAATTTAGCAATAATAGATATTCAAAACTCCTTAACAAACTGTTAATAGATGGAAATTATCTTGATTTAAGTAAAACTAATCTGTCATATCTCAGCAAATTCATCTTAAAGTAAATGTGAGAAATAGTCAAGCTGGCTAGACACACTACTTCTATTTAATGTTGTGCTGCAAGTTTTAAATGATTAAAAAAAAAGGAAATGTGTAAAGTTTAGAAGGTATGACAATTTCATTATTACTTTTTTTTTTTTTTGACAGGCAGAATGGACAGTGAGAGAGAGAGACAGAGAGAAAGGTCTTCCGTTGCCGTTGGTTCACCCTCCAATGGTCACCGCGGCCAGCGCGCTGCGGCCAGTGCACCATGCTGATCCGAGGCAGGAGCCAGGTGCTTCTCCTGGTCTCCCATGGGGTGCAGGGCCCAAGCACCTGGGCCATCCTCCACTGCACTCCCGGGCCATAGCAGAGAGCTGGCGTGGAAGAGGGGCAACCGGGACAGAATCCGGTGCCCCGACTGGGACTATAACCTGGGGTGCTGGCACCGCAGGCGGAGGATTAGCCTAGTGAGCCACAGCACCAGCCTCATTATTTTCTTATTAGATCTTGGCCCATAAAGACAGTCCCAAAGAATCTCCAATTACTAGAAAAAAAAATGAGAGGTGAGAAATGATTTTTTTTTGATACAATATCACTAAGTAAGCATAAAGTTTCTTTTCAGAAATCATCACCAAAATATTAGAAGTTGTAACTGTGGATACTCTATGCAATAGTATCAAAAAGTTTTAAATTCCTAAAAAATAACTTGAAGAGTACTTGAATGTTGAGAAATACTAAGACCAAGAATAGACTGAAGAATTCTAAAGAATGGAATGCATAGACTTACCTTGCCAAATAATTGGATATTTCCTGAGTGTGTTGTTATTAATGTAGTAGTCTTGATAAATAAGCTAGCAGAGGAAAAATTATAACCCCCATTCAATCCTATGCATGTGCAAAATCCACATAAGTGACTGAGACAACATTACACTTCTGTGAAGAGTTTTCTCTGTATAGAAAATTTTCCTTTTCTGGGTTCTAGTCCCGGTCGGGGCGCCGGATTCTGTCCCGGTTGCCCCTCTTCCAGGCCAGCCCTCTGCTGTGGCCCGAGAGTGCAGTGGAGGATGGCCCAAGTGCTTGGGCCCTGCACCCCATGGGAGACCAGGAAAAAGCACCTAGCACCTGGCTCCTGCCATTGGATGAGCGCGGTGCGCCGGCCGCAGCGCACCGTTCGTGGCAGCCATTGGAGGGTGAACCAACGGCAAAGGAAGACCTTTCTCTCTGTCTTTCTTTCTCACTGTCCACTCTGCCTATCAAAAAAAAAAAAAAAGAAAATTTTCCTTTTTTAAAGAATTTATTTTACCTATTTTAAAGGCAGACTAATAGGAACAGAGAGAGAGAGAGAGAGAGAGAGAACAAAAATAACAGAGTGAGAGATAGAGAGAGAGAGAGAGAGAAATGGATTTTCCATCCACTGGTTTACTCCCCAAATGTCCACAAGGGCTGGGGCTGGCCTAAGTCTAGTCAGGAACCAGGAAATCCATCCAGGTCTCCCACGTGGCTGACAAGAACCCAAGCACTCAGGCCACCTTCTGTTTCTTTTTCTGGCAGTTTAGGAAGGTAAACACACTTTTCTTCCCCTGTCTTGACTTTGAAGTATTTATGCTAGCAGCATAATGTCTGCAATCTTTGTGTTGACCTCAGGAACATTTCTTAAGAATTGCTCCCCAGTATAGTCAACTTGACATTACTAGGAGACACTCTAGTTCATAAAAATGAAATGTTCAAGAAAAATAAGCATGACACCTACTTATTTCATTTCTTTCAGATTTCTGATATGGCATGATATAGGCACATATTAGTAAATTTGATGGAGAGTTAAGGACAAGATTTATATATGATCAGCTAAAAGAAATTATCTCTAGATTGTCTTTTCCTCGCAAAGCATATCATCATCCATTATTCCCTTGTTACTTCCTGCACTACATGTAATTCTTTTGATAAAGCACTAAAGATGTTAGCTGGAAAAAAAGAAGATGAAGAATATCTGAACAATTTACTGAATTTTGCCATGACTTTCCCTCTCTGCCACAGAAAAGAATTATATCAACATTTTATGTCCTTTAAAATATTGTTTTTCAGTGTTTACCTTATAGAACTATTTTCCAGAATGACCTCTACTTTTATACATGGTTTTTATATAAAGTAGGAATGTTTAAAGATAAGCAAAATGAAAAACAAACCAAAAGTTGGCACTTCTCATCAATGCTTGCAAAACAAATGAAGAAAAAAATAAATGTCTAGGAATGTAATAGTTGAATCAGCTCTTCAATTTTTCCGATTTCGAAAATTATCACTTATTATTTACTCCAAAACATCATATTCATTTTTGTTAGCATGGAATTCTTTAAAAAACATAGAAATTAGTTTAAGTGCACAGTGACTGTTTTTCATAGTAGCAATATAGCTAAAAAGCCATAAAAATCTGTGGGGAAAGATCCACTAATATTAAGTAATTTTCATTCCTTCTCTTGCAATGTCTAGCACTATTTAGAGTGATCAATTAATGTTGAGTGTAAACTTAATCTAAAGAAAAACTCACATTTTCCCCTGTGAATAAAGGCTAGGCATTGAATTCTCCCTAACTCTATCTGTTGTATGTTTATATTAAAATCCTAATCCTTCAGGATCTCTTAATTTATTTGGATTTAGTTTTATGTTAAATTGACCTCAATTATTAAATCAGAGAGTTTCAAGACAGACAGTAATGAATTTTTAAAGTAAAAAAAGAAATATTATGATATGACTCTCAAAAAAGACAATAGCATTATTAGAACTTAGTCTTCCAATTTTGTGAAAGATAATTGTAAGTGCCTCATTATAATATCTCATAGTAATGGAAATATTAATTAGTTTCCAAAGTTTTTCATGAATAATTGTTGTATATATTACACATTTTGTGAAATTTTAAACTACATTCAGAACATAGACAAAAGCTTATAAAAGTAACAAAAGCTAAAGCAAATATTTTTATAAAATTATTTTACTCACGTAGATAATTTCTCATCTATCAGTTTTATTTGATTCAGTAGTTAAGACTTGTAGTTCATTGTTCTAGATAAGACTACTGTTAAATGTAATGGCACATAAATATAGAACATCATATTGGAAAACACATAACAGTTGTTTGTACAGTTTGTTGCATAACCACAATTCTTAGTATTAATAAAATAAAATATTTATGACATATCTGTTCCTAAGAGACAACAGACCTACACTGTGGAGCCACAAAGTCTGATTAAATGCGAGAAAGCACACAACATTCCCATGAGCTCTCAGATAGCTACACATTCAGCTGGTTTTCTTTAACAGCTTAGCTCTTAACTCCTGTAATGTGTCCTCTATTTGATCACAGCATGAAACAAGAGAAGCATATCTGAAAACTCAACTACAAATCAATTCAATTTACTGTATGTCTTTAGCCACTAAATGCAGGAAAAAGCTCAAATTTATAAAGAACATATACACGTACACCAGCAGTGTACTTTCACTCTGTCATCAAATCAAATTAGATGGATATTTAACTGAATAATAATTCTATTACAGAACATTTAAAATTCAAGAAACTTTATAGACAAAAATAAATTGCTCTTATTGACACTTATTATAGCCTATTCTATGACATTTTAATGTACTCTTTCTCTGAAGTGTCATTCTTATATATCTTTGGCATGTATAAAGCTATTCACTTGAAGAAAAATGCAATTCTATCAAAATATATATTCTATGAGTGTTTTTAAGAGAGAGATACTAATCTTACCTTTGAGCCTATTGTGATGATTTGGGAATAATATGTTGCTCATTTTTTAAGATTAGTTAGCTTTTTATTATTCAAACATATTACCTACTGTTTAAAGCCAAAGGAAAAACATTGCATTCAGGATGCAATACTCAGAGCTGACCTGCGATAGGTGAAGTAGCCAGGATTAACAGAAGTTGGGCAAGATGCCTTAGGCAGGGAGTTAGTAAAGCTTGCTGAAGTCACTTTAGCATACTTGAAAAGTGTTTGCCAGACAAATTTTCTGAGGACATTACTATTTCTTTATTATTTAAATGGACTGTGAGATAACAACTAAAGTACTTTCATTTGGAATATCATATTTTAGTTCTAAAAAGTAGAAACATATAGCTATGGTGAAAAATTGGACCAATGAAGAAAGAAAATCTAGGGAATGTATTGTTGTGCTCCTATAAATAAGTAATGGGCTGCTAGGCTGCAACCATGATACAATTATGGGTAAAAAAGTACTTGGTCCAAAAGTTGTGGTACTGAAACATATCTCCATTAAAAATGATTTGATTTTTCTGTAAATGTACATGATATGACAGATATCACCTGTATTTTAATTTAAAGGCAAAATAACTAGAAATAACACATACTCTAAATATCCATATTCCATCCAGTCATTCCACTGCACCATGATTTATTTCCAAAGGCTAAGATATAATCGATATGCACCTTGTAGAAGCAATGCCAGGATCAAACAATGTATAAAAAGTTAAATGCATTGTATCCAGTGGAGGTACTCAAAAAATAGAATTTGTTTCAACAAAAACCCCCAAATAACAATTAAATGTTCAAGAATATGAATACTTTTATCACTACTTATTTATCTTTACTGATTATTATATAATTTGTCCTCTACAGCTTATGACAGCAGTAATATAGAGATATCAGTTCTGTCACAATCTCTCCAGTACTGAATGCTAATATTTCTTTTTGTTTGTCCATTTAATGATATTTTAACAATGCCTACTGTGTGCCAGTTTATAATAATTAGTGCCTACATCAAGGAATTGGAAAAGCATCAAAAAATGTTCTAACAACGCATCATAAGGACCTGGAAAAATAAGAATAAACCAAAATCTAAATTAGTAGGAGGAAAGGAATAACAAAACTTAGAGAGAAATAAATAGAAATTGAAATTAAAAAAGCATACAAAAGACCAGTTAAATGAAGAGCTGACTTTTTGAAAAAAAACATGAACAAAAATGATAAATCATTCACCCAACTAACCAAAAACTTGCAGAGTATCAAAATTAATAAAATCAGAGATGAAAAAGGATACACATCAGAAATAAAAAGAATAATCAAGAATTACTACAAATAGCTATATGCCAATAATTGGAAAACCTAGAAAAAATGGATACATTCCTGAACACACATAACTTACTAAAATTGACACAGCAAAACATAGGAGACATAAATAGTCCCCAAAAGCTATTGAATCAGTAATTAAGGCCCTCCCAACAAATAAAAGCCCTATACTGCATGCTGCACTGCTGAATCATACCAAACTTTTAAAGAAAAACTAATCCCAAATCTTATCAAACTATTCAAATAATGAAAAGAGAAGGAATGCACCCAAACTTCCTTCTATGAGGGCAGCATCATTTTAGTTCCAAAACTAGAACGAGATTCAACAAGAAAGAGAACTATAGGCCAATATCCCTGATGAACATAGATGCAAAAATCCTCAACAAATCACAAGCCAGTCAAATTCAACAGCACATCAAAAGATCATCCACCAGGATCAAGTGGGATTTATACCTGGGACGTTGTGGTGTTTTTCAGCATATGCAAATCAGCAAATGTGATACATGACATTAAAAAAATTAGTGAATAAAAACCATATGATAGGGGCCATTGTTGTTTGGTGGGTAAAATCATTGCCTATAATTCTGACATCCATTTGGGCAATGGTTTGAGTGCTGGCTGCTTCCCTTACTATCCAGCTTTGTGCTAATGTACCTGGGAAATGAGCAGAGGCTGTGGCCCAAATACTGGGCCCCTAACCCATGTTCCCATGTTGGAGACCTGGAAGAAGCTACTGGCTCCTGGCTTTGGTGTGGTCCATCCCCTGGCCACTGTGGTCCTTTGGGAAGTGAACCAGATGATAGAAGATCTCTCTCTCTCTCTCTCTCTCTCTCTCTCAAATATGTCTTTCAAATAACTAAGCAAATTTTTTAAAAAACATGACACATGATTATTTCAATAGTTAAGGTGGAAAATTTAATGAAATACAACATCCTTTCTTGGTAAGAATCTTAAGCAAATAGGGTATTGAAGGACATACCTCAGTGCAATCCAGGCAATATATAATAAATCCACAGCCAGCATGGTATTGAAGGGGAAAAGCTGGAAACATTTCCACTAAGATCCAGAATCAGAAGAGGATGCACACTCTCACCATTACTATTCAGTATATTTCTGGAACATTTTGACAGAGACATTTGGAAAAGAAATCAAAGAGAGAAGGAAAAGAAATCAGAGAGATACAAAATAGAAAAGAGGAAGTCAAATTATTCCTCTTTGGGAACCAGAAGTGTCCACTAAAGAATAGTGAGCTTATCAGAGTTTGACAAAGTTGCAGGATATAAAATCAACATACAAAATCAATAGCATTTGTTTATACAAACAATTCCATGGCTGAGAAAGAACTTGTAATATCAGTCTCATTCACAATTGCTACAAATGAAATTAAAAACCTTGAGATAAATATTCAAGAAGTAAAAAATGTCTACAAAGAAAATTTAAAAAACATTAAGGAAAGAAAGAGAAGAATCAAAAAATGAAAATTTATTTCACATTCATGGATGGGAAAAATTCATATCATCAAAATGTCCAAACTACTCAAAGTAGTTTACAAAGTTAATGCAATTCCAACGAAATATGAAGGACATTCTTCTCCAATCTAGGAAAAAAAAAAACCCTAAATTTCATATGGAAACACCAGAGATCTTGAATAACTAATGCAATTTTATTTTTTTAATAACGCTTTTATTTAAGGAATATAAATTTCCAAAATACAGCTTATAGATTACAATGGCTTCCCTCCCCCATAACTTCTCTCCCACCCGCAACAAAGCTGGCAGCATAACAATACCAAGTTTTAAGACACATTACGTGGCAGTTATAATAAAAACAGCCTGGTACTGGCAAAAAATATACATGTGGGCCAAAGGAACAGATGAGAATCCCCAGGAATTAATCTACACATCTACAACTGACTAATCTTTGACAAAGTAGCTAAAATCACTCCCTGGAGAAAAGACAATCTCTTCAGTAAATCGTTTTGCAAAAAATGGATCTCTGCATGCAAAAGTATGAAATAACACTTACCATATACCTTATACAGAAATCAACTCACATGGGATGAAGAATCTTAACCGAAGACCTGAAACCATCTAACTACTAAAGGATAACATAGGGGAAATACTGTAAGACATTGGCATCAGCAAAGACTTCTTGGATAGGACCCCAGAAGTGCAGGCAATAAATCAAAAATAGGCAAATTGGATTACATCAAGCTAACAAGCTTTTGCACATCAAACTATAGAGGCAACTGGCAGAATGGAAGAAAATATTGGCAAAATATACATCTGAAAAAAGGCTAATATCCAAAATATTAAGAAGGTCCAGAAACTCCACAACAAAACAAATAAACTAGTTAAGCAGCAGACACAAATTTTTCAAAGAATAAAATACAAATGGCCAACAGACACATGAAAAGGTAGGATCACTATCAGGAGAATGCAAGTAAAAATCTCAGTGAGCTTTCACCTTATCTTGTTAGAGTGGCTATCATCCAAAAATCAAAAATAATGAATGGTGACGAGGATGTGGGAAAAAGGTACCCTAATACACTGAAGGACTGTAAACTAGTATGACCATTAGAGAAGACAGTATGGAGATTCCTAAGAAACTGGAAAATAGATTTACCATATGACCCAGCCATTCTACTCCAAGGGAAATTAAACCAGCATGTGAAAAATTTATCTCTACACCCTTGTTTATAGCAGCTCAATTCACAATAACCAATACATGGAATCAACACAGATGTCTATCAACTGGTGAGTGGGTAAAGAAAATATGGTATACACACACACACACACACACACACACACACACACATGAAGGAGTACCACTCAGCCATAAAAAAGAATGAAATTCTGTCTTTTGCAACAAAAAGGGATGTAATCATAGCCAGAGTTGTGCCGAAGGGGCAGGCTCTGTTGCAAATCTTAGTAAGTCCTGGGAGAGAGATTTAAGCCTGCCTCCCTCTGCTTATCACCTTCAAGTATAAGATAAGTTTTACAATGGACTTTGAGGTTTCAGGATCCACAAGTATACCCAGCAGTAAAAGAAAATGCAAGCATACCCTGGGATCTCACAATTTAGGGTAAGAAGCTCTCTGCCCTGTAGGTAGTGCTGAGAATCCTGCTATGGTGGAGATGGTAATTACAAATCCATAGAGAGAAGTAACATGCATTACTTCATAAAACAATAATAGAGGCCAGCGCTGTGGCACAGTGAATTAATGCCCTGGCCTGACCCGCTGGCATTTCATTTGGGCACCAATTTGAGACCAGGCTGCTCCACTTCCAATCCAGCTCTCTGCTGTGCCTGGGATAGCAGTAGAAGATGGCCCAAGTCCTTGGGCCTTGCACCTGCATGAGAGACCCGGAAGAAGCTCCTGGCTCCTGGCTTGGGATAGGCCCAGCTCTGGCTGATGTGGCCATCTGGGGAATGAACCATCAGATGGAAGACCTCTCTCTTTCTCTCTGCCTCTCCTCTCTCTCTAACTCTGACTTTTGAATAAATAAATAAATCTTAAAAATAATAAAAACACAAATAATGAATTAAGGAAAATACACTGTGAAGATTAAACTCTTGCGAATAGCAACACTGAATAAAATTGAGTGACTAATAACACATATAATAAATCCACTTAGAGACTAAATTTAACACGTCTGACTCTTCAGTTCTATGATTTTGCTGATATTTAAAAGCTTTAAATCTATGCTTTGGGTTTGGGGCTTTATCTTCAGCTTTATTTTTAAAAGTTTTTTTAATAATATAATTTGCATTCAATCAACTTATATTTTTAAAGTGTACAAATTAACACAGCCAGGATTCCTGCTTCTCTAGCTTGAGAAAGACAAATTATGGGACTTATCCTCCATAACTGTATGAGCCAATACCTCATAATAATCTCTTCAGCTATGGGTTCTATTTTTCTAGACAACCTCGAGGAACATGGCAGTATTTTACTATGCAAATATTTCACATTTGTCTATCCATTTAGCTATTAGTGAATAGCTGGCTTGTTTTTGGCTGATATAAATAAATATGCTATATGTTTATCATATATAAATTTCCATATTAGTATATACATTCGATCCTTTTGGGTAAATGCCTAGGAGTAAGAAGACTTGGTTACTTGGTAGTTTTATGATAAACTCTTTAAAACTGCTAAACTTGATATATGTTCAAAGTTGTCTATATTTTCTTTTTTTCAGAATTTATTTATTATTTATTTGAAGGACACACACACATACAGAGAGAGAGAGAGAGAGAGAGAGAGAGAGAGAGATATCTTATATCCACTGGTTTACTTCCCAAATGACTGCAATAGCTAGGGCTTGACCAGGCCAAACCAGGACCCAGGAGCTTCTTTTTTTTAACTTTTATTTAATAAATATAAATTTCCAAAGTACAACTTTTGGATTTAGCGGCTTCCCCCCCTCCCATAGCCACCCTCCTACCACACCCATCCCATGTCCCACTCCCTCTCCCATCCCATTATTCATCAAGATTAATTTTTATTTATCTTTATAAACAGAAGATCAATTTAGTGTATACCAAGTAAAGATTTCAACAGTTTGCACCCACATAGAAACACAAAGTATAAAGTACTGTTTGTGTACTCGTTATGCTGTTTATTCACATAGTACAACACATTAAGGACAGAGATCCTACATGGGGAGTAAGTGCACAGTGACTCCTGTTGTTGATTTAACAATTGACACTCTTATTTATGGCATCAGGAATCACCCGAGGCTCTTATCATGAGCTGCCAAGGCTATGGAAGGCTCTTGAGTTTGCCAACTCCGATCTTATTTAGTCAAGGCAATAGTCAAAGTGGAATTGCTCTCCTCCCTTCAGAGAAAGGTACCTCTTTCCTTGATGGCTGTTTTTTTTTCCACTGGGATCCCAGCACCATTTGTTGAATAGACTGTCTTTGCTCCAATAATTGGTTTTAGATCCTTGATCAAATATAAGTTGTCTGCAGATGTTTGGATTGATTTCTGGTGTTTCTATTCTGTTCCATTGGTCTATCCATCTGTTTCTATACCAGTACCATGCTGTTTTGATTATAACTGCCCTGCAGTGTGTCCTGAAATCTGGTATTGTGATGCCTCTGGCTTTGTTTTTGTTGTACAAGATTGCTTTAGCTATAGGAGGTCTCTTATGCCTCCATATGAATTTCAGCATCATTTTTTTCAGATCTTAGAAGAATATCTTTGGTATTTTGATTGGTATCACATTGAATCTATAAATTGCTTTTGATCCAGAAGCTTCTAACAGGTCTTCCATGGGGGTTCTGAGGCCCAAGTACTTGAGCCATCTTCTGCTGCTTTCCCAGATGCGTTAGCAGGGATCTGGATTGGAAGTGGGGAGCCAGGTCTCAAAACAGCCCCCATATGGGATGCTGGTGCTGTGGGTGGCAGATTTACCCACTATTCCACAGCACCGGACTCCTGTATTTCATATATGTTTTCAAGTAGAGGTTTTATAAACATTTGGAACCATTTTCATTTATAGTAGAAGAAACGGCTCAATATCTTTATTTATGGTTGTTGCTTAAAGAACAGAGCCAACTGGTTTGATACATTTACTGAAAAGATATTTTTCTCAATTGAGTAGTTTTTGCATCTTTGATGAAAATCCATTGATATCCTACTTTATGATTCTATATTCTGTTTCTTTGATCCAGCTGCCATTTTTTAAGCAAATGCCATATTGCCTTCAAGATTGCTGAAGAAATCAATTAAGTCCCCAGCTTGAATTTTTTTTTTTTAACAGGCAGAGTGGACAGTGAGAGAGAGAGAGAGAGAGAGAGAGAGAGAGAGAAAGGTCTTCCTTTGCCATTGGTTCACCCCCCAGTGGCCGCTGCGGTGAGTGCACTGTGGCAGGCGCTCCATGCTGATTCGAAGCCATGAGCCAGGTGCTTCTCCTGGTCTCCAGGTGGGTGCAGGGCCCAAGCACTTGGGCCATCCTCCACTGCACTCCTGGGCCACAGCAGAGGGCTGGCCTGGAAGAGGGGCAACCAGGACAGTATCCAGCACCCTGACCGGGACTAGAACCTAGTGTGCCGGCGCCACAGGCAGAGGATTAGCTATTGAGCCGTGGCGCCAGTCAATAAATCTTTTAAAAAAAGATCAGAAAGGGAATAATGAAATTATGTTATCCTAAAATTTTATACCATATTCAAAATGGTGTAAAACTTGAACATAAAATGTGGCAACTTAAATATTTATATAGTGAATTCTAATGCAATCACTAAAGTTTAAATAATTTAAAAATTGTAATATAGAAATAAAATAATGCACAGAAAGTTGAAATGAAGAGAAGGGGTAAGCAGAAAATGAATAGAAAGGTTGTAGACTGAAACAGAAATACATCAATGATGACAAAACAGAAATGGCCTAAGCAGGCATTTACAAGCTTTTCCTGAAGTGTGCCAACTAGTAAATATTTTCAGCTCTGTGAGCCGTATAGACTGTTGCAACTACCATTTCAGCATAAAAGCAGCCACAAGAATAAGTAAATGAGTTGGCATGATTGTGTTTCATTAAAATGTTATTTATAAAAATGGGGCAGACACGATCAGAACCACGATTCATAATTTGCTAACTCTTGTTCTAAATATCTCAGTGAAAAGTGATTGTCATGTTGAATTTCTGAATAACATAATGAGGAGGTTGGTGTTGTGGGTCAGAGGGTTAAGCAGCTGCCTGTGACACCAGCATTGCATGTTAGCACTGGTTCCAGTCCTGGCTGCTACGCTTTGGATCCAGCTCCTTACTAATGTAGCTGGGAAAGCAGAAGAAGCTGATCCAAGTGTTTGGGCCCCTGCCTGCCATGTGGGATACTGGGAAGAAGTTCTAGACTCCTGGCTTTAGCTTGGCCCAGCTCTGGCTTTTGCAGTCATTTGTGTTGTGAACCAGTGCACAGCAGATGCCTCCATCTGTATCTCCCTCTCTCTGTGTAAATCCACCTTTCAAACAAATAAATATTTTTTAATAATAGTAATAGAATAGAAATAATTAGAATGATGTATATTCTTTCTATAAGAAATGTTATCAAATACAAACAGATTGAAGAAAGAGTTTGTCAATTTTATGAGTATGTTTATGATAGGGTTATGAATTGTAATAGCAAAAATCTGGGACGCAACATAAACACCAATCAAAGAATTGGATGAACAACTATGGTTCATCCAAACATTATTATTTGCATTATTATTTCTAAATTTGGCTACCTGCTAAAATTTTTCTTAATCCCAAAGCTGATACCTTCATGAGCATTTGAGATGAGGTGAGTGCACAGACCTGTGAAAAATTTTGTCATTTGACAGACAAGCTCTCTGTTAAGGGTGAACAAGGTGATGCTCTGCCTTCCTGATTCAGCTCTCATTATTCCTTGTTTTTTGAAGTATACTTAGTGCCATATTTTTGTTCGTCTGTACTATAAGTTGATGATTTTGCTGATGAACATGGCACCCAACCATAGAGTTGAAAGGCCTTTGAGTGTTGTGCCTTGTGAAGTATATGTGTGTGTTAGATGGCCTTCATTAAGTCATGAATGACAGTGCTATAAGCCATGAGGACAATACTAATGAGTCAACAATATGGACTGAATAAGGCATCCATAAACAGAAACACATAATAGAGGTTTATGTATCAATACACTTCATGAAAATGTCATGACTAGAGGCTGCCAGGAAATGATTCAGTGTTTGCTAGTTCATTATGCATGGAGACTATAGAATGTAACTTCTATCAATAAAGAGAATCCATTGTATAACCATACATTTGAAAACAACTTAACAACAAATCAGAATGAATTATTAATACACACAAGATAACTCTCATACTAATTGTTCTGAATAATAAAAGTCACGAGAAAAAATAAGTACACAAGTTAAATGTACAATTAGATACAATTATTCAAACCAATCTATAGTGACAAAGCAGATAATTATCTGCCTGGGGAGGAGTGAGGGATAGGAAAAGAGGGAAGATTTCCAAAGGGGTGATGAGTGTTTTAATGTTTTAATTTTGGTGACTTCATGAGTGTATATATCTATTTTGAGTTCAAAACAACAAATTGAGCACTTCAAATATATGAAAATCTATATATGACCATTATATTTCAGTAAAGCTGTTTGAAAATAGTATATTTTTCACAGTACTCTAGATCAAAGAAAATAGAACACACTATGTAAATATATACCTATATATTTATTCATATATATATATATATATATATATATAAATAACCTGTAGAAAGAGGGAGGAGATGTACAATTTGGGACATGCTCAATCGGACTTGCCCCAATTGATGAAGTTAGAATCGTGCCAGGGGATTCCAATACAATCCCATCAAGGTGGCATGTACCAAGGCCATCTCACTAGTCCAGGTGATCAATTTCAGTTCACAATTGGTCACACTGATAGGTCTAAGAGTCAAAGTGATCACACAAACAAGACTAGTGTCTGCAAATACTAACTGATAGTATCAAAAAGGGAGAGAATGATCCAACATGGGAAGCGGGATACACAGCAGACTCATAGAATGACAGATGTCCTAAATAGCACTCTGGCCTCAGAATCAGCCCTTAAGGCATTCGGATCTGGCTCAAGAGCCCATGAGAATATTCTAGGCATGGAAAGCCAAGACACTCTGAAAAACAAAAAAAAGAAGACCTAAATGAAAGATCTCTGTGAGTGAGATCCCAGTGGAACGAATGGGGCCATCAAAGAAGGAGGTACCTTTCACTGAAGGGAGGAGAGAACTTCCACTTTGACTATGACCCTGTTGGAATAAGATTGAAGTCGGCAAACCCTAAAAGCTTCCATA
This sequence comes from Sylvilagus floridanus, assembly GCA_949820135.1. Classification (NCBI taxonomy): domain Eukaryota; kingdom Metazoa; phylum Chordata; class Mammalia; order Lagomorpha; family Leporidae; genus Sylvilagus; species Sylvilagus floridanus. Next base: position 96,831,757 of record OX463225.1, read on the forward strand.
GCCTCGGCAACTCATGACTAGAGCCTAGGGAGATTACTGACTCCATAAACAAGAGTGTCAAATTGTTAAATCAACATCAGGAGTCACTGTGTACTTACGTCTCATGAGGGATCTGTCCTTAATGTGTTATCCAATGTGAAATAATGCTATTACTAGTACTGAAACAGTATTTTTACACTTTGTGTTTCTGTGTGGGTGCAAACTGATGAAATCTTTACATAGTATATACTGAATCGATCTTCTGTATATAAAGATAATTGCAAATGATTTAAAAATCTTGGTGTTAAATTGGAAATTGCATAGATAATTAATCAATTCTTTAAAAAAATCAAGTAGGATCTCTGTCCTTAATGTGCTGTACATTGTGAATTAATACTATCACTAGTACTCCAACAGTATTTTTCACTTTGTGTCTCTATGTGAGTGCAAACTGTTGAAATCTTTACGTAATATGTACTAAACTGATCTTCTGTGTATAAAGAGAATGGAAAATGAATCTTGATGTGAATGGAAGGGGAGAGGGAGCGGGAAAGGGGAGGGTAGCGGGAGGGAGGGAAGTTGTGAGGGGGGGAGCCATTGTAATCCATAAGCTGTACTTTGGAAATTTATATTCTTTAAATAAAGGCTTTATATATATATATATATATATATATATATATATATATATATATAAAGAAATAAAATAAATAAATAAATAAAAATGAAAAAAAGAATAGAGAATTAGGGTTTCTGAATTTGATATAAAAATATAATGTCTAACTGCTGGTGAGTTACATTACTGAGTGCTTATTTTTAATCCAATTTTAATTTTGTTACCCTCTTTTCATCATATTATCAATACTTTTTTGTCAGCTATATGTTCCCATTAACACTGTCCCTGCTTTCCCTCCCACCCGCAACCATCCCTCTCCTACTCCCTCTCCCATTCCATTCTTCATCGAGATTCATTTTCAATTATCTTTATATACAGAAGATCAATTTAGTATATACTAAGTAAATATTTCAACAATTTGCACCCACATAGAAACACAAAGTATAAAGTACTGTTTGAGTACTAGTTATGCCATTAATTCACATAGTACAACACATTAAACACGGAGATCCTAAATGGGGAGCAGGTGCACAGTGACTCCTGTTGTTGATTTAACAATTGACACTCTTATTTATGATTCAGGAATCACCCAAGACTCTTGTCATGAGCTGCTACGGCTATGGAAGCCTCTTATTAGGATATTCATATAAATTCATTAATTTTCCAAAATTGCTATGTACATCAGTATGTTTATTGCACATACAATGCAAGTTCATGAATAATGCGTGAAAGATTAAAGTGGAGGCGTAAACTTTTGTGTCCAGATCAGCTGCAGAGAAAAGAAAAGTGGGATCAATATCCTAAAGTATTTTTTCCAAGAATTTTAACAAGAAATAAAACCTGGCTTTGTCAGTATTTTCCTGAAGGCAGAGTATTAGCAAAGCAAAGGACATCAACAGGTGGAAGTGGTTTTGTCAAAGCAAATGTAAACTGGTCAAGATCAAAAGTCAAAGCAGCAATGTTTTGGAAGGTGAAGGCATTATGCTTATGGACTTTCAGAGGGGCTAACGAACCATAGCATCTGCTGACGAGGATAGTCCCTTCAGATATTACTAAAGGAAAACACTTGGGAAAACCTTCACCAGAGAGTCTTTCTGAGGCAGGACAAAGCTCTGGCTCATTCCTCTCATCCAACAAGGGCAATGTTGAGTGTTTCAGTGGGAAATAATTAGGCAGCACTTTACAGTGCTTGTCTTGTTCCTTCTGATGTTTTTATTTGCTAATCTTAAAAGATCTTTAAAGGTTACCAACTCTCTTCAGTTAATAATGTTAAAAAATGCATTGATATAGTGAAATTCCCAGGACCTTCGGTACTCTAGAAATGAATTAAATGGCTGGCATAATTATTTACAAAAGTGTGTTGAAGTTGGTGAAGCTTATTTTGGGGAATCAAATTGATGTTTTTATATTTTCTTTTATTTTGTGAAGCAGACAGAGCTCCTATCCTACTGGATTACTTCTCAAATGCCTGCAGTTTCTGGGGTCAGGAACCAGGCACTTAATACAAGTCTTGCATCTGGGTAACAGGGACCCAACTGCTTATAATCTATTTAGTTTACAAAAATAAAATTATAACCTCCCTTTCTAGGATACTGAATGAAGTACGACTATGCCTACAATAAAATTCACATTGTCGTGAATACAGCATGTTTGACTTGGTGATTAAACAAAAGTGAAAAATTAAAGGGATGCTCAAAATATGAAATGTTAGCTCCTCAAGGAATAGATCAACTGGCCATTAACATCCATATGGATAATATCATTAACACTTAATTAAAACAAAATGACTGTAACATTGAATAAGCCATAAACTTATGATTCAGACTTTCTGATCAAGGTTTTCGCATGCATGTCCATTTTAATTTCACTTACTGAGGAAATGTCTCTAATTTAAATTCTATGCCTTCTTCTTGATGTTCAGTTGCTTCCATAAGCACAATTTTATTGTTTTATATAGTTGTGCACATTCTACTTGAAACAGTTTTAAAACTTTTCTGAGAATAGTAGAAACATAAATAATTCTTAAGAAATTCATGAATAGTGAAGAGGCTAATTCATCATTCTATACATAAAATTACAATAATTCAATGTGGCAATATTTTAATTCTAAGGAGGCCTATGTGCAGTTTGTGGCTTTAATCTGCTATTTATAAATTAGCGAACATCAATGTTAGAATGATTATAATGATATTTCTGATATTCTCCACTGGGCCATTTAGGTGTTAGCCTAAAATTATTTTCATCTAGTCCTTTAAAAGTATTTTTAACATACAAAAAATGACATAATTTTGAAATACACTTCAAACTAAAGGTTTTAAATCATTTTATTAGAAAACATAATTTACCTCAAAAAAGGAGTATATTTTTAAAAATATTGGGGCCAGTATTTTAGGGCAGTGGATTCTGCTGCCTGGGATATTGATATCTCATAAGAAATCAGTTTGACTCCTGGCTGTTTCACCTTTGATCCAGCTCCCGGCAGATGTACTTGGGAAAACAGTGGAAGATGGCCTGAGTCTTAGGGCCCTGCCACCAACATGAGACTGGGATGGAATTCCTGCCTCCAGACCTCAGCCTGACTCATCCTCGGACACTGAGGCCATTTGTGGAATGAACCAGCAGACAGATCACTTGTTCTCTGTCACTATGCCTCTCAAATATATTAATCTTCAGGAAACACACCATTCATATTTTGTGTGAAGGTGATCCAGGCAGAAGCAGATTGATACCAGGAACAAGAAACTATCTTGGTCTCCCATGTGAGAGCTCAAGTACTTTGAACATCATACAGTGCCTTCCCAAGTACATTAAGCGGGAAATTGTATGGAAAGCTCAAAGTACTGATACGGAAGCTGACCCTGTGATATGGGAAGCAGCATCACAAGTGGAGGCTTAACCAGATGCATCATGATTCCGAAGACCTGCTGAAAACTTTGATGAAGGACTTTGCATTAAAAAAAAAAAAAACAGGAACAGATAGAGGTGTTCCCTTGTTTTGAACCCACACATGAAACCTAGAGTTGTTACAGTCTTCATGACATGAGACAGAAAGGGGAAGAAAACTCACAGATTCTGGGATCAATATAATTGAGTTATTGAGCTAAAATACAAGCTATCTACTTCCTTATTTATTTATTTCTTCATATGTGAGAAATACTGATCCCTATAGGTTTAAGTCACAGTATTTTAGAATTTATTTTAACTGATAGTAATGTTTTTATACATACCTAAATGTAGTTTAACTGGTACAATTTTATGCTGTATTTTATTTGTTTCAGGTTTGCACTTTCAATGAGCAAATTTTCTTTTATTAGCATAATGATTACAGTTATATTTATGCTGTTCATGGAAAGCAGAAAAAACTGTGATTTCCTAACAAACTTTATTATATCAAAAGAGCAACTGGGTTAATTCATGCCAGGGAATTAGTGTTGCTAGAATAATTCAGCTCGTTATCATAAATTTCTAACCTAATTAGATAATTTTCTTTTACTTAACAAGCAAAAACTTAGCTGTATCTCATAGATGGAGAACATACGGGAATGCTAAGACAAATATTTTTAAACAGAAAGATATGTATTTTATAGGTGTGCAATTAAAATAATGTACATATTACTTTTGCATTTTTATTTTATCTATTTATTTATTTGCAAGCTGCTCTGTTGAGGGTTTCTATTAGACTGCAGTGAAGAAACTACTCTGCAATATACAAAACGCTGACCCGGGAGCAGGTCATCTGGATGGTTTAGCACAAGGTCCCCCATGAACTGGAGTTAAATTTAATATCAGACATTCCATGTCTAGAACCAATAAGATTAATTTCTAAAAAGTGTCTCATTTCTTCTTTGTGCAAAGATTAAAAATTTGTGAGTCAAGAAATTATTCGTTGTTCCAGCTTAGTCTTGAGGAAAGAGATATCTAGAACATCTTGAAAACAAACACGATGTTTTGAGTTCAAAAGAACTTGCCTCCTCCAATGGATTACTTGAATTGGTAACTGATTCTGTCTGCTATTATACACAGTGGTCTGGGGCAGTTGTAGAGGATGAACAAATTGATGTGCTCATAATTTCCCCCACTAATCTAAGAAAGTACATCCTGAGGCTGGCCTTGTAGTTTGGCAGGTTCTATTTGTGACAGCTGCATCCCAGCTGTTCCATTTCTGATCCAGCTTTTTGCTATTGTGCCAGTGAAGCTGTAGATAAATGATGGTCCAAGTATTTTGGCCTCTGTCTCTCATGTGGGGGACTCGGATAGAGTTCCTGGCTCCAGCACTGACCATTGTGACTATTTGGGGAGCGAACCAGCAGATGAGAAATCTCTCTGTGTGTCTCTGTGTATGTGTACATGCATGAGTGTGTGTGTGTGTGTGTGTGTGTGTGTGTGTGTTTCCCTCTTTCTGATGCCTTGCCTTTCAAAAATAAATAAATAAATAAATAGGTAGTGTCCGGCCCTGTGTCTCAGTAGGTTACTCATCTGCCTGTGGCACTGGCATCCCATATGGGTGCTGGTTCTAGTCTCAGCTGCTCCTCTTCTGATCCAGCACTCATCTTTGGCCTGGGAAAGCAGTAGAAGGTAGCCCAGATGCTTGGGTCCCTGAACCCATATGGGCGACCTGGAGGAAGCTCCTGGTTCCTGGCTTTGAATTGGCCCAGCTCTGACCATTGTCGACATTTAGGGAGTGAAACAGCTGATGGAAGAACACTGTTTGTAACTCTCTCTCAAATAAATAAAGAAATAAAATTTTTTAAAAAGAAAAAAATAAGTAAATAAATAATAATTTTTAAAAGAAAATATATCCTTATTTTCTTAGTACTTCCTGAGATAGTCAATTTGAATTTAACTCCGTTCACCCTCCTTTCTTCTTCCCTTTCCTCTTCAATCTTGTCGTCTTCATTTTCTTGTTCTTCCTTTTCTTGCTTCTTTATGCCCTCCAACACCACTTTTAAAATATTTCTTAAGAGTTAGCATTGTGGCATAGTGGATTAAACTACTGGTTGCCATAGAAGCATCCCATATAGGCACTGGTTAGAGTCCTGGCTGCTCCACTTCCAATCCAGCTCCTTGGTAATGCACATGGGAAAGCAGGAGAAGATGGCCCAAATACTTAGGCCATTGTACCCACATGGGAGACCCAGATGAAGATCTGGCTTCCACCTGGCCTAGCTTCAGCAGTTGCAGCCATTTGTGGGAGTCTCACTATCTGTAACTCTGTGCCTCAAATTAATAAATAAGTCTTTAAAAAATTCTTACCATAACTGTGGGACTGAGCCAGGCAAGCCAGGAACAGGGAACTCAATCCATGTTTCCCACACAAGTAGCAGAGACCCAGGTATTCAAACTAACATTGCTGCCTCTCAGGGTGAACATCAGCAAGAAACTGGAATCAGAAGTGAAACCTGGACCCAAACCAGAGACCCAGCACTGCGTGCTGGCATCACAAGTGACATCCGAAGCAATGCACTAAATACCTGTGTTGCCCTACCCCTAACTTTTTATAGGGCATTCATTCCAATCATGGAGGTTCTCTCATCATGACTTAATCATCCCGAAGGTTCCCACATCTTTGTTATTTATCACATCGGTGATTTCAGTTTAAACTGATTAATTTGAGGGGACCCAGTCGGACCATAGAATTCTGCCTCAACACCAATAACTTTATATGACTTGCATATAAAATACATATTTTTATCCCAATAATAATAAGTCTTTTCCAAAAAAAAATGTGATTTGAGAGATAGAAAATTTCCATCTGCTGATTCACTCTTCAAATGCCTAAAATGGCTGAGATTGGATGACGGGGGAAGCCAGCAACTCTCACATGGTGGCAGGAACACAATTGTTTAAGCCAACACCGCTGCCTCTCAACGACTGCATTAGCAGGATGCTAGCATCAGGAGGTGGGAATCAAAATCGGCTGCACCAATGTGGCCTGTGGCTATCTTAACCCTAAGCCGATGTCCTTTTCCTTCATCCAGATTTTTTAAAGATTTATTTATTTATTTGAAAGGCAGAGTTATGGAGAGGGAGAGACAGAGACACAGAGAGAGAGGCGGATAGAGAGACAAAAAGAAAGAGATTGAGATCTCCCATTTGCCAGTTCACTTGCCAAATGGCCACAATGAGTGGGGGTGGGCCAGGCAGAAACTAGAAGCCTAAGGCTCCATCCAGGACTCCTATGTGGCTGGCAGGGGCTCAGGTACTTGGCCCATCTTTTGTTGCTTTCCCACATGCATTAGCAGGGAGATAGATCAGATATGGAGCTGCAAACCCACATGGGATCACAGCACTGCAGGTGATGGCTTAACCCTCTACACCACAATGCTGGTCCCCTTCCCTCCCTCCTTTTCCCCTTTCTTCCTTCCTTCTTTCTTCTTCCCTTCTAAAAATAATGTGTTTAAATTATTTTAATACTTATTACATAATATTTTATTACTTGTTAAAAATTGAATGAGAAAGCTGTTCTAAAATTTTTATACCTTCTAATGCTTCACATATATTAGAACAAAATTTTCTCTGTATTCTGATCAGCAATCAATGAATAAAGCTCTAACACTCTAATTTTACTGAAAAGGCTAAAATTTTCATGTTTCCTGGAAAAAGGGGGAAAAAGGGATCATCTGGGGGTCAGTGCTGTGGCGCAGTGGGTTAAAGCCCTGGTCTGAAGTGCCAACATCCCATATACGCACCAGTTCTAGTCCCGGCGGCTCCTCTTCCAATCCAGCTCTCTGCTATGGCCTGGGAAAGCAGTAGAAGACGCCCCAGTCCTTGGGCCCACACACCCACCTGGGAGACTCAGAAGAAGCTCCTGGTTCCTGGCTTTGGATCGGTGCAGCTCTGGCCATTGTGGCCATCTGGGGAGTGAACCAGCAGAGGAAAGACCTCTCTCTCTCTCTCTCTCTCTCTCTCTCTCTCTCTACCTCTCTCTGTAACTCCGCCTTTCAAATAAATAAAATAAATCTTAAAAAAGGATTATTTGTGGTGACAAAGAATAGACAGTCTCAAAAGTCAAATGGTAAAATTGAGAATGCACAGGGAATCTCATAAATGGACATAAATAATGAATATTTAGTGTCTGAGTTCAGACTAGTATTGAGTACTGAAAAGTCTTGTACAGTGGGTATAATAAAGTTGTTGGTGGCCTGGTATGTAGCAAGTGGTTTGTCACCTACAGCACTGCATTCCTTAAAGATGTCTAACACACCAAAAAAATCTCCCAAGTGAATTTATTGACTAAAACCAGTTCCACAGAACCAATTAGTATCTTAAACAGGCTGCCCTGCAAGGCTTATGAGGCCATCCATCACCTGTCCATTTAACTATTTAGCATTTGTTCCAGCAATTTGTCACTGTGTCAGAATGCTAGCATTTCAGAAAGGGAGTTTTTGCTTGAAAGAAATCTAACTCAGATACCGCAGATATTTCTCCTTTAATAAGCTTACAGAAGATTTATGTTTCTATTATATTTAACCTTAACATCTTATCTGGCTGGTAAGGTTAATTCTTTGTACTGACTTTATTTCAAATTTAAATGTACTGTTTTATATAAATTTAAAATATTGTGCAAAATGGAATTATTCTTTTTTAATAGTTCACAGAGCTAGTATCACAGTGTACCTTATCTCATAGGTTAAGTGATAACATTTTGATCATTTTTCCAATTCAGTCACTTGCTTTTATATTCATTTCTTGTACCTTTCTTAATTTCACAGAATTGGATTACATTATATTTACTGCTGAATGAATGCTATCTGCATTGCTCTTAGTAATATGCAAATTAGCTAGACTTGAAATTCTAGACATATTTAGTGATAAAAGATTACTGCAACATTTCAATTAAAGGACATATAATTTACAAACAAATGTGTACTCATTTCAAATACAGCATATTATGAAGCTTGGCTGTTGATTACATATTATAGTCATCTGCTTAATTTTTTCTTTCATACAATGCCAAAAATATTACAGCAGCATAATTTGAAACTTACTGGCTACTTGGTATGAAAAACTGACTAGAAATAGAGCAAAAGGACTGTAGCAATGTATAAGTTACCAAATGAGTTCATGTAGTACAATAATTAATAAATACAAGTTACATATATTTGTCTCAAAGAACCAGCCATTTTACTGTCTTAGGAAAGCCAGTCAAATAAAAATTATTTAGGTATCTAACCTTTACATTCGATTCAAGAGTCGGATGCATCTTTTATTGGTACAAACAGATATATAGGTGATTTCTTTTCCAGCAACTCCATAGTTCACCTGATTAAGATTTCTAATGCAAAAGAGGCAGGCAAGACGCTGAGGACTCAAATGCCATCTCCTCATCTGAATGCTATTAAGTGACTCCCATGGCATTTCTCCCAGACTTTCAATGTGTGCTTGTCACTAGACTCAATCCCAGAGATAAAACAGAAAATGCAAACTCCTGTGGGAGGAGAGTTGAGTAAAAATCTTTCCTGAAGCCCTCACAGTAATGTGGTCAGTCTATTACTAAGGCTTCAATCAGCAGGTTCATCCCTCTTACCTTATGCAACCAGAGTTAGTTTGACATAGACAAATATTAGATTGGAGTAAGGAATGCACAATAAGAACAGGTATATGTATATATGTACACATGCACACATATGAGTTTTTACAAATAATCTTCATGTCTTTTACACACAAATTCAATAACCCATACCCATTCAAAGCAATGTGTTTTGTTTCTTCAAAAATACATTCACCTAATAACACAGTTTTTTAAGGTTAAAAAAGAAAAAAATTAAACATTATTAATTCCATATTCTCACATATACACAAACACATGCATACAGGCAAGCACAAGAACAGATATCAAACACATATTGCATGTCTACAGTGCTTTTCTTCAATTCTTGTTTTCAAAATGGGGCTAGATAAGAGTTTCTTGGAGTTTTCCCCCATTGGTGACTAAAATATGTCAAAATCAAGATATCTTCTTAAGAAATTATCAAATTAAAAGAAGGTATCTGGAAAACTTGTCTAGCTTAGTAGACAGACTGAAATGAAATTTAAAGAAATAATGCTCAAGAAATTCTTGAGAAATTGCCTTTTATGAGTAAAAGGAGAAAAGAGACAGAATAAGAAGGATAAGAGGGAACTAGGCTGATAATGAATTGAAGTAAAGTAAATGGAAAGTGTTTTGGACATCTACAAAAACTCTAGAATGGGGAAGGCAGATTTTGCTGATGATATAAAGAAGTAGTCACTGTTTTTGCTAGTTTGAGTTATTCTGTTGTTATTGTCTCAGAGAAAACAACTTACCATATCTAGTTACAAAATGTTTTTGCTTCCCAAATCACAGTAAGTACTAGAATTGAATAAAGGGGCTCGGTCGTGTAAAATCAAACCAGTCACACAAATGTTGACCAATTTCTTAGTTTATTGTAGTCATGGGGCTTGGAAAAATTCTGCTTTCTAATGTTTTGCCACATTAGTAGTTTACTTATGGGTGGAGAGGGCTTCCTTTTCGAAGTATAAAAATAATTGTAGCTATGGACTAACTATACTCTAGCGCTCTTCTTTATGCAGCAAAATTGATTTTTTCCCTTCAGGGTCTCTAAGAGCTGAGATTGACATTAAGTCACTGGTTTCACTGTGGTGAGCCTAGGATCTGAGTCCAGAAGGGGCTCTAGTGTCTCTTCTGAAGTGTTAAAATCTTCTTAGCAGCCTACTGTTTGTTTATAGGCAGAGAGGATAAATTTACTGATGTCTTTCATTTTTATATGGTAGTTATTTTGCACATAAAATCTTATTTAAAGATTGTTAAATTCCTGTGAAATTATTGTCCTAGTTTAATTAAAATAATATACCAGTGGTCTGAGCAATTCACAGAGAAATGATTCAAGCCCAACTTACAGTACATTTTTTTCCCCTTACAGCCAGTGAAGAGAGTACTAATGCTTTGTGAAACCCTTGTTTCTTTTGTAAATTCATCTGCATTCTTTGGAGTTCCTGAAAGCTGTGTGTGGGAACATAAGTTAGCAATACGGCTACTCTTATTCGCCTCATGATATAAAATATGGGGCTATATTGGCACACATATATATCAAATGGAAATACTTATACTACATATCTTAAAATACTATTTTTGAAATTATTGTTAAAGGTTGAAAGAGTATAGCCACATTATGAATATAAAATTTCTTTCTTCTCATGAAAGTCAATTTGGAGCAACCTTATGTGCCTTAAAAAATCGTATAAGAAAGAAGAAAAATGAACGTTTTTCATTCATACAATTCAATGCTTATACAAATAGTTAATATAAAGGTATAGGTATCAAGTGGTATTATTCTAGAAACAACCGAAGTGCAGTTCCTTGATGGCCTTGTTTTCTGTACTACTGAGCATGATTAAAATTATTGGGTACCTAACAGCTACCTGGACTCACCCTCTGGTAATGGAGAAGCCTCAGTATGGGTATGATTGAAGTATGTGTAAGTAAAGAAACAACATCAATTATTATATACTGAAAAGAAGGTTGGAGGGGCCAGCGCTGTGGCACAGCGGGTTAAAGCCCCAGTCTGCAGCATCAGCATCTCATATGGGCAACTGTTCAAGTCCCAGTGACTCCACTTCTGATCCGGCTCCCTGCTGATGCACCTAGAAAAGCAGCAGAGGATGGCCCAAGCCCTATGCCCTCTGACCTATGTAGCAGAACCAGAAAAAGCTCCTGGCTCTTGACTTTGGATTGGATCATCTCTGGCCATTGTGGTCATTTTGGGAGGGAGCTGGCAGATGGGAGAACTCTCTCTTTTTCTCTCTTTCTCTACTTTTCTCTGGAACTCTGTTTTTCAAATAAATAAAATAAATCTTTTTTAAAAAAAAAAAAGGTTGGAAGGTTGGAAGTTTGGAAGCATCATTTGTCCATGGGGAATTTATTTTAAAATTTACTGGGCAGGGCAGGATGGAGATTGAGTAAACATATGAGTGGGAAAACATTAAAATATAGTGTCTTAATATCTACTCAGTGATCAGTCAACTGCATACTGGAAATTTAATGGTTTCTCACACTACAACACTATAGTAATATATTACTAGTGTTCATTATATAGTAGTGTCTGTACAGTATAATTTTCAAAGAAACCTCTCAAAATTCCATTAGAGAGGAAACAGGAAGGAGGTATTACATATGATCTAAATATACACAAACAGAATTCTCTGTGTGTGTGTGTGTATGAATGGCATATATAGGTGAGGAGGCTTTAAATATCAATATTTTCCCTTTCCCCTATAAATAACATTTGAGTTAATCCAGAGCTAATATTGTCAAATGAGCAAACATTCATGGACAAATGCCTCACATCTGGCAAAGTGAAGTTAGCTGACATTTACTTGGTATAAAGGAGCAGGGATTAAATCAGACAGAATCTCACAGGATCTAATACTGATATATTTTTCCTCAGTTTTTTAGTTGTTTTCTGAAGAAGAGAAGGGCAATTCATTATCAACTAGGAAGTAAAATGGGAAACCCAACATTATTTATCTTTCTAACTCATTTTCCTGATTTATTTCAATAAATGCATACTGTAATAACTAATGCAAGCATATACATGAACTGTAGATGATTTGAAGAGTTAAGGGACATGTAAACAGGTAAATAAAAATAACCCATAACTAACTCAGGACAAGTATTCTTAAAATTTTAATGAGTTTCTCTACAATATTTCCATGTGCAGAGAAACAATAGATATGTTGAAAGTAAGAAAAATAGATATAAGTATATCGACAGATTTAATATGTATACTTAAATATTTTTAGAAAATTATAAGAAATTATATAAATTCTTTGCAACATGAATTTAGATCTAAATGCAGTCTGAATATTTTTAATATCTTTTCATAATTTCATGAACATTTTCAGCTTTTGCATAGTATGAGGAAACTTGAAAGAGTGTATGAAAATAGAAAAAAATGATAAAAGTTTTTTTAAGATTTATTTATTTATTTGAAAGTCAGAGTTACACAGAGAGAAGAGAGGCAGAGAGAGAGAGAGAGAGAGAGAGGTCCTCTATTCGCTGGTTCACTTCCAACTGGCTGCAATGACCAGAGCTGCACGTATCTGAAGCCAGGAGCCAGGAGCTTCTTCCCGGTCTCCCACATGGGTGCAGGGGCCCAAGCACTTGGGCCATCTTCTACTGCTTTCCCAGGCCATAGCGGGGAGCTGGATCAGAAGTGGAGCAGCTGGGTCTCAAACTAGCGCCCATATGGGGTGCTGGAGCTTCAGGCCAGGGCATTAATTCACTGTGCTGCTGCTCCATGGTGCCGGCCTTTAATGTGCTGTACAATGTGACTCAATGCTAAAACGAGAACTCAAAGAGTATATTCCACTTTGTGTTACTATATGAGGGCAAAGGGACGAATTCATTACTTAACACATGCTAAATCGATCACATGTATACAAAGAAAATTGAAAATGAATCTGGATGTGAACGAAAGGGTGGAGGGAGCGGGCAAGGGGGGAGGGTTGAGGGGGAAAGGGAAAATATGGGGGGAAAGCCATTGTAATCCATAAGTCATACCTTGGAAATTTATATACTAAATAAAAGAAAAAAAAATCAAAAAAAAATTTTTAAAAATGAGATATCTTTTTCCACTGAATAAGTGCCATCAAGTTCAAGGCACTTTCTAATATGGTGATACCAGCTCTTTAGTTAATCCTGAAAGAACTGTGGGTCCTGAGACTTTAAACATGTCAATGCAGTTGTTTTTACATTATTAATTAATAAAAAAGGCATGAATCAAATGTTTTGGTTTTTATGTATTCATCTTTTTCTTGCTGAATCACTTACAAAACGGGAATCTTGATGAGAGAAGTAAACAGGAACATTGTTTTCCGTGGTACAGGATTCAAATAAAGCATTCCAAGGTTTTTTGTTTTTTTTTTTTCTAAATGTGGGTGAGCCTATGATGCTGCCGGCCTAGCCCATGCAGTTAGCCTGACTGCTGGCAGGCGGCAGGAGCCCCAGGCATATTTCTCCCCACCCCTGCTTTCTGTCAATCAAGTAAACTGCTCCAGGATGTGGCACAGGCCCATTAGGACCACCTGGAAAGCTATCCTAGCTACGTGACCTTCAACCTGACTGGAAAGGCATATGGGCGCCAGTGTAGGTTCTGTCCTATAGAATTTGTGTTGCCTTGAGTTGGTTATGCCTCTTCTGGCTGTCCTGTAAAAGTGTACTGGTAATGAATAAAGACGGACGTGTTCACTGGAGCCTGTCCCGGTGCTGCTAATGGGAAAAACACTGTTGCCCTGCTCTCCCCGACAGTATGGTTTTGCAGGACAAGCTGCAACTGGCGCCCCAAACCTGAACACATAAGGGAGGCAAAGAGCAGGGTTCTCCTCTGCTAGGTGAAGAGGCATCCCCCACTGGTCGGGTCCCTGACCTCCCCCCCGCCCCAACACTAGTTGAAGAGAAAATTCCTGTTCATCTCATTATAAGAGACCCCTACCATGCACGGGCTTCTAGAACTCTCTGTCAGGAAAGAGGACATCCCCATCTCATTGTAGAGACCACTGCAGTGCACTGGTCCCAAAGACTCCCATTGCCATGGCCACAAGCTCCCCAAGTAGAGAAGGGATGGCAGCTTGTTGAAAAATGGCTGCCCACATCTTCCTGCTTTGCTCCTCCTCCTCTACTCATTGGTCTGCGCCCCCTACCTGGGCCTCGGGCGAGGGAGGGGGAAGGCAGTGTTCAAGTGCACTTGCCCTCTAGAGAGTGCACATGCAGACCTCCTGGGACCTGCAGAGTTACAGAGAGGCAGAGAGAGAAAGGTCTTCAATCTAGTGGTTCACTCCCCAATTGGCAGTAACTGCCAGTGTGAAAGGAAAGGCCACCACAAAACACACCAAACACCTGAGAAGGGAAAAGATTTACGGTTGAGTAGGGGAAACCCGACAGGCTTCCTCCCAGTGCACAGAGAGAACAGCAGCCTATACTGGGAGAATAGGTCTTATATAGCTTTGCAGAGGTAAGGAAGTGGGAGCGGCAGATCCCACTAGGGTGGGGGTGGAGCTCAGATTTGTGATTGGGCTATTGGGTCACCTGACTTCTACTAAGCCAGGCTGGGCTTAGGAAGATGGCACCATTTTACTGACACAGAGCTGGGCTGATCTGGAGCCAGGAGCCTCCTCTGGGTCTTCCCACGTGGGGGCAGGGGCCCAAGGACTTTGGCTATCTTTTACTACTTTCCCAGGACATAGTAGAAAGTTGGATTAGGCCGGCGCCGTGGCTCAACAGGCTAATCCTCCGACCTTGCGGCGCTGGCACACTGGGTTCTAGTCCCGGTCGGGGCGCCGGATTCTGTCCCGGTTGCCCCTCTTCCAGGCCAGCCCTCTGCTGTGGCCCAGGAGTGCAGTGGAGGATGGCCCAAGTGCTTGGGCCCTGCACCCCATGGGAGACCAGGAAAAAGCACCTAGCACCTGGCTCCTGCCATTGGATCAGCGCGGTGCGCCGGCCGCAGTGCACCGGCCGCGGCAGCCATTGGAGGGTGAACCAACGGCAAAGGAAGACCTTTCTCTCTGTCTCTCTCTCTCACTGTCCACTCTGCCTGTCACACACACAAAAAATAAATAAATAAATAAAAGAAAAAGAAAGTTGGATTGGAAGTGGAGCAGCCAGGACTTGAACCAGTGCCCAT
Source organism: Sylvilagus floridanus (assembly GCA_949820135.1). Classification (NCBI taxonomy): domain Eukaryota; kingdom Metazoa; phylum Chordata; class Mammalia; order Lagomorpha; family Leporidae; genus Sylvilagus; species Sylvilagus floridanus. The sequence goes on from OX463225.1 coordinate 96,847,009, forward strand.
ACGGGATGCTGGCATTGTAGGCAGCACTGGCCCAAATCACTGGTCCCAAAACACTCTTTTAGTAAACAGATGTTATCATGTTATCAATCTTGAGTATCCTCAAACAGCTGTTGCCATGACCTTGCTCTTGACTAGTCTGCTTTAGCTTTGACTGGACCAAATCTACTTCTTGATAGCTATGCCTTTGATAATATTTTATTTTCAGGACTGTATTGATAAAGCCATAGTTCACCTTCTGTTATGATTCTTCTAAAATATTTAATTATGTATGCATTTTAAATATAGTGTCTCAGAAAAAGGGAGTCAGAGAGAGATTTCCCATCTGCTGGTTCACTCCACAAATGGCTACAGCAGACAGATCTGGTCAAGCTGAAGCCAGTAATCAGAACTCTCTCTGGGTCTCCCACATTGATAACATTGGCCCAAGAACATGACCCTTCTTCAGCTGCCTCCCCAGTGCCTTAGCAAGAAGCTATAAAGGAATCAGAGTGTCTGAGACTTGAAATGGCATTCAGGTATGGGATGTCAATGTTGTTTGTGGGTGGCTCAGCATGTTATGCTGCAATACCAGGCCCTCATGTTACAAATTTTTGTAAAAATGCTTCAGGATGGTGCCGGCACTGTTGCATATTGGGCCTAAGCCTCTGCCTGTGGTGCACCTCTACCTATATGGACACCAGTTCACGTCATGGCTGACTCCACTTCCGATCCAGCTCTCTGCTGCTGGCCTGGGAAAGCCATATAAGATGGCCCACATGCTTGGGCCCCAGCAAACCCATAAGAGACCTGTAAGAAAGCTCCTGGTTCCTGGCTTCAGATTGACCCATCTCCGGCCATTGTGACCATTTCAGGAGTGAGCCAGCGGATGAAAGACCTTTCTCTCTCTCTCCCTCTGTCTATTACTCTACCTCTCAAATAAATAATCAATAAAATCTAAAAAAATACCTTACATGAATGACAAAGACATAGAATATTGATGCTAAAAAAAGAAATGCTTCAAGATATTGATCCTATTTGTTTCAAATTTCCATTGAAAACATTGCTTTATTCTTTTTTTTATTTTTTGACAGGCAGTGTTAGACAGTGAGAGAGAGAGACAGAGAGAGAGAGAGAGTTATAGACAGTGAGAGAGAGAGACAGAGAGAAAGGTCTTCCTTCCATTGGTTCACCCCCAAAATGGCCGCTTGCCAGCGCACTGGCAGATCCGAAGCCAGGAGCCAGGTGCTTCCTCCTGGTCTCCCATGCGGGTGCAGGGCCCAAGCACTTGGGCCATCCTCCACTGCCTTCCCAGACCACAGCAGAGAGCTGGACTGTAAAAGGAGCAATTGGGACAGAACCAGCTCCCCAACCTTGACTGGAACCAGGAGTGCCACCACAGCAGGCGGAGGATTAGCCTAGTAAGCCCAGGCACCGGCCAACATTGCTTTTTTCTGCAAGTGATCTGGGCACAAAGATTTTCACACCTAGTTAGCAGTAAGTTGGCTTCACTTTAATTTTTCAGTCATATTTGTTTAAGACAAATTAATTGAACTATTTGTAGTGTTGGCTATTGTTTCTTCTGTAAATTGTTGATCCTATTAAATTTATGTGTAAACAAATTAATTTTCCTTTGAAATTAATGTGGATGATATGCCACTCTAGGTCTCATTTTCAGCATTATCTAATCCCTTCTTAAAATGAGTTATCCATTTTTAAATTGCTGATTTCCTTGAGTTATTTTCCTTATAAGATTTTTTTTTTACAAAATGTCAATGGACTAAACTTTACCATCATGTTGATATTTGTTTTTGCTTCAGTCCTTGCAGAATTCATACTTGTGTGATAGGGATTCTTTTCAAACTGATGTCTTATTCTTTTCATTACCTCAGACTAAAGCAATTGTTAGGTCAAGTCACCACAAGTTACTATGAGTAACTTGAAATCCATGTAGATTTTTCATAATATGCATTTTTCCATAAACTTTTAAGAACCCATTTTAAACATCATAATAATCTTTCTTATAACAGTAAGATGTCATTTATTGATGCAACAAACTTCACAAATGTTTTCTAGAAATGCATCCCAACATACCTGGGACCATGGACTATTGCTGAAAACTGCATGGAGAAATTGTAGCAGGAATCTACACAATATTATGCTGATGTCAACCAATGCCACGAATGGAAGGATAATAAAACTTGGAAGATTAAAGAAAGAACAAATGAAATAGGTAACTAAAAAGGCTATAGTTAATACTTGACACTTATCTTTTTTTTCCATCACTCTGTATCATTAGCTCAGCTATGATTTCTACTCGATGCGGTGATTGAAATCATTTTTGTAAAGTCTGAGTCCTTTGAGATGCTGTGTTAATTGGACTGTAACATTTTTCCACAGATGTCTTCCATTCACCATGGAACTCTCAGGAGGTGCCCAGTAAGCATTTAAATTTCATTCATTGATTTATCTTTTTCCATTGAGTGTCAGTGGCCATATTTCCCATTGGAATTTGGAATTAGTTACTCTATTGTGTGGATTCAAGAGAATAAAACACCTGTTGCCATTTTCAGCTTAAAGAAATAAGACTAATGTTACATTCCATCTTGAGAGATTTTTACATTAAGAACTAAGAAACCAAGCCTGTGGGACCAGGACTCAACAGTTTTGAGATAATGCTGAAGTGGTATAGTAAGAGGACCATTCACATGCTGATTTCTTATGCCACAGACTTTTGTGCTTTGTCCATAGAGGAAACCATACCATAGTTGCCTTGGGGACGGTGCTGTGGTTAAAGCCCTGGCCTGAAGCACTGGCATCCCAGTGCTTGGACTGGCACTTGCCAGTCCAAGACCTGGCTGCTCCTCTTCCAATCCAGCTCTCTGCTATGGCCTGGGAAAGCAGTAGAAGATGGCTCAAATCCTTGGGCCCCTGCTTCTGCATAGGAGATCAGAAGAAGCTTTGGTTCCTGGCTTCAGATTGGCACAGCTCCGGTCATTGCGGCCAATTGGGGAGTGAACCATCAGATGGAAGATCTCTCGTTCTTTCTCTCTCTCTCTGCCTTTCCTTGCTCTGTGTAACTCTGACTTTCAAATAAATTAATAAATCTTTAAAAAAATGCTTGCCTTCATTTCAAAGAGTATACTGTTTGTTAAAAGCATTGCCCTTGTCTCATAGGGTTTTATTTTACCAGTGCCATTACTAAAATCTTCATGATACCATTTTACCTTAATATCAGAAGCACTGCAGCAAAGAGAATAAAATCTATATCCCCTCCCATGTCGATAATCTTTAACCAAGGGGTTGATTGATTCCCCTATGGAAGTCATATTCCAGGGATTCAGCACTAGCCTTCAATTTAGAGCTTTAGCACTGTGTTTTGAGTGCTCAGATCTCCATCAGTCATGCAGAACCCTGTTATTTAACCCATGCATAGTGTGTATTCTTACATAATGACCACAGAACAACCACTTTGTAGACGTGTAAGGAATAAAAGTCATTGAACTTCCAGAATTGATCATTTTGTCTCTCTCATTGAGAGACTCACTTGTATTTGAGTTTTTTATTGAAAAATTAACAAGAGAAAAATATACATGTAGGCTGAACCTCTTCTCTGAATGAGAAGACCACTCACACAGTTTTTCTGGCACTTTCTTACGTCCTTTTATTCCTTAATAACTCAGAAAATTGCTACTTTCCTGAAAGCCTGACTATTCATTCCATTGGCTATCACCTTTTCCAGGCCAGCATAATCAAATATACTGCCTTAAATTTTGTTCACCAGAAAACATACTTACCACTTTCAGGACAATTGTTAAGTGTTTTTGTTATATATTTTTAGACTATTGGTGTCTATTGTAGCCATATCCATTTGCAAATTACAATGAAAATATTTTTTTCTTTCTCATCAACTGGTAATAAGGATTCCCCCCAAAAAGACATAGATATTAGTATAAGAAGTAGGTGTTATTCAAGTTAAGTGACTCATAAAATTTATTTTTGTCTTTGATAACATCAAAAGTACTGTGTAACACACATATTATTTTAATTTATTAAGAGATTGTTTCTGTCTGAACCTCCTTATGTCCTGGAAGATAATATAACACTTAACTCAAATGGGCAGTTCAAATTGTGTAATCATTTCTGACCTAATCATCATCCAAGTCCTCTTATATGTTCATTTCTCAGATCTTCAAGTCCCAATGTTTTTTAACTCTTTTCCTGACATTTATATGAAATAATAATGAAGCTTTAGGAAACCATGTCACTAGCACCCTTTCCTACTATCAACACAGCCACAAAATTAACTTTTGGAAATAATTTATTTTTGTTTACAGGTATTTCTCAATGCCTTTATGAGATTTTCTCATAAAGATATAATTCTTAAAAGTTATACATATACATACACACATATATTAAGTTGAGCCCTGGCATATCCTAATACACAGCTTCGTTTCTGTTCTCCCGGATATTTTCATTCTTCCCTCAATATTATGCTAGAGATATCCTAACATGTCAACTTCATTAAATATAGACCTTTGTTGAGTTTAGGTATTGATCAGGTAACCAAGATCACTCATAGCATCTTGAAGCTGATACATAAAATGCAATATTTCACTTAAGTATACTCCTGAACAAATTTGGTCTGACTAGTGTTATAATTAATGTTCCTGGGAATAATGCTACATATATTCTTAGATTCCTGATTATGCTTGCAAAACTCTAATATTTCACAATTATTTTGTAAGTTATCTTTCACAGAGAACAAGTTATGATACTTTCTCTTTTTTGATGAATTATAAGTGAAATAATTAATATGAATCAAAAAGGAGTTTACAGAAGTGAGTTGTGAAAATAGACATCCTAAAGCATTTCTTTCAGGCTAGAATTTTTGTTCATAAGTAAAACTCAAGGGGAATTGGATTTCCTATTCCTCAACTTCAGCCAATTCTTCTCAGATGTATATCTATAAGTCTCATTGCCCTACTTTGTCTCGAGTAATGTCCTGGTGTTGTCAGAACAGGCTTTCTAAGGTTTTACAACTCATTTCATCATTTTTTAATCCACAAATTGTTTAAGAGGAGTGATTTTGCAAAGCAACTAGCAATTTTATGGCTAAAGGAATAATGGTAAAAGGTAATATGATGACAGGTCCTATATCCTTAATGGGGACTGTCTTTCAGGGTGGGGAACAAAAAGAGAGCTTGTGCCATAGAATAAAGGAAGCCTCTACCCAGATACCATAAAAAGCAGATGAAGAAAAAGAAATTTGTTGACTTAGAGGCTTCTTCGTAACTTCAAGCCATCCATCAGTCCTCACTGGTGAAATACTCAAAGAAACAAGTTAACACATGGCATACAACATGTTAAAGAGCAAAGGTAGGGGATGTGGACAATGATTTTAAAATAAACACACAATTGTCAGCATAGTAACACAGTTTTTTTTAAGTGGATATCTGGATTGTTTCCAGATATATTTTAATGAGCAATAAGTAACACAGCTATGGCTTTTGTATCACATGTGGAAGTTTAATCAATTTCACAAAATAAGGCAAAATATTTGAAACAGTTCATGTTTTCTGTAATTCCATAGAATTCTTTTTTATTAAATATTTATTTATTCAGTTGAAAGGGAGAGAGAGAGAGAGAGACATATTCCACCTGGTGATTTATTCTCCAAATGGCCACAACAGCAACGTCTGGGCTGTGGTCAAAGCCAGGATCCAGGAAATCCATTCCAGACTCTTTCATGGATGCAGGGGCCCAAGTACCAAGGACATCCTCTGCTACTTTCCCAGGCACTCCAGGGAAAACTGCATTGGAAGCAGCAGAGTAACCAGGACTCGCAGATCAATTCAGTTATGCGATGTTGGCTTTGCAGTGCCATCCACAACATCAGCTTTTCCGTTGAGTTCTTGCTGCTAAAATAAATAAATAAATAAATAAATAAATAAATAAATAAATATAAAAATTAAAGTATAAAGTTATAACTTGATATGGTCAAAGAGTGGACACTTAGAACCACTGTTGTTTTTTTCAGAACGGGAACAGAGTTTACATGACAGAAGAGAAGTGCTGGTAGAAGTCCCTCTTGATTAAACAGACAAATGTTATAAAGACTAGCATATTTTCTTAACCATCACTACAAAACCAGTAGCATGAGACCAAACCCTGAGATGAAAAAAAATATGATGATGCAGGGTCTGTGTCTGCATTGGAAGGTAATTTAGTTTCTGATGTTAGAGCTTTTGATGTTATATGCAGGTTCAGGAACAATGTATATAGGAGACATTTATGAAATTAAAATGATATACCCAATTCTTAAATGATAATTTTTATACTTCTTTCTGGGAAAACAAACAACATTCACTAGAGGACACATCAGCAGATGCACTGATTAGAGGAAGATCAGGTTTCAACTGAGGGACAAGATTCGGTATAAACTGATAATGACAGAGGGTTTAGGGGACACTTGTATGTTTTGAAATAATATTTAAAGTACTTTATTTTAATTTTATGTCTGAATGATTTGAATCTACAAACAAATATCTTATACTACACTTTGTCTTTTTTTTAAGCTCTTAAATTATCTTTCAGGCTGCTTCAAAAAGTTACTCGTACATCCCATGTTTTCACTTGAGAGCAGTCAGGAATGAAATTCTGTCATAACTTTTTTCAAGACAATATATATGTGAATTATTGTTTCATTATCTTCCTTCATTTAATATTGTTAAGAGAATATATTTTAAAGAGAGATTTCCTTTGTGAATACTCTGTAGTTTCCTGTTTTGTTTTCCTGCTTAAAACTTTCTGTTTATATTTTTATGAAATTCTTCCTCCATTCCTCTGATTAAGAGAAGATCACCATAATTTATATAGACATTGGTCTGCTTCCATTAATCTTTCTTAGAGCCCTGTTGAACTTTTTCAATCTACAGGCATGTAATATTCTTTGACTTTTTTCTATTTTATTTTTTATTCTATATATCATTCCATTGTGCTCTGTGGCCTCTCTCTCAGGGCACCAATCATCCCTGTCTTTAATTCTATTCTTTTTTTGTTCCCTTTCATACTATGTGCTTATTATTTTCATCCCTTTTCTCCAACTCATCTCTTTCTAAAGTATCCACTGCATTATTTCATTTTCTTAAAGTAGAATATATCCCTCCAATATTGAATTTAATTTGATTTCAATATTTCTCTACCACATTCATCTCCATTATTTCAATCTGAATCTCAGCCAGAGAATTTGTCATATGTCTTTTGTCTTATCATTTAACATTTCATTTCTTGTTACAGTGGATCCAAGTTACATTGTATTATATTGAAAACACAGACTGATATATTCTAAAATTTATCATTTTTTCTTATAGCAAGATTTTTTTCAAGCCTTCTTGTTATGAATGTTTGCACTGTATAACTATCCTTTTTTGTCATTTTGAAATCTTTTCACAGGATAAAAGTGACATTTTATTCCTTTCCTGCTTAATAAAGTTAATATTAGAAAGATCTATTCAAGGATATGATTTTCACCAAGTAGAAAAGCTATGGTTCTTCTCATCTAGCAGATTGCTTTGGAATCTCTATTACAGGCATATATACAAAGCCCTGTTTCAAATGTCTGTACATCACCCAGATGTCATGAATCATTGATAACTTCCATTCTGAATATCTATAGTGAAATAGCTACCAGCATTCTCACCTGTCTATAATTGAGAAAATTGCTCATAATTTGTGACTCTGTGAAATAAAAGAAGTTGGCTAAGTTTGAGTTAAACAAAATATGTGCTATGGTACAGTCGTTTACATGTTAACCACCAGCTTTAATTTCCATAAATTCTATAATTTGTTATGACATAATAATTTCAACTAGAGTTTCCTATTTCAAATACCAGAATCCAATAATCACAATTATAAAAATCAGAATTTGATGACCATGACATTTGGGATAGCAGCAAAAATATTTTTGGAAAATACTGAAAATTAGAATAACTTCTTTAGTAACTCCTTCAATAGAGATGAAAAAATTGGCACGTGAGAATTCAAGTCTTGTGTCATCTCAGGAAAAGGTGAGAGTTGTAGACATATCACATAGCAAGCATATAATGGCAGCAGTCTTCTGTGGCTTGATGCTGTCTCTTCTTGATCCTAATATGGCTGGAACTATTCCTGGTTTCATGTATGGAAACAACTATAAACTGTAAGGAAGAAGAGGGTGCTTTGATAGATAATGCTTTATTATGTGACAAAACAGGTACCAAAAGTTCAGTAGTGAGTTTAGGTTGGTCAGAATTTGATCCTATTGTATATATCATAATAAGAGCAAGAAAGTGAATGTTCTGTATTTTTAGCTTCTGATATGAAAGCTAGGCTCTATGAGTGAGGAAGAATCACACGTATGCAGTTCATGGGGTTAAGTCACGTATAAATGGACATGGATACATCCTTTCTCACAACCCAGCGATAATGTTCAAAGGTATCCCCAAAACAAAACAAAACAAAGCAAACAGAGACTGAAAGAAATGGAGAAGGAATGAGAGTGTGAGGGCAAAGGGAGAGGAGAGGGGAGGAAAAGAAAATAATTACTTTCTTAGAATTATATATGCAAACCGCATTGAATCTGTTAAATATTAATTAAAAATTAAAATTAAAAATATTTAAGATGAATAAAGTAACTATAAGAAGATTGTTTAAAAAAATAGAAAGAGAGATGTCATCTAACTCTGAACCACCCGAACTATCTTCAATATCTTTAAGAGGGTTTTTAAAAAAATCAGAGTTCGTTTGAATCTGATTGGTCCCAGATGATGGTAAAGATTTGATTTTTCCTGGTGGTGTGGCAAGAATGCTAATTGTCCTTGAGCTGTGTGTTAGATGCTCTAGAATTTAAAATATACCCATGTTTGGAATAGAACAGAGAAAAAAACAAAATATATCTTAATAATAGGGCCTCTACTTCTTGTTTACGCTATTAAATCATTTCTCAGAGCCAAAGACTTTGCATTAAATTGCTTCATCTAAGTCCAACCAACACAGAAATGCTGAGCTGTGGAGATGGATAATGCAAAATTGTAGTATCAGTTCAGAGACACAGCTACCTGAGGCTGGTGGGGAGAAACCTTAATATAGCCTCAGCGCGTCTTGGTCTTTCCTTCTCTGGGAGTGGTGAACTTGAAGCAGAAGTAATCTGTCTTTTGCACTTGTCCTGCCGCTTCGGGAGCCCTACGCTGGTCAGCCTTGTGGTGCTGCTGTGCAACGCTGCTATTGCACGTTTATTTTCAGTTCCAAGCCTAGTTGCCTTTCTGTTTATTTTAGCCACTTACCAAATGGTTATACATAATCACTATGATAGCTCTCGTTCCTAAATTACATTGTATAGGAGGTATAAATGAAATCCCAATCATAAACTTGCTATGTGATTCAAGGCTTTCCTATCTAACTAACCAGTAATGTATCATGGATTCCTGCTTGTATGTTCTCTAATAATCTCCCTGAAACATTAAGGATCAGGTAAAGTGTTCCTTGGTGACTTATTCAAGTCTAGTTTAATAAGCACTACAAATAGCAATAATTAGTTATTTTTCATTACTAATGGCCAATATTCTTTCCTAATTTTCAGCACTTAAGTGATGTTTCCCTTTAATTTGAATATTTAATTACATTAAAAGTTGGAAAGGATAATTGATCAAAACTTTTTTTTTTTTTCTATATCCTAGATTGATTTTTTTTTCAGGCAGAGTTAGACAATGCGAGAGAAAGACAGAGAGAAAGGTCTTCCTTTAATTGGTTCACCCTCCATCTGTGCCTATCCGAAGCCAGGAGCCAGGTGCTTCCTCCTGGTCTCCCATGAGGGTGCAGGGCCCAAGCACTTGGGCCATCCCCCACTGCCTTCCCGGGCCACAGCAGTAAGCTGGATGGGAAGAGGAGCAACCGGGACAGAACCAGCGCCCCAACCAGGACTAGAACCCAGAGTGCCAGCGCCGCAGGCAGAGGATTAGACTAACGAGCCATAGCACAGGCCTGATGTCTGCTTTTATATTATATTATATGTATAAAATTTGGGGAAGCACTTGGAAAAATATTTTCTCTATGAGAGAAAAATAAAAGATACAATTACATGTAATAAATATTTTTTGTTATCTGCTGAAAATAGGATAAGTCAATTCAATTTTCTACTTTTCATCTGCAGTTATTTTATTGCTGCTTCAATTGTAGATATATAAAACTTCATTAAGGTAAATCATTTCAGAATGTAAGAGAATTTCAAAAAGTTCTTAAAAAGTGGAATTAAATATAAGATTATTTTAGTGTAAAATATAGTGTAAAATATAGTGTAAAATATAGTGTAAAATATTAATATCTGTATTAATTTGCAGTTTCAAACAATTTTTAGAAGATCCCTCAATCCCTTGAAAAATAATAATTTCTCAGAGGCAGGCATTGTGTCACAGTGCATTCAGCTTGAATTTGGGTTGCCTCTTCCCATAAAAAAGTGCCTGGTTCAAGTTCTGGTTACTCTGTTTCCACCAGAGCTTCCTGCTACTCTACCTGGAAAGCAGATGATGGATCAAGTACTCACATCCTTGCCACATGTGTAGACCTGGCTACGCTGGGCATCTGATGAGTAAATCAGCTGATGGAAGACCTCTCTCTCTTTCTCTCTCTCTCTTTCTCTCTCTGTCTCTCTGTCTCTCTCTCTTTCTTTCTGTGTGTATGTGTGTGTGTGTGTATGAGACTCTCCCTTTCAAATAAATAATAAATATTTTTACAAAATAATAATTTATCAGTAGATAATACAAACTAAATAGAAAATCAGGAGGTGTTTTATATGCTTTCTTTTTATGAGTAACAAGATCAAAAAAGCAATTAATATATATTGTACAAAAGTACTTCAAGATGCTAATGGAAAATGGAGTTAAGAGATTAAAAGTATAAACTTTATTATTTTTTTTTTTTTGACAGGCAGAGTGGACAGTGAGAGAGAGAGACAGAGAGAAAGGTCTTCCTTTTGCCGTTGGTTCACCCTCCAATGGCCGCCGCGGTCGGCGCGCTGCGGCCGGCGCACCGCGCTCGTCCGATGGCAGGAGCCAGGAACCAGGTGCTTTTCCTGGTCTCCCCATGGGGTGCAGGGCCCAAGCACCTGGGCCATCCTCCACTGCACTCCTGGGCCACAGCAGAGGGCTGGCCTGGAAGAGGGGCAACCGGGACAGAATCGGTGCCCCGACCGGGACTAGAACCCGGTATGCCGGCGCCGCAAGGAGGAGGATTAGCCTGTTGAGCCACGGCGCTGGCCTAAACTTTATTTTTAACATACGCTTTTGTTTTTCATTCTAAAATGCATCTTCTAAGAATTTGCCATTACATGAATTCCCTCTTTAATGATTCTCTCTCTCTCTCTCTCTCTCTCTCTCTCTCTCTCTCTTTCTTTCTTTTTGACAGGCAGAGGTAGACAGTGAGAGAGAGACAGAGAGAAATGTCTTCCTCTTTCCATTGGTTCACCCCGCAAGTGGCCGCCACAGCCTGTGCTCTGTGGCCAGTGTGCACACCTATCCGAAGCCAGGAGCCAGGCGCCTCCTCCTGGTCTCCCATGTGGGTGCAGGGCCTAAGCACTTGGGCCATCCTCCACTGCACTCCTGGGCCATAGCAGAGAGCTGGACTGGAAGAAGAGCAACCAGGACAGAATCCGGTGCCCCGACCGGGACTAGAACCTGGTGTGCCACAGGCTGAGGATTAGCCTAGTGAGCCGCAGCGGTGGCCATGATTTACTCTCATAGTAGTTTCCATTTTTTTTTTTCATTGTCCTGGTTCTCTTACTGCTTTCCTAATTGTTTCTTTGCATTCCTTCTGTGGGACTCCTCCCCTCCTCTCTTCTCTCTTCTCCTACTCTCCTCTCCTTTCTCTCTTTTCCTTTCTTCTCCTCTCCTCTACCTTCATTCCATATCATTTCTTTTTATGTTCTCCAGTCTATACTTCTTCACGTCTATTAGGGTGTAACAATAGACTCTCAAACTCATCATATAAAAAAATTCACATACAATCTTTACTCTGCCAACTGGTCTGTCTCCAGTGACTTCTATCTCACTGAGACAGTCTATCTTTTAAATTTTCATCTTCACATTTTAACTTTCAATTTCACATATCCAGTCCATTTAGCACTTGGAATTTCTATCATGATTTTTTCCAAAGTAATTTTTCCCCATTTCCATTGTCACTCACATCATATATTGCCTATGCCACCTAAATAGATTTTTGACTAGCATTGCTGTTTCCACTCTTGATCACTTGAATCCTATTTCCCTGTATAGCAGTCAGAATGAGGTCTCAAATACTAAAAATGGATTCATTCCATCTCCTGCTTAAAACTCTGTAGTATCTCCCTTTTGGTTATGGCATAGTACAAATAACAATATATGGGAGCTTCAAATGATTTTTACTGTAATAATTATGTATTTCAAAGTTCTTGCATCAAATAACAATTTTCTTTCTATTTAATTTTTGAATAAATTTTTGGAGTACTCATAGGTTTTACAAGTCCCTGTTACCTGATTTTTTTAACCTTTTTCTTCCTTTAATGTCTTATGGCGTCCATATATGTGCTGAGGCAAACTGTGGAGCTCATGTTCTGAACACTGATGTAGCCAATCTTAGCCTCACAAAAACAGGATTTATTGGGAATAAATCTTAGAATTTGGCTGTATTTGTTGAACATAATGGTTACTGGTGGAATAAGCCTGTGATTATAAAGTAAATTCAAAGTATATTGTAACAATGAAAGGAAGGAAGGAGAAGTGGTTGAGGGAAGGACAGAGGGAAGTGTGGTTATCTTCTTAGAATTTTACCCATGAAATACGTTCTCTTCATATTAATAAAAAGAAAAAAGCAATGATAAAAAGTAAAGCTAAATTGGAAAACATACATACAAACTTCATGTTTTAAAATATTTCTACAGCAGTCAGATATTTTTAGAACATTGTGTGAAATACATATGTGTGTATATATATGTATTATCTAACTGTATATTCTCTCAGTTACTTGGAAATATTAAATTCTATTAAGTTACAATCAAAACTTTCGGATACAACTAGAGACAATGCAAGATGTTAACTATGAAGTCAGCATCCACAGTTCATCCCAATCTAAAGAAGTAGAGGAGTAAAGCAACAACTAAATGAGAGCTTGTCAGAATACTTTCTAAAATTCCTCATTTGCACCATTACATTCAGAAGAAAAATCAAAGTTTTGTTTATTATAGTCATTAGGTTCCAACTGGGGTGTGTGTGTGTGTGTGTGTGCTGGTGGTGGTGGTGGTGAGGCTAATGTGTGCTTGTGCACTTGTATATTTGTGTGATTTCTGATGTCTTAGGCATTCCAGAAAAATCAAAAAGTAAAACAAAACAGCTGCAACAAAATAAATACTTGCCTATTAAAAGCAAAAGTACCGAAGCACTGGCCTGTGCTGAGGCACAGCGGATATAAAGTCTCCACCTACAGTGCTGGCCTCCCATATGGCTGCTTGTTTGTGTCCAGACTGCTCCTCTCTGATCCAGCTCCCTGTTAATGGCCTGGGAAGAGCAGTGGAAGAGGGACCAAGTGCTTGGGCCCGATACCTATGTGGGAGACCTGGAAGAAGCTCCTGGCTCCTAACTTCCATCTGGCCCCAGCAGGGGATGTTTCAGCGATCTAGGGAGTAAAACAGTATAGAAGATTCTCTCTCTCTCTCTCTCTCTCTCTCTCTGTGTCTTTCCCTCTTTCTCTGTAATTCTGACTTTCAAATAAATAACAAATCTATTTTTAAAAATAGTACAAAAGAATCGATATTTCTCTTTTTTGTATCTTGACATAACTTCTTGTTCATTAAAACCCAATCCAAGCACTATCCCCTCTAAAGTGTTTTTCCTGATATCCATAGATTCTCTCTCTCTCTCTCTCTCTCTCTCTCTCTCTTTCTCTCTCTCTCTCTGTTCTATGTGTTCCTGTAGCACTTTATCGCCTAATATTTTAAACTTTCCCTTACAGTTTTTGTTTTATTGGCATGTCTTGAATGCTAATAATGTTAGTTCACTGAGATTATTACTCAACACATGTCCTGAGGTTTGTGTTTAACAAATAGTAAATGCCCAAATCCAGAAGAGGATAAGGAAAGGAAGAGAGGAAGAAATGGGGGAGAAAGAAGGAAGATGAAAAGAGAGAACTCAAACAAGTGTATAATTATTATTCAGACGGTATTCAAGATTGTACATGTAAGTCTACAAAAAAGACTCAGGAAGATGTGGTAAAGATAAAAGATAGAAATTAAGTTCATTGAAGTCAAGAAGCTTGATCTCTTGGAAACTGAAAAGTTTCATAAGAGAGTATATTATTTCTGAAGCTCTGTGATAGAAAATGAATAGTAAAATAAGTAATAATGAGATACAATTAACACACAGTGATATCTCATGTAATGTTAAGTAATGAAATAGACTCTTATATATTCAAATTGTATACAACTAGAGTTTGAATCAAAATAGGAAACCAACCCCTTGCATATTAACATATTTTAAATATTTACTTTAGCAATTAATTATGCCACTTATTAGAGCAATAATTAAGATATGTAATTTCTTCATTTCATGGATGCTAATCATGTCATATCTCAGGATGCACAAAGTGATTTTTGTTATAATTATTATTATAATTGCATACAATATTCTTTTACTGTAAGTGTGAAGTCTTGTCTTTTATCTTTTGCTAATTGTTTTCATTTGCTTCATCTAGTTAACAGATCCATAGATAAAAATTTCACAGATATGTCACTATGTAAGTATACTTTAGTCTTGTAATCTCAAACTTTTGTTAACTCCTCTTCTATTCATCTGTTTCTGTTCTTTTCAGTGTTATAGTCATTGTAAATGCAGCTGCACAATTAATTTTTCCCTCCCTAAGCTCATGTTTCTTTAGTTGCTTAAAGAACAATTTCCTGCTCACAAGAGAATTGGACTGACATTGTTATTTTTTGCATTTTTGAGTTTCTATTGAATGTATCCCTAACATCTAGTTAGCAATTTGTGTCTGTTCTCTTTGAAGAGAACTGCAACCTTTCAATGAATCCATCTGGGCCTTGTTCCATTTTTAAATCTAGGACATTCTCCCATTTGACTCCCCCCTGATGAAAATTTTCAAAATTTGAGTTCAACTAGTTGAGTTATTCAGTTACTTTAAAGTATAAGTTAAAGCACATATTTTCTATCATATATTGAGTATTTTGTGTTCATCTGCACGATGAGTACCACCTACCTTGCTTTTCCAGTAGACACTGATTTAACATAAAAACAAAATATAGGGAGGTATTAAACAGACAAAAGTTGCACAAAATATAGAATTAATGAAATGAAGTTGCTGTCAACGTGATGTCTGCAGTTTATTATAACATATAACAAATTATGTAACCCTTTTGTAATTTGTTTCATTGCTATTGAAATAGATTACCACCAAGTTGGTGATTTATTCAATATAATTTTGTTGTCTGTTCTGAAGGTGAAAAGACTATTGATGTCATTTCACAAAAACCAAAGCGTAGACAGGATTGTGTTCCTTTCTGGAGGCTCCAGAGGATAAACAGTTGCCTTGTCATCTCCATCTCCTAGAAGCCAGGCTCATCCAATGCTCGTGGCCCACTTCCTCCTTCAAATCTAACAGTGTTGGGTAGAATCCTAACAATTCTACTGTATCTGGTGCTCTGCAATCATAAAAGATTCTCTGTTTTGAAGAATGTGATAGTCAGGGACAGCACTGTGGCATAGTGTGTAAAGCCACCGCCTGCAGTGCCGGCATCCCATATGGGCTCTGGTTCCAGTCCCGGCTGCTCCACTTCAGATCCAGCTCTCTGCTATGGGAAAGCAGTAGAGGATGGCCCAAGTCCTTGGACCTCTGCACCTGCATGGGGGACCCAGAAGAAGCTCCTGGCTCCTGGCTTCAAAGCAGCCCAACTCCAGACTTTGAGGCCATCTGGGGAGTGAACCACCAGATGGAAGACCTCTCTTGCTCCTTACCTCTGCCTTTCAAATAAATAAATCTTTAAAAAATGTGATAGTTTGAACCCAGCTCGGTGATTTAGGATAATTTTCCCATGACATGAATCAAATGTGCAAAGTCTACAGTCAGACTGGTGCAGTTCAAAGAAAATCTTGTCAAAAGCAGCAGGAAGTCTTCAAACCAGAATCGCTAATCAGATGCATTGCCCACTTCCCAGGGATGGACCTGCCAAATAATCTGCTCTGCGTGGTTTCGTTTGTTAGGAGCAACTCATGTGAAGTGCGGTCTCTGTGAAGGTGGTGATGTGTTTAGAGCACAGAAGCTACAGTCATCATCCATTTTGTTCCCTGCATCTGAAGGATACACTTTCACACCAGCTGCATTCTGTTTGCTGTATGATGCATTGCCTCTGCTGCTTCTTCTCTTTTAGCTAATTCAGAGAATTTCATTTCCCAGACTGCCTTGCCAAATTCCTTTTGGTGGTTTCAGCCAATGTTAGGTGTTTTTACACTCCTGTGCTTTGCACTGTGTAAAAGTGGGTCTCCAACACTGGCTGACCCTTCTCCAGGGCCAGGGCTCTTGGAGAACTGCCCCCTCCCCCCTTTTGACAGGCAGGGTGGACAGTGAAAGAGAGAGAGAGGGAGAAAGGTCTTTCTTTTCTGTTGGTTCAACCCTCAATGGCCGCTGCGGCAGGCACACTGCAGCCCACGCACCACGCTGATCCAAAGGCAGGTGCCAGGTGCTTCTCCTGGTCTCCCATGCAGGTGCAGGGCCCACACACTTGGGCCATCCTCCACTTCACTCCTGGGCCACAGCAGAGAGCTGGACTGGAAGAGGAGCAACTGGGACAGAATCTGGCGCCCTGCCCAGGACTAGAACCTGGGGTGCTGGCGCCACAGGCGGAGGATTAGCCTAGTGAGCTGTGGCGCCGGCCTGCTCTTCCCCTTTTGATTACAGACTTTATTTTATTTATTTTTGAAGTAACATTTTTAAATTTACATTAT
This sequence comes from Sylvilagus floridanus, assembly GCA_949820135.1. NCBI lineage: Eukaryota > Metazoa > Chordata > Mammalia > Lagomorpha > Leporidae > Sylvilagus > Sylvilagus floridanus. The sequence goes on from OX463225.1 coordinate 96,864,000, forward strand.
AGTCAAAGATTTAAATAAAGTGCTCAACAAATAAAAAGTGAAATGTTAAACAAACAACCCATCAATTCAGCAGGAATATCAGGTCTATACACAATAATCAAATGAAAACATGTTTATTTCCCTCGTAAGCAGTACATTTTAAAATAGTCACAGATCATTAAAACTATAGCAGTACATCATTCTTAATAACCTGTTTGACAAATATTTAAAACAAAATTTGGACAAACATTATATTAGCAAGAAAACTAATACAATTTTTTCTTTCGTTTTTTTTTTTAAATTTAACTACCACATTTAAGACAGAATATTTAGTGTTTGTCTTTCTGTGTCTGGCTTATTTTACTGAACATGTTGTCTTCCAGTTGCATTTATTTTGAGGTTGATCCCAGTTCTTGAGAGCTTTTGCTGCTGCTATGGCTCTAACCTTTATTTAGAAATAGTCATTTATAGGATTTTTAAAAAGATTTATTTGTTTATTTGGAAGTCAGAGTTACACAGACAGAGAAGAGGTAGAGAGAGAGAGAGAGAGGTCTTCCAACCACTGATTCATTCCCCAAATGGCCACAGTGGTTGGAGCTGGGCTGATCTGAAGCCAGGAGCCAGGAGCTTCTTCCATGTTTCCCACATGGTTCTGGGGCCCAAGGACTTGAGCCATCTTCCATGCCTTTCCTAGGCCATTGCAGAAAGCTGGAGTGCAAGTGGAACAGCCGGGTCTTGAACCAGCACCCATGTATGATGCTGGCACTGCAGGCAGTGGTTTTATATGCTATGCCACAGTGCCGACCCCATTTCTGGGATCTTATAACCTTATCTTTCTCTTTGTCTGTGTCACTTACTGCTGTTCCTAACTTCCAGGTTGCCCTATCTCCTGTTTGTATCTTTAATTCTCTTTTCACCTCTGAACTAATACTCTGCTAATGTTTGTTTGATTAAAACATCAAGATTTTTTTTCTTGCTGTAAACTCACTGCTGCAAATTTTTTCCTGTATAGAAAAGTGTTTTAAGGATGTTTATCCAAAGTTAGTTTATATGACATTTATTATAGGTAACTACTGTCTTTTAGAGATATTAGAAATAAGATAGAAACAAAAGAGACAGGAATCCCTGTTGAGTAGACACAGAGAAGAAATAATATAATAGTACATACATGAACTCTACAGTAGTATAGAAGTCAATAAGCAATGGAAAAATGGAGTAAGACAATGAAATTTAAAGTGTGTTAGTACCGGAATGTAGTATGTAGTTAGGGTGGGCAGTAGTGATAGCATTTAAGCAATGGCTTGAAGCAGGTAAGGAAGTTGGAGGTGAGGTTACCTGGAAGAGAAATTTTATGGAGAAAAGAAATGGTTTGGGCATAAGTCATAAAAGGGAGCATGTCTAACATGACCAAGAAAAAACAAAGAGGTCAATAGGGATGGAATCATTGTAGCAGAAATCAAAGACAATTAATAGAAGACAAGTCCATGTGTGCTTAACAGACCATTCTAGGACTTTGTTCTTGCTCTGAAGAAGGAACCCATTAGAAGGTCTAAGCAGAAAAGGAACATAATCTGATGTAAATTTTAAAAAGACTACTCAAGCTTTTGTAATAAATAAATTTTGGAGAGCTAAAGAAGGAAATAAGAATACTAGCTTCAAGAACTGCTGCAAATAATCAGTTGAATAGTGATGACTGTTTAGAAAAAGATAGAAGCTATAAAAATGATGACAGGAAGTGAGAGTCTAGGTCTACTTTGAAGGAAAAGCAAAAATAATATTTTTATAGAGGTTTGGGGTGGATACAACACAAAGTTTAAAATTATACCAAACTTTGTGATCTGAACAAGTACAAAAATAGAGTTCCACCAACTAGGTGGTGAGGATTGCAGAAACTGTAGATGTTAATTTTTTTTGCTACATTTGAGATGTGTACCCATAATCAAAGTGAAAATGTGAAGAAGCCATATACAATAAAGGAATTCAGGAAGAGACTTGGAATTAAATTGAATGTTTTGAAAAGCTCAGCCTATAAATATTAAGAGGAAGTAATCACCAAGTGGGTATTTAGAGAAAGAAGAATGAACTGAGCCTTAAACCAACCTAAATTAGATCTGGAAGATGAGAAGAAAATAAGCAAAAATAATCGAAAAGGAGATAATGACAAGTGAAGAAAGAAAATAACATTGAAGACCAAACTTGAAAAAAATGCTCCCTAGATCAACCATTGTGTCTAATAATATGGAGAAAATTGTAAGACATGCAAGAGTAATTCTGGTGATAGGGTTGAGACAAATGTCCATTTTAAGTAGATTCTGTCGATAAGAGAAGAAAATGCAGAAGCATGGTGGTAAAGAGAAGGAAACTAAAAGGAACAATATCAGATTTTAATTACAAGCAGTAAGGGCTTAATCACACGGGGACATTTGGGAAACATTCTGAAGCATATTTTAGCATTATCCTAAGGAAAGAGTAGATAATCTGAAATATTGATGTGTTATTATCTAGTTATCGATGAGATATGAACCTCAAGTACTTTCAGTTTGCCCTGTGTATGAGCTTAGTATTCACTGATGATTGAGTGAAGGGCATCGTGGACAAAAAGATATTCTGAAACAGCCTGTCTGTTATAAAGACTAGGGATGAGGGCATGTCAGTAAAAGGACAAAGCTGCTGGAATATCATCATGTATTCATCACTGGTTGAGACCATTTAACGTCTCCAGGGAGTCAAACCTAACAACATAAATGATGGAGCCAATGACTCTCACAGGCGTCACAGTGTCAACACAACTGTTTGGGAACATGATTTTGTTGGTAAGAAAATCTGGTTGCTTTGAATTCTGAAAACTGATAGAAAAGTTTCTTAGCTAATCTTTCTAAGGTCAATAAAATCACATCAAAGGATTTATAGAAGGTAGCTTTTCAGCTGGTATTGATAGCCTTTTCACTCATAAACAAACTAAATAATAGTGAGAATAGCTAAGACTGCTCTCTTGATTTGAGTCAAGTAAAGCCAGTGTTCAATACTAATTGTTTTCTAAGAGATAAGAAAGTTACTAGAAAATATTCTTAGAGGTACTTAATAATCTTGTTCTAGACATCTATATGGAAAACTATTGACTAGACTGTCATTGATATTTCCTAACAGGGCTGTGAAAACCAGAGTGGTAAAAGTGACTTATTAATACAATATGGGATAATCCACATTTTATATGATGATTTTATATTAGTTACACATAGTATTTTTTTATTATTTTTATTTATTTATTTGAGAGGTACAGTTACAGACAATGAAAGGGAGACAAAGAGAAAGATCTTCCATTGCTGATTCACTCTCCAAATGGTGGGAGCTGCGCCAATCCAAAGCCAGGAGCCAGGAGCTTCTTCCGGTCTCCCATGTGGGTGCAGAGGCCCAAGGAGTTGGAACATCTTCTACTGCTTTCCCAGGCCACAGCTGAGAGCTGGAATGGAAGAGGAGCAGCCCAGACACATATGGTGCACATATGGAATGCCGGTGCCACAGGCAGAGGATTAACCTACTGCACCACAGTGCCAACCCCTACACAAAATATTTTGAGGTCTGTTATTTCATGATTCTACCACTATTCATAACCATCCCTACACAAATGTCTAGAATTTCACTCAGTTTCAGGGAGTCAACCCGGACCACAGACCCAAAATCAAACAGGAATTTAGTCACTAAAATTCAGCAAGGAACCTAGGTAACTCTAAAATGTTCAACATTGTGTGATGAGGACTTGTGGCATAAAGCAGAACTTCAATCACATCCATCTCTAACAGGGCAAATTTCTTTACATTTTGGATCTCAGTTTACTTAGACATTAAAAGAATGATAAAAGTATCTGTATTTTTAATCTCTGTTGATATTACATAAATAATACATAAAATATTTGGCTGCAAGAAATCATAAATGAAAAGTACTATTTTACTACTATTATATTACTGATCTCAATATTTGGTCTCAGTAATTTTAGAGTATTTATCAGTTTTCTTCTCTACTTAAATCCCAGGGGTTTTGGATTTCAGTGTACTCTTTTCTATTATGTATTGCATAAGATCTGGTCAAAACACTTTGATTATATTTGAATTTGATCTTTGTAATTTTTTTGTAGAGTGTATCAACTGGGTGCCAAAAGGTAGTCAAAACTCCTTGGTAATGCATATATAGCTTAGTTTCACACGCCAAGAAAGGAGTTTTTCTCCCTCTACTCCCCATCCATGTGTGTTTCCAGGATTTATTTCTTGCAGTCTCAGGCTTTGGGACATAATACTGTTAAGATTTGTTTGGAAGGAAAATCCACTCTAACTTAAATGTAAAAAAGAAATGTTTTGCGATTCCAAGGGTGAATATAGGAAAGCCCTGTAAAATATTGACCAAGTCTTTTTCTTTGGATTCATGTGTTTTCTGTAACTCTCTCAGTCTCTTCTATTTTCTAATATTTCTAACCACATATTTTACTACCTAGAATAAAGTCTTGGATTTCCGGAGCTACAATCTTGAACTAATTTGAGTCTAGTATCCATTTTTGATACAAAACGTTATGGAGGAGTGAGCAATTATCTTAGGAATCAAGACAACTTTTTTTTAAAAAAAATATTTATTTATTTATTTTGAAAAACATAGGTGGAAAGAGAGAGATGATCAATCTTCCAAAAGCCGATTCACTCCCTAAATGGCTACAACGGACAAGGATGGGCCAGGCTGAGGCCAGGAACTTCTTCCAGATCCCTTACATGGGTGGCAGGAACCCAAGGAATAGGGCCATCTTCTACTGCTTTCTCAGGTGCATTAGCAGGGAGCTGGATAGGAAGTGGAGCAGCCGGGACTTGAACCCGTGCCTATATAGGATGCCAGCTCTGCAGGCAGAAGCTTAAACTTCTATGCCACAGTATCAGCACACTATGACATCTTTTAAGACAGCTGCAACCCACAGCTGAGAATCTGAGTTCAGTAGCTGGCACTGACACCTGATTCCAGCTTCCTGCTAGAGCGGATGATGGGAGGCATCAGTGATGACTCAAGTAATTGCATTTACACTTTGAGTTCCTAGCTTCTGTTTCAATCCAGTCCACAACCAATAATTGTGGCCTTTAAAGAGTGAACAGCTCTTGCTGTCTCTCCCTTTATAGGTGTCTTTATATATGTTTCTCCCTGCCTTTCCAATAAATAAATATTTGAAATATTATGGACATAGATGTGTGATATATACCAAATATGGTTAGTAATAACCTTATCTAAAGCAAAAGAAGAGTTTAAAGAAGGGCAATTTTGGCTTTAATTCATATTGCAATGGTTATTTACTACCCAAACATTTAACTTTTTGTGAAGCTGTTATAATTCTAACATCAAAACAAGATTATAGTCTAACAAACAGGAAGTTACAAACCAAACAAATTTTGTTGATGAAAATAAACACCGTGTTATAAATATTTTGTAAACTGAAGGGTATTTTACTGAAGGTCTTTTTTGATATAATTTATTCTGCCAATATGTTAAAGAAAATATTACCATCATTAGATGATAAAAAATAATTTGAATTAATTTAATACATTTTCCTGTTTGAAAATATAGTACCAGAAATAGATAGACTTGCCATTGATAGAGTATCAAAATACATGTCTCAAAACTTTTCAGGCTTTAATTATATCCCATGATACACTGTACATATTTTATTTTTAATTCAAAAAGTCCATAGAAAGCTAACTCAGCATTATATATGAGTTGGGCATAGGAACAGAGTTCTTGGTTCAGTATACCAGTATATGAATTCCAGAACCTCTGGCCTTCGTCTATATTGTAAAACAGAAAGAGAGCAAAAAGATAAAGCCATCCTGAGTGTATATGGAAACTTCTCTGGAATATTCTTTAACAAGAAAACTTAACACCTTCCATAATTAGAGAACCAGCAGCATGTATTATTTATGGTTTTACATTAAAAAACAAAAATCTGAAAAGTGAAACTTTTGCAGTTTTGGGCACTATTGATATTTTGTGGTATAAAAAATAAAGAAGGAACTACTTGGATTTTCACTAAGAATTATTTTTCTTCTCTAATATGAACTAACTTCATAAGTGAATTGCAAATTCCAGTACTTAGAAGTGATACCTAGATGTATGATTGTTTGCAGAGAGATAGGCCAGCAAGCATAAAGCTCAGCACTCAGCTATTCACATGTATTATTTGTTCTTACATAAAAAGAAGCTATTGATTCTTATGTTTGTTAATAAATCAGTTTTATAGCCATGCAATCAAGGTTCAGTGTGAGTTTCTAATTCAGACTTGCAGATACGTTAGACATGAAATATGTTTAAATTTAAACAAACAGTCCTAGTCTCAAAACTCACATTGCTACTTCTTATCTTTCAAGAGATAAAAATCCTCTTTCTGCTATATGATGCAAACTGTATTTTTGATTTCTACAATGCTATATTAAGAGAATAAACATACTTAGAATAATATGCTGTAATATGGAATTTTCTATTTCTTATCATTGTTTTCAATCTTTCCTTTGCTGTACATTAAGTCAGCACCTGTGTTCTAATTGTTTATTTGTGCATTTGTAAAGAGCTTAGTTAGGTATGGTGAACTGTGCCAAGTATTTCCATGACCAGTAGCTCCTAGACCTTGTAAATAACTTCTTATGCAAGCCTGCAAAAAGATCATCTCTATAGAGTCTCAACGAAACTGTGCACATGGAATGCTTAGTCACTATTATACAATTATAGAGAACATAGCAAGATAGTACTGATAGCATAATAAATTGTATTTAAGATCCAGAAATTAGGGCCACTATTCTTGTTTGAACAAAGCAATTTTTGCAAATAAATAACACGATTTTGTTAGCAGTTGAAAGTGACATAATTGGATATAAGAGAATAACATCATGACAAGATCTTACCTTGGGAAGCAGAATTTCATTACTTCAACCATAGCACATTTCTATTTAGGGAATTGGAGAAACATAAGACTGTCTACCCACTGAACACTCCTCCATCCCTAGATTGATTCTTCTAGTTGTTTTAATAGACAAATGATAAATTTAACATATTTTAGTTAGCTGTTTTTTTAAAATTTATGTGTTATTTTTGCCAAACATCAAATCCAGTTTTAAAAATTTTAGTATCAAACTCTGATGCAAGTAGATAAAACTCAGAAGGGCTATTAAGCTTGTGAATGAATAGCTCATTACTACGTCCTTGAAAGGATCTTCATATATCACTGGTGAATACAATAAATTTATAACTATCTGCATCTTTCGTATTTCCTGCTATGTTTCATTAGGGAAACTATTTCTTGGTTCTTTTTCCTTAAATGAGACAATTGTACTGGTGCCATATTGACTACAAGCTCTATGACTTTTTTTGGGGAAAACCTTTAAATATATATTCAATTTTATATTTACTAATATTCAGAATATTTTATCAGCAGTTTTGTGGACAAAATATAAAAGTGACTCCATTCAAATTAAATTAGAGGACTGTTGTTGATTATGTGACTCTTGTGGGCAGTAACCACAGTTCAGTGATCCATCTTCATTATACTGGAGGTAAAGGAGAAAGCAATATAGTGGGAAACATCCAGAGTCCACAAAATAAAATAATCCAATGTCTTTTCTGATTACAAAGGAATTAAGTTAAGTGAATTGAAATGGAAGGGCAAATTCACTGAGTTTGGGGAAACTGTAGGAGGAACAGGTTTTTGAGACAGAAACAATCATTTCATTTTGAATTTGCTAATCTTGAGTTAATCTTGAATGCATGAACCTGGAGCTCAGGGAAGAGGAAATCTCAATACTTGTATTTTTGGTGTCACCCAAAATTGTTCAGATTAAATACCCATAGCACTGAGGTAGATTCCCTAGGAAGAATGAGCAATTAGGAAAGAGAAAAAAAGTGAAGAGAAGATCTTAATGGATTTCTTTCAGAGATTAATAGCCCAACAAGAAAAATAGTTTTTGAAGAAATGTTGAACTAGCATTCAATAGAAAATTGATAATTTTTTAAAAATGATGTAATATAAAGTGTATATATTTGTTTATGTGAATTATCACTATTATTACTTAGCTTTTTAATATTTGTGTTTATTAATATAAGTAGAATGGATTTCATGTATTTCATATATATGATTCTAAGAAATCAATGATGCTCTCTTAGTCCTTCCTTCTTGATTTTTTGCTTTATATTTTTATTTTTTTACAATAGCATATTTTCAATTTACTTTATAATCACAGGCTTAATATTCCTTTAAATAAAGAATTCTACAAATAAAAAGTAGGAAGACTACTGTCCTATGGAATACAGACAGGGTTATAAACAATAGTCAAATCACAAGATGTGAATTTCCCTCATGTACAGTTATTTTTTCTTTAAAGATGTATTTATTTAGTTGAAAGCCAGAGTTACAGAGAGGCAGAGGCAGAGAGAGAGAAATCTTCCATCTGCTGGTTCACTTCCCAGATGGCTGCAATGCCCAGAGCTGCGTCGATCTGAAGCCAGGAGACAGTAGCCAGGAGCTTCTTCTCAGTCTCCCACTCGGGTGCAGGGGCCCAAGCACTTGGGTCATCTTCCACTGCTTTCCCAGGCCATAGCAGAGAGCTGGATCAGAAGTGGAGCAACCCAAGCCATATGGGATGCTGGCACTACCTGCAGCAGCTTTACTCGCTATGCCACAGCGCCAGCCTCTTTTTTTCTTTTTGTACTCTATGTATTGGCTACCACAAAACAGAGAAGACATATAATATTTGTCTTTTTGGGTGCAGCTTATTACCCAGTTTGTTTTAGACATATTAACTAACATAATTTGACAGATGAGGTATAATTGTTATAAAACAGAAGTGGGCCAGTGTTATGGTATAGCAGGTTAAGCCTTGGCCTGTGATAACAGCATCCTATGTGGGAACTGGTTTGTGTTCTGCTGCTCCACTTCTGATACAGCTCCCTGCTAATGCTTTTAAAAGCAGCAGAAGATGGTGCAAGTGCTTGGGCCCCTGCATCCATGTGGGCGACACATAAGAAACATCTCTAGGCTTAGGCCTGGCTTTGCCCTGGCCATTGTGGCTATTTGGTGAATGAACCATTGGATGGAAGATTCTCTCTCTCTTCCTCTGTAATTGGCCTTTTATTTATTAATAAATGATTTTTAAGAAATCAGAAAGCAAAATTATATGCTTTCAATTTTTATCATCTGTTAGTAAACTTGAAGGATGAATTAGGTGATTTCTATGGGCTAAATTAGGGTTAACATTCTCCAGTTAATTATTATTTTATCTGTAAGATATTCAGACAAACTTAAGTGTCACTGAAAAATGGCATGCTTTTTCCTTTCCACTCTTGAATTGACAGGGAAACAGTCATGGACTGGAAGAATCAAATAAAAGCACTCATGATTACTTAGGATTTTCTTAGTAATATGAACTTTCCTCACAAATACTATAATTTCCTCTTTTTTTTCTTTTTACATTTCATGCTGTATCCCATGCTCACACTATCACTGTTTTTCAAATAGTAGAAGGAAGTCACAAAATTGTAATGAAATCGTTAGCATAGCTTGTCATGCATTCCCCCCGAACAATTAAATACTCATTTGTTTACGCAATCCTGCTGTGAAAAGTAGTGGATGATGAATGGGTTCAACTAGGAAATTAAAGGATAGAATTGGTTTCAATGATATTTGAGTCTCACTTCTAGAAAATGGACTTTCTCACTGCTTTAGACTCATTCTTGCCCTAATTCCTCACTATCTGTTTTTTTTCTGATATAAAGTCTCCATTTCACATTGTTTTAAAGAGTCAAAATAGCAGAATCACTGATATTTCTAGCAACATTCTGACAAATTTAATCCCCCTATACAAAGAAATCCTCAGAATCCCTCGAAGCAGTGAAACACTTGAAAGGTCTAATATAACACAATTGCATTGCTTGATCTATGCCTCCGGGACAGCAGGGATATTATTCAGCAAGCACAAGCAGACGCGAATGGATGCTCTCATAAACAAAATGCTGGAAGCTAGCTACATCATCTTCAGCTTTATTTCGTAAATTCTCCTTTTCTGTTCAGGACCACAGCACATCCAGAGATATATCACCTTTCTCGAATGTCAGAGATTACAACCAGGGAACATGTTAATCAGCAGAATTGATATGTTTGTGCCTATATCCGCATTTTTCTTCTCTCTTTTTTTGTCTCCCTTCTCTCTCCTTTATATTTCATGTTTGCCTATTGCTGAATTTACTGTAGTCTTGATTTCTGTCCTTCTTCTATTCCATTCAGAAACAAACACAATACAAATGAAGAATCATGAAAGTGGGAGTCATGCACACACACACACACACACACACACATTTTTATTTATAAGATGAGAAACAGCCTTGTCTACTAAATAAATTTTGTTCTTTGCAATAAAGCAGCTTCAACATCATATTGGTACATTTTGTCCTAATAAATGTATACAAAATTATTTATTGCATGAATTTTACATATTAAACACTATGATGCATACATAAATAAGAGGGTTTATTCTTACCTTCATGGGATTCAAAGTCAGTATGGATAACAAGACATTTACAAAAGAAAAAAACAAAAGGAAACACGATAAATATTTGAAGTTAGAAGAAATAAACATAACATTCTGAATTTTACAGAAGAGACATTGTTCAATTGTGTAGGGAAATCAAAGAATAAAAAACAGGTAAACAGACAAGGAGATAAGAATTTGGGGGGCTGGGCTTGTGAAGGATGGCTCAAGTGCATGGGCCCCTGCACCCACATAGGAGACATGGAAGAAGCTCCTGGCTCCTGGCTTTGGACTATCCAAGCTCTGGCCATTGTGGCCATTTAGGGAGTGAGCCAGCATAGAAGACCATTCTTTTTGTATCTTCCTTCCTCTGTCTGTAACCCTGCCTCTCAAATAAATAAATAAATAAATAAGCAAGATGGTTTTCATAATTCTCAAAGATAAAAACGCACAGTCCTTATTCAAAATTTATTGAGAATGTTATGATACCTGCAGCAGCATGCTAAAACAAGTACAGATCACCTCTAAGCAGAGGCCCTCTAGGACATGTGGGTCACATGTACATGAAGCAACCCTGTAGACTAATCATTGCTTTTCAATGCTGCAGTAAATGACAGCAGGTTGTTCTTAAGAAAAATAGATTTACCAGGCATGTCCATGACAAATTAGAAGGCAAGAATAGAGAAGAAAAAGCAATAAAAGACTGGAAACATACAGAAGAACTATGGACTGAGTATTGGGAGTAAACAGTAATGAACTGGTTATAGTTCTTATTATGAAAGGAAAATCATTCATAATTACAAGTGACAGCAAGTAGAAAGATGAAGAGAATTGATCCAAAGTTAAATCTATGTGTTTCATCTTGAATGACTTGGAGAGAATGTAAAACTAACAAAAACAGTAAAATCAGAGAAAGACACTGATTTAGGGGAACATTGAAATGAAGTTGATCTTAAATGAGAGAAACCAAAATAAAATAGAATACATATGTGTATATCTATCTGTGTACATACACACACACACACACACACACACACACACATATATATATATATATATATATATATATATATATATATATAGCTCCACAGTGCTGGACCTTCTCAGGCAATTTCATATTCTGATTTTCTCATCCTAAGCTCACCAGGATTGTCTTCTACATGAAAGAGAAAATTAGAAGTATGATGAGGGACCAGCGCTTAGCAGATAAGGTCACTGCCTGCAGTGCTGGCATCCATATGGATACCAGTTTGAGTTCTGGGTACTCCACTTCCAATCCAGCTCTCTGCTATGGCCTGGGAAAGCAGTAGATGATGGCCCAAGTCCCTGGGCCCCTGCATATGCGTGGGAGAACTGGAAGTAGCTCCTGGATTCTGGCTTCAGATCTGCGCAGCTCAGGCCCTTGTGGCCAATTGGGGAGTGAGCCAGAGGATGGGAGACCTCTCTCTTTCTCTTTCTCTCTCTGTGTCACTCTGCCTTTCAAATAAACAAATAAATCCTTAATAATAATAAAAAAAGAAGTGTGATGAATGGCAGAGCTAGTGAGGAGATATTTGAGTAAGAAAATGATTGCAACTCAGAAGTTGAGAAAAGCAACACTTAAATTCAGGTTGAGAAAAATGATGCGATAAAAAAGGCAAAAGAACAAACCATAAGTGAAGAGCCATGGAAGTCACAGCTATAAAGACTGAAGATGAAAATACATAGTTAAATCATGTCTACTGTTAGAGGAAGATTAAGATGGTCTACAGTCTCTCTAGAAGCATGAAATTGATAAGTAAGTCAGTTATTGGTTCTGATACATGAGCAAGTAGTCCAGGGAGTTTGGAAAGAGAACACAGATTGAGAAGGAATGCTGGGCATGGCAGGCCTACATTACTCTGTGGAAGTGATGCCTATGGGATACTAGGCAAACTGGACAATAGAAAGTGACAAGAAAATGATTCTATGAATGTTGGGAAAAATTTAGTTCACCATTGAAAGGAGCGTAAATCATGGTGGGTTCATGTAAAATCAGAGAAAATACACTAATTTAAGAAGTGACATTTCAAAGATCTTGATGGCCAAGGACAAGTTGTTATAGGAAAAGAAGGGAATGATGGTAGAGGCAGAGAGGGAGGGAAGGAGGGGACATCCAGAGAGGTGAGATAAACAGATTTAATGACCACAGAGACAATACAAGGTGAAGTGCTTTTGATATCCTATAATTTAATAAGAGGCCATACTTTGTAATGTCTTATTTTTTTATCCTCCAAAAATGCAAGCCTAGGATTAAAACAGTGTTGAAGTATTTTAATTTTATGATTTCAATTTGAGCCCATGAAACTTCAGCTTTATGGATTTTACTTTAAGTTCTATACACAAGAATACTCTGACTCTTTTGCTCCTAAGCTATTTAAATGAATTATATTTAGCAAGTATTTTCCACAATTTCAGAGCTAATGATGTAACTCTTCAGTTCCTCTGTCTCATTTAAATTTCAATCCCATAAAAAGCAGGGACTTTTGGGTTACTGGGGAGGTAAAAGAACTCAAACAAATCTCCATCTTTTGACTGTTATAGTTGCATTATAATAAATCAGAGTTCAGAATTTACTGTGTACTCAGAGTAGAACAGACAAGGAGCCAGAATTATCTTGGCCATTTCTCCAAGCTTATAAAATATATACAAACCCTGGATTCTTAGCAAGAAAGACAGATACTTTGAATTCTTTCACAGGCACTATAGGGAAAGTGGTCTGGGGTAATTGTTTAGCATAATGTCACATAATGTTGAATAAGTCACATAATGTTGAAATACAAAGTGTACATTCTGATATGCTGAAGCATTTGAAAATATATCTATTTTATTGTTCTTGGTAATAGGGAAAACATATACAAAAATTGTGTGGAAGTCAAATTGGTTTACCTAGCATTCATGCCTCCATTCTTCTTCTCTGCTCATTATCTCAACACTGTTGAATGTAATCATGCTCACTGAAGACTACACTAAGGAATAATTTAGGTTTTTGGCACTATCTTTGAGCATCAAACTCCATGACAGGAAAATCTCTGCCTTAATGATGTTTGTTTCTGTAATTCCTACCGCAATGGCTGCAGGAGTATGGACCCTCAGCATTCACTTCTTAACTTAATGTTAAATGTTAACACGTGCTCCAAATTTTGTGAAATAATGAGTTCCATTTTCCATTTTCTTCTTGACTAGAACAAGAATCTACATCATGGAAGTCTGCATAACAGTGTATAAGCTGCTCTATGCAGAGATGATGATCCTCAAAATTCTACCAATGTGGAAACCTTAGGGTAGAGTACTGGGACATGGAGAAGCTCAGTGAAATCAAGTAACCTAGGATATTCAAATTCATGAAGAATTCTTGTGAATGGGGCCCTCTTGTCCAGAGGTCATCTCATTGCTATTGTTTTTCTTGCTTTGTCACTCCAGGGTCTTCTTGTGCCATGTTCATTCATTTGGAAATCCCATCAATAGACATCCTGGGCTTGGAGTGCAAATGCATCTACTAAAATTGTTTCAGTAAACTCAGTCCAGAGTCACTTTTTTGAATAAACTGTAGCAGAGCAATAAACGATGGAAATTATCATCTTAGTTAAATTAAGAGAAATTGAAGTTGCTGTTTTTAAAAACCACACGGCCGGCGCCGCAGCTCAATAGGCTAATCCTCAGCCTGTGGCGCCAGTACACCAGGTTCTAGTCCCAGTTGGGGCACCAGATTCTGTCCCGATTGCTCCTCTTCCAGTCCAGCTCTCTGCTGTGGCCCAGGAGTGCAGTGGAGGATGGCCCAGGTCCTTGGGCCCTGCACCCGCATGGGAGACCAGGAGGAAGCACCTGGCTCCTGGCTTTGGATCAGTGCGGTGCTCCGGCCACAGCGGCCATTGTGGGGTGAACGAACGGAAAAGGAAGACCTTTCTCTCTGTCTCTGTCTCTCTCTCTCTCACTGTCCACTTTGCCTGTAAAACAAACAAACAAACAAACAAAAAACCACAAATCTGTTTTAAATGTACATTTAGTGCTCATTGATTCTAAGTTTCAGTAGCACCAAGATATGAAAACCGTGCTCCAGAAAGAAATAAATGTTAGTCAAAAATCTACCTACAAATGTTCTCTGCGAGCCGGCATTATCGTGTAGTATGTTAAGCCTTTGTCTGCAGAGCCGGAATCCCGAATGTGGGAGCTGATTTGTATTTGAGATGCAGCTCTTCCCATCCAGCTCTGATTGTGGCTTGGGAGGGCAGTGGAAGATGGCCCAGGTGCTTGGGCCCCTGCACCCACGTGGGAGACCTAGATGAAGCTCCTGGATCCTGGCTTCACATTGGTGCAGCTCTGGCCATTGTAGCCATCTGAGGAGCAGACCAGTGGATAGAAGACCTCTCTCTGTCCCTCTGTCTGTAACTTTTTCTTTTTTAAAAGAATGTTCCCCTCAAATTATATAGCTTTGGATCTAATCACTGTTCTTTGAGCTCGTTACAAAGCTTGTTTTCAGCAGTGACTGACTGAGTACTACTCTTTGGTCATTTGTTTCTCCTGGCCCCACTCAAGGTTGATGATTAATTGATGTCTGTATCGACCATAAATGCTTGCAATTAGTTCTAATAATGAAATTCTTCCTATTAATGTATGTATTTGAAAATTATCTTTTTTAATTATATAGAATTAGAAAATAAAAACAGATTTCTCTGTGCTTGCGTAGCAGCATGGATTTATTTGCAATTTTTAAAAATATATTGCATTACATGTGTAAATCTAATTATATGTTTTTTAATCTAAAAATAGCTTATAGAAATTCAAGAGAAGCAGAACTGAATTGCAATGCAATGTTTCAGAGATATTATTCAGAGTAACCCATATTTGCATGCGGTGATTAGGAACGGATTACTTGGCTGCAGTGATTTCCTTTCATAGGGAGCAGAAGGAATGTGAACAACAGAAGATAGGCAGTTATTGATCAAGATTAAAAATTATGTAAACAAAGCAAAAAAAAGTACTTCCCACTATATCATTGTATTAACCATATATTAAGGAATTAAAACACAAATGAAAAACCTCAAGAAGAATTGAATTGTTACATTTGACTTACATTTCTACTTGCTCAACATAATTTTTATCAGAAATCAGTACACTTTTTTTTAAGTGTGGGCATTTATTAGCTATATAGCTTTAGTATCATCAAAAGACAATATATAAACATTATAAGGAATGTAGAAATATTGCTTTCAATTTTAGAAACAATTTTAGGAAGATGTTGCTAAATTCAATAACAGCTAGTGAATGACATGTAGCATAACCAGTTAAGCCTGCAACACCATCATTTATGGATGCTGGTTCAAGTCCTGATTGTTCTACTTCTGATCCTGCTCCCTGCTGATGTGCCTTGAGCCCAGTGCAAAATGGCCAAAGTCCTTGAGCCCCTGCACCCACCTTGGGGACATGGAAGAAGCTCCTGACTCCTGGCTTCCTGCTAGTGAAGCCCTGACTGCCTCAGCCATCTGGGAAATGAATCAGCAGATGTAGGCGCTCTCTCTCTCTCTCCCTCTCTCTCTTCCTCCCTCCCCACCCCATCTCTGTCTCTGTGTTTCTGTAACTCTGCCTTTCAAATAAACAAATCTTTTGGGGAAAAAAAAAAAAAGCTGAATTTGAATGCTATCTTGTAATTAGCTAAGTGACCTCAGTAACATTATTTAATAAATCTGAACCTCAGCTGGTGCTGCGGCTCACTTGGCTAATCCTCCACCTGCGGCACCAGCACCCTGGGTCCTAGTCCCAGCTGGGGCACCAGATTCTGTCCTGGTTACTCCTCTAGTCCAGCTCTCTGCTGTCGCCCTGGGAAGGCAGTGGAGCATGGCCCAAGTGCTTGCACCTGCATGGGAGACCAGGCGGAAGCACCTGGCTCCTGACTTCAGATCCACGCAGCGCGCCAGCCATAGCAGCCATTTGGGGGGTGAACCAGCGGAAAAAGGAAGACCTTTCTCTCTGTCTCTCTCTCTCACTGTCTAACTCTGCCTGTCAAAAAAATAAATAAATAAATCTGAGCCTCAGTTTCCCCATCTATAACATCAAAGTATAAATATCATCTTTATTATTTAGGAGGAAGAAATCAAGTAATGCAAAAAGCATTTTAACATTGACAAAAATGTATACTCAATAATCAGTGCTTATATTACATAGACAACCACAAAAATTAATATTATCACAAATATCACGAAGTCCTAAATCAAAGGTGTTCTAAGACAATCCTGATAATATTATTTCACCTACTAAAGTTATATCTAATGTGCTCATAGTGCCAGAATTTTAATAGTTTAATACACTAAATATAGCAGTAGATTCTCTTGAAATGTTTTTGTCTTGTTTTAGTTTTTTAACTTTTCATTTTGCAATAAGAAATTACAAAACTAGCATATAATCTTGCGCATCATTCATTTGACTTTCTCAAATGATGACATTTTTATAATTGTAGCACAAAATCAGAGTAATGAAACTGATAAAATTTGTCTAAGCAAACCTTAGTCAGTCTTCAGCAGTTTTAAAACTTTCGTTTGTGTATATGTGGGTGTATGGGTGTCTGTGTGTGTCATGTGTGTATTTGCATAGTTCAATGCAACTTTATATCATGCAGTTTCATGTAACCAATATCACAAGCAAGATGCAGAGGAGTTAAATCACCACTCTGTTGGTATTGTTCTTTGGAAGACAGGGAAATATATATCTGCTTAAAGACAGGGGGCTTAGTTTAAGGAATTTCCCCCTCATACCTGTGGAGATGGGAAAGTCTCAAAATCTGTAAATGAGCTGGTAGGTGGAGGCTCAGGAGAGCTGATGGTTTGGTTCTAGCTAAGTCTGAAAGCATAGGAGCAGACAGTGTGTTTCTGTCCTCAAGACAGGAATTGCTGGCTTCAAAACAATGTGGGGAAAAGAAGCTGATGTGCTAATGTGAGCACAGTCAGGCAAGGAATTCTCTCTTACTGAAGAGAGGGTCATCTTTTTTTTTCTCTTCAGGCCTAGTGATGATGCCAATGAGATCCACCCAGAGTAGATATGGCAATGTACTTTACTAAGCCTACAAGTTTAATTGTTAGTTTCATCTCAAACACATCTAGAAAGACACAAAGAATAATTTTTAATCAAATATATGGTACCTGGGTGCCCAGTCAAGTTGATCTATAAAAATTAATCATCAGAACCCAAGAAGCTCTTTCTACATTTCTATATTTGCACTCATTCCCTTACCTACCTCACATTCGTATCTCTGTTCTCAAGCACTAATCCACTTTCTACTTATGTAGTTTTATAATTTTTAGAATGTTTAAAAAATTAGATCATATAGTATGTTACTTTGTGAGAAGCATAATGTCCTTGAGATTTATCCAGCTTGTTGCATGCATCTATAGTTGAGTGCTTTTTATTGCAGAGTGGTATTCTATGCCATTATATGTCATTCTAATCAAATTGATTTAACAATTCATCTATTGAAGGACATTGAAGTTGCTTCTATTTTCAGATAATTATCAATAAAGTTAATATAAACACCACTGTATAGTTTTGCGTGTAAATGTAAGTTTTCATTTTCCTTGAATAAATTATCCAGAAAGTGGTTACTAAGTAATATGAAAACACATATTTAACCTAAAGAAACTTATCAACTATTTTCCGAGCTGGCTGTGTGATTATGCATTCAGAACAACATACCTGACGTCTAGTTTCTCTGCATCCTTGCCATCATTGGGTATTACCACTATTCGTGTGAACACTGTAAGAGTCTTCAGGGATAATCACTGGGTTTTAATTTCTATTTCCCGAATAGGTGATGATACTAAGCATACCACTTGCCATCTGTATCTCTTTTCTGGTTAACTATACCCTCATGACTTGTGCCCAGCTTATAATTCAACAGCTTTAATACTGAGTTTTGAGGGTTCTTTTTGTGGTCCCTATAAATGACCTGCTTCTTTTATAGTATATAGCTATTTTTAATCCCCATTATAAGACCTTTAACAGCACACTTTTTTAAAAAAATATTTTTGAAAAAACCCAAAAAAATTTTAAAAAATGACCACAGTTTTTGTTTCTATCTTAGAACTCCTTATGTACTTCTAGTCGTGATATTTTTCTTATGTTTTCTGCTGCTCCTTAAAATTTTAAGCAATTGCTTATTCCAATAAATGTTTTCCTAATATGCTACAAAAACACTTGTAGCAAATAAATGATATGCTGGGATTTAGTCATGAATTAGTATGTTTAATAATGTCTTGAAAAGTGAATAACTTAGCATTAAAATCACATTTTGTTAAATGCCATTCTGTTTGAGAACTAAGTAGTTTAAAGAGAACTTGCCAAAAATAATAAGTGATCCAAAAGAATATCACTAATGAAGCATAAACAGAAACTTAAAATTTTCTAAAATGACTTTCAATATAAAAATTTAATTAATTAATTTGTTAATTGTTTCCAATCATTTCCAAAACATACATACACATTGGTCATCACATGATAATTTAATTAAACATATTATCCCATAGCAAGTGTCACATTTTTAAAAGTAAGTCCTTTCAAATGATAGTAGCATTGTAAGAAAATGTAGGTTAAGCATAATCACTGCTTTTAAGCACAAAAGTTAATTCTGCATTTCCTGGAATTGCAAGCACAAATGAAACCATAATGAGCTACAAAATGTTCATTATTTATTAGAAGTCTACTAGCTGATGAGGAGAAATTTTTCATTTCCTGCAAAATCTCAAAAGGCTTAATTACACAGATTTTCCTTCATTCCCATCAACGAAAAGGGGACAATATTTCCAAATGTAATTTTATGAATAAGCAGAATGTATACTCGTATAAATATATTGACCCTTTGTAAGTCCTTCAAAAGAAATGATGAAACTGGAACAGCATTTCGGCATAGTGAGTTAAGATGCTCCCTAGCTTCCCATATCAGAGTGGTGGTTGGAGTGAGTCACAGTTGGTCCACTTCTAATATAGCCCCTTGCTAATGTGCTTTGGAAAGCAGCAGAGGATGTCCCAAGTGCTTGAGTCACTGCCACTTATGTGGGAGATCCAGGACATTTGAGTCAGCAGATGGAAGATTCTGTCTCTGTCTCTGTCTCTGTCTCTGTCTGTCCCTCTTTCTCTGACTTTCCAATAAACAAATAGATCTAAAATTAAAAAATATATATATAGAAGAAGTAATTTTAGCTATACGAAATTTTATTGTTGCAATCTCATGTACCCAAAGAAATTGAGTCCAAGGAAATTGATTTGAAATCTGTCCTTGTGTCAAGTTCTCTTAAATTTCCCAATTTGGGCCGGCGCCGTGGCTCAACAGGCTAATCCTCCGCCTTGCAGCGCCGGCACACCGGGTTCTAGTCCCAGTCGGGGCACCGGATTCTGTCCCGGTTGCCCCTCTTCCAGGCCAGCCCTCTGCTTGGCCCAGGAGTGCAGTGGAGGATGGCCCAGGTGCTTGGGCCCTGCACCCCATGGGGAGACCAGGAAAAGCACCTGGCTCCTGGCTCCTGCCATCGGACGAGCGCGGTGCGCCGGCCGCAGCGCGCCGACCGCGGCGGCCATTGGAGGGTGAACCAACGGCAAAGGAAGACCTTTCTCTCTGTCTCTCTCTCTCACTGTCCACTCTGCCTGTAAAAAAAAAAAAAAAAATTCCCAATTTGCTCAACCATGTGATTAAAAAAATATTTATGATAGAGAGAGAGAGAGAGAGAATGTTTCCACATCATATGCTGGTTTACATCTCAAATGCCCACAAGTGCCAGGGCCAGGGATGAGCTAGGGTAGAGGCCAGGAAATGGGAATTAAATCCATAACTCGCAGGTTAGTGGCAAGAATCGAAATTACTTCAGTCAACACGGCTACCTCCCAGAGTAGGCATTGACAGGAACCTGGAACCAGGAGTCAGAAGAAAAACAGTGAATCCAGTAACTTTAATAAGGTATGCCAGTGAATTTATTGCTAGGCAACACTGGCTCCACACTTACATTTTTTGAGATATTAGGCAAATTATTAAAGATCAGGATCTCAGAAAAGAGGTGGAGGAAACTAAAATTCATTAAGTTCTTAATGTGAGATCTGACAGTTTACATCACAAGAAATTATGGGAAGAAACTAAGGAAAATTTCTTAACATGCTTTAAGAGGTATAAGGAAGTTTGGAATTACCTTTAACATAGTATTGTGTTGTATGGATGTGATCCTTTGAGTGTAACATCATAATCTGACTATACTTATATCCTGCTTATATTCTGGAGCCATTTTAAGACATTTTGATCAATACTAATATATCCAACTGGACTTTTAAAGTATTGCTGTGCTATAAAATTTCATTTTTACAACAACTACTCAAACTTTTTAACTTACTATGTAGTGTGATTATTGTGTTATTTGCACCTGGGAAGTCAAGTGGCACCACCGTGACAATATCCTATTTGTGATAGCAGTAGTAATTTTGAAAGAAAATTCTTTCTTCAAGACCCAGTGACTCAGACATACAGATATGGAATACCACGAGTTCTTCAATCACAAAAATCCCAATTGCCTTTTTCTGATGCTACAAATTAGAAATTAAACTTTACTCCAAGTTCTTCAGACACTGAGTTTCATAAACTGTTGTGTATTTTTTAATATCTCTCTTTTTGGAATAGATATATAAAGCCAGTGTGAAATTTGCCAGGTTTATGTATAATTCTATCTGACTCTTTCAAACACAATTGGATACCAGGAGAAATGATACTGGTGTTTAACTTTCAATCATTCATCCTCTGGAATCATGATGTAAACTGATTTCCCTACTCTGATGGTCTTACAAAGTAGGGGTAAAGGAAAAGAATGTTGAGCTGTATAATCGATAGCTAACCACTAATAACATAGAGATGATTATCTTTGGAGGTAAAGATCCACCTGCACCTAAGAAGAAGTCTCCAAGGTATAGATATCATTTTAGGTCCCAGAAAATAAATGTTTTTGTTTATTTAGAAAACACTTTTCTTTGGGATCACAGGAAATAAATATGACAGAGATCCAAATCACCAATATGTAATCACTCAGAGGAGAAAGCTATAGACTTTAGACTATTTGGAGAAAGCAGTCACCCAGGAGCTGGCAGCTGGTAAGGCAGGTAATCTCAAAAGTGCCTGAATCAAATTACATGGATAGTGAGAAATGATCAATATTGAAGGATTTGGGGCAAGTGTCAATCAGTCTTGTTGATTGATTAAGTCAATATTGATTATAGATTTGAGAACTGAGCAAATAACATGTGGCTGGCTGAAATGAGAAATCAGTCAAAAGCATTTTCAGTATGTTACAAAATAATAGTGAATTTAAGAGATTATTCTTTAAACATGTTTGAAACGTCTGTTACATAGCCAGGCAGGAATTTCAAATAGGTATTATTTATTTGGGTTTGGAATTTAGGAACAAGCTGTAAAGTTGGCACCTTGTGTCCATAGTGTCTACACAAATTGGTAAAAGAAAACTAACAAAATCATCCCATCTAACCATGACAGAGAAGCAGGAATGGAATGCAGTAAAAAGCCCAAGACAGCACCAAGAGTAATGCATTTCCTTTCTCAAAGGTCAGTAGGCATTTAATTATAATATCATAACAAACCTGAATCTCCAGAAGTTTTCTGGAAAGCATTATCTTGACAAAAATTTTCAAAATAAAAAATAAATACTTGATGAATGTGCTTCTTTTGCTTTCTTTAGGAAATAAAGTAGGAAAAGGAATGTGGGACACAGAGTTTTTGAAGAGGGATTACTTCCTTCAGACAAGAAGCAGAGAGAACAGCAAAGTTGTAGCATTGGGGAAGAAGTTGCAAGTGTAGTGCCCCTGTCTTTCCTTCCAAGTGAAGATAAAGTCTTGGACAGAATGGAATGAGGTACAATTTGAAAAAAAAAATTACAAAGTAAATAACAGAAGTATATCAAGTAAGAAGAACAGAATTTGAAGTACCTACTTTTTTTTCTTTTCCATGCAATAGTAAGGTCAATATTACATGAAAGAGCCAAAGAAAAAGAAATTTAGAATAATACTTTTCATGAACATAAATGCAAAAATTATGAACATAAATAAAACAAAATATTCATAAATTAAATAGAACAATGGGTTTTCACCCAGGAATGCAAGGCTAGCTCAATATTTGAATATCAAATCATATAATACACATATAAAGTTAAGCAAAGACTTCTTAACTATTTAACACCAAAATCATAATACTGAAAAGTACTATATTTCTTCTTTGGGGAAGAAACAAGCTAATCCAATTAGTCTTTTGCCAGTAATGTTTGGAAAATATTTCATAAAGCACTATGTAGAAAGTATATGTTAAATAATTTAATAATTGAAATGAACTTAAAAACTTTATAAAGTTTTAATTCTAATAATTTGGTGATGGCTTTGTAACAAATCTTTGAATCCAAACTGAAATAATATTTCATTAATAAAATTTGTTCTTAAATTGCAGACACAGGCACTATTTCCAATCACATTTTTTCAAAAACTTCAAGCTTTCCAACTAAAGATTTTTGTAGTGAATGTAGAAGCTGTAAATATCCAAAATTAATAAAATTGCATGATTGAGTAAATGGTATGTGAATTCTACTTGTTTTCTAAATTAAATGTATCTAAAATTATACAGTTAGAGAAAAAATATATATGAATAAAATATGATTTTCATTTATTTTAATGATTTATAATCATTATTTTGAATTAATTTTCAGAGATAGTTAACTCTATGATAATGCAAAGTATTTTTCTGTTTAAGTAATATGTTCAAAGATTTAAGAAAATTAAAATAATGTGTGTGTGTTTCAAAATTTACTAATATTTTTGGATTATCATACAGAATAGCAGGAAGTCTATACAGTCACAACCTAAACTTTTGGTAATTTTTTAGGAATTTATAATTTCATTATAATTCTACTCTTGTAAAGCTCACAGGTTATCACCATACGGGAAATAAGCACACTTCCAAGTTATCAAAATGCTTTAGTTGCATCTATAACTTATACCTCATAGTTTAGTATATTTGTGTTGAACAAAAATTTAAAATCAGAACATCAAGAGTTCATTATATGATATTCTTAGTTCACTACTAGAATAAAAATTATTGCATTTCACTGTAAAAGCATCTGCGAAAGTTAATTTTACTTAATTTCTAAAATTAAAAAGAGACAATTGGTCTTACTCTGGGAATGGGAACATTTGTATATTGCAAATTTGTGTCTCATCTACATTAAAAGAAGTAGATATTTATTATATCAATTCACATCTTTAAAAAAGGTAACTACATTATTTTGTGCTTGATGTTTGAGGATGATTATTCTATTATGTAACAAAAAAATTTTAATAGTATCTGATTGAAGAAAAAATTGGCATCCAAGACACTATATATTTCTCCCAAGTTTCTCCTGAAATTCCAGTTTATCATCAATTCCAGAAATGTTTTCAATAAAATGGCCATTGGTGTTACTGTTACTATTAGCATTTTTCTTGATGTTCCTTATAATTAGGAGCCTTAGCATATGATAATGCTATAAAAATAACAGTCATGTTATAAAAAAAGGAGCCCAAGTCAGAGTTATTATAATTTTTCTTTTACTTCAATTTATCCCATCAATGAGAACCATACATGAATGTAAAGGTCAGCAAAATATTATAAAGGATGCTTTATTACTAATCATTATCTTAAATGATTCTCCTACTTTCTTGCAGACGTTTCACTTCTTTGTAACAATATTTTTAAGTTTTTATATGTTCTATAGACAGTTGTTTTGGAATTACCATCCAGTATATTGCTTTAGACAGGAACACTATCTGGTGAGCCAGAATAGATGCTGCTCTTCAAAACCTGTACCTTGAGGGAAACCATTAACTAAAGAGATTAACAGTTTCTCATAGCCTCTGGATAGTGTGTTCGTAAACAAATAAACAAGATCCTTTTCTCACAGAACTATTATTATGAACTAAAATGGCTTGCACGGTGCCAATTTGTTTTTTCATTTGCTTATTCATGCTTTTATTATTCAAGCATCTTTGTTTAACACTAAGCTTACTTATTTCAAACACTGGGGATACTATAATAAAACAAAGAACAAAGTCATTAACCTTTACATATAAATGATGGGCAGACAGCAAAAATTGCAAATGAATGAATCCATGATATAAGAGATAGAGCTTTGAAGAGCCACAAGTCATGATAGAGGATAATAGAGAATCACTGGATATGATTTTACTTGATGTGGTATAGTAAGATTCCCCTGAAACAGTAGCATTTGCCTAGAGACTTGAAGAAACTGACAAATCTAGTAACTTGGGTATAATAATGTTATATTAAAGGGAATTGTAGATACAAAGGTTTGGGGCAGAAACAGATTCGACATATTTGCTGAATATCAAGTAGGGCATTATGTTGGTGCAAAATGAACAAAGGAAAAACTAGCAGGTCCTGGAATCAAAGGATTCTTAGGGAACTGTATCATTTAGACTGCTGGATATCTTCTTAAGTTCTTTGAATTATTCTGAACGAGATAAGGGTTGGGAGAGAGTTCAGTGTACAGCAGTTATGTGACCTACTGAATTTTAAAAGTGAACACCTGGCTCCCTTGAAGAGAGTAACAATGGGGAAGACATAGCAATTTTGGAAATAGGGAGAACAACTAGCAAGCTATTGCAAAATCTCAGTAAGAACTTATGAAGGCTTAGATCCTGATGGCAGTGGTCACCAAAGAGGGATGAAGATTATCAGAAAGTGTAGAATAAGAGAAATAAAAAGTTAAGAAGGATTGCATGGATTTTGACTGAATTAAGAACAGGACTCCATTTTTTTTTAGATAAAAATGAAAATGAAGATTTAGTACTGGATACAAGAGCTCATTTGTGACACAATATATTTGCAATGTTTTTAAGCATTGAAATGGGAATATTTAGTGAGGAAATCGATTTACAGATTTTGAATTAAGGGGAAGAACTATGGGTTGTAGATGCACAATTAGCTGTTACAAAAAAATGTCATTTAAAGACATGAGAGGTTATGCTGTTTACCTAGGATGTGTACAATCTAGAAGAGATCAGAGGACTGCGATCAGCCAAGAATGTTCAAAGTTGAGAAAGCAGGATCATAAGGAGAAGCTAACAATGAAGTATGAGAAGCATCCGATGAAGGAGAGAGGAGAGAGGAGAGAGGAAAGAAAATGAGAATGAAGAGTTAGCAATAATTGGGCAAAGATATTCACAGATGAAGTTATCATCAACATGTCAACTAAGTTTCATGCTTGCGTGAGGTATCACCTGAGAACTGAACTTATTTACTACATGAAATTCATTTGCCACTTTCACAATGACTGTCTTGATGGACTGTTTAGGAAAAAATGTTCCTGGGATAAGTTTATGAGATAATGAATAGACATAAAGCATATTCTTTGGGAAGTTTTATGGTAAATAGTGCAGATGCTATAAAGGTTCAGTTTGTTTAAAATAAGTTCTGTGTCTTGTTCACATTAGCATGGAATAATAATGATGGAATGAGCAATGATGCTAAAGATGAAATGATGGATTACGTGAAGGCCATGGGAGACAATTGCAAAGTTCTGTCCATGAATAAGTTGAAACTGCACAAATGAAAAGACTGTTTTTTCTGGTACCATAAGTAGTTCATGGAAGACAGAACAGTATTTATAGCTGAAGTTGAACTACATATCACATACCCAGCACTGCTGTGGTCATTCACACATTCATCTATTTAGTTAGCAATTGTTTGCAGAACATATTAAAGTGGTATTCTCATGTAAGTCTATGAACAAAACAAGTTGGTATTCTCATATAAGTCCAGACAGCAAAAATAGAGGTGGACTTAAAAGTTGACTAGAACACAATGAAGGAAAAAAAAATATCTATAGTTAGTATAACTGCACCTGAAACCCATCTGCAAATTTGAATTGTTTTCATTGTCTCACATTTTGAATTGATAAATTTGCCCTAAGAAGTGCCCTGAGTTTTCTTTTCTTATTTTTCCTTCCCAGATGTTGGAGGAAACATTCTAATAGTGACTTTCAATCTGTTGCTCTTTTGGACACAATGTATGCAGTCCAAAATTTGTATTATCATATGGAGCTGCAAAATATCCTCTACTATTGGATGGAGAGAGATAACAAAACAAAAACAAAGCAGATTGCACACAGTCAAGCAGGGAAAAGCCACACACTGAAGACACCTCTTTTTGTTCTTACTGCTCCTAGACCTTTTTTGTCCTATTTGCTTTTTTTCCCCCTTTATCTTGTGACTTCCATGCTGTATGCTAGACAGACAACCTCATGGTCAGCCACAGTCCATCATGCACATTTTAAGGATTTGGATTCAAAATACCTAGTATTTATTTTTGGTTGAAATTGGCAGATTATATAATGTACTAACAAT
Source organism: Sylvilagus floridanus (assembly GCA_949820135.1). Taxonomy (NCBI): domain Eukaryota; kingdom Metazoa; phylum Chordata; class Mammalia; order Lagomorpha; family Leporidae; genus Sylvilagus; species Sylvilagus floridanus. The sequence goes on from OX463225.1 coordinate 96,890,948, forward strand.
GGAATTGGTACTTTATTTAACTTAGAGTACTAGCAGTTAATGTTAAGATGTAATTGAAACGTAAATATAGCTGCAAATGTAGTAGGTAACAATGACTTGTAATATACTTGAATAGCACATGAAAGTAAATTAAAAACAATTTAGAGGCTGGCGCTGTGGCACAGTAGGTTAATCCTCAGCCTGTGGCACTGCATTCCATATGCATGTGGGTTCTAGTCCCCATTGCTCTCAAGTGGCGCTTTCTGCTATGGCCTGGAAAGCAGTGGAAGATGGCTCAAGCTCTTGGGGCCCAGCACCACGTGGGAGAGCCAGAAGAATCTGCTCCTGGCTTTGGATTGGCCCTGCTCTGGCTATTGCCATCATTTGGGTAGTGAAACAGCAGATGGAAGACCTTCATCTCTGTTTCTCCCTCTCACTGTCTGTAACTCTTCCTCTCAAATAAATAAATAAAATCTTTATAAAAAATTTAGTTGATAATATACAATAAAGTCTATGTCTTTTCATTGCATATTGATTAATTCAATAAAGTTTTAACTAATATTATGCAGTAGTATTTATTTTTAATTAATTGGTAAACAATTCTAGGCAAATATTTTAAAAATTTTACAATCATTATGTTAAAGAACTTCTGATAGCTCAATGGTGCAATATATCTTTCTTACACTAAAAGAAGGGTAGAAACGTGCAGTTTTTCTTGCACAAAAACATATTCAGAGTTTTTTTATGTAGCACTTCCTTTCAGTACCAGAAAATTTATTTTGCCTTAACAAATAAATTTTAGCAACACTTCTGAAATATTAATACCATAATCAGCTTATAACTTCTGAAAATATTCCTGCTAATACCAAAAATAAATAAGTGAAATCAGTAACAAGAAAACTGTGATTTGTAGATTTTTAGCATCAACTTGGCATATCATCTCTTCAGGTCATCAACTGTTGAAAGGTGATTGGCATAGCTGGCCTGATTTTCAGCCTACCTTTTGATTGGCTGAATTTCTTTGTTAACCCTCCCAAAGGCACAGCTTTAGACAATCTACTTTGTTCAACAATTGTGTTTCCCAAAAGTAGGCAAGCATTTTTAAGAGGAAAGGACAGTGAGATTAGATTAAGCTCTCAATCACCTCTGGTTGTTAAGCATTCCATATTACTCTGAAAATAAAGAATATATCATTCTAAGTAAATTTAGCATAAATTCTATTATGTTCAATTAGGCCAAATGGAATTGTATTGCCTAGCCTAGTTTAATAAATATATTTTGTAAAATCACAGATTAGCGTATAGTTATTAAAGGAATATATGAAATGAGTATATTAAAAAGGTAAATATATTTATGAAAATGAAATCAATCTTTGAAAGCTTGATAACAGTATTCCTCAAGTATTTTTGTCTGCACTTGTATATTTATTAAACAATTGCAATGGACAATGGCTTTCTTATAAACAGCACTTTGTTCTCCTATAAAGAAATATTAATAATTAAAGTAGTTTTCCAATGATACAATGTCTTTTTCAAATGATATCAAATGAAAAAATAAGATGAACACTCATAGCTGCATCTCTTTCTGAATTGTTTCATATAATTTTTCTAGGTAATTTGAGGGAAACATTGAGCTAAAACTTATTTCTATTTTATTAATAGTGTTTATATTTTCAAAGTATTAAAATATTCAATGTAGAGAATAAATGACATTTATTGAACATGCATAAAATTAGACAATCCATTTACATTGGACTATTTATGTCACATCAAGAAAATATATTTTGGTCAATATCTGCATCTATGTATACTTCCTAAGCTGAAACAGTTCATTATCCACATGAATTAACTACAAACAATCACCATGTCTTAATGTAGTAAAATCGCAAGGTAACATACACACATTTTATCATTGATTTAATAAAGATCCTAGCAGATTCTCAAGTGGCTGTGTTTTCTTTCTATTCATAAATATTTCAAAAAAATCTAATAGGAAAATGCTTACTCTCCACACACACTAGTGACTTTGATAAGATAAATTATTTGACTACTAGGAAGAAGCGAGGAAGAAAAGCCCACTCACTTATTGAGGGAGGTGATCTCAAGGTGTCAGCTGTCATCTGTACAGTCCTAGTTTGACAGTTCAATACCCCCTCGTCCTCCTAGAATGGCATTGCAGAGCTCTGAGAAAACCGTGCCTGTATGCAAACTGTCAGGGAGAGCCTGGTTCATCATTAGTACTGACCTCCGTGATGACAATCACAACATGAAACCAAACAGCACAGCTAATGTTCATTAGAGTTCAAATTAATTTCCAAATCTTTCCAGTCAGCACTGTGCAAAGCAAGTCCCTGGGGGGAAAAAGGCATTCGATGAACTGTGTAATAGACTGACAAAATCTCAACATTTCTAAAACCACCCAGAAATCTACATTCTAGAGGGTTCAGTCTCATAATTTTTATAACTTTGGCAAAACGCAGCCTTGTGACCAATAGTAGATTTGCACTAGCTTATGGCCTCTCATAGCCCATTTTACAAGTGGCTCAATCTCAGCCACACTACAGTTTTAATTCCCTTCCAGCCCAGATGCTTCAGATGAACACCAACTGCCACAAGAGGCACGCAGGTATGGCATGCCTTGCCAGGCAGTCTGATGTTTCTTTGCCCAGCTGCTGCCTGACCTCACTTGAGCGTGGAGTGCACGGGGAAATATACCACATGTGACATTTGCTATGAATGCCAGTAAGCCAGGAAGCCGAAGAGGAAAAGCAAGTGTCATATTGAAACACTGTGCAGTGATGCAAATGAGCCAATTTTCTGGCTTTTGCTCCGCAAATTTCAGAAATCACAGGAGTTAGGTCATTTGGGGGATGTAGTTTTCCTTCTACTCCCAAGACTGTCACAATGGAACAATACCCTATCTCTCACCCTGTAAGAATCAAATGAATGACTCACCATCTCTAGTAAGTGTATTTACTAAATCTATCAACATTTGCAGTGTCAAATTATCATGTCAAACATATAGCGTAAGTGATTCCCTGACTATTTGTGCAATTCAATGTAGAGGAAAATTTATTTTAAAGTTTAAATGGTTGGTTTTTAATATTTACAACTCTTATTTCAATATGTCAATGCACTAGTTGATCTCTTGAAGAATAATTAAAATTATCCCTCGCAAACTGCGTTGGGCGTCTTTGGAAGAGTACTGTTTCTGTTTGAGGTAGCCTTGATTCCACTGCTCAAATTATTGTCTCAGTGCACCACGTGGTGGCCTGTTCAGTCTCAGCTCAGGGTATGCAAAACAGTAGATTTGCAATGCATACTGGAAAGCAACCTGGAGCGCTGATGCAGAACCTTGGGAGACTGGAGGGCAAGAGCAGTCAGATGTGGAATAGCTCATTGTGTGCAAAGGCCCTGCACAGCTGGTGAAGGAAAGTGTCAGAGCTACAGGCAGTGACAGGCTCTGGAGACAGCGACTACATTAGCAACAGTGATGTACATACAGTGACTCATATTTTTCCCCTTTCAGCCATCCTCACATAAATAGCAACAGCATCAGCAATAATAACTGAGCTGAGATGTGAAACCCCAATGAAATAATTTTAATTTCCTCAACACTGTGGCATTTTCACAATACAATGGGAGTCACATGGAATCACAGGGAAGAGCACAAGACTTTCAAATCAGGTCATGGTTTAACTCCTGTTTATGACCCTTATAGATCATGTGGCCTTCGAATGATTGCTTAAACTCCTTAAGTGCAGTTCATCCTCTGTAAAATAGTCATAATAACACTAAAATTACTTGTTCAAGGTATGAATTAGAAGTCATATTTATTATAATAGACAGTATCACTAGTATATCAAATGCTAATTATAGATCTGAACTGGTAAATGGACATTTCCTGAGATTATTTTAGATCTGGAAGTTGCGTGAACTAAAATTCAGACAAATTACTAACAGCCTGATAAGGATATTTTGAATTTAATTTTATGCTTTGAATGCTTATTTTCCTTGAAACACAATTACCTAAGTCAAAAAATAATTCATATCCTTTATTTAGTCAATTGTGTTTTTCTAGTAAAAATGGAGTTGCAATACCACAGGAAGGAGTGCAACATCCCTTCATGCTTTTTGTCTCTGCTGGAGGATGGGTTAAATCAAAGAGGTCAGGGCCCAGGGCCCAGGACTGAGTTGGGCCCCATGTTTGGGACTCTCTGCAGTCTCTCGTGGGATTCTTCACATGACAGCGTTAGTCTCCCAAGTAATTCATACAAAGTAGGGTCCACTAGGATGTGACAGGGCTCTCTCAAAGGAGGCTAAGATGAGTGGATCCATCTAGTTCCATCTAAACATTGAAGGAAAAAACAAGTTTTTGTTTTAGTCTCTGTACATCAGTCACCTTATATTTCTTTGGTCTTTTTTTTTCTCCTCACCATCTCACCTGTGGAATTTTGTTTGTTTGGCTTGGTTGGGTTTAGTTTGATTTTTTATCTGAAAATAAATTTAGGGAGAAAGAAGCCAAGTGGATTTCTTGCCATATTTAGGTGCTGGAAATTTATCTGCCTAGCCCTAGCTACAGTGGGAGGAATCTGTTGCCCAGTGAGATCAGCCTAGTATACAAGAAACTTATTTTAAGATTTGAACATACAGGCTTCAGGAATATAGGAAGTGCCCATATTAGCATAAGCTATTTTATAACTTGTGACTACAGGAGATTGATTGTTGCATTTCTGAGCTTTCTGCAAACCGAGTCCCTTGGCAAAAATAATAATTCTTCTATGCATCAATTTATTTCCAAGAAATAAAAAAGTCATCTCTGAAGTAGCAAACCATGCAAATATTAGGTAAAGTCTTGCTTCATGCTGATAGAAAATGAAGTACAAAGGATTTGAGATGGTGTGGCTCTGATTAAAGAGTCTGAAGGAATACTAGTGTTGCTGAAATTATATAAGGAAAAGAGGATGATAACAGAAGTGGTCAAAAAGATCAGGGGAAAGATTGATAGCATCTTTTTAGGTCATAGAAAGAACTTTTGCTTTATTCTAATTATGGTGAAAAGGCACATTCCCTTGAGCAGAAAGTGGTGCAGCATGATTTGTCTCTCTCTCTTTTTTTATTTGACAGATAGAATTAGACAGTGAGAGGGAGAGAAAAAGAGAAAGAGAGAGAGAGAGAGAGAGAGAGAGAGAAAGGTCTGCTTTCGTTGGTTCACCCTCCAAAATGCCGCTACGGGTGGAGCTACACTGATCTGAAGCCAGGAGCCAGGTGCTTCCTCCTGGTGTCCCATGCAGGTGCAGGGGCCCAAGGACTTGGGCCATCCTCCACTGCCTTCCTGGGCCACAGCAGAGAGCTAGACTGGAAGAGGAGCAATTGGCACTAGAACCTGGTGCTCATGTGGGATGCCGGCGCCACAGGCAGAGGATTAACCAAGTGAGCCATGGCGCTGGCCCCAATGATTTGACCTTTGACCACACATGGCCAAAGGAGCACAGGAATGTCAAAAGTGAAGACAAGAAAATATTGGAAAGTATGAGTGATCCAGACAATGATTATGACCCAGGCCAAAGCAGAAATGTAAAAGACATTGGTAAGAATGAGATTATCTAGAAGGTAGAGCTAAAAAAGTTCTCATGGGTAAATTACATGTAGAATGTGAAATAAATGTGATTCTGAGCTGGAATACCTAGGACTTGCCTTGGAAGGAATGTGAGAATTATGCTAATATGGACACTTCCTATATTCCTGTGAGAGAGGGCAGAGCCATGCACACATCTAGAGTTCTATCTTAGAAAATGGTCTACTATCCAAGGGGGGATTTAAAATAGGTTAATTATTATTAAATATGTTGATTATTATTAAAATATTGAGACTATAATCTGTACATTGTAAGAACACACAGAAGTATACGTTTCAATTCTGTCACTTTCTGCTCTATTCAATGATGTCATATTGAGAAGATGAAGGCTCAAAGTGGTGGATGAGGACCATCAGGCCACAATTCTTAGAACTCAGTTTATTCTGGGCCCAAGTCCTCTGTGCAATCAACCACAACTGGCATTTGCAGGACTAACATTTATTAAAAGGACTGGATGTCTGGAATTTGAGGATTTGGAGGTTTGCTGGCATTTCTTTGCCACTAGAAAAAATTTAGAATTAATAAATCCTATGTTTACTTTAAACTATTATTTAGAGTAATAAACATTTTTTATTAAACATTCTATGTCATAGACCACCAAACTGTTCTTCTTTTCTTCCTGTCTAATCAATACTATTTCTACAATTAGGCCTGATGGAAGATACTTTGCTAACTCACCTAGAATTCTTGTATTATTGCAGTACTACTTACAAATGTGAATATCCTTGTATCAAAGACCATTGAAGAGAGTCTTAGTCAATCGTTTCATTTATTATTGACAGAAGCTAAAAAGCTTTCAACGTGTGTGTATAAATACAAATATAGGTATTAAATCTATTTTTAACTTATTTTAGGGGATATTTCTAGACATTTTGCTCTAAAGAATTAAATCATAGGTATGCATGTCCCTATCCCCCAAGTTGATCAGATATTTGCTTTTTTTCTATAATTTTCTAGGAAATTATGAAGGAAAAAAAACCTATAAGTGAAACTGAAATTTCATGCATATCATTTTCAAGTCTCGTTCATCTCCTCTATCCTAAAAAGAAGGGAATTTTTATTTATGAAGCCCTGTTGCATAAACACCCAAAAACCATATTCTGTACTTTTTAAAGTTTTTAATTTTATCTAAGGAATAACAGCTTTGAATTCAGTAATTTTCATTCAAGCTTATATTTTTATTTTTGAAATATGCAAAGATTTTAATGTATCATATTAATAATGTTCTAGTTTATAGATTTTCATATAAAATATTAGAAGAGATATGATAAAGAATTCCTACCTACATAATGTTCTTATGCACAAATTCAACATTATTTCTTAGACAGAAAATATTCTGAGTGACACAAATGAATGTGAGTTATGCTAATATGATTGCTTCATCAAGACCCAGCAGCTGCTGGCAAAAAGGACATTGTTCAATGCCTATTGTCACTTTGAACAACTTAACGAATTTATCATAGTACATTTTCAAATATTATAATTTTCTGTGTTTTTCTCAATATGAGAAAATAGTTGGGGAACACCCATTTTGTTTATAGAGGCAGAAGTAAAATTTTGTTTGATGATGAGTGCAGAAAAGAATCAACATGACAAATTTCAGCATTATTTATTCTTTGAATTTGGGCCATAAAGCACTAGGATTTTAAGAACATGCACCTGAAATCTAGGAAGCTGGATTTCAGGAGAATGCTACCATTCTGATAAGTTGTGGCTACCAAACTGTGCCCAATCTATGCACAGTGAGGATTAGACAAGATTCCTGCTCTCATTTGCACAGTCTAAAATTTCAATGCATGCTATCTGTGTAGAGCATGACTTTATGATTAGCCCCAGATAAAAACCCTGGTCATTGAGTCTCTTAACAACTTTTCCTGCTAAAGTACATTTCACATGTGTCACCGTAATTTATTACTGTGGGAATTAAGTACATCTTTCAGGCCCTTGGGAAGAGACCTAAAGCTTATGCTTCGTTTTCTCTGGACTTCACTCCATGTGCCATGAGACTTTGCTGATTATGCTCTGTGTTCTTTATTCTGTAATAAACCATAGCCTGAGTATGACCCTAGGCTGAGTCTCTAGACTCCACCTCCAAGTAGGAATCATCAAGCTTAAAGGTACTCTGGGAGGCTTTCTACACATGGAATGTCCCATGATTTTCCTTTTTTTCTTTTCTTTCCTTTTTTTCCTATAATTTTCTATTGTTTTTTTCTTTTTTAAAGATTATTTATTTGAAAGGCAGAAGGACACAGAGAAAGGGAAAGAGATAGAGATAGAAGTCTTCCCTCTGTTGGTTTACTTCCCAAATGACAGCAATGGCAATATCTGGGCCTGGCTAAAGGCAGGAGCCAGGAACTCTCTCTGCGTCTCCCACGTGGATGCTCGGGCCATCTTCCATTGCCTCCCGAGGTACATTAGTGGTACTCTCAATATGGAGTGATGCGGCCAGGCTTTGCATCAGGACTCTGATAGGAGTAGCTGTCATGGAAAGTTGTACCACAATATCCGTGCTGGCCACATTTTTCTTTTTTTCATTGCACGTGACTCACTAGCAGTTTTTTCTGGATTTTGAAATTATAAACCATGTCCACATTGCTCGCACAAACCAGAAGATTCAAATCATTTACTTGGATCCCTGAATATTTAGTCAAGATCCTCTGAAAGGAAGAGACTTCCTCCTGGTGTGTGACGACATGGTGAGTTAGCCAATAGTCAGCTGGAGTGGAGAACTCTGGGCTATAGGTAATAATATCTTTTGGTTTTCAGAGAATTCCAGTGACTCTCTCACCAGTGTATTTGCTTAGTGTCAAATAATATTTTTTCCATTTTAGGAATTTCTTTGTAGCTAGCTTCCTAGCTATGATGCCCTTTTATGATACTCTACCCCTATAGAACTATTATTAGTTATCATTTAGCCATCTGTTTATCATTATTACATGTATATTTTCTAACCAGTATGCCAAAGATGAACCCTGACCTTTTATTTATTTATTTTTATTTCAGTTTTATTGTTTTTTATAGAAAGCTTTTATTTAATAAATATAAACTTCATAGATACAACTTTTGGATTATAGCAGTTCTTCCCCCATACCCACCTTCCCAATCCCAAACCGTTACACCTCCTACTCCCCTCTCCCATCCCATTCTTCATTAAGATTCATTTTTAATTATCTTATATACAGAAAATCAACTCTATACTAAGTAAATATTTCAACAGTTTGCACCCATATGGACACACAAAGTATAAAGTACTGTTTGAAGACTAGTTATACCATTAATTCTCATAGTAGAACACATTAAAGACAGAGGTCCGACATGGGGAGCAAGTGCACAGTGATTCCTGTTGTTGATTTAACAATTGACACTCTTATTTATGACGTCAGTGATCACCCAAGGCTCATGTAAGGAGCTGCCAAGGATATGGAAGTCTTTTGAGTCCACAAACTCCGACATTATTTAGACAAGGCCATAATCAAAGTGGAATTTCTCTACTCCCTTCAGAGAAAAGTACCCACTTCGGGAACAGTGCTGTGGAGCAGCGAGTTAACTCCCTGGCCTGAAGCACTGGCACGCCATATGAGTGCCGGTTCTAGTCCTGGCTGCTCCTCTTCTGATCCAGCTCTCTGCTATGGCCTTGGAAAGCAGTAGAAGATGGCCCAAATAATTGGGCCCCTGCACCCATGTGGGAGACCTGGAGGAAGCTCCTGGCTCCTGACTTTGAATCGGCTCAGCTCCATCCATTGTGGCAATCTGGGGAGTGAACCGTCGGATGGAGGACCTCTCTCTCTCTCTGTCTCTAACTCTCTCTGTAAATCTGTCTTTCAAATACATAAAATAAATAATTTAAAAAAAAAGAAGAAGAAGATGGCCCAAGTCCTTCAACCTTTACAGCCACGTGTGAGACCCAAAGAAGCCTGGCTCCTGGTTTTGGATTGGTGCAGCTCGGCCATTTCAGCCATTTGGAGAGTGAATCAGCAGATGGAAGACTCTCTCTCTCTCTCTCTCTCTCTCTCTCTCTCTCTTTCTCTTTCTCTCTCTCTCTCTGTGCTTCCTCCTCTCTCACTTTTGAATAATAAATAAATCTTAAAAAAAATAAAAGAAAGGTGCCTCCTTCTTTGCTGGCCTCTTCTTTTACCAGGATCTCACTCACAGAGATCTTTCCTGTAGGTCATTTTTTGCCAAAGTGTCTTGGCTTTCCATGTGTGAAATGCTCTCATGGGCTTTTTAGCCATATCTGAATGCCTTAAGGGCTGATTCTGAGGCCACAGTGCTGTTTAGGGCATCTGTCATTCTCTGAGTCTGCTGTGTGTCTTGCTTCCCATGTTGGATCATTCTCCTCTTTAATTCAATCTATCTTTATTAGCAGACACTTAGTCTTATTTATGTGATCTCTTTGACACTTATTCCTAACTTTATGATCAGTTATGTATTTAAATTGATCACTTTAGCTCATAAGATGATATTAGTACTTGCCAACTTAATGGGATTTGGAGTCCCATGGCAAGTTTTTAGCTTTAACCTTAGGGATAAGTCCTTGGAAATGTGTACCAAACTGTACATCTCCTCCCTCATATTCTCTTATTTTTAACAGATATCAATTTTCAATTGGATTTAAACACCTAAGAACAATTCTGTGTTTAGTAAAGAGTTCAACCAATGGTATTAAGTAGAAAAAGAAAATATGAAAAAGAATAAAATAAGATGTTCCTCTACAGTCAGGACAAGGGTTGATCAAGTCATTGCTTTTCATAGTGTCAGTTTCACTTCTACCTTGTCCTTTTAAATTTGTCATTAAAATAGCATAATTTTGTCCCATTACTTTGAGAATGTGAGCAATTTAATGGTTTTGTCTTTTTATAGTTCATCCATTTTCTATCTTTAGCATCTACTAAGTTGAGGAGATATATCATAAATAGATAGATAGATGATAGATAAACAGAGATAGATAGAGAAATATACAGTAAGCTTGTGCTGCTGAATATCTCAAGCCAATGCCTGTATCCAAGAAGTACACTTAAACTACTGTTAAATTTCTTCATCTCTTAAAAAATTTTGCTAAATATCTAATTAAAAGGCAATATTTTGATCAGAAATATTAATTAACTTATTTATAGTCACAGTTACTTTTCACTCCAATAAGTCATGTTTTGCAAATATTCTGAAATGAAAAATATCTCTAAAGAAGTTTGATTTCAAAGACAGAATGATCAAGAGGAGATGCTTGAGAGAGAGAGAGAGTGAGAGAGAATATTTCTTCACTAGTTCACGCCTTGAATGCCTGCAACAGCTAAGGCTGGGCCAGGATCTCCATCCTGGTATCCCACATAGTTGACAGGAGCTTACATATTTGGGTCTTCATTTACTGCCTTGTCCAGTGCATTATTAGGAAGCTGAATGGGAGTCTGAGGAGCTGGGACTTGGACCAGCACTTTGGTATAGGATGATGGCAACAGAACTGGTGGCTTAGCTTGTTGTGCCACAATGCTGGCTCCAAAACAGTCTTTTAAAATTGCTGTATATGAGAGCCCAAGAGCTCTCACAGGGAGTGATGTGTTGTTGTTTTTAAGAATAAATTTGGCATCCTTGGTTATTTTGTAAATTGCTTCCTAGTGTAATGTCTTTAGTAAATTATAAATCAAGATAAGTCTTATTTCTCAAGTCGAGTTTAAGTTCTTGAAAAATAAGGAGATATAACACAGGAAACTACTAAGGTGTCAAGTAGATGCTTAATAGGGTGATAGGTGTATGGTTGCTAAACACACACAACAGCTAAATAAGCAAGAGAATTACTACTGAACAAAGAATAGGAAGTGTATGTTTGTTTCCAAGTACACAGGTAAATTACCACAGAAAGCTACTTGATGGTTATTATTCTTTTATTTTCTACATTTTTGCATAAAATTTCTCCTAAAAGATTTACCTGGGATCTCTGGAGCGTGACAAACTGAATTGGTGATTATAAATTCCAGACTTGTAAAGAAACAGTGACATTCACCCTTTAGAAGTAATCCTTAAAGTGTCCTGATAGAATTTCACATTCAGGGATTGCTAGCGATGTTCACTCCCTCTTTTATTTACTCTTCAGCATCCATTTAGGTGTGCTGCAGTAACTGTTCATGGAACTGCTGCTAAAAGAATTGTGTGGCCCAAGGATAAAGCACATGTTGCCTGCATTAGAAGTCACTTTAAAGTCAAGTGTTTGGATGTCAAGATCAGTACAAACCTCAGGGACCTGACACTTAGATATCAATTCATTGCCATTATGAAGAAAAAAGAAATGCTTCAAGCAGTGTCAGAGAGAATACTGTATAGGTCCAGAAAAGATTAACGTATAGAAAGCGCTATTTTTTTATTGTGAAATTCACTGAATGCAGTTGAAAAGGGGATGCAAATTGTGACATATTTTTGAAAATAGGATGAGCTATGGAATAAAAATAAAGCCATCAATTTACTAGGTGTCAGTGAATCATTTAGTTTCAGAAAAGAAAAAAAATGTAGAAAACATCTAGTTTGGAAATGCTAAAATTTATTAAAAGTGAGACTTTTAAACATCAAACAGAAGAACATGAATTTTAAGTTCCTATGGATTTTGTAAAAGTCAGAGATTTAAAAATAGAATATAATTTCAATAGAATCACTAAATCAACTTATACATGTTCAAGATATTTTCTCTATTGGGTTTACACCCAGTACTCAGGGTTGCATTTGGATTCACCAAACATTTTACACTGTAGCATTGCCTTACTCTTCCTTAATTTTGTAATATTCCTAATCAATAAATTGGAACCTGGAGCCCAGCATTGTGGCTCAGTCGGGTAAGCCTCCAGCTGAGACTCTGACATCCTATTTCTGATAGCCTGTTTGAGTGCAGACTGCTCCAGCTTCTGATCCACCTCCTAGCTAGTGTGCCTGCAATGGCAGTGGAAGATGGCCCAAGTGCTTTGGCCCATGACAACCAAATGGGAGACCCAAACAGAGCTCTGGGCTCCTGGCGTCATTCTGGCCCAGAACCCTGGGCATTGCAGCTATTTTGGGAGTGAACCAGCAGATGAAAGGTTCTCTTTCTTTATATCTTTTTCTCTCTGTGATTCTACCTTTAAAATAAATTTAAAAAAATAAAAAAAAAACAATGGAACCTATGGTTTAAGAGAAGAAAAACTCAACATCAAGAATATAAATAAATTAAGAATGCAAGTAAGCAGATGTTCTTACTGACAAAGCCAGATCAACACTTGTTCCCTGATTTCTAAGACTATATTTCCTGAAACCTGTTGCCTCTTCTCCTGACAAGGAGTGCTGTGATACGATCAGGAAGATAGGCAAAACACTGAGTTTGGCTATACTTAAAAAAAAGATAAGAAATAAAACCACTGTATTCCTAAAACTGCACCTATGAAATTTTTCTTCATTAAATAAGAGCTTTCTTAAAAAAAAGATAAAAAAAGAAAATACTAAATTTTTTACTTTCTAGTCTGGGTTCTTCCAAGAATGTGAGGAATGGTATAACAAATTGCAGGAGTGCATAGGAGAATGTGTGTCCTTCCCTCTTGTCTACTGCTCTTGGCTTATTGTATCTACCCTGGCTCACATTACTTGGATGGGAGTATCTTTGTAACGGTCTTTTATTTTTTAAGATTTATTTATTTTTATTTGAAAGGCAGATTTACAGAGACAGAGAGAAAGATGGAGAGAGAAAGAGAGAGAGAGAATCTTCCATCTGCTGGTTCACTCCACAAATGGCCACAATGACTGGGGCTAGTCCAGTCCAAAGCCAGGAGATTCTTCTGGATCTCTCACATGGGTGCAGGTGCCTAAGCACTTGGGTCATTTTCCACTACTTTCCCAGGTGCATTAGCAGGGTACTGAATCAGAAGTGGAGCAGTCAGGGCCTGAACTGGCATCCATATGGGGTGCTGGCATGACAGACTGTGTCTTTACCCACTATGCTGCAGTGTGGGCCTCGTGAGTGACTCTGCAGTGCTGTTACACTACCGCGTGCTTTTCAGTCCGTGATAAGTTTTTGCAAAGAGATCTACAATTTTGTACTGAAAGATGCTATTCCAATCTCTGTATGAATAATATTAGAAATGAAGTGATATAGTATTTTATTCAATTCTCTAAGGAATGGACTTAAGGACAGTGATTTTAATAAACCACAATAAGTGTGGTTCAGCTAAGTGATAGCTATACGTGACAGGTTTCCACTTATATAAGGACAGAACATCCTATGAGGTAAATGCAATTTTAGATTGAAATAACTATGAAAGGAATGATTAAAATAAATCATCATATGGCAACTAGAGTGAGAAGAGGGATCGTCATATCGGTTAAAAAAGTGGAATAAATAAACAAACCAAATGATGAGAATGGAGAAGGGTGAGATGGTGAAGAAAAAAGGGGAAATAAACAGATCGTTGTTGGGAGAATTAAGGTTTCCAGAATTGTGTTTTTTTCCAGAATTGTCTGTTTTCAATATGAGAAGTGAATTGAGATCAAGAACAGAAGAATAGAAAATTGTGACTGATGAGAAAAAGTTTAACCAACTTTCACCCTTCCTTCCTTAAACATCATCTTGGGAAACATCCAGGCTTCCACTTGTTTAATGGAGTAACACTCTAAATCCAACAGTAAGATATTAAGTTCCTCAAAATGAATGTATTTCCAGGTGCATAATCAAAGAAAATATGGAAAACCTCTGTGAAGGAAGAAAATCTATGATATGATTATTTAAAATTTTAATATACTAATTATCTAAGGCATTCTATTTTATAATAATATACAGAGTATGCCATTTGAAGAAGCTAAATAAACTTTAGCTGAAAGAAAATGTATTCACCAATATTAAAATTTTTAATAAGTTGAGTAATTACAGCACTAAATTCAACATGAGTATAAAAAGAAAGAAAGAAAACAACATAAAATCATCATCTTATATTGGCTATTAAGATAATTTTACCAACTAGTGCAACTATTCATAACACTCCTTTCCTCTGAATCCCCTTTACCCACCAAGAGCAGATTTGCTTAGTAGGTCAAGCAATGTCTTGCTGAGATGTCAATGCTATTACACTATCACGACTTTTGCAGCTACTGGCATGTTTTTGAAATCAAGTCTCCAATTTCAGACGAAGAGCTGCTATTCCAATCTCAGTAAGAAAAACCATCACACTAGAAAGCAAGTGATACAGTATTTTATTTAGTTTTCTGGCTAAGGACAGGGGGATTGATTTATGGACAAAGATTGCAAAACACCAAAATAGGTGTGGCTTAGCTAAATGAAGGTTATAAATGACAGCTATCCACTAATATTTCAAGGCCGAACAGCCAGGGGCAGAGTGTAATTTTAGCTAGGTTGAAATAAGGACGAGGAAGAAAAAATACAATTTAAAAAAGAAAAAGAAAATCAGAGTAATCTAACTTGATAGAAATGCCACTATGGATTAGGTTGCCAGGAAAAAAAAAAAAACAATATGTGTATATATACACACACACACACACACACACACACATATTATTTTTAAATGCAGTTTCAGTAAGATACGCCTACATTTTGAAGCAGAATGTCAATCTGAAATGACAGTAAGTAGAAAGATGCTAATGGAGGATAGTGTGACCCAGTATGTTAATGATTTCTGGAAGGAGAAAGTGATTCTGGGATGCTGCCTTTTAATGGCTTTGAGTTTACCAAACATTAATAAATAGAATTATGAGATAATTAGCTTGGAAAGTACAGGAGGGGTTTTCATTCACCTACAAGTAAAGAGGTGATGATATGTAATTGGCAGAATCAAGAAATAAAATACTTAGTTGTTTTTTTTTTTTTTTTTAAGAATGTCAAAACCTGTAAAACAACGCCACTGATATATACAACATGTGATGCCGTATTTATTGCCTGGAATTATCCATGCTCATTTCTCACGTCTTAAAAAAATTTCTTTTTTATTTTTTAAATTTTTTAAGGTGAACAAATTTCATGTATTTAATATATACAGATTTAGTATAATAGTAACACTTCCCATCCTACCCCCCTCTTGCCCATGCTACTACCCTCAGTCCTTGTTTCATTCCAATGCCTTCTGTTCATTTCTACAATGATCTACTTTCAGTCTATTTTGAACTCATAAGATTAATAATACACTGGGTAAAGTTCAACAAATAGTAATAAGAAACAGATACTGTGCCTCAACTGTAGATCAATGGCTGTCTATATCACCTAATATCAAAATGTCAATTTCATTGCTGTAATATAATATACACTCTATTGGCACTCTATTGGTTATTACAGATCAGGGAAAATAAATCATATTTGTCTTTCTGTATCGGTTTATTTCATTAAGTATAATTGTTTCTACTTGCGTCAATTTTGTTTTGAAAGACACCAATTCATTTCTTAACAGCTGAGTAGTATTCCATTGTGTACATGTACAATAATTTCTTTATCGAGTCATCAGTTGATGGACATTTGAGTTGATTCCATATCTTAGCAATTGTAATTAAACATGGGAGTACAGATAAGCATAATAAACTTGGGGATATAGATAATTTTTTATATGCTGATTTCACTTAATTTGGGGAAATTCCCAGGAGTGGTATTGCAGGGTAATATGGTATATCTATTTTCAGCTCTCTGAGGTGTCTCCCTACTGCTATCCACAACGGTTCTACAGGCTGACATATCCACTAATAGAGGATTAGCATTATTTTTTTGATTTTTCTATGAGACTCATTCTATGTGGGGTGAGGTGAAATCTGATTGTGATTTTTATTTGCATTTTCCTGATGGCTAGTGATTCTATTTTTTTTCCTATGTATGCTGGCCATTTGAATTTCTGCTTTTGAACTGGGTAATTCCTTTGTCCAGTTCTTAATTGGATTGTGTGTCTTGTTGTCCTTGAATTCCTCGGGCTATTTATAGATTCTGTATATTAACCCTTCATCAGTTGCATAGTTTGCAAATATTTTCTTCCATTCTGTCAGTTGCCTCTTTACTTTGCTGAGTGTTTCCTTCACAGAGTCAAAGCTACTTAGCTGAATGTAATCCCATTTGTTGGAGTTTACTTTGACTGCCCGGGCTTAGGGGGTCCTTTCCAATAAGTTTTTGCCTATATCAATGTCTTGCGGTTTTCTCAATGTTCTGTTCCAGCAATTTATAGTATCAGGCCATAAATTTAGATTCTTGATCCACTTTCAGTAGATTTTTGTATAGGGTATAAGGTAAAGGTCTTGTTTCAAAATTCTGCCCAAGGAAGCACCATTTGTTCTCTGCATATTACTTGTCCTTGAACACATGCTAATAGCACAGTATCTTGATTACTGTAGCTTAATAATAAATGTTTATGTGTAGTATTTTCAATTCTCTGACTTCAGTATTGTGTTGGATATTGTACAGCTGCTTGCACATTTAAACTTCAGAGCTAATTTATTGAGAACCAAAGAATAACTTGCTGACATTTTGATGAGAGTTGTATTATATCTATAGGCTAATTTGGGAAGAACAAATATATCGACAATATTGATTTTTCCTAACTATAAACATACAATACTGCTCCATTAAGTTACAGTGTCTTTAGTTTCTTTCATCAGAATTGTGTAGTTTTCCCTCCTATAGCTGTCACTCACACTTTGTTAAACTTATGGTTGAGTATATATTTATTTTTGTGGGTATTAATAAAAGTACAATGTGTTTTTAATTTTAAATTCTGTTTGTTTGGTGTTGGAATATAAGAAAGTGATATTGACATTTGTCTATTAGCTTTACATCCTTCAACCTTGTAATAAAAACATGGAAGAAGAGTCAGGAGAGATTCAATGCATAAGAAGAACACAACCAGGGGGCTCCAAGATGGCAGAATAGGGAGGGAGTACACTAATAGTCTGGGAAAAGATAATTTAATAAAAGTGGAGATATTGCAGTCCCAAGGAAGAGTTAGGAAAAAACTGCAGTGGAAACTCTTCCAGAATTGGACATGGAGGACCAACGTGGAGGGCACAGGAGCCCATGGCTTGGGACACCAGCTGCTGATTCTACTACCAGTGCTGGAAAGGAAGGTGAAGTGAAACCACAATAGCCTGAGACACTGGTAGAAAAGCAGCAGGAAGACTAGAGAGAACCAGGCTTGAAGTCCCATGGGGGAAAGTACACCAGCCTACCTGAGGATTGAAAAAAAATAAAGGGACCAGCACAGACATGATTACTCTCTCCACTCACCTTACAAAGGAAGGCAAGGCAATAGAGCAGGCACCATTTTGGACATACATAACAGCTGCACCAGCTCAGGGCTGCATCCCCCTCAGTCAAGCAGAAAAATCTGATTCCGCCAGGGGAGACAAAGACCTAGTGAATGTGTGGATCTTATGAACCGGGACTGTGAAAAAAAAAAAAAAACTGAGGGTGTGTGGGACAACTCACGCTGTGGCTGAGACATGAGTAGTCTCACTGGGAGACCCCACAAATTTGGGAGGTTTTGGCTACGTGGTGAGAGACATTGTAGGGGATTTTGAGCTTATACTGAGGACTTCACAGATCCTTTGTGTGGTCCCTGGGACAGAGTAGACAAATATTATACCCACTGGGGCTAGCATTCAGGCACTGATTGCCATCGAGGAGAAGAGCTCAGCTGAGCAGAATTACTTCCCTTCTGAATAAAAAAAGAGAGAGAGAGAGAGAGAGAGAGAGAAGATTTACCACGCCAAACCTGGGTGTGTCACCTTTGGCACACCCTTAACCCTGAAGAACTGAACAGAGCTCTCTGGCCACACCCACCACAAGCCTCTAGAGATTCATCAAAAGCAGACAGTCCACTTAAACTAGAGTAATAGTATAATGAGAAAAGCCACCACACTGAGGAAAAAAAAAAAAAAAAAGAAACCAAAGCATATCTCCACAATGCCAAACAAGAAATGCAGAAACCGAGGAAACAAGAAAAAGGAAGACATCATGGCACTCCCAGATGAACAAGACACTCAAATACAAGATTATGAAGATAATGAGATAGAAGAAATGCAAAATACGGATTTCAAAAAATTTATGATAAGAACATTTAGAAGTTATCAAAAACAAATGCATGAACTACAGAAATCCATACTGGACAGGATAGAAAATCTCTCTTGTGAAAATGAAATCTTAAGGAGGAATCAAAATGAAATGAGGAATTTAGTAAAACATGAAATTAAGATATTGAAGAGAAATCAAAATGAAATGAAGAATTCACTAGAACAAATGACAAACACATTAAGAGCCTTAAAAACAGAATCGGTGAGATAGAAGAGAAAATATCAGGATTAGAGGAGACAGCACAGGAAAGTATAGTCAAACAAAAGACAAGAGGAGGAAATTAGAAATCTAAAAAATATCATTGGGAATCTATAGGATACTATTAAAAAACCCAACATTTGGGATTTAGGAGTTCCTGAAGCCATGGAAAGAGAGAAAGGATTATAAGGCCTTTTTAGTGAGATACTAGCACAAAACTTCCTGGGTTTGGAGAAGGAAAGAGACATCTAAGTACAGGAAGCACATAGAACCCTGAATAAACATGACCAAAAGAGATCCTCATCACGACACATTATAATCAAACTCACCATGTTGAAACATAAAGAAAAGATTCTAAAATGTGCAAGAAATAAACGTCAGATTACTCTCAGAGGGTCTCAAATTAGACTCACAGCAGACTTCTCATCAGAAACCCTACAGGCAAGGAGGGAATGGTGAGATATAGTCCAGGTACTAAGAGAGAAAAACTGCCAGCCCGGAATATTATATCCTGCAAAGCTCTCATTTGTGAGTGAAGGAGAAATAAAGACCTTTCATAGAAAACAGAAATTGAAAGAATTTGTTGCCACTTGTCCAGCCCTGCAAAAGATGCTGTTACAAAAAAAGATGTGTTACAAACAGAAACACAGAAACACGGCCATCAGTACGAAAGAAGGTAAAGGAAGAAAATGTCCCAGTAAAAGATCACAGGAAGTTCCAAGCATTTATTAGAAATATCTTTGGCAAATGGCAGGGCAAAGTAACTACTTATCAATAGTCACATTGAATGTTAATGGCCTCAACTCTCCTGTTAAAAGGCACAGACTGGGTGAATGGATTAAAAAGAAAACCTATCTATTTGCTGCTTACAAGAAACATATCTTTCCCACAAAAATGCATGCAAACTGAAAGTGAAAGGTTGGAAAAAGATATTGCATGCTAACAGAAACCAAAAAAGAGCTGGTGTAGCCATCTTAATATCAGACAACATAAACTTTAACACTAAACTCTTAAGAGAGACAAAGAGGGGCACTATATAATGATTAAGGGATAAATTCAGCAGGAAAATGTAACTTTTATAAAAGTATATGCACCTAATTACATGGAATCGGTTTATTTAAAAGATATGTTAAGGGAAATAAAGCAGAATTAGCTCCAATACAATAGTATTGGGGGACTTCTGGTGTTTCTATTCTGTTTCATTGGTCTATCCTTCTGTTTCTGTACCAGTACCATGCTGTTTTGATTACAACTGCCCAGGAGTATGCCTGAAATCTGGTATTTGATGGTTCCAGCTTTGTTTTTGTTATACAAGATTGCTTTAGCTATTCGAGGTCTCCTGTGTGCATATGAATTTCAGCATCATTTTTTCCATATCTGAAATCAATCCAAACATCTACATCCAACTTATATTTGATGAAGGATCTAAAACCAATTCCTGGAGCAAGGACAGCCCAATCAATAAATGCTGCTGGGAAAACTGGATTTCCACATGCAGAAGAATGAAGCAAGACCCCAACCTTAGACATTACACAAAAATATATCCAACACAGATTAAAGATCTAAATCTACAACCTGACACCATCGAATTATTAGAGAACATCGGAGAAACCCTGCAAGATATAGGCACATGCAAGGACTTCTTGGAAAAGACCCAGGAGGCACAGGCAGTCAAACCAAAATTAACAATTGGGATTACATCAACTTGAGAAGTTTCTGTACTGCAGAAGACACAGTCAGGAAAGTGTAGAGGCAACCAACAGATCGGGAAAAAATATTTGCAAAGGGTTAATAACCGGAATCTACAAAGAGATCAAGAAACTCCACCACAAAAAAACAAACAACCCATTTAAGAGATGGGCCAAGGACCTCAGTAGACATTTTTCAAAAGAGGAAATCCAAATGGCCAACAGACACATGAAAAAATGTTCAAGATCACTAGCAATCAGGGAAATGCAAATCAAAACCACAATGAGGTTTCACCTCACCCCGGTTAGAATGGCTCACATTCAGAAATCTACCAACAACAGGTGCTAGCCAGGATGTGGGGAAAAAGGGACACTAATCCACTGTTGGTGGGAATGCAAAATGGTAAAGCCACTATGGAAGTCAGTTTGGAGACTCCTCAGAAACCTCAATATAACACTACCATACAACCCAGCCATCCCATTCCTTGGAATTTACCCAAAGGAAATTAAATTGGCAAATAAAAGAGCTGTCTGCACCTCAATGTTTATTGCAACTCAATTCACAATAGCTAAGACCTGGAATCAACCTAAAAATCCATAAACAGGAGACTGTATAAAGATATCATGGGGTATGTACTCTAAGAATACGATACAGCAGTAAAAAACAATGAAATCTGGTCATTTGCAACAAGATGGAGGAATCTGGAAAACATCATGCTGAATGAATTAAGCCCGTCCCAAAGGGACAAATATCATATGTTCTCCCTGATTGGCGACAACTAACTGAGCACCAAAGTGGAAACCTGTTGAAGTGAAATGGACACTACGAGAAACAGTGACTTGATCAGCTCTTGTGCTGACTGTTGTTGTACAATGTAATACTTTATCCATTTTAGTATTTTTTTTATTCTAGTACTAGTGGTTGAACTCTGTAATTAACACACAATTATTCTTAGGTGTTTAAATTTTAACTGAAAAGTGATCCCTGTTAAATATAAGAGTGAGAATAAGAGAGGGAGGAGATGTACAGTTTGGCACATGCTCAATCAGACTTGCTCTGAAAGGTAGAGTTAGAAACATGCCTGGGGATTCCAATTCAGTCCCATCAAGGTGGCACGTACCAATGCTATCTCACTAGTCAAAGTGATCAGCTTCAGTTCATAATTGATCATTTTGATAGGATTAAGAGTGAAAGTGTTCACATAAACAAGACTAGTGTCTGCAAATACTAACTGATAGAATAAAGAAGGGAGAGAACGATCCAACATGGGAAGCGGGATACACAGCAGACTCATAGAATGGCAGATGTCCTTTACAGCACTCTGGTCTCAGAATCAGCCCTTTTGGCATCTCTGCGAGTGAGATCCCAGTGGAAAGTATGGGCTATCAATGAAGGAGGTACCTTTCTCTGAAGGGAATAGAGAATTTCCACTTTGACTATGGCCTTGTGTAAATATGATCGGGTTGGCGAACTCAAGAGGCTTCCACAGCCTTGGCAGCTCATGAGAAGAGCCTCGGGTGATTACTAACTTCATAAATAAGTGTTTCAATTGTTAAATCAACAGCAGGAGTCACTGTGCACTTACTCCTCATGTAGCATCTCTGTCTTTCATGTGTTGTACTATGTGAATTAATGGCATAACTAGTACTTAAACATTACTTCATACTTTGTGTTTCTCTGTGGGTGCAAACTGTTGAAATCTTTACTTAGTATATACTAAATTGATCTTCTGTGTACAAAGATAATTGAAAATGAATTTTATGTGAATGAGATGGGAGACGGTGTGGGAGATGGGGATGGTTGCAGGTGGGATGGAGGTTATGGGGGGGGGAAGATGTCATAATTCAAAAGTTTTACTTTGGAAATTTAAATTTATTAAATAAAAATAAAAAGAAGAAGACAACCCTCCACTGTAGGTTTTGAAGATGAAAGAAGGTAAACATGAACTGAGGATATGAGCAGCTTCTAGGAACCCGGAATACCCCCACCTCTGCACGTGTGCTCAGCTGATATTTAGAAAGGGATATGTATCTCAGTTGAGGCCCTCATTGTGGCATAGCAGTTAAAGCTGCCGCCTGTGGTGCCGGCATCCCATATGAACTCTGGTTTGAGTCCCAGCTGCTCCACTTCTCATCTAGTTCTCTGTTATGGCCTGGGAACGCAGTAGGAGATGGCCCAAGTCCTTGGGCCCTTACAGCCTGTGTGAGACCCAAAGAAGCTCTTGGCTCCTTGTTTTGGATCGGTGCAGCTCCGGCCAATACAGCCATTTGGGGAGTGAACCAGTGGATAGGAGACCTCTCACTTTTTGTCTCTCTCCCTCTGCCTCTCTATAACTCTTTCCAATAATTAATAAATATTTTAAAAAAGGATCTCCGTCTTATAATCATAAGGAGATAAATCCTGCAAAAAAGCCAAGTGAGCAAGAAAATGGTTATTTCCCTAAAGCCTTTGGAAAGGAATACACCTCTGCCAACACCATGATTTTAACCAATGGCACCCAGAATAAGACTGCTAATCTGCAGAACTGTGAGTTAATAAATATGTGCCATGTTAAGCCACTAATTCTATGATGATTTGTTATGACAGTAATAGAAAACTAATATAATCTGAGTCAAAACACTCATGATTACAAGCAACAGAATATAATTTCAGCTAGCTTTACATAGAAGATATAGTTTGTGATTTTCTTTTTTTTTTATATAAAGCTTTTATTTAAAGAATATAAATTTCCAAAGAACAGCTTATGGATCACAATGGCTCCCCCCCCCCCACAACCTCCCTCCCTCCCCCTACCCTCCCCTCTCCCGCTCCCTCCCGCCCTCCGCCCACATCAAGATTCATTTTCAATTCTCTTTATACACAGAAGATCAATTTAGTACATATTACGTAAAGATTTCAACGGTTTGCCCTCGCATAGAGACACAAAATGATAATACTGTTGGAGTTCTAGTTATAGTATTAATTCACAATGTACAGCACATTAAGGACAGAGATCCTAATGATTTTTTTTTTAAAAATTGATTAATTGTCTATGCAATTTCCAGTTTAACACCAAGATTTTTTGTGATTTTCAACAAAAACACCAAGAACACATGTTAGGGAAAGAACAATCTCTTTAATATATTTGGCTGAGTAACCTGGATATCCACTTGTAGAAATATAAAGCTAAACTCCAATCTCGCTTTCTCTCTCTCTCTCTCACTCTCTCTCTCTCTCTCTCTCTTTCTCTCTCTCTCTCACACACACACACACACACACACACACGAGAAAAATATTAAGTCAGAAAAAGAATTGCAAACTGTAATTTGTCATAGCACGGATTGACCTAGATAAAATTATGATAGGCAAAATAAGTAAGACACTTACAGACAAATACCACATGATCTCTTTCATACACAGAACCTAAAAACCCTGACCTCATAGAAGTAAAGAGTATAAAAAGATGGATTAGAATAGTGGTTAACAGATCCTGACAGGCTGAAGTAGAAGAGGAGCATGGGGGTGATTGTTCAGTGGGTACAAAATCATAGCTAAGACAAGACATGTAAGTTCTGGTGTTATATTTCATAGTAGCGTGATTATAGTTAATGACATTATATTGTACTCTGCAAAATAACTAGAAGAGAATATTTTAAATGTTCCCACCACAAAGAAATGATAAAACTTTTAAGTAATGCATATGATAAACACTCTCACCTGATCATAACAAAATGTATACCTGTGTCAAAACATCGTAGTATACTTCATAAAAGTATATGATTAGTACATGTCAATTAAAAAGCATTAAAACTTATAAAATGGCATATGATATTTCTCAGAATTGATGGGAGGCTCTCAAATCAATTTTAAAACAAATTATCCAAGATCAAACCTAAAACCAAATCGTAGGGTTGTCAATAATAATCTGTTATCTGAGTGTACCATAAATAAATCACTATTATTTCTACCTAAAATTTTTGCACAGGAAATCTTTTTGTAACCTCTGGCAAAGTACTACCACTGGTACTATAATTCTAACTGCCAAACATATGACATTTCTGTCATCACACATAGCAGTAAAGCTAAAAGCTCCATATAGAACATTTTCTGAAACTGCTTATTTATGAATTGAATTCTTACTTATCTGTACCTCTGGGCAGACTTTACATCAGATGCTTGTCTTCTGATTGCAGGGCTTTCTTAGGACACAGCTTTCCACTTCTATTACAATGGCCTATTACCAAATCTGCATATAATTTCAAATATACACTGTGTGATGTTGATAAAGTAGAATGTATTAAATCAAATGTTTTGGGATAATATATCTGGAACAGAAATATATGGTAAAATACAAGTATGATGTGAATACAGTGACAAAAAGTAGGTGAGGTTATGTAACAAGTACACTAGGAAAGGAGCTAAGATTATGCTAAGTAGAGTATAATCATTACTGCTTTGGCTATAGCACTCTGTCTCACAACTAACAATATTTTAATATAAACAAATGAATTAAATACTGACAATAGACTACTCAAGGAAAAATTTTGCATATTCTATTTTGGAGTATGCATCATGGGACATGTTCAAAATGGAAAATAAAGAAGGTATTCATGTAGGGGAGAACATAGATGGAAATGTATTGGATTCTTACTTATTGTTCTATGACATTGCACATACACTGAATTACAAAATATTGAGCCATTGGTCCAGTAAGAAACACAGAGGTAAATTCCTATAAGACTGTACTCACAGCATTTAAGTAAAATGCCTAAAAAGTAAATGTATTATACATATATTTAGTATATACATATATATATATATATATACACTCAATAAAGTTTATTTAGTATATATTTCTACTTAACTAACATTGGGCTCATAGCCAACAGCAATTTAGCTCATATCTGAAAAAACTTATCTAATACATGTATTTTGGTTGCAAGGTACTTTGCAGTCTTCTGATATTTAGGAACACTGGACACTAATCCAGCACTCTGGATGGAGGCCCTTGAAAACTCAAAAGCACCAACTTAAAGCACAAGAAATGTGAAAAACATGCTACTAAATAGACAGATAAAAGGGCACTTCTTTAGAGTATGAGAGTTGAAACAGAAAATAAAGTGGTCTTTTTAAACCCAAGCCAAGAATGTGAGTTAGGTGACATGCAATTTTTTATCACTCTGTGCATCTCTGGAAATGATCTTGACAGCACAAAAGATATCAATTTGGGGATTAATCCTAACTTTTGATGCTTTGTTGATTTTTCAAATATGGAATCTACAAATAATGAGGATTCACTGCATATGGAACAAACAGAAGGAGGGCACTACCACATAGTTGTCATTTCTCCAACTCCCATTGTCTGCATTGGGAAAATCAGTCATTGTTCCATAAATCACTGTTGCCCCATCTACCCTTTTTTTTAATTTTAATTTTAATTTTTTTTGACAGGCAGAGTTAGACAGTGAGAGAGAGAGAGAGAGAAAGAGAGAGAGACAGAGAGAGAGAGAGAGAGACAGAGAAAAAGGTCTTCCTTTTTCCATTGGTTCGCCCCCCCCAAGTGGCCTCTATGGCTGGTGCATTGCGGCCAGTGCACTGCTATGATCTGAAGCCAGGAGCCAGGTGCTTTATCCTGGTCTCCCATACGGGTGCAGGGCCCATGGACTTGGGCCATCCTCCACTGCACTCCCAGGCCACAGCAAAGAGCTGGCCTGGAAGAGGAGCAGCTGGGACAGAATCTGGCTCCCCAAAATGGACTAGAACTCAGGGGTGCCAGTGCCGCAGGTGGAAGAGTAACCTAGTGAGCCGTGGCGCCGGCCTCCACCTACCCTTTTTAATACCATGTTGTATGTGAAGATCTAGATTTAGTCTATGATCTTTACTTAATTGTCATAGTTGGAAATGCCCTTTAAATTTAAAGAACCAAAATTTTGAAATGAATTTTTTCCATATGGGAAGATAACTTATCAGGTGCAAGAGATTAAGTTTGGAGCAGATACATGAGCTAGTCAAGAAATGAAATGAGTGAAATTTTCTTGGAAATCTTGAAATCATTGAACAATTCTACTTGTTAAAGGCTGCTTTGCATCTATCAAGTTAGATAAAAATTTCAATGAGTATTTCAATTTTTTTGCTCATGTACGCATTTGATTAATGATGTTAGCTGAGGCCGATCAATTACTGAAAGCACATCTTGACTAGGAAATCCCAAGATCCAGTCACAAAGGGATATTTATGGGAGAGCACAGGAGATTTATGCTGTTTATGTAAAGCACTATATGTCTTTGTTGATAGTTTGCTTATCTTTTACTTCAGAACAGGGAATCCAAAAATATACATGCTGTGAAGACATCATAACGGAAAGAGGCCCATAATGTGATAAATGGCAGCCTAGTTCAAGTACAGACTACTATTAAATAAACTGATCTCCTTAAGAATTTATAGAAGCAGAATATCTAGTCACCACCTATCACCGGCTGAAGAAAAAAATAAAAAGGGCATCTACAGTAGTTTATGTGCCTACTAACTTTATGTTCCAGAATTCATATAGAATAGAAGTTGCTAATTACATTTGATCTTCCAACTAATTTTAAGTGACTCAAGAGAGAGAAGTAAAACTGTCCACAAGTATCTTTCATGTTGTTTTCTTCTGTGTTTCTAAGGATACATTAAATTATGTAAAAAAGTCAATAACTAACAAACTCCTCCCAGCTACACACATGAGAAATTATTAGCACAAATTATTGTTGCTATCACTCATCTAGTGCCATACTATGTGCTGAGCAAGTATAATATTATTAGTTCTCAAATGTCCCAACCAGGTAGCTAGATTATTTGCATATCCATAGTGTAGGAAATAGAGTCTGGCTAACTAAATGAGTGACATGTTTAGTAAAAATAACATGACATAAATTTAGAATTTATTTAATGGTGCTGTGTATTGTGTGTTATGTGTGTGTGTATCCTGAAACTCTACACCAGGCTTATAGAATATCATTGCTAAAATCCATCATATCTAAAAGCCCAGCAATTTTCTCATGTTACAATTCAAGTTTCTGGAGGTGAAGTTCATCTTATACATCATCTGCCATACAATTTTAAGAACAAAAATTAATAATTAGGCAGAGGGAGATAAACAATGTTTGTGGAATAGATCAAGAAAAGACTAAAATGAAAATTAGAAGAAGAAAACATTTTGTTTTTTAAGATTTATTTATTTGAAAGACAGAGTGAAAAAGAGAAATGAAGAGACAGAGAGACATACCTTCCATCCATACTTTCATTCCCCAAATGCCCACAACTGCCATGGCAAGGCCAGGAGTGAGCTGCGTCCGAAGCACAGTAGCCAGGACTCCAGTGTGTAATGCATGTGTCATAAGCAGCAGTTTAACCCTCTGCACCACAGTGTTTTCCTTTAGGGCAAAATAATCATTTAAATGAGCAAATACAAGAAAATAAGTCAAACAATGTTAAGTGAGAAAGGATATACAAGGAAAGAAAACAAAATGTCTTAAATATAAGAAATAAATGACAGAAATAATTCATAATATGAGACTTAAATATACTTAATTAGGAAATAATTGTAAATTAAATGAGACTATCAGAAAGAAAACAAAAGCTAAGATCTAGGCAGATAGATTAGAAATAAAAATATGTACCAGACAAATATGAATCAAAAATATCTAGAGTATAAATTTAGATATATATATATATATATATATATATATATATATATATATATATATAAAATGTGGTTCCTGAACAGGAATTACAGAAGCCTGCTCCATTTTTTTCCCAAAGAGAAAAATTTAATATTCAGGTTATTTATAAAATTGTTAGAAGGGTTAGAAGAGAAAATAATAAGGTGAGTTGATTCCAAAATAAGCAACTTCAGGAAAGTGTTAGAATCTTATGACTAGGCATAATGAGAAACTGCACTGACCTCAGCCACAGATAAGTATCAGGAAAATAAAGGAAGGTACATGTTCCCAGGGGACTGAATGTGAGAAATTTCCAGTGGAGAACGGATAGAATAAAACAGAGATAATTCTAAAGTGCTGTGCCAACCCCTACCCCAGCATCTACACAAGTAATTCCCAGCTTGGAAACATGATTTTTCCAATATAACGTAGAAACTGTTACAAACCCGACCACTTGCAACTTTGAAGGAAAATCCATGGTCCTCATTGGTTTCTAGTTCAGCCTGGGGAGCTAACATGGGCTGAGTGACTACTTTGCTCTGTGTACAAAGGCCACATTACCTCCATCCCTCTCCCCACCAAAGCACTGGATTCAGATTGCTATGATGGAGTTGCCGCTGAATTCTGTTCTTTCTTGGGAGACAATTGGAAGTCCTGGTGCGACTAGAGGCCACTGGAGCTAGGGATAGACCATGTTTAAAGTATTTCCCATCAGAGTAACAGCAGATTTCTCAACAAAATCTCTATAGACTAGGAGAGAATGGCTTGGCCAAGTAACCGCTTAGTAATAATAACCCTGAATATAAATGGACTCAATTCTTCAATTAAAAGATCAGATGGGCAGAGTGGATAACAACAGAGGACCCATCTATCTGTATGCTGCCCACAAGAAACCTGATTCACCAATGAAGATACCCATAGATCAAACGCGTAATGACTGAAAAAGGTATTCCATGCAAATTGAAACCAAAAGTGAGCAGTTTTAAATCTAGACTTTAAAACAGAAACTGTTAAAACAGGCAAAGAAGATCAAAAAAATTATTAAGGAATCAATCCGACAAGAAAATGAGAGTATGGTGAATGTAAATTCACCCAATGCAAGGGCATTCAGGTTTTTCTTTTTCTTTTTTTTTTGGGGGGGGGGGCATTATCAACTAATTTTATTTTATTTTAATTAATTTTAGTCTTTGAGATAACATACTTGAAATTCACATAAAAGGCTTAATGCTCCACTAAATAAAGAGTTCCACAAGCATAAAATGTAAAAAGACCACGATTTCTCAGGCATTTTAGGCAAAGGGCTACAAACAGTAATCAAATGAAAAGTCGTCAGCTTCGCTCAGATACAGTATCTGGTTTATTCCAGTCAAAATAATATCCTCCGTTTGCAGCCATTTTGATGAAAATGATAGAATTTCAGTCTTTTTGTAGCATAAAAAATGTGCCAGTGTACATATGTACCACTTATTCTTTATCCTTATTGAGAAATGGGAACTCTTATACACTGATGGAAATGTAAACTATTGCAGCCACTGTGGAAAACAGTATGAAGATTGCTTAGATGACTAGAAATAGACTTTCCATGGGACCCAGCAATCTCACTACTTAGTATAACCTGAAGAACATGAACATGTTATATAGAAGAGATATCTTCACCAGCATTTTTGTAGCAGCACTGTTCACAATAGACAAAACACGAAGTCAACCAAAGTGTCCATCATCAGGGCAGACAGTTTCTGAAAATAAATATTAATGGATCTAAAGAGAGAGAAAATTGACAATACAATAACAAAGAAAAGTTTGAACTTTCTACTTTCATCAACAGACAGAGCAATAAAATAATCAACAAACAACAGAGGTAATCTGCACTGTAGAAAATGGACCTAATAGATATCTATAGAACATTCCTTCCCACAGCTTCAGAAAACATGTTGTTTTCTTCAGTGCATGGAATATTATTTAAGATATATCATATACTAGGCCACAAAGCAAGACTAAACAAATTTTAAAAAATACAAAGAAATTATATTATACATTTTTTCTGACCATAATGGGATGAAGCTAGAATTTAACCAAGAAAGAAAATCTAGAATATAAATAAACACTTGAACAACATGTTCCTGAATGTATAGTGTGTCATTGAAGCAACCAAAATGGAAATCAAATAAATCTTTAAAAGTAATTAATAAGAATATATAACATATATACAATTTTGGAAATTGCAAAAGCAGTTTTAAGAGGAAAGTTTATAGCAATAAATATCAATATCAAAAAATTGAAAAAGTATCAAATGAAAGATCCAAGACTGCATCTCAAGGATCTAGAAAACCAGAACAAACCAAACCACAAATGAATAGGAGAAAATAAATATTACAAATTACAAAAGAAATAATTAAATTATAATTTAAAAAAAACTACACAAAACATCAATGATATGAAAAACTTGTTTTTTGAAAAAAATTAATAAAATGGATGAACCATTGGCCCAACTAAACAAAAAGCGAGAAGATTCAAATTAGTAAAGTCAGGGTTGAAAAAGGAGATTTTACAACTGATATCACAGAAATATAAAGAATCTTTAAAAAAGAGATATATGTCAATAAATTGAGAAATCTAGAAAAAAATGTATATTTATGGACTCTTGTATCTGACAAAAATAGAGAAGCAAGAAGACATAGAAAACCTGAATAAATCAATAATGAAGACAGAGAATCAATCAGTAAATAATAAAAAGCCTTCCATAAAGAAAAGCTCAGGAATCATTGGTTTCACTGCTGAATTCTACCAATCTTTTAAAGAAGAACTAGCACAAAATTTTGCTATTCAAAATAATTGAAAGAAAGAGAACCCTTCCAAACTCATTCTATGAAACCAGCATTATCTTAATTCCAAAGCCAGAGAAATATACAAAGATATCATATATCAATATCCCTAATGAATATAGATGTCAAAGTTTTTTAGAAAATATTACCAAATTGAACCTAACAATATAATAAAAAAAAACCATTCACCTAGATCAAGTGAGATTTATCCAGGAATACAAAGATGGCTCATACACACAAATCTATAAGTGTGATACATCACATCAAGAAAGTGAAGGATAAAAACCATTTAATTATCTAAGTAGCTGCATAGGAAACATCTGATAATTACAACATCCTTTCAGAATAAAAACCTTTAAAATTAAGGGTAGAAGGAACATATCTCAACACAATTAAACTTAAGTATGCCAAACTTATTCCCAGTATCATATTGAACAATGAAAAACTAGATGAATTTCCACTAAGATATGTACTCAGACAAAGATATCTACTCTCACTACTATTATTCCATGTTGTTCTTAAAGTTTTATTCAGAGCCATTATGCAAGAAAAGGAAATCAAAGGGATGCAAATCAGAAAGGAGAAAGTAAAACTTTCCCTGGTTGCAAATGACAGGATCTTTTGTATAGGCTTACTAAAAGACATCACTAAGAGACTACTGGAAGTCCTAAGAGAATTTGGTAAGCTTGTAGAATATAAAATCAACACACAGACCTGGCATTGCGGTGTAGCATGTGAAGCTACCACCTGTGATGCTGGCATCCCATATGGGCACTAGTTCACGACCCATATGGGAAAAGCAGCGGAGGACGGCCCAAGTGTTTGGGCCTCTGCCACCCACTTGGGAGATATTGTTGAAGCTTCCTGAGCCATTGTGGCCATCTGGGGAGTGGACCAGCAGATGGAAGCAGACACATGTCTCCCTCTCTCTCTTTCTGTGATTTTAACATTCACATAAATAAGTAAATCTTTTTTAAAAATAAAACAAAATAAATCTTTACTTAGTATATACTGAATCAATCTTCTGTATTTAGATAATTAAAAATGAAAAAAAAGCATCTTGGTGTTAAATTGGAAATTGCATAGAAAATTAATCAATTTAAAAAATATGTATCATGTAGGATCTCTGTCCTTAATGTGCTATACATTGTGAATTAATACTATAACTAGTACTCCAACAGTATTTTTCACTTTGTGTTGCTATGTGAGGGCAAACTGTTGAAATCTTTACGTAATATATAGTAAACTGATCTTCTGTATATAAAGAGAATTGAAAATGAATCTTGATGTGAATGCAAGGGGAGAGGGAGTGGGAAAGGGGAGGGTTGTGGGTGGAAGGGAAGTTATTGGGGGGAAGCCATTGTAATCTATAAGCTGTATTTTGGAAATTTATATTCTTTAAATAAAAGTGTTATAAAAAACAAAATAAAACAAACAGCAACAATGTACTTGCTGAGAAAGAACTTGTAAGATATGTCCCATTCACAATTGCTAAAAAATTTGAATACCTGGTGTTAAATTAATCCAAGGATATGAGAGATCTCTATAATGAAAATTACAAAACATTAATGAACTAAATAAGAGACAACAAATTGAAAAATATTTCATTTTCATTGGTTAGAATAATTAATATATCAAAATGTTCATACTGCCCAAAGAAATGTACAAATTCATTTGATTCCAATCAAAATTCCAAGGACAGAGGGATCCAAGATTATTGAATAGGGAAAAATGTGTTGATTCTCACCACAAAAGGGTAACAGAAGACAAGAAGAAAAACTGCATTCCCAGAGGAGGCTGGAGACAAATTTTCAGTGGGAATTCTACAAAAAGAAGAGAGACACCATGGAGAGGTGAATAAATTGTAATTGTGCATCAGTGAGCAGGAAACCCCATTGCCAGGAGCTGGAGGGGATGCCATCTTCTTAGAGCAAGGCACCCAGAACCAGCATGGAGGAAATCATCTTAATAAGGTGAGTAGAGGCTGCTGTGGCCCATGTATCATTTGGGAATTTTTTCAGAAGTAGAAGTCCATGGTCTCCCTTAATTCTACACTGGTTTTGGTATAGATGCATGTTGAAGATCTCATCATTTAACAGGAAAACATTCAATTATTTCATTTTTAAAAGGCTAATGCATGTGAAATGAAATATTCATTCAAAACACAATTTAATAAACATAAAGTATTTGAAAATTGAATCAAAACCTTGTAATTACCTTATATTGAGCATAGATGGGTTTGCATTTACAATAGCTTTAGCCTGGACTCCACAATAGCAATGTCTGCTGTTTTAGTAAGTAAAATATTCTGAGTAGTTCTGTAAAATATTCAGCATTAGCCAATAACGTTACAATCTGAGAAAATCTGCTATCACCCTGTAAACTAAAATTCCAAATTTTCAGTGCATACCAAATAATGCATTAGAGAGAGAACAAACAAAACACCAAGAAAAATACCTGCTAATAATTATCTTTGACTTTATACAATTGTTATGAAAAAATGAATTTTACTAACAACTATCAACAGTAAAGGTAGGCATTAATCGTTATTTTGAATTTCACCGGCCTTACTAAGACTTCATCCATTCTGATAGGAGTTTTTTTTTTTATAGCTTTGTAGTCATTGAATTATTGCAATGTTACCAGAACCGCTAAGTGTGACAATCAGGAGTGAAAAGCATTTTTTGGAAGAGCATTTATCTAGCAATGTTTTTAAATGAGCCTCATAATTTACCAAACACTGTATCATTACATAATTTTTTAAAAATCATAAATATTTACCATCTCCATTTATTTACATTACTATCCCTGCTTATTCAGCAATTCTTTGTTTCAATTATGACCTTTAAAATTTTTTTAGTTCTCATCTCAATATCTGTCACTTGATATAGTTGCATTTACATTCAGTTTATGTATTTAGAATAAATATTTTCTAGTCTTTGTCATCTGGCACATTTTTAAGTCCTCATCTCATATTCTTTCATTTTTCTCTTTAATATTATCTACTACAGCCATAGGTAAAAGAAAATTCTACCCTATGCCTCAGGCAAGGGGCTCTGAAACCCATTTCAGGAATTGTTGTCACTTGCCATCCTCAGTCAGATAGGGATGGAGCATCTAAGATCGGTGTTACATACAAAATAACTGAAAAGTACAAATTAAGAATATTTTTCCTGGGACTGATATTGTGGTGCAGCAGGTAAAGCCATCACTTATAAAGCAGATACGATATGAGTGCCACTTCATGTCCCAGATGTTCTACTTTTAATCCAGCTCCCTGATAATGGCCTGGGAAAAGCACTGGAAGATGACTAAAGTGCTTGGGACCCTGAAACCCATGTGGGAGACCTGGAATAAACTTCTGGCTCCTGGACCTGGCCAGGTCTAGCCCTGGCCACTGGGGCCTCTGGGGAGTGAACCAGTGGATGGAAGATTCCTCCCACTCCCCATTTCTTCTCTCTTTTCTCTCTGTAACAGACTTATAAATAAATATATCTTTAAGTAAGGATATGCTTCCTGCGCTAGTCATCTAAATGTAGAAATTCTCAGAGATTTATAAGAGTATCAGCGACTGGTGAACAGGAGAAGTTTGAGTGCACAGCAGTGACATTAGGTAATTCTGGATTTAAACTCTGAGTAGCACTTACTAACCTATGTCATTGAAAAAAGCGTTGACTATCTCTGTGATTCATTTCCCTACATATCAGAAAAAAACAGTGCCAATTCCTTGAGTTAGTAAAGGATTGAGGCAATTAAATTAGATAACACATGAAAGCACCAAAAAGAATGTCTAACGTACAATAAGTGCTTGAAATTATTCACTATCATAATGATTTTTGCATCCAAGTATCAACAAATTTTGTTAAAAAAGTATATACTATCTCTCCCTCACCTCTCACATTATACCAAATAATAGAAACATGTATATAACCAAAGAAAACTGAAAAGAAAAAACATATTAGCACAAATCACCAAGATTCTAGCAGAAAAGCAATAATTATACATTTGAAGTCCAATACATAAACAACAGGCAGGCTGTCTCCACTGTGTGTATTGTATAGGTAAAATCTGGACAAATGGGATATCAGCAACTTTTTTGGATCTATCAGAACTGAATTTTTAAAAATATTTAATTTATTTATTTGAGAAGTAGAATTACAGAGAAAAGGACAGACAGAAAGTTCTTACATCTGCTGATT
Source organism: Sylvilagus floridanus (assembly GCA_949820135.1). Taxonomy (NCBI): domain Eukaryota; kingdom Metazoa; phylum Chordata; class Mammalia; order Lagomorpha; family Leporidae; genus Sylvilagus; species Sylvilagus floridanus. The sequence continues at coordinate 96,926,205 of OX463225.1, forward strand.
CACTCCCCAAATGACTACAGCCGGCTGCACCAACCCAAAGCCAGGAGCCAGGAGCTTCTTCTGGGCCAGCCCCTACTATATACTTTCCCAGGCAATAGCAGAGAGTAGTATTGGAAGAGGAAGTCTTCCATCCCTTGGTTCACTTCCCAACTGGCTGCAATGACCGGAGCTGCACCAATCCAAAGCCAGCAGCCAGGAATCTCTTCCAGGGCTCTCACTCGGGTGCAGAGGCCCAAGGACTTGGGCCATCTTCTACTGCTTTCCCAGGCCATAGCAGAGAGCTGGATTGGAAATGGAGCAGCTGGGATTTTAACAGGTGCCCCTATGAGATGCTGGCACTGTAGGTGGCAGCTTTACGTGCTATGCCGCAGCACCTGCCCCATTATTGTATGAAGATAATAAGAGGCAATTTATATGTGAGATATACATGAACTGTATGGACTATTTTTTTTTAATTTTTCTGTAAATCTAAAAATTAGAAAATGAAAAGTTTATGTAAACAAACAATAAACAGATACTACTTCTGAAAAAACCTATCCAAATTACAAATAATGCACAGTCCTGATCCCAAGTTCTCATTCTAAATTTAATTTACAATAATTAGTCATGGTAATTAGGAAAGCATCATTTCATGAGTTTTCCTATGGGATCTTGCTGGAATAAAGCCTGGGGAACAAATAGGCATTCTTTTATTCAATAATAAATACTGAGAATTTCTGGAACTATTATCTGTTCAGAATAGAAATGTCATTACCACTCCAAGTTGATAATAGTTTCCCATTTTTCTCTTTCTTTTTTTTTCTCAAGGATTAATTCATAGTGAGACTAGTGTTACATTCCCTTTTTTAAGCACACCACGGAATCCATTCTATTACAATTTATCAAGTATGTATTTCAATGCTCAATAAATTTTTTCAAGTACAGTTTGTAATAAATGGAAAGTAGAAGGAATTTTACTAACCATCAGATATGTATTTTTTCTAAGAATCCAGAGTAGTGAGCCAATTTGGAAGGCACACATAAATCTTGTAAATGTATTAGTAGAGAACCAGTGAGTAATGCTATCAAACACAGCATTTCTTAAAATTTGATGATCTTTAAGTAAATGGGTGTGCAGAATGTCTGGAATGATATTGTGAATATTATTCTCACTGCTTATTATCATTTTCAGAGCTACTGACATATGAATTCATTGAGAAACTTTACCAAAGAATTATGTTTTTAAAATTTATTATATTTAATGTTTGAAAGAGGTCACTTTAATTCACAGTTATGTGAAAGGTTTCAACATTAGCTGAACTCTAGATAGTTTAGTAAAATATGAATCCAATTAAAACATAATCAGAATGTTCCAATTAATTAACAGGGATCAATAAAAGACTTTTATAAGATTGATGAAGCATAACTCATAACTATATTAAAGAAGAGAAGAATAAAACTCAGGACTGATGCTTCCTGGTAGTACCAGTGAATATCAGGTTGTGAGAAACAGCTTGAATACAATATTTCTATTAGTACTCCCAGTGAGAAAAGTTTTTTTAAAGTACTGTTGAAATAAAACAAAGTTTCAGTGTCCAATAAAGAAGTAAAACTGAAGTACAGAAAATGATTGAATAATAATAACAATCAATGTTTTTTTTTTAAAATACCACTCTATTACACTAAGATCCTTGTTAATATTTTAATAATTTTAAATGCTTTTAAATAAAATGTAATGCTACAAATATTTTAGAGCATAAATCTCATCCTTGTTTACATTTGTAGCTAGATTGAGAATGTACTAGACAGTGTACATTTTGTACATATGTAACACAATCTAGAATGAAATTTATTTTAAATATGAATATAAGCAATGATAGTATGCCTCTATGCATTCCACAAATTATTAAGTGACTTTTACTATAGGCATCATTCTAAGTGTTTAGAATATTACAATGAACACATTAAACAGATATTTCTCCCTAATTCATTGTAGATTTCATTATTATTCCTTTAATAATATTCTAGTAACATGTTATAAAAGCAAAAGGGTAAAAGAGAAGACAAACCACAAATAACCAACATAATAAATAAGTATATTGTATTGAGAATGTGTTAAATGCTATTGAGAAAATTCAAATGCATGGAATTGGAATATAACAAACTGGGAGACTTTTATTGGTTGTTCATGTTAGAGTTGATCAAGAAAATGGCATATTAGTATAAGAAATCCGGGGAGTTAGTGATATGGATCTCTGGGTATGAATATTCCCAACAGCAGAACCAATCAGTGCTACAGCAATTACTCAGAACAGTGCAATGAGCTCCAAGAACAGTAGAGAAGCCAGTGTGGATACCAGATTGAGAGTAACAGAGGTCATGCATGGCTTTAGAGGCAATTTAAAGAAATTTCTATTTTACTCTGAGTAAATTGAGAACACAGTGCAGTGTTTAGAGCTAAGGAATGGGACAATCTCATTCACAATTTAAAAGGATCACTTGTTAATCTCTTCAGATTTAGACTCTAGATGAGCCAAGGTACACAGACAGCCCAGGTGAGAAGTTAAATTTCTGTGATTACAGCAATGATGATTCAGAATAGCGGCTGCAGTGAAGATCGCAAGATATAACCACCTTCATGCTATATCTATAAGGTAAAGCCGTCAGGATTGACTGGTACCTAATCAGAGTGAAAATTGAGACAAATTGAAGCTGAACCCAAGCTTTTCATTTTGCCTCAGCAACAGAATGGATGAAGTTCCCATACTCCCTAACGAAAAAGGACACTTCTGGTTCCACAGAAGCTATGAAGACTCTGCTTTTTAGTCCTGCAGATAAAAAGCCGGATGTCATCAGTGTGTGTTCTAACAGGTAACAATTGGAGCAACCTGAACAACCACATTAAATCTACAGGAAGTGTTATTAAAGGGCAGATCACTGAGCCCCCTTTGGGATTAAAAAAAAAAAAACAGGTAAGTAGAGGAAATAACAGTGTACTGTAGTCAAAGCTCATGAGCACAAAGCACTGCAGGAACCGGTACTGGGGGAGGGAAACCTGAACTCTAAGAAAAAATGGCAGGAGCCTCTGAAGGGAGAGTTCAACACTGAGTGGTCAAATTAGAGGCACTTCCACATCGTTGTGAGCTTTGTTTGGTTTTGTTTTGTTTAAATTTAGGAATTGCACCAGGTCCTCATAGTGAATTGCAGATAAAAGTCCACTCAAGCCTCAGGCAAGCAGAGGGTAAAAGAGACTATTTCAAAAAATGCCAAAATATTTTATTATTCTTATCCAGACCCTCCCCCAAGAGAAAACATTTTATTAAAATGTAGACTACTATATTACAACACAATCACTCTAGGGTAAGAGAAGTGCCCAACTACACAGCCTGCTCTACAGATCTTATTGCACTTGGGGGCACAGTGGGCTGCACTGAGAGGCCCCCATGAGCTTTCTACCCAACCATTCAGGGTCACCAAAGTCTGAGTCCTAATTTGAGGACTACATAACTCACTTCTGCTCCCTGTGTATTTCCATTCTAGTACTAAAACCCTGTTACTTCATTTCCTTTTACCCAATGTACTGTGTCTCATTTAAAAAATAATACAAGACACGCTAAAAGGCAAAATCAAGCAAATAAAAAAACAGTTTGAAGAAACAGAGGAAGCAGAGAGAAAGACACAGCTGGGTTTTTGGAAGTGTCAGACATAGAGTTTGAAGTAATTCTCATATGCTAAAGTATTAATGGAAAAAGCACACAACACAAAAGAACAGATGGGTAATATAAGCTGAGAGAAATTCCAAGACTAAACCATAAAACTACCATGACAGAAATGAAGAATGCCTTTGGGCTTCTTAATAGACCAGACATACCCAAAATAAATAATCTCTGAAATTTGCAATTTGTCAACAGTAACTTCTAAAATTGTGAATGAAATAAAAGACTGAAAAGGGATATAACCTGTGTGAGGAGACTACAAGAACAGAAAGAAAGAAGAGACATTTGCAATAATAATAACTGGAAATATTAATGATTAGATCACAAAATATAGGAGTTTCAGAGAGCAACAAGCAAAATAAATGCTAACACACACACACACACACACACACAAATACATCTCTGCATACCACATTTAAACTTCAGAAAAACAAAGGTGAAAACAGAGTAGGTGTTGAGCCCAGCAGTTCAGATGTCTGAATCCTACGTCAGAGTACCTGGGTTTGATTCCACATTCCTACTCCTGACTCCAGGTTTCTATCAGTGAAGATCTTTGGGCTAACAGCGACAACTCACATAGCTGCATCCCTGACTTCCCTGTAGGATACCTGGATTAAGTTCCCAACTCATTGCCCTTGTCCCAGCCCAGCCCTAGACATTGTGGGCATTTGTGGAGTGAACCAGAGAATGAAAGCTCACTCTATCTCTCTGTTTCCCAAAACTAACAAACAGCAAATTAAAAATTATTAAGCCAGTCTCAAAAAAACAAATATTATGTTTTCCTTGATTTGTGGTAACTACTAGAGTACCAAAAATGCAATATATAGGAGTGAAATTGACATTTTGAAATTCCATGATTGCTTATAGCCCTTGTCTCTACTGTTGAGAAACAGTGTTTTCTTCATGCTATTTATTGAACTCTATTTTGTATAGGGTTAATCTTATGAGTCTAAAACCAGAAGAAAGCTCCTGGATCCTGACTTTGGCCTAGTCCAGCCCCAGCCACTGTGGCCATCTGGGGAGTGAAACAGCAGATGGAGAACTCTGTTTGTGTGTGTCTCTCCCCTTCTCTGTCTGTCAATATGCCTTTTAAATTAATAGAATAAACGTACAAAAAAATTCGTATGCCTCAATCAATTCCTAAGGCCAGAGAGTGTGTTGCTGTTGTTATTGTTTTTTCCCTACCCAGTGATTTGTAAAATACAGCATTAGAAGACATTCTTGCTTCTTAATCACTTGCCTAGTGGGACACTAATAACTGCTCTCACATTCCATTGGTGAGAACCAATAACACAATTTCACCTAAGTGTACAGGGACCTAGGAGATACATCCTGAGACTGTAGCAAGAAAGCGTGCATTTTTTTCAACCTGCAAGCCCTCAGTGCAGCAGAAAGAATACAGTGTTGAAGCACATAGATTGGTTTTGAACCGACCAAAGTCATCATCTTGGAATGAGGATGGAAAATACAGCGTTTAGAACTTCAGATATAAGGAGTGAGTGAATGGGCTAGAAGAATATCACATGATTTCCAGGTAGGATTAATGGTCCATTTGGGTTTTATGGACATGCAATTTTAATGAGAATAATTAAAAAAGTTGTGAGTATTCTCCAACCACAATTGGCTACACAGAAGTAGGTCAGGGGATTGATGATGAATTGACATTTGATAGATTTAAGCACAGTTGATATAAAATAAGCATTACATTTTTAAAAAAAAGGTGTGTGCAAACATCGTTTCAATTATTGTCCATGACATTTAAACAGAAGAGAAAGGATATTCGCAAGATGAGGGAACAGAACAAGTTGATAAAATCAACCAATTATGGAGTCGAGTCCTAGAAAGGCAAACATATACACAGAGAAATGGAAAGCAGAAAATGAGCTGCAAAAACTTGAATTTGCAGAGTGGTTATAGTAATTAGTAATGACGGTGTCTAGGCAGTAAATACTTGAGAACAGGATTATTGGGTGCATATTACTTTCAGGTGCTTTGAGTATTTTTTTACGCCAAGAATCATGATCAAAGTATTTGAAGAGTGAGAGTGAGTGAGGATAAAACTCCTGGTAAAGGGAGGAAGAATAATCCAGTGTAGATAACAGCCACAATTAAAAAATAGAGGGTCAAAAAAATCAGATGGTTTGAAACAAAATTGGGAGTTTTTGTGCCCTGAAGGAAAATGCTCTGAAACATCTACCTCACTTCCACTTCCAATAATGTAAAGTCTAAGAGTAAAACAGAATTTATCAGTTATTGAGGAGAGCACACATAATAAAACCTGCACATTTAATGATTTATATGCAGATTTATTATTTTTGCAAGATTAATTTAAATTAAAAATTAAAATTGAACAATACTGTTTCAAAACCACAAAGGAATGACAATAAAACTTATATAGTATAGAACTGACTGTATCGAGCTGAAAAAGTGCCAAATGGTCACATACTAACTACCTTTCTCGCATTTTCCTCTGTAAAGTAGAACTTTAGTCAAAGTAGAGAACTAAGCATCATTTTCTGTAGGAAAGCTTGCACACCAGCTGAAAATTAATTATCAATTTACTTGTCCGAATTTACATTGTGGCATAATAGGTTTTTGTTTTTGCTTGCTTCCTTGTTGGCTTTTTGCAGTGTTTGATGTGTTTCATTCTGACTATGCAGATCAAGGAAGTCCTTTAAGAGTAACTGGACCTTTCCAGAGAGATAGAGAGCGTGTTAAAGCCATGGATGTTCTACTGGAGCAACAGACTGCTATGTGATGACAGAGTTTTGAGATTAGGATGGGCAGGCGCATTCCGGGAGCTGAGAGTTTACAAACAACTCTATCATTTCAAGAGACAGTTTTGTCAAAAATCTAAAAGAGTTTTGAAGAAGACCCCAAGCTTCAGATGAGATTTTAGTCACAGCCTGTTCCATTTCAACTGGATTATCCCCAGAGCATAGGATCTGGAAACCTGTTCCTGGACTCCTGATGCATGGAAACTATAAGATAATAAAGGTATGTGTGTTTTTTTTAGATACTAAATTGGGGACCATTTTTATACAGCAATAGAAAACTAATAAATGCAATATGTATCTTTTGTATCTGGTTTCTTTGACTTGCCATCATATTTGTGGGAATTATCTTTGTTATATGTAGCAGTAGTTGGTTCATTTCCATTGCTCTGTAATATCCCACTGTGTTAATATAAATACACTTTATTTATAAAGTGTTGCTTTAAATTTTCAGTTATTACAGGCTGCAATAATGTGACTGCTCCTGTACCTGTCTTTTGGTGAACACACTCTGCTGGTTAGGAATGAATTATGTTTGTAGTGCATGTATATGTTCATCTTTAATAGGTATGGACCTTTTTCTAATGCACTTGTCACAAATTACAATCCTAAAAGCAGAGTAAAAAATTTAGTTCCTTCCTCTCCTTAATAATAATTGATGTCAATCTTATAATTGTAGTTGTTGGCTTGGCATTTTTAAGGATTCCCTATCCTAATGCATGTGTAGACAGATCTGATGTCAAATACTACTATCAGCATTGTGTAGCATCTTCCTTTTTTTTTTTTTTGAATTTATATATTGACATCCTAAGTTTGATCCAGATTATGTTATTGTTTATTCCTTAGGGCTACCTAACTAGAGGCAATGGGACTTTTACTTATGTGGCAAAATACAAAGAGTTTTTTTTTTTATGATTAGCAGGCAGGTATAATTACAATGAAAAGGAGAGATTTGACTTAATCAGTTAGACTCTTTTTTCACCTCCAACCATGCTTTCAGCAGTGTACCTGAGCTTCACAGTTTACCTGTAGTTCCAACTCCTACGCAGTGTAAGCACAGCTGTTGTGAGTAGACATTATCATCAATTTCAGCTCATCTTAATATCAAACTGTCAGAATTCTAGTGGCAAATGAAATAAATTTTTTATCACATTCCTTGAACATTTTCACCTTTTGCAACAGTTGATTCCAAATTGAAAAGAATCTAAAAATAAGAAATTGTAAAAGAATGCAATATTCTAATTCTCAAGAAATTGATAATAGAAACACTACAGCATGTTTTAAAATAAAGCTACACCTTAGAAGAAGACATCTGCATTTTTGAAAATATCATTCCTGTGGATTTTTCTTTAATTCATCAAGGGGACATATTCAGCATCAGTGAAGAGATACAATTAAAGAAATCTATAAATTGCCATTATGTGACCATTCTGGAGTCCATTAATCTATGTGTATGGCATATTTTAAGCAGATTCCATGTTTAATAAATTTTATAATAAAATTATTTAACTTCACTTGTATAGGAAGCTTCAAGGGGTTGTAAATATTACTTCATTTGTATAACACTAGTAAATGCATTTTTCAGGTGTGCAGCTGGATGTAAAGCAACATAGATTCCTCATGTACATTTACAAACAAATCATGGAATCATTTCCATGAGGCATATCATGCCTACGGAAGGATGCAGAAATGACATAATAAATACCTGCACATACATCATTTACCCTTTACAAATTTTAACATTAGTCACAGTTGATCCAAAAATCATTGGTCAATAAATAAATCATTACATATGTTTATATTCTCTCTTCTGTCTCTAGAGGGAACCTTTAGCCTGAATTGATTCAATCTCATCCTTGTGCATTTTAAAGTCTTAGATGAACTTTAAGATCATCTACTTCCCTTTAACTGCTGAGCTAGCAAAAACTGAAAAAAAAAAATGTGAGAGGGAGGAGGAGAAAGGGTTGGAGCTTCAGTAGGAGGCAGAGAGGGAAGGCGGGGTAGCGTCAGTAATGTTCCTAAATCTGTGTATGAAATACATGAAACCTTTATAACTTAAATAAAGTTTTTAAAAGACTAATGGAAACAGTAAAGATAGAAGAAGAAATCACTCCAAAATGTTGTTCACAACTGATGAGTTGCCTGACTGATAGTATGTAAGAGAGACCTTCTCCCTAGAGAAGGGAGACCAGAGTGGTGTTGACTCAGCTCTACTATAAACCAATCAGTAGTGCAATGCAGTAAGACAGAACAAAAATGGCAGATTACAAGGCCAACTCATGGAGTAAACTTACAGAAGCAATTTGCTTGGCTGGAATATTTTAAGAGTTTAATTGTTATATCCTTAAATTTTACCTGCCTTTGCTTCTTACTGCAAACCTTAAGCTATCTTTTGTTTTATCCCAAATCACTGTGAGTTTATTATCTATTACTAAAGTTCTTTTGTAAAGTAATACCTAACCAAATTATTTCATCCTTGTAGACATGAGTTTTCTCATCTAACTTATGAATGAGCTGAACATCATTATTTGGTCATAATATCTTGGAAATCATATGAAGAAATTTCACCTTCTTTTATCGTTAGTGCTCTGAACACTGCTTGACTTGTGATAGAGCCTCAAGAAATGTTTGCTAAATGATTACATGAATATTTTTTCCAAAGCAATAACATCTCAAGAAAACAAAATATTAGTATTTGACACTAAATTACTTTCATTTCTGCTAGCTAGTTTTCGTTGAAAGCCAATGACCCATGATTTGAAATGATCTTTAGAATAGCCCCAGGGCTGGCGCTGGATAAAGCCATTGCCTGCAGGTCCAAATCCCATATAAGCACCAGTTCATGTTCCAGATGCTCCACTTCCAATCCAGGTCTCTGTTATAGCATGAGAAAGCAGTAGAAGTTCTTGGGTCCATGTACCTGTGTGGGAGACCCAGAAGAAGCTCATTACTCTTGCCTTTGGATCTGCACAGCTCTGGCCGTTTTAGCCAGCTAGGGAGTGAACCAGTGGATTGAAAACCTCTCTCTCTCTCTCTCTCTCTCTCTCTCTCTCTCTCTGTAACTCTGCCTTTCAAATAAATAAATAAACCTTTAAAAAAATAACCCCAAACAAGTCATATAAGTTATGACTAAATCTTTACATGCATGAGCAAACATATATGCTTTCATGCCTGTTGAAGTTTCTGGTTACACTAAAAAACTCACATGAATTATAAATTGCTTCCAATTCTAATCATATTTCATTAGCTCTATGATGAGTACATTGCCAGCGACATTTCCAACTTAAAGTATATTAACTATCTTTTGTACTTATCAGATAATTTAGAGATTCTTTTATAATAAAGAGAACTATTTTATAATGAAAATACACTTTCTTAAATTTAATATTTCATGATCTTTGATGATTCCATAACATTTACTAGTATTAAACTTAATTTTGTTCCCTTTCAAACCTATCATCAGATTCTAAAATCTTTCCTATTCTTAGGAAGTTTAGATACATTTCTCTCTCCATTTTCTGCTTCCAAATCTCAGCAACACCTCCCCAGTCTATGTGCACTATAAGCCCTCATTCCCCGGATAGCCTTTCACTAAGGGGTAGTTCTCATGCCCAACATACATTACAAGTGACTGAAAGGCCTGTTAAAGTACAGATTGCTGGACCATATCCCAACAGTTTCTGATTCAGTTGGTCTGGTGTGTGGCACAAAGGATTGATGTTTTTGATGTTTCCCTCAAGACACCTTAGAAGCCTCATCATTCATTTTAACTCTTCTGGACCACATCTGGGCATGCTGACCAGAACGCTTGAACATCTGTCCTTTGGCACTGTGGGAAGTTAAGTGCACCACTGTAATGACACTCAAACCAGTCTCCTTTTACTTCCTGTTTCTCAAGCCCTTTTTGTAACATCCTGTCCTGATATCAGGAAGCTGAATCACATGGCTTACAAATGTTTTCTGATATTCATGAAATGTTTGTGTCATCATCCATTTAAGAATAAAACAGAATTTTCCCTCGAGATAATGACACTCAATAATTTAATTTCTAGAAAATTTCTAAATCATAGTCATGCTGTTTATAGAGGGACCACAATGTAAAACCATCATCCTAAGGAATCACACCTACCTCATTCCAAGTTGATCCATTAACAAAAATACATCTAAATATCTCTTCTCTTTCAGAAGCCCCCTCATCCATATCAGTCTGTTGTTATTTACTTAGTAGTACCCTGTGTACTTAAATAAAGTTAAATCACCTTAAGGAAAAATCACATGTATCACTTTTTATTTATTTCAGCTCATAAAGCATTTGGCACATAGAATTATTGACCTATTTTTTCTTCCCATGCAGGTACTAAGATTTATGAGAAATATGGAGATTTTAAAACTCAGATTCCCTAGTCCACAATATGTTTGTATATATAAAATAAATGTGGAAAGAAAGCAAACATTTGGATGGAAGAAAGAATGATGGAATATAGAAGTCGATTTATGTAAAATATTATAACAATCAAGCTGGGTGTACTCATTTATTTTTTGCTAAGTCTTTCGAAAGTATAGATATTATTTTCAACCCATTCAAAAATCAAGAGTTCAAGGGGGAAGATCTAGTAGTGACTTCCAATGCCTCTTCTTTATTTTTGGTAATATTCCCTCTTGCTCCACATTCTATTTTATAGTAATGATGTACCCTGAGAAAACAACAAACTCAATTTTATAAAGCAGATTTGTAATGGGCAATAGTGGGAAAGATTTTTCTAAATTGATCTTTATAAATTATTATAGATTCACAGAATGTGACAAAAAATATTAGGTTCCATGTACACCTTACTCAGTTGCTCTCCAAAGTCACTTTTTACATAGCTGTAGTATGATAACAAATCCAATAAAATGATATTGGTATAACCCATGTTCAAGACTGTCCTACTTTTGCATGTGCGCATTTGTATTTGTGTGTATATGTGAACATTTGTGTGTATGCATACTACTATGCAATTTTGTCATATGTGTAGACTCATATAAGCAGTACCATGCTAAAACTGTTCAATAAGCATAAAGAAATCCCTATTACTAACTTTTATATTTATGACAACACCCAGCCTGGCTGTAAAATTATACTTTTTCACCAGTAATACATGAAAGTTTAAAATTGTTTGCCTCCTATTTAGCATTTGCAAGTGTCTGATTTACAGCTTAATTTTGGAATAATGGTGTAGTGATATTTTACTGTGACTTTAATTTTCATTTTCCTGATCACCAGTGATGTTGAATACATTTCCATCTGTTTGTCCTCTTTGGTGAAGTAGGTGTTTTTGTTCATTTTCCATTTGGATTGTTTGTTTACTTAACATTGATTTTTCACAATTCTTTATGATTTCAAAATATAAATCCTTTGTCATAAATATTTTTGGCAAATATTATCTCACAGTCTATAGCTAACCTTCTCACCTCAATATGGTGTTTCACAAAGGAAAGGTTTTTATTTATTTATTTTTTGGGGGGGTACAATTTACTGAATTTTCTTCTTGTGTGGATCATGCTTTCTGTTTCACATACAAAAGGTGTTCACCAAGTTCCTGGTCCCCAAACTTTTGTCCTATTTTTTTCATACAAGCCTCATGGCTGTAAAATTTCTGTTTAAATCCATTTTTATTAGTTTTTAGTGATATTTGGGACCCAATCTACATTATTTAGCCTATGATTGTAAAGTTAATCCAGCAGCATTTGTTGAAAAAAGAATATCTTTTTTCTTTTTCATTGCTTTTGTTATTGTCAAAAGTAAGTTTTCCAGACAGATGTGGGATTATTTCTATGTTATCAATTTCATTAAATTGATATATTTGTTCCGCTAAATTGTTTCATTAAATTTGTTTCATTAAATTGATTTATTTTTTTTTCCTTTTCTTGTCTTATTGCATTGGTGAAACATTCTAATTGTATTAAGTAGGAATGCTAAGAGTGAATATTCCTGCCTTTTTCTTGATGGTAAGAGGAGACAATCTTCCAGCATTATGATGTAGCTCTAGGAATCTTGCATATATACCTAATTAAACAATAAAAATTCCTCTCTTATTCTTAGCTGACTAAAGGAAATAAGATTTTTCCATAAATTTTGATGAGAAAACACAGGGTATTATCTGTATACTTATGAAATTTGCCCACAAATTAAGTAAAAAACTATTAAAAGCTTATACGCAGGGCCGGCGCCACGGCTCACTTGTTAATCCTCCACCTGCGGCGCCCGCATCCCATATGGGCACCAGGTTCTAGTCCCTGTTGCTCCTCTTCCAGTCCAGCTCTCTACTGTGGCCCGGAAAGGCAATGGAGGATGGCCCAAGTGCTTAGGTCCCTGCACCTGCGTGGGAAACCAGGAAGAAGTACCTGGCTCCTGGCTTCAGATCAGCGTAGCTCCAGCTGTAGTGGCCATTTGGGGGGTGAACCAACGGAAGGAAGACCTTTCTCTCTGTCTCTCTCCCTCACTGTCTAACTCTATCTGTCAAATAAATAAAGAAAGAAAAAAAGCTTATATGCAAGTAACTAATGCATGTAGCACATGGGAATATTAAAAAAACCCAGATGAAAGAAGGTCTATTTGAACAACTATTACAAAAATCCATGCATGAACTTGAAAGATTTTGAATTAGGTTAATGCCTATGGAAGGAAAAAATGAGGTGTGAGAAAAATCAAAAGAACAATCATTCCATGACATGCAATAAAGAAGATGGTGTCAGGTGCAACTGAGGTTCCAAGCCTGGATTTCAAGATACCATTGACAGATGCACTGAAGTCACAAACATTAGAGAAAATGATGATCACACTGTACATTGAGAAGTACAAGCACGAATTTATACAGAACACTTGCGCTACAAATGGTAATGCAAGATTATAAGTATTTGTGTATTATGGGTTCTTTTTTTTAAAGTGGGTAACTTTAACAAAAGATTTACTGATGTAGTTGTTTTATGCTATAAATTCAAATATACAAGGAAAAAACTTGCTTGTAAATATTTTAAGTAATCCAGAAGTATATTAATTTGAACTACATGATTGAACTCCATGAAATTGCCAAAATCTACTTTTTGATCTACAGAAAATGCTAATGGATTTGTCAGCTGACAGACCCAAAAATGACTGAATAAAGATACCCTGGAATACCTCTGCCATAGAGAGGAACAAGAGCAATAGAGAAAGCAATGCATTTTCAGGAGACTGACTCAGGAAAAATCTCAGTAAAGAAGTGATGGAATCATAAATAGCACAGAAACTCAGAAAGTAGGCACAATGAGAAGAGCAGAGCATTTCATATTCCTTACCCCAGTTCCCTGTTTGGGGATTATATCTTGCTATGATAAGGTAAGTGGGAAAGCTCAGCAACACCCCCATCAAAAGTGTAGACTGGAAGCCCCAACTACAGGAAAATTGCTAGTCACCATTTGCTCTACATGCAGAATAGAAAGTTGGCTGGGGGTCCAAAAAACTGCTTTCTTCCAAAAAGGGAACACCTATTGCCTCCCTTACAAAGCCCCGGATCCTAGTTCTTGTGGCATATGCACTGCTGGACTCTATTTGGGAACATCAAGTAGCCCACATCACCACCAGAAGCCCCTGAAGCCATAGTGCTCCTGCATCTGTGAGATTGCTGGGACCATACTGGTTCGCTGTGTATGATCTAGGGAGATTACCCTCTGCTTCTTGGGGTTCAGTGATAGTAGCAGCCATGAGCTTCAAACCTAAGGAAGTCCCTTATTCATCTCTTAGCATTCTGTTCTGAGTGTCTATGGGACAGGACCCAGCGTCACATCTGCATGCCCGGGGAAACTTGTGCTATTCCCTTCTGTGCCTTGCATCTCTGGGACTGTAGGTGCTGGTGCTACAGTCGCTGGAGCAACTCACATTCACTGGTCATATCATGTCAGTCCTATCTGCATATTTCTGCTTCAGGATGGCAGCTCCCTGTCCACAATCTGCAGCATTCCTTGAGTCACTTTGTGGGAACTGGTTAAGGACCCCACCACATTCTGCAGCTCTGGGACTGTGACTCTTGGATCCATAGCAGCCGGGACACTTGAGTTTCCCTGTGGGATCTGGAGAAGCAGTCCTCTGCTCCAGGCCTGCTCTTTCTTTTGCACAATCTCCAGAAAAATCTGCAATTGCCCTGTGGGACCTGAGCAAGGTTTCCTCTGAGTCCCAGGATCTGAGAGTCCGTCCAGCCACCTGAATTCATCCTGAGTGACTTCAATAAGAAGCCACCACATCCTGAGGCTGTGAGGCTGTGATATTTGTTCTATATGGCCAACAGTACCTGCCCTTACACTATGGTGCTGCAGCAGGCCTCACTGCAACCCATTTTGCCAGGCCTACATCTGCTAGTGCAGGATAACCTAAGATCCCCCTGTGTGGCTTGGGCAAGGAATAGCTGCATTTCTGAGGCTAGGCATATTGGAGCCACATTCCACAAAGTAAATTAAGTTCACTCCGTAAGATCTTATCAGCATTTCACTGCTCGAAACCTATGCCTGTGAGTACAGAATCTTAACATAACCAATATTCAGATTGTGGGACTAGGAGAAAGTCTCCATCACATTCTCTAGTGCTGACACTGGGGTTTTTGTTCTGTAGGCACCAGCATCACTCACACTCAGTCTGTAGGACTTGGGGAAGGTCCTTTCCATATCATGCAGTTCAAGGACTACAGCTATGTGTGTCCCATACCACCAGCACCATTCAAATTTGACTGGCAGAACAAGGAGACAACCCTTCTCTGTCCCACAACATGAGGAAATCAGCTGGTGGCGAATTGTGATTGACACCTACCTGGTACATGAAGACTCTCACTTTTGGAAGACCACAGACACACTGAAAACTCATACTTCTACCTTCTTGAGCTGCGGCAGACTAGACAACTGTGGCTTTCATAGACACTGCTGAAATGGATTATAACTGAAGAGATAATTCAGAAGTTATATTTCTAAGTTCACCTAGAGTCAAAGCCAAAGCTTCTGCCCAACTGACACTCTACATTCCATCTGAAACGAAGTTCTTTTCTGGAAACATCTACTCCAAAAAGAACTGAACATCAGACTTACAGACAAAAATATAAGGCCAAAGGAAACAAGAAGAAAGGCAGCATGACACTTTCAAAAGAACAAAAGAGTTCTCATCTTTTTAATTCTATCAATTATTAAATGAATCTTAATGAAGAATGGCATGGGAGAGGAAGTAGGAGATGGGATGGTTTGCAGGTGGGAGGGTGGTTATGGGGAGGAAAACCACTATAATCCAAAAGTTGTACGTTTTAAACTTATATTTATTAAATAAAATTTTCTAAAATAAAAAAATAGTTCTCCAGGAATACCTACTGATTAGAATGAAACTGAAAATCTTGAGAAAGTATTCAAAACAATGCTTTTAAGGAAACTCAGTGAAATGCAAGAGAGAATAGAGATAGATAAGTCAAAGAAATTGTAGGAGAAATACAGATGTAAATGAGAAATTCCACACAATGGGAAAGAAACCATAATAAAAAATGAATGAGAAATTTTGAAGTTGAAAACATCAATAAACAAAATAAAAAAATACAATATACATCTTTAAACATATAATAGACCCAGCAAAAGAAAGAATTTCTGATTTTGAGGATAAAGCTTTTGAAATAGGACAGTCAGGGACTGGTATTATGGTGTAGTGAGCTAAACCTCTGCCTGCAATGCTGGCATCCTAGATGAATTCAGAAAAATGACACAAATATATAGAGCAAATATTCTTTGACCTAATGGAAGAGATATACTCCAATGTAATAAGAATGGGGGACTTCAATATCCCACTGTTATAAATGGACAGATCATACAGACAGAAAATCAATAAAAATATATCAGAACTGAACCACATTACAGAGAAAACAGACCTAACATACATTTACAGAGCGTTTCATCCAACAGATACAGAACACACATTCTTCTCTTCAGCACATGGAACTTTTTTCAGTATAATCCTTATATTAATCATAAATCAAGTCTCACTAAATTTTTAAAAACTGAAATCCTACCAATGTTTCTTCTCAGAACATGATTGAATAAAACAAGACATCAATAACAAAAAAAAAGAAAAAAAAATTACAAACTCTTGAAATTGAGTAACTTGCTTCTAAATGGTCAATGGATCATTGAAGAAATTAAAAGGAAATAAAAATATTTTCGAAACAAATGAAAATGAAAATACAACATATCACAATCTGTGGGATATAGCAAAAAGTGTACTGAGAGACATCTTTAGCAATAAAGATAGCTACTGAAAAAAGGAAGATTTCAAATAAACAATCTAATGCTGTATCTCAAAGTCTTACAAAAGCAAGGTCAAACAAAACAAAAAATTAGCAAGAAATAATAAACTCTGCTGGACAGAGATGAGGCTGAAGCTTGGATCCAGGAACTCACTGTAGATCCTCAATATGGATGCAGGTTTCCAATCTCGATTATCAGCATTGCTCTCAGATTCTGCATTAGGAAGAATGAAGCAAGCTGAAGTCAGGAGATGGACCCATGTAATGAAATAGGTACACTAATAAAGGACTCAGGCATGTTAACTGGTGGCTTAACCACTAGGCTAAATATTAGTCAAAGTAGATAATCGTTTATAGTTAATATACAGATATATGCATATGTATATGACCTATATATGATCTATATAAATATTGAAATTTTAGGTAAGGAAATAAAGTTTTGACATTGGATATTAATTACTACCCACTGCAGAATCTGGAGCAAACTTCATGATCAAGCACAAAAAAAACCCTTTAATAAAGACTTTTTTTATTTAATAAATATAATTTTACAAAGTACAACTTTTGAATTATAGTAACTTTTTCTACCATAACCTCCCTCCCACCCTCAACCATCCCATTTCCCACTCCCTCTCCCACCCCTTTCTTCATCAAGATTTATTTTCAATTATCTTTATATACAGAAGATCAACTTAGTATATACTAAGTAAAGATTTCAACAGACTGCACCCACACAGCCACACAAAATAAAGAGTACTGTTTGAGTAGTAGTTTTACTGTTAATTTTCATAGTACAACACATTAAGGACAGAGATCCTACAGGGGGAGCAGGTGCACAGTGACTCCTGTTGTTGATTTAAGAATTGACACTCTTATTTATGACGTCAGGAATTATCCGAGGCTTTTATCATGAGCTGCCAAGGCTGTGGAAGCCTCTTGAGTTCACCAACTCCGATCTTATTTAGTTAAGGCTATATTCAAAGTGGAAGTTCTCTCCTCCCTTCAGAAAAGGTATTCCTTTTTGATGGCCCATTCTTTCCTCTGGGACCTCATTTACCGAGATCTTTCATTCAGGTTATTTTTGACACACTGTTTTTGCTTTCCATGCCTGCGAAACTCTCATGGGCATTTTAGCCAGATCCGAATGCCTTAAGGGCTGATTCTGAGGCTGGAGTGCTGTTTAGGGCATTTGCCATTCTGTGAGTCTGTTGTGTATCCTGCTTCTTTCCTAGGATCATTCTCTCCCTTTTAATTCCTTAATGATACACACTGTAATAAATGAAGTCAACAAATAGCCTCACTTCAATTCAAAACAGATATTGTGTTAAATGTCTTATCCTAAAAACTGGCTTTGCAGAGCTACTTAGATTGACAGTAGTAGAAAAGGATTTGTTAATATATAGATTATCTCAGTTACTATAAATATTTTAGTTTAAGTGAACACTTTGCCTCACATTTAAATATTTAAACAACTTATTTATATTTAATTTTTATAATAGACTGAAATTTGAATGGATATCATAAAACTACACTGTTTCTCTCTGTTTGTGATAAGATAATCAAATATCATTGTTTGGTTATACAATTCAAAATCAGAAATCATGACCTACCATACCCTTGTGGAAAGACCTATTGTATCAGTGAGCAACACATGTTCATACTTGTAGTTCAAAATTATCTAGACTGAAACTCTCAAAACACTGCTAAAATTGACAAAGACATGTGGTTCATTAGTCTAGGAACCATTGCATTATAAACCAGTTGGTGATCAGCTTAATAATTTGAATAAAGTTGAACATTATAAAAAAACATATGAGTTGTTATAATTGAAATTCAAATCAAGTCTGGAAGAAAAGTACATGCAAATGTGAGCATTTATCAAAAGCTGTAGCTAGTACATAACAGACCAAAATAATCAATAATCAAAATTAAGATATTAGTGCTTTAATTGAAAGTTTCTTATTATGTTCTCAGTATTGACTTTTAAGATCTGACAGTGTCAATAAACCAATTTTTTGTTCATTAAAATGGCATTAACTTATAAATGATTCAACATTCAGAATGATTTTATAACACAAAACAAAATAGTTTCACCCTTAGTTGAACATATATTGCATTATCTAGAGTTATTTTTCTGACTTCTGAAATCCATTCATGCATGAAAACTATTTTTATTACTTACATCTTACATTGTTATTCTAAGTAGGTTGTTCTAAAATTCCTTAGTAAAGATTCTACATAAAATGTTTTTTTCTTCTCTTTATTTTTAATATTATATATATATATATATATATATATATATATATAAGCTGGAAGAAATGTATGTGACTGAGTATTAAGTTATAATTTATCAGTACAAAAAATTTTACTTGATGGGGAGTGCTGGAGTAAAGAAACCTAAAATATGTGAGTTATTTCAGAGGGTGGGCATCTCATAGTGAGGAACTGGATACTGTAGTAGGGAAGGTCTTGGTACAATTATACCCTTGTTATCACAAAAAGTCAACCACATTTCCACTAAGCCTGCTTTTATTCCAAGGGAATTTATCAGTAAAATTATAAAGAAGGTATTAGGTCATTGCTTTTAGTAAAACCCCTTAAGGGGAGATGAAGTCAGACAGGAATCACATAATCTGTGGACAAAAATGGAAGGGAAACAATTCAGTTAGAAGTTTCTTATCTATGTTTGTGGCCATTATTTTTCTCATTATGTCGCTATTTGTTCATCATTAGTTGAAGAAGAAAGAGGTGTGAATGGCATAGGGACAAATAAGTGACAAGATCAGTTTGGCTGTGGTTATTTGCAGAAGAGATAGGAAAAGAAAAGAAAAACAAAATGAAAGTAAATTTCAGGAGAATTTCACTACAAATGAATAGGCAGAATAAGCGCTACCTGCAAGCATCTTCTGATTTCTCTAGTTTCCAAAAGTATAGCAGGGAATGCAGACTTTACAAAGGTATGGTTTGGGGCCAACCTTGTGGCTTAAAGGGTAATTCCACGGGCTGTGAATCAGCATCCTGTTTTGGCACTGGTTCATGCCTGGTTTTTCCACTTCCAATCCAGCTCCCTGCCAATGGCCTGGGAAAGCAACAGAAGAAGGACCAAGTGCTTGGCACCCTGCACGTATGTGAGAGATCCAGAAAAAGCTCTGGATTCCTGGCTTTGGCCTAGTCCAGCCCTGGCTGGCTGTTGCAGCTATTTGGAAAGTGAAACAGCGGATGGCGCTCTCTCTCTCGCTCTCTCTCTCTCTCTTACTTTCAAATAAATAAATGAATGTAAAAAATAAATTAAAAAATTATGACCCAGCCATCCCACTCCTAGGAATTTACCCAAAGTAAATTAAATTGGCAAACAAAAAAGCCGTCTGCACATTAATGTTTATTGCAGCTCAATTCACAATAGCTAAGACCTGGAACCAACCCAAATGCCCATCAACAGTAGACTGGATAAAGAAATTATGGGACATGTACTCTATAGAATTCTATACAGCAGTCAAAAACAATGAAATCCGGTCATTTGCAACAAGATGGAGGAATCTGGAAAACATCATGCTGAGTGAAATAAGCCAGTCCCAAAGGGACAAATATCATATGTTCTCCCTGATTGGCGACAACTAACTGAGCACCAAAGGGGAAACCTGTTGAAGTGAAATGGACACTATGAGAAACAGTGACTTGATCAGCTCTTGTGCTGACTGTTGTTGTACAATGTAATACTTTATCCATTTTAGTATTATTTTTTTATTCTAGTACTAGTGGTTGAACTCTGTAATTAACACACAATTATTCTTAGGTGTTTAAATTTTAACTGAAAAGTGATCCCTGTTAAATATAAGAGTGGGAATAAGAGAGGGAGGAGATGTACAATTTGGGACATGCTCAATCGGACTTGCCCCAAATGATGGAGTTAGAAACATGCCAGGGATTCCAATACAATCCCATCGATGTGACATGTACCAATGCCATCTCACTAGTCCAAGAGATCAATTTCAGTTCACAATTGATCACACTGATAGGTCTAAGAATCAAAGGGAT
Source organism: Sylvilagus floridanus (assembly GCA_949820135.1). NCBI lineage: Eukaryota > Metazoa > Chordata > Mammalia > Lagomorpha > Leporidae > Sylvilagus > Sylvilagus floridanus. The sequence goes on from OX463225.1 coordinate 96,946,992, forward strand.
CACACAAACAAGACTAGTGTCTGCGAATATTAACTGATAGACTCAAAAAGGAGAGAACCATCCAACATGGGAAGTGGGAGACACTGCAGACTCATAGAATGGCAGATGTCCTAAATAGCTCTCTGGCCTCAGAATCAGCCCTTAAGGCATTCAGATCTGGCTCAAGAGCCCATGAGAATATTTTAGGCATGGAAAGCCAAGACACTCTGGAAAAAAAAAAAAAAAAAGAAGAAGAAGACCTAAATGAAAGATCTCTGCGAGTGAGATCCCAGTGGAAAGAACAGGGCCATCAAAGAAGGAGGTACCTTTCTCTGAAGGGAGGAGAGAACTTCCACTTTGACTATGACCTTGTCGGAAAAGATCTAAGTCAGCGTACTCAAAAGGTTTACATATCCTTGGCAGCTCATGACATGAGCCTCGCATGATTACTGACGCCATAAACAAGCGTGTCAAATTGTTAAATCAACATCAGGAGTCACTGTGTACTTATGTCTCATGAGGGATCTGTCCTTAATGTGTTGTCCAACATGAAGGAATGCTATAACTAGTACTGAAACAGTATTTTACACTTTGTGTTTCTGTGTGGGTGCAAACTGATGAAATCTTATTTAATATATACTAAATCGATCTTCTGTATATAAAGATAATTGAAAATGAAAAAAAAAATTGGTGTTAAATTGGAAATTGCAGAGAAAATTAATCAATTTAAAAAATAATATCATGTAGGATCTCTGTCCTCAATGTGCTGTACATTGTGAATTAATACTATAACTCGTACTCCAACAGTGTTTTTCACTTTGTGTTGCTATGTGAGGGCAAACTGTTGAAATCCTTACGTAATATATACTAAACTGATCTTCTGTATATAAAGAGAATTGAAAATGAAAAAAAAAAAAACTATTGTACTGTTGATCCATATTTTTCATCTACCTGAAAGACAACATTAGAGAGAAACTTCAAACTACTAATTCACTCCACCAATGCTGGCAACAGCTAGAACTGGGTGGGTCAGGTCAGGAACCCAGCACTCCATCTGTGTCTCCTACAGTGGGTGACAGGGACCCAAGCAATTGAACCATCATTCCCTGCCTCTCAGGAAACATTTTCAAAAAGTTGCATAGGAAGCAGAGTAGCTAAGGCTAACACTGACACTCTGACATGGGATGTTATCTTGGTGAACGATTGCTTAACACAGTGCACCATGACACACAACCCCTGGAAATTAACTTTCAATCATAGGGACTAGGCCAGAATTCTAGTTGTAAAAGTAAGAAGATAGACAGAACAATCATATGTCGGCGTATATTTAAAACACAACTTAATCTTTTTAGATCAGAGCCATGCATGAGATCAACCCATAGTAGAAAACTACAATCTTGTCTGGACGAATTCTTTCTTAGGGTGGCAATTTTATTATGACTGCACAGCATTTACTCTACGAGTGAAAAATTAAGCTTCTAGATTTTAGTAATAATCTGTTTAATATGACATGTGCATCACAAAGTTGCTATGTTGATGGAGGAAATGGAAGGAATCAGAACTAATTAAAAACATTAAGAAGGGAAACTTTCTCAACTAAAATGGAAAGGATGACAGCAGATGAATGCTACACAGACAATTAAAAATTATAAATAAGTAAATGAATTAGACATTTGAGAATTGCAGACTCTAAGTAGCAGGATCACAGGATTGACTAAATATTCTATTTTAGGCATTTGCTGCATCTAGGTTTCAGGCAAGAGGCTGACAATCTGAGTCACTGATGAAGTAGTTAATATCTGATTTTTAAATCCAAAGGCATTTTTGGCAATTCTTTTAGTATAGGGATTCAAAGACTAGAGACTTGAAAAACTAGAAACCCAGTGAAAATAGAAACACGAAAAACCAAGGATGACAATTGTCCAATTTTCTTTCCGTGAAATTTAAAAGTTATTCAGAGTGAGAGACTAAAAAGTCAGAGGAAGCCTGGAAGAAGGAGAGCAGGAACTTCTGTCTGTGTAACAGACAAAAATATAGAAAGTATATCACTCATCTTAAAAATACCAGGTATTCTTATACAACCATAGCTTTTCTTCAACCTTTGATAGAACTGAGGTCCAATGGCAGCCAAACAGGCTGTAACTTAAAGACAGTTAGGAGACACAAGAAGTGGCTTCAGCACTATATCATTTGTAATGGAACATGAGAGAAAGGTGAGTCAGCCAGACAAATGAGCAAGAATTCAGGATAAAATTTCAAGTAGAGGCTTTTTTGTGATTTAATGATTAAAGCTGCTACCTGTGATACCAGCATCACACATGGGCACTGGTTCATGTCCCAGCTGCTCCAATGCTAATCCAACTCTTTGTTAATGGCCTGTGAAAAGCAATGAAAGATAGCCCAGTGCTTGGGCCCCTGCTACCCCTGTGGGAAACCTGGATGAAGCTCCTGGCTCTTGACCTAGGCCTGGCCTCGCCCCAGCCCTTGCAGCCATCTGGGGAAGTGAATCAGCGGATGGTAAATGTCTCTCTCTTTCTCTTCCTTTTAACTTTGACTTTAAAATAAATAAGTAAACCTTTGAAAAAAAGTTTGGGGGCTGGCACTCTAGCATAGCAGGTAAAGCTTCTGCCTGCAGCACCAGCGTCCCCTATGGGCACTGATTCAAGTCCTGGCTGCTCCATTTCCAATCCTTCTCCCAGCTAATGCAACTTGGAAAGCAGTCGAAGATGAACCAAGTAGTTGGGCCCCAGCACCCATGTGGGAGACCCAGAAGAAGCTCCTGGCTCCTGGCCCTTGGCTCCTGGCTCCTGGCTCCTGGCTTCAGACCATTGCAGCACCTGGCTTCAGATCAGCCCAGCTCCAGCCATTGCAGCCATGTGGGGAGTGGACCAGCAGATGAAAATTCTCTCTCTCTCTCTCTCTCTCTCTCTGTTTCTCACACACACTCTAACTTAAAAAAAAAAAAAAAACACTCTAACTAATTTCTGAAATCCGAGTGTTGGCTAGCACTAGAATATGACATCCCAAGAGGTTCAGATACGAAGTGAGGTTAGGTCATTTATAGGTTCATCTCTACAGAGCTTCACTAGGTATTTGGATTAAAACTCAGGACCAGGACAGAAGACTGGTGGGAGCCTTCAGTAGTTCTGGATAAGATGGGCTACAGCTGCAGGAAAGGTAAAACGACCCCTTCAGGTTGTTTTCTAGTAACAACAGGCTAAGATATTAGAGGAAAGGCTGGAGGAACTGCTATCCCCACTCAATTCATGGAAACCCACTTTGAGTGGGGAGGGGTAAAAAGGAATATAACCATATGCCCATAATGAAAGGGAGGAAACAGCCCTGAACCTAGACCACTGAAAGGATCTCCCTAATTGTACAGGGGCAAATCATTGAGAAAATCCCATGCCCAAGATTCTTTTTTTTTAAAGCTTTTATTTAAAAATATAAATTTCCAAAGTACAGCTTATGGATTACAATGGCTTCCCCCCCCATAACTTCCCTCCCACCCGCAACCCTCCCCTTTCCCGCTCCCTCTTCCCTTACATTCACATCAAGATTCATTTTCAATTCTCTCTGTATACAGAAGATCAGTTTAGTATATATTACGTAAAGATTTCAACAGTTTGCCCTCACATAGCAACACAAAGTGAAAAATACTGTTGGAGTACTAGTTATAACATTAAATCACAATGTACAGCACATTGAGGACAGAGATCCTACATGATATTTTTTTTAAAATTGATTAATTTTCTCTGCAATTTCCAATTTAACACCAAGTTTTTTTTTCCTTTTCAATTATCTTTATAATGCCTAATAGCTCTGGCTAAGACTTCCAGCACTATATTGAATAGCAGTGGTGAGAGTGGGCATCCCTGTCTGGTACCAGATCTCAGTGGATATGCTTCCAACTTTCCCCATTCAATAGGATACTGGCCATGGGTTTTTCATAAATTGCTTTGATTGTATTGAGGAATGTTCCTTCTATACCCAGTTTGCTTAGGGTTTTCATCATGAAAGGGTGTTGTATTTTATCAAATGCTTTCTCTGCATCTAGTGAGATAATCATATGGTTTTTCTACTGCAGTCTGTTAATGTGGTGTATCACACTGATTGTTTTGCAAACATTGAACCATCCCTGCATACCAGGGATAAATCCCACATGGTCTCGTTGGATGATCTTTCTGATGTGTTGTTGCATTCTATTGGCCTTAATTTTATTGAGGATTTTTGCATCTATGTTCATCAGGGATATTGGTCTGTAATTCTCTTTCAATGCTGCATCTTTTTCTGGCTTAGGGATTAAGGTGATGGTGGCTTCATAGAAAGAATTTGGGGGGATTCCCTCTTTTTCCATTGCTCTGAATAGTTTGAGAAGAATTGGAGTTAGTTCTTCTTTAAATGTCTGGTAGAATTCAGCAGTGCATCCATCTGGTCCTGAGCTTTTCTTTGTTGGGAGGGCCTTTATTACTGTTTCAATTTCTGTCTCAGTTATGGGTCTGTTTAGGTTTTCATTGTCTTCCTGGTTCAATTTAGGTAGGTTGCATGTGTCCAGGAATCTATCCATTTCTGATAGGTTTCCCTGTTTGCTGGCATACAAGTCCTTGTAGTAATTTCTGATGATTCTTTTTATTTCTGTGGTGTCTGTTGTTACGTTTCCTTTTTTAATCTCTGATTTTATTGATTTGGGTCTTTTCTCTTCTTTTTTAGTTAGTTGGGCCAATGGGGTGTCAATTTTGTTTATTTTTTCAAAAAACCAGCTCCTTGTTTGGCTGATTTTTTGTAATGTTTGTTTGGATTCAATCCTGTTGATTTCTTCTCTGATTTTAATTATTTATCTTCTCCTACTAGATTTGGGTCTGGTTTGCTGCAGTTTTTCTAGATCCTTGAGATGCACTGAAAGCTCATCTATTTGGTGCCTTTCCAATTTCTTGATGTAGGCACCTATTGATATAAACTTTCCTCTTAACACTGCTTTTGCTGTATCCCATAAGTTTTGGTATGTTGTGCTATTATCCTCATTTGCTTCCAGAAAATTTTTGATTTCTCTTTTAATTTCTTCTATGACCCATTGTTCATTCAGGAGCATGTTGTTCAGTCTCCATGTGTTTGCATATACTCTAGGGATTCCTGAGTTGCTAATTTCCACCTTCATTCCTTTATGGTCTGAGAAGCTGCATGGTATGATTCTAATTCTTTTGAATTTGTTGAGACTTGCTTTATGGCTTAGTATGTGGTCAACCCTAGAGAAGGTTGCATGTACTGCTGAGAAGAATGTAAATGCTTTGTCTGTAGGATGAAAAGTTCTGTAGATATCTGTTAGATCCATTCGGGCTATAGTGTCATTTAAATCTACTGTCTCCTTTTTGGTCTTCTGTCCAGTTCATCTTCTATTTCTGTGAGTGGAGTATTGGAGTCCCCCAGTACTATTGTATTGGGGTCTAAGTCTCCCTTTAAGTCCCTTAACAAATCTTTTAAATAAACCAGTTCCCTGTAATTAGGTGCATATACATTGATAATCGTTATATCTTCCTGTTGAATGGATCCCTTAATCATTATATAGTGCCCCTCTTTGTCTCTCTTAACAGTTTTTGTGTTAAAGTTTATGCTGTCCTATATTAAGATGGCTACACCCACTCTTTTTTTCCAATCTATTGGCATGGTATATCTTTTTCCAGGCTTTCACCCATGCCCAAGGTTCTTGTGCTTGGGCCAGAGTAAGACTAAGGATGTTCACAGACAACATATAATCTCCATGTCCCTCAACACCAGACTCTTTAGAATTAAGAACAAAGCGATAATAGACTACTACTATGAAAGAAGCCGAATGTGAGAGAATACCTCTCTGAGGCAGAGAGACAGAGATTCAATCTAAATATGATCATAGAATCGAAATATTAGAAAAGCCATGCAGTAGGGAGAAATTTGAGTTGTATAGGGTACTAACAATAGCACAGCTGCACCAAACCCAAAATCAGTTCAACTTCCAAAGATACTCTGCTTCCTTCGAGCATTAATGACTTAGCACAAGAAAATGTTCAACAATTTTTACACACAAATACTATACCTAACTGTACTTACTATTCATCGCTGACTCAAAACCTAACATACACACGCACACACACACATACACACACATAGGCAAGAAAAACAACCGGTGATCAAGAGAGAAAACGTCAAGGGCCAAACCAGGATATGACATGTATGTTGAGTCAAGCAGTAGGTTTAAAATGATGTTAAATGAGGTACAAATATTTGGCATAGAGTTAATATGCTGCTTGGGACACTGACCTCCCATTTTTAGTGACTAGGTTTAAGTCCTCTGCTCCTGAATCTGGCTTCCTGTTACAGTGCACCCTGGGAGGCAGGAGATGTCCTCATGTACTCATGTCCCTGCCACCCACATGGGAGACCTATATTGAATCCCTGCCTCACCTCCTGGCTTTGGTGCAGCCCTAGCTGTTGTTGGCATTTAAGAAGTGAAATAACTGATGGGAGCTCTGTTCTGTCTCCTTCACTTCCAAATAAATAATTTTTTTCATTATAGAATAATATTACTCTAAGTAATATGTTAAAGACTATAGTACAAATAGTAGGCTAATATAAATGAACAGATGGGGAATTTCAGCAACTAAATTCATCAAGATACATTTAAAAAGAATACCAAGAAAAATATAAATGTCTAGACTTAAAATAATTGAATTTCTGAAAACACACTAAAGAAAAAAAATCTCATTTGATACCATAGATAGAAAAATAAGAATAAAATAGACTTTTTGTTAAAGCCCCTGCAACCCTGAATATAACGGAGAAACATTTAAAGGGCTATGAAAGCTGACTCAAGTGCTTGGGCCCCTGCACCTGCATGGGAGACCTGGAAGAAGCTCCTGGTTCATGGCTCAGGGTTCCTGGCTTTGGATTGGCCCAGCCTATCCATTGCAACCAGATGTGGAGTGAACCAGTGAGTGGAAGACCTTTATCTCTCACTCTCTTTCTCTCTGTTTATAACTCTGCATCTCAAATAAGCAAATAAAAATCATTGAAAATAAAATGAAATAGAACAGAAAGTCCAAAGATAGCCCAAGTTTATACGGTCATGTGATTTTTTTAAAATACCACAGAACAATCCAATATGAAAGAGATGCTTTCAACAAAGTACTAGGAAATGGGAAACATTGATTTTAAGGAAAAAAAAACTTGGACTCCTATCTCATATTCTGTACAAAAAATAATCACAGATGAATTATAAACAAACAAAAAATCAACAGTTATATCACTTCTAGAAGAGAACGTATAAGAATATTTTTCATGACTTTGAGTAGGCCAAAGTTTCTTGGGATATGGAACATAATGAAGGAAACAAATTTAATAAATTAAATTTATCACCTTAAAAAAGCTATGTTCATTAGAAAAACATTTCCTGAAAATTGTGTGACTATCCTACACACAGTTTCAATTGAACAGTGATAAGAAAAAATTTCAATTGTTTTCATTTTTGTTAAATTGAGTAAATTTAACATAATAACTTTCAGGATGGTCTTTAGATCTACTAGATGGATCACATAAGCCCATTCTGTAGCTCCAAGACAGAACTACTGAAATTGTCTTGGATGTCTCAGCCTGGAAATAAGCACTTTAGTCATCACCACATTTGAAACTCTTTAGATAGTATCCTTATTTCTCTAAACCATGTGAATTGTCTTTATGTCATCATCTCTACAAAGCCATGAATTTACTCCATAACGTAACTTTTGTTTTCATTCTCCCACTTACTTACCATCTTATTATCTTTCTTTATCTTCATGGCAAATGGTTCCCACCTCTACAACTCTATGTACCTTTAATGCTAATTTCTCCAAGTATTCTTTTATTCCCACATTCCATTTTTGGTAGGTGTTTATTGAGTCCAATTTCAAATAAAGTGATAAGTATTAACACTGTAATTAACATTAATAAGTCCGGATAGTTTTATTATCACTAATTCTGTGAAAACAATAACAGAAAACTACTGCTCTCCTTGTGTTCAGAATGGCTGGAATACAGAACTCTCAACAACAGTCTCTTCAGACCTACATATGCCTCTGCCTGGGTCACATGATGAAAGTATGCCTAATGAATAAAATGTGAATTATGGGAATTATAACAACATTCTCACTTATCTGACATTTACAAAGTATTTTTTATATTGCCTCATCATTCTTTCTACAGAAACGTAGAGTTTAGCAAAATCATCATTTATGGATGAGGATACAGAGGTACAGAGAAATTAAGAATTGAAAAAACATTTCAACTCATACCTGCCACTTGCTATTATAATAAGTTATGGCAGGAGCAAAGTTTTGTATTTGATGCTCCCACCTTTCAAATATTCTCTCCTGCCTCTTGGACTTTTTGAAAATTCTATCTTTCAGGATTGTCCTTGGTCCTTCATTTACCTGAGTTCTTTATAAAACAGTATTAGAAACAATGGGACACACAAACATATTTTGTCTGTTAGGTCTTCCATGAAGCACCTTCATGGAAATGAGGAGCCATTAAGTTCAGCAGACTGGGAAGGGAATGGAAATTGTAGCATTGTTCCTACACTTACTGAATTTCTTGTTCTTACACTTTACTAATAACTACTGAATTTCAACATTAGAATGGTTTGCAGTCTCCAGATTAAATAATCATTAATGTTCTTAGTGAATTTTGAACATTCATCTACAAAGAAAAAAAAAAACCCTTTTAGAAAAACAATAATAGAGAAAAATTCTGAGAGATTTAACTCTAGTAGTAACACAGGAAATTAATTAGAGGGAAATAATCCCACCCTGGATAATATTCCTGTTTGTATCTATTGTTATGCATGCAATTATCACCCAGGGCTACATGGATCATCCTAGATCTATTTCTCCCTGGTTATACACAGGTTATGAAACATCCATTAACCTTGATTTTTTTAGCTGTGGAAGTTGATATTAGCAATCATCATGCTTTCTACTATGAGATTTTGTTTTCAAGATAATTTTAGCCCTGGAATCTTCATTTTTTGCTCCTGTACAAAGGACAGCAGCTCCAAATCTTAGATAAAGTGAACTAAGCACCTTACATAAAAGGACAGGTGTTTCCACTTTCCTCTTAATGACTCTCTAACTGTGGATGATGATGATCCTTATCAGTCATTACTAAATTTACTTCACAGAAATTAAGAATTAAATTACAGTTTCAAGGCTCATTAGGCCTTGTTAAATTTGTTGAATTGCCCACATGTGTGTGTCTTGTCCTCCGTGGGGGATCAGTAGAGCAGGTGTTTCAATTCACTGGAAGTTTGTTGTATTCTACCCTGTGCAAAGATTATTGTACAATTGTGTTCTGAATTCCAGGTTGGATTCTTATAGATGAAGATCAAACTTCAAATAGTCATATTTGACTATCCAAATTTAGCATAAAGAGGAATAATATGGAAATGGTCTCTTATGGGAGCTTTTACAAGAGTATTGAATGTGAAATTCAATGGCAGAGTAGGGACCACACTCCAAATTTAATGTCTTTCTCACTTTTCTCATATTCTGAAGCCAAATTCCAAATACCAGAGTAAGTGGAAAGATATTTTTACATTTTTATCCATGCCTATGGGACATGTCTTTTAATACACTCGAATACTACTCCCTGTCAAATAACAAAGAGCTCCTGTTGCCTCCACTGTCCATATGGTCTCTCTTTGACCAGAGGAAAATGTCTCAGACAATGCCATCTCCAACTTAATGTTCTCCACTGAAAATTAACAGCAAATTAAACTGTATTTTGGGAGGGTATGAAACAGAACAAGAGTCAGGGTCACATCAAATAATAATCTGACACTTAAAGCAAATGTTTATATTTTTAAATCAGCCATTTAAAACTTAGCTAGAGAATCATATAGTATTGTGAAGGTAAATTAACATATCTGACAGGTTATTGCATAATATGCTATGCTAAACTCTAAGCTAAATTTATATGGGATTTTAGAAGCAGTATGAATTCTCACAGTAATGTGCTCCAGAGGTAACCTGAGGCAAAGTCAAGTCACCAAAGAAGAAAGTGGGAATGACTGCAGCTTCTTTAATCTCAGTGTAGTTTGCTCTCCAACAGGTAATAGTGCCTGCATTTAGTGTTGAGAAGAGATGCCTTGCTTGGCACTAATAATAATAATTAGCAGCAGGGGTAGTAATCATAACAATAATAAAAAACAGAAAGCCAGTAATGACCATAATATTATTTAAAAATTATCTTATTTTTCCTTTGTACAGAACCAGTAATTTCTCCTAAATCTATGAAGCAAGGAAATTTAAGAAAACAGTGAAGATTTAATCATAAAAAAAAAAAACTGAGCCTCTCAGGAGCATTTTATACTCCACTTTAATAGCTGGAGAATTCAGTGTCTCCTGTCACCTGGTTACACTCACACTTTCTGGGCAAATAAGTATTCAAAAGCCTAAAGTTTCAAAGATTAAGCAAAGAAAACAAATTACAGTTTAGTCAAACAAAATCATTTTCTAAATTACATAAACCTTTTCATATCAACAGTGACTGAAATAGATATAAGCGTGTTCATCCTTCATATCTTCCATATTCAACCCTAAAAGGTAACTGAACTGGATAATTTTGGACTAATAATTAGAAGACAGTAAAAGATAATAAATCACAATAGGGATTTTTAAATCATACAGATATTTACATTTCAGATACAGACTTTGCTCAATATTTTGTATCCTGAACACATCAAAAATGGGTGTGGGTGAAAAAAGACATTAATTTTGTGCGGTCTTGGATAAACTCCTACTCAAGAGTAAATTAAGGACGACAAAAAATGTTTTCAAGAAGTTTATGGAAATGCATATTAGGAAGAAACTATGTGTGGATTTCTAAAATTTTTTTGCACCAAAATCAAAACATCTTTTAAACCTATTTTTCTTTCTTTTTTTTTGTTCAAAAGAGTTATTTATTCACTTGAGATGCAGAGTTACAAAATGAGAAGGAGAGACAGAGACAGTGGTCTTCCAACCAGTGGTTCACTCTCCAAATGGCCACAATGCCCGGAGCTGGGCTAACAGGAAGCCAGGAGCCAAGAACTTCTTCCAAGTCTCCCACACAGGTGCAGGGTCCCAAGCTTTTGGGTCATTTTCTACTGCTTTCTGAGGCCATGGGCAGTGAGCTACATCAGAAATGGAATAGCTGGGACTCAAACTGGCTCCTGTATTGGATGCTGGTGCTATTGGCGGATGCTTAACCTTCTATGCCACAGGACCAGCCCCATTCATATTTTTCTACAAACTTTTGTATGCTATCATTGAATTGCAAATAACTCAGAGATTTGTAATAAGGGAAAATGTGATTGTGCTCATAACCTGTTGTGCATAGTATAGCACAAAAAATATAAACTATTATCATTATTATGATTACTGAACTAGTATTAAGAGGTAATCATGTTGCCATGTTTTTCCTTAGAGATAGGTTTCACATGTCATTTATTCTTCAACTATTATAACAATAAATGGAATCTGAAAAAATAAAACCTCCAAGACAATGATGGTTAAAACATAGGAAAGTGATATTAATCAGCAGTAGACTCATCCATTCTTTATCATTTTAACAGGAAAATTAAAATTATAATTCAGGATTTAAGCATTTTAATGAAGCTACTAGTTTCAAAAATATTCTTTATCAGAAAAGTCAAGATTCACTTTTACTTGTTCCTCAGTATCTTATTATAACTAATAAGCTTTATGTTTCAGAGTTTTTTGACGCATCACTGTCTCCCAAGTCCAAAGTTTGTGTTAGGGTTCACCTTTGGTATTGTCTTTTCCATGGATTTGGACAAATGTATAATGGCACATATCCACCATGATAATATCATACAAAATAGTTTCACTGCTCTAAAAATCCTCTTTGCTCTGCTGATTCATCCTGCCTTCATTCCTAACCCCTAGAAACTGCTGATCTTTTCACTATTTCCATAGTTTGCCTTTTCCAAAATGTTATATAGTTACAATTATGCATTAAATAGCCTTTTCAAATTAGTGTCTTCCATTTAGTGATATTCATTTAAGTTTTTTCTACATGTTTTTATGGCTTTCTAGCTTATTTCTTTTTAGCACTGCATAATATTTGACTGTCTGGATATACAATAGCTTATTTATCTACTCAGCTACTAAGAAGTATTTTGATTTTGTCCAAGTTTTGAGATTGAACCCTTCAATGTAAAGTTAGAACCAAGCCTCTCATCTGTCTGCCTTAGTCCCAAATGTCTTTGTTTGTCCTTTTTATTAAAAGGAATTCATTGAATTGAAAGGGTTGTACACATGGCCCTAAAAGGCTATAATAACCAGACTTAAGAAGTCATTTCCTTCTCCAATAGAAAAACCTTTTTTGGGATTGAATTGGAATCCCCTGGTATGTTTCTAACTCTCCCATTTGGGGCAACTCCGAATGAGCATGTGTCTAACTGTACATCTCCTCCTCTATTATTCCCACTCTCATATTTAACAGGGATCATTTTTTCAGTTAAATTTAAATACCTAAGAATAATTGTGTGTTAATAAAAGAGTTCAACCAATAGTATTAAGTAGAACAAAAAAAATACTAAAAGGGATAAAGTAGTAAGTTGTTCCTCGACAGTCAGGACAAGGGCTGATCAAATCATTGTTTCTCATAGTGTCCATTTCACTTCAACAGGTTTCCTTTTAGGAGCTCTGTTAGTTGTCACTGATCAGGGAGAACATATGATATTTGTCCCTTTGGGACTGGCTTATTTCACTCAGCATGATGTTTTCCAGATTCCTCCATTTTGTTGCAAATGACCGGATTTCATTGTTTTTGACTGCTGTATAGTATTCTATAGAGTCCATGTCCCATGATATCTTTATCCAGTCCACTATTGATGGCACTTAGGTTGATTCCAGGTCTTAGCTATTGTGAATTGAGCTGCAATAAACATGGAGTTACAGACAGCTCTTTCATTTGTCAATTTAATTTCCTTTGGGTAAATTCCAAGGAGTGGGATGGCTGGGTTGCATGGTAGGGTTATATTCAGGTTTCTGAGGAATCTCCAGACTGACTTCCATAGTGGCTTTAGAGTTTGCATTCCCACCAACAGTGGGTTAGTGTGCCTTTTTCCCCACATCCTCGCCAGTATCTGTTGTTTGTAGATTTCTGTTGTAAGCCATTCTGACCAGGGTGAGGTGAAACCTCATTGTGTTTTTGATTTCCATTTCCCTGATGGCTAGTGATCCTGAACAATTTTTCATGTGTTTGTTGGCCATGTACCAATGCCATCTCACTAGTCAAAATAGTCAGTTTCAGTTCATAACTGATCATAATGATAGGATTAATAGTGAAAGGGATCACATGAACAAGACTAGTGTCTGCTAATACTAACCGATAGAATTAAAAAGGAGAGAATGATCCAACATGGGAAGCAGGATACACAGCAGACTCATTGAATGGCAGATGTCCTAAACAGCACTCTGGCTTCAGAATCAGCACTTAAGGCATTTGGATCAGGCTAAAATGCCCATGAGATTGTTTCAGGCATGGAAAGCCAAGACAGTGTGCCAAAAAGAAAAAAATGACCTAAAAGAAACATCTCTGTGAGTGAGATCCCAGCGGGTAGAATGGGCCATCAAAGAAAGAGGTACCTTTCTCTGAAGGGAGGAGAATACTTCTACTTTGACTATGACCTTGTCTAACTAAGATTGGAGTTGGCAAACTCAAGACGCTTCCATAGCCTTGGCAGCTCATGACATGAGCCTCTCATGATTACTGACACCATAAATAAGAATGTCAACTGTTAAATCAACAACAGTAGTCACTGTGCACTTACTCTCTATGTAGGATCTCTGTCCTTAATGTGTTTTACTATGTGAATTAACGGTATAACTAGTACTCAAACAGTACTTTACACTTTGTGTTTCTGTGTGGGTGAAAACTGTTGAAATCTTTTTTTTTTTTTTTGACAGGTAGAGTGGACAGTGAGAGAGAGAGACAGAGAGAAAGGTCTTCCTTTTGCCGTTGGTTCACCCTCCAATGGCTGCCGCGGACGGCGCGCTGCAGCCGGCGCACCACGCTCATCCGTTGGCAGGAACCAGGTGCTAGGTGCTTTTTCCTGGTCTCCCATGGGGTGCAGGGCCCAAGCACTTGGGCCATCCTCCACTGCACTCCCGGGCCACAGCAGAGGGCTGGCCTGGAAGAGGGGCAACCGGGGAAATCTTTAATTAGTATATATTAAATTGATCTTCTGTATATAAAGATAATTGAAAATGAATCTTGATGTGAATGGGATGTGAGAGGGAGTGGGAAATGGGAGGGTTTTGGGTGGGAGGGAGATTCTGGAGGGAAAAAAGCCACTGTAATCTAAAAGCTATGCTTTGGAAATTTATATTTATTAAATAAAAGTTTTAAAAAAGAAAAACCTTTTCCCCAGTGTTTTCTGGAGGACTATATGTAGGGGAATTCCATATTCAGCATGCAACATTCCAGGTCTAGAGCAAAAGGTAACTATCACTTATGTAACCTCTGGACCAACTGAAGGCCAGCTGCCCAGCAAAAAAATTCCCTAGACTATGGCATTAATGACCAATCAAAGGAGAGTGACAAGCACCTCTGACCAACAAGGAACTTGGAGTCAATCTTAACATGCATATCTCAGTCCCAATTTCAATCTATAAAAGTTTCACCCCTAACTCTTTGGGGAGTCCAGGAATTAAGAAATAATTGCAGGCTCCTTGCTCTGCACTTTGCAAAAAATGCATACTTTCTTCCACCACCCCAACGTCAGGGATTGACTTTCTGCAAATCAGATAAGTAGACATAGATTTGCAACACATTCAACTTTTTGGCAATGGTTTTGGCCATTATGAAAATAATTGCTGCAAAATACATGTGTAGGTTCTTGTACAACAGAAGTGCTCGATTCATTCGAGTAAATATCAAAATGCATAATCACTGGAATATACAGCAAAATATGTTTAGATATATATGAAGCTGTCTTTGAAAGGGCTATACAGCTTTTTTAATGAGAAAATTCCTGTTTATTCACATCTTCACAAGTGCTTGTTGTAGTCCATAATTTGTATTTTAGCATTCAAAGATGTATGTAGAGGTATCTGAGTGTTGTTTCAATTTGCAATATACTAATAGCACGTAATGTTGAGTATCTTTTCATGTGCATATTTTATATAAGTGTATCTCCTTTGGTGAGTGTCCTGACATTTCATCCATTTTTAAACTGCATTTTTTCTTTTTTTTTTCTTTTTTAAAATTTTTTGACAGGCAGAGTGGACAGTGAGAGAGAGAGCGAGAGACAGAGAGAAAAGTTTTCCTTTGTCGTTGGTTCACCCTCCAATGGCTGCTAGGGATGGCGCGCTGCGGCTGGCACAC
This sequence comes from Sylvilagus floridanus, assembly GCA_949820135.1. Classification (NCBI taxonomy): domain Eukaryota; kingdom Metazoa; phylum Chordata; class Mammalia; order Lagomorpha; family Leporidae; genus Sylvilagus; species Sylvilagus floridanus. The sequence continues at coordinate 96,962,370 of OX463225.1, forward strand.
GGCGCTCATCCGATGGCAGGAGCCAGGTGCTTCTCCTGGTCTCCCATGGGGTGGCAGGGCCCAAGCACTTGGGCCATCCTCCACTGCCTTCCCAGGCCACAGCAGAGAGCTGGCCTGGAAGAGGGGCAACCAGGACAGAATCCGGCGCCCCAACCGGGACTTGTGTGTTGGTGTGCTGGCGCCGCTAGGTGGAGGATTAGCCTGTTGAGCCACAGCGCTGGCACTAAACTGCATTTTTTTCTTTTGTTTTAGAGATTTAAAAGATTCTTGCATGCTTTGTGTAGCAATCCTTTATCAGAATTGGCTTTTAAAACTTTTTTTCCTGGTAGGTGACTTCACTTTCTCTCTCTCTCTCTCTCACTCTCTCTCTCTCTCCCTCTCTCTCTCGCTCTCTCCCCCTACTCTTCCCTTTAATTAATTTATTTGAAAGTCAGAGTTACGGGGGTTGGGGGTGCAGAGACACAGAGAGAGATAGATTTTCCATCTGCTGGTTCACTCCCTAGATGGCTGCAATGCAATGGCCAGGGCTGGGCCAGGCTGAAGACATGATCCAGGAGTTCTTCCAGGTCTCTCACATGGGTGGCAGGGTCCCAAGCACTGGGCCATCTTTCACGGCTTTTCCGAGGCCCCTAGCAGGGAGCTAGATAGAAAGTGGAGTGCTTGGGGCAGGATACGGGATGCCAGCCTTTTGGGTGTCAGCCTTTCCACAACACCAACACCAGGGCTCTTCTCCTTCTTTTGATATTATCCTTCAAAACACAGAAAATGTAAGGAAGACCAATATGTCAACTGTTTCTAGTGCTTTTTATGGCCTAACTAAATCATTGTCAAATCCAAATGCAACTAAAGCTTCCCCCATGCTAGCTTCTAGGATTTGTATAATTTTTTTTTATTTTACATTTATCTCTGTATTCCTTGCTGTTAATTTTTTATAAAAGATGTAATTCATGTTTAGATTATTTAATCTGCATGTGGACATATGTTAATTCCCTTTTCTGTTGGATGATGTCAGTTGTATCCAGCTGACGGGTGGCACTTTCGAGGTCTATTGTGTCCACACTAATTATCTGCTTGCTGCTGCTATCTTATTTATGATCGAGGGATGTGAAGGTCTATAACCTTAAAATCGGATTAATTCATTTCTTCTGGTCGTTCAGTTTTTGCCTTGGTGTTTTTATCTTGGTGTTCTGTTGTTACCTATTCATCAAATTTTTGTACCAAAAATAGTAACCTCTGAGTCATTTTTATGTAAGATTGTGATATTTGATCTGAAGAGATAATTTTTAAAATGTGATTTGTCAGGTCCGATGCTGCAGCATAGTAGGTGAGCCTCCACATGCAGTGCCAGCATCCCATACGGGTGCCAATTCGTGTTCCGGCTGCTCCTCTTCCAATTCAGCTCTCTGATTATGGCCAGGGAAAGCAGTGGAGGATGGTCCCTGAACCCACGTGGTAGACCCAGAGGAGGCTCCTGGATCCTGACTTCAGATCTGCCCAGCACTGGCCTTTGAGGCCATTTGGGCAGTGAACCAGCAAATGGAAGACCTTTTTCTCTGTTTCAAACTCTCTCTGTATGTAACTCAGCCCCACAAATAAACAAATAGAATTTTTTTTTTTTTAAATGTGATTTGTCCCTAGAGAAGCCAATTTCTTGATGCTTACGGTATACATTAATTAACTTCCATGGGCTTTCATTTATTGAAAGTTTTATGGGGAAATGTGATAGGAACATGCTTTACTCTCACCACTATCAAAAACACACACATGGGATAGGCATTTGGCACAACAGCTAAGACATACACATCCCATGTCATAGAATGAGGGTTCCATTCCCATTTCTGCTGCCAGTTCCAGCATCATCATAATATGTACGCTGAAGGACAACAGGTATCAAATCATATAGTTGGGTCCCTGCCAAACCTGGATTGAGTTCTCGTTTCTGACAGCCATTCTGGGCTTTTGAGGAGCGAACTAGCATTTTGGAGATATTTTTCTACTTCTCTCTTTCTCTCTCTATCTCTCTTTCTGCTTCTCAAGTAAATAAATATAATTAATTTTGAATCCCCACACATAACAGAACCATCAGTAAAATCTTTTGTACTATTTTCTTCATACAGAATATGAATATATGTCAATGAGTATATTTGAAATTATTAGTGTATATTTTGTCTTGATGTTAAATATTCTATCACAGGAATCCCAATACTTAAGAGAAAATTAGGTGAAACTCCTTGATCTCCACTATTTTCCCTATGCAACTAGAATTTTATAATCTTGGTTTACACTTCCCCTCTAACTATTGTTTCTTATTTTATTCAAGTGATGTGTTTAGCTAGCCAATGTAACCTGTAAACACAGTGAATTTCCCAGCAGTGATTCAGTAGCTGTCACAGCAATCAGCATGGGAACACCTAAATGCAATAGATGGCTTCCTATTGATTGCTATAAAAACACACAAATAAAATGTGAACTCTAGAAATCTATTTACAACCATAGATGTAATCCTTAAGTACAGTTTGCTGATTTTCAGCTAGCTTTGCTTGAGTAACTCTTCTTTTTCAAGGACAGCCATTGCACAGCAGCATTTACAATGGAGCCTAAAATTGCATGGTACTTAGAAATACCTATCCTTTAATAAAAAATAGATTTTAATCACACTCTTAACAATAAAGATAATAAAGCCATTTGTCCAGGCTTTAGTCAACAATCAGATTATATTCTATCCCATAGTCAAGGCTTGTATACAAACCACCATTTGGAGAGCACAGTGGCAAACTGAAAACTTCACCGGAGTTATGATTTAAAATGAATTCCTCTTCTGACAATTCCTGGACAAATGTCCTTCATCCAGCTCAACCATTCTGAGTTTTATTTTTTCTTGTCTGTGACATTACTACTTCTAGCCTTGTAAATTCAGTGAATTCTATGATTCTGTGACAACTTAAGGCAGTTGCAATCATATCCTCACTTTACAAATTAGAAAACTGAAGCCTTGTTTCTGGGCTCATCCAGAATCTTGCATATTTGTCTGCGGGATGATTATTTCTGGGATAGAAGAAGTATTCACAAATGTGATAACTGGTAAAGGTGGGGCATCCATCAGACAAAATTAACAACAGACTAACTAAAATACTCTCTTGCTTTAAAAGGCTGCTCTTACCTCTGCTAGTGTGTGTACTGGTTTGGATATGTGTAGGTTTCCTTGGAATACCCTAATAAAGCATCACAAAGTGAGTAGCTGAAACAACAGAAAAGTGTTGTCTAAATGTTCTGAAGGTGAGAAGTCTCAGATCAAGGTGTCACCTTCAGTGGGCTTGGGGGAAGGACCTGATCCATGCCTCTTCACCAGCTTCTGTCTGTCTATAGCAGCCTTGAGCATTGCTGTACATGAAGAAGCATCACCTCAACCTATGCCTTCATCTTCACAAGGCTTTCTCCCAATGCGTGAGGCTGTGTATCTAAGACCCCTCCCCTCATTTTTATGAATACCAATTATAATTATTTGGGACCCACCCTAATGACCTCAGAAGAACTGATTATATGTTTCAATGAATTTATTTATAAATATGGTCATATTGAATTTGGATAGACACAACTCAACTTATAGCAAGTAGAAAGCAATATCAGTATATGAGGATGTGGTTGTAAGAAGCACCAACACTCAATTTGGCACACTTAAAATGCAACCGGAAGTATTCAATAATTTCTTTCATGCTGTCATTGATTTTGCAATGATTTGTTTTTATTTTTCCTCTAGAAGAATGTAGTTAAAAACAAGTCACTTTGAAATAAATTGTTATGTACTTTCCAACTATTTGTAATCATAATGAAATTGTATCTTTGTAACTAAAACTTCAAAAATTTATCAGATGTTGAGGACAAAAATACAGTTTTACTAACAACAAAAGGGTTCCAGTACTTTAGCCCTTATTCCTTAATGTCAACAGTGAATAAAATGAAATGCTAAACCAAGATAGTATTTAGCATTAGAGTTTGGCAAAAACTTGCAACAACTAAACATTTCTCAAGATTGAATAACAACAATGCTTCAGAAAGAAACAAGCCAAGATAATACAATAAAATCTCAGATTAAGGCCAAGCTACAAGTTTTCTGCACACGTGTACATATTTACCTGAACACTAAGAGAAGACTGACATGCATCCTGCAGTCAAACTGAAAAAGGAAACACTTTGGTTAAATTTCATAAAAACACACTTGGCCAGCTGGATTTAGACATCAAAAGAGGTCTTACATGCAAACAGAGAGGCCTTAATGATAGTGTTAAGTTTCGCCCAGTACAGAGCTGAGATGTATTTTACTTCCTTGAGTTTTATGAGGGTAATATGTTATAAACGTGCAGTCAAGTAATAGATAAGCCTGATACTTTTAAGGCTGTAGCTGCAGACATTTGGTTGAGAGCGAAAGTGCTTAGGGCATAGTTTTATTGAGGGGCTGTATTTCATCACAATATCCTTCCACTCTAGCTTATAAGAGTGAATACAGTGGAGCTCATTTAAAAATCCCCTCAAAGACTATCTGTGGGAGAAAGAGAATTCTAACTTACCAATAGCACCAATAGCATTTCCCTAGTTTGGCACTTTCTCTGTGGATTAAATAATCATCAGGAAACATTAGAGTCTTGGAGAAGACATTAACTCCTTCAGGTCATCAGGGAATCCATATGTGTCACTTTTAAGGATAAATGGAATTGCGGATTTTTTTTATCCCCAGAATATATCAGTTTTATTAGGATATAGTCTTGATGTACAAGGATCATGTTACCCAATGAGCATTTTGGTGCACTCTTACTCTCTCTTCTCTTGCTCTCTGTCTTGGTGTTTCTTTTCAATAATGACTTCAGGAAGTCTTTTGTTCTGATTTATAAACCAAAACTTTCCACCACGATTTCATTGAAACATATAGAACAAAGTACTGGGAACAATGGAAAGCACTAAAATGATGATCTTAGCAGTGTTTATGCATGCAGCTAAGGGAAGTAGTTCTAAGTGGATCACTGTAGCATATCATGCAGGCAGACTGCTATATATAGCAATGCTGTACTATAATATACTATAAGGTATCATGTAAGACATATTAGCATACATAACATAAGCTAAAGCAATGGGGGTAGGTTATGTACTATTTAAACAAATAATAACAATGCAAGTAATATGTATTTGCTATTCAAATGAGTCTGGGATATATATATATAATAAGTGCTTTCTATAGATGATGTTAATAATATTCACAATAATTCTACATAGTAGATTCTGTTGTAATCCAAAGGTTGAGTTCAAATCAGGATTTAAAAAAGCATTTTTTCAAATATCCTCCTTCATAAAACCAGTTTAAACAAAATTAATCTAGATATGGAATCTGAACAGTCATTTTAAAGGAGTACTCAGTTTTAATATTAGATTGAGAGCACTAAAGTATAATGGAAATCAAATAGGTTAGGAATAATAAAAGTGTTTTTTGCAACTGTGCTAACACTAATAATTATAAGGGGAAAAGGAGAAAACTTATGCCAGTTCAAAGCTTCCTTAAAAGAATCTTGCAATAGAAGAAAATTCATTGATGACTTTTTTAATCTCTAACATCTAATGTTGAAAGGCATAAAGAAATATTTTCTAAGGGAAATTTTTGAAAAAGCCACCAAAGAAAGATTATTTTTAGGATCCTAATGTGTAATCATAGACAAAACAAAAATTATATAGCAAATTAATAATATCTATTTATTATAAAGTAAACAATTATAGCTTTTTAAATTTTCAAATAACTTTTAACAATTCACCCTTGATACTGATAACTATATCAACTGTAATTAAATGAAATGTTATCATGATAAATATATTTTTAATAATTTTTTTACTATACTTGAAAGGTAGAGTTATAGAAAGATACAAAGAGGGAGATACCTTCCATCTACTGATTCACTCTCAAAATTGCCACAAGGGCTGAGGCTGGTCAGGCTGAAGTCAGGAGACAAGGACTCCATCTGGGTCTCCTGCGGGCATGGCAGGGGCTTAGATCCTTGGGCCGTCTTCTATTACATTTCCAGGCCTGTTAGCAGGGAGCTGGCTTGGAAGTGAAGCAGTTGAGGCTCAAACCACTGCTCCTATAGAGTGCTGGCATCACAAGCAGTGCCTTCACCAGCGGTGCCACGATGCTGGCTCCTGCCCTGATCTTTTGTAATGGATTACCCAAAATATTCCCTTAGAGCATATTATAGTATTTTTTATTTACTGACACAACAGGGGAAATGAATGAAAAACTTCAGCCTCCATGGCCCCTGATCAACACCATGTGAGTCACCTTCACCCATTATTCATATGGCCTTTAGAGCCACTAACCACCATATTCTACAAGTAGGTGTAGATTAGAACTTAAAACCATGAAGAAAGTGCCATTGTCCTTAGCTTAATCTTGTTTTTACTCTAACTTTCCTTATCAACAGAGTCCATGGAAACAAATAAAAATCGAGATTATTTTTTCTTTCCCCTTACATGAAACTCTCTCTCGACAATCATAATAACATTTTTTAAAAATGTACTTATTTATTTGAAAACCAGAGTGAGAAATAGAGAGAGAGAGAGAGAGAGAGAGAGAGAAACAGAAATTCTGCATCCAGTGTTCCCACCCCAAATGGCCGCAATGTCCACGACTGGGACTGGTCAGAGATACAAGGCAGACACTCGATCCAGATCTCCCACATGGGTCAAGGCCCCAAGTGTTTGGGCCATTCTCCACTCCCTTCCCAGGTGCACTAGCAGGGAGCTGGATCAAAAGTAGAACAGTGACAACTCAAGCTGGCATTCACATGGAACACTGGCATTGCAAGGAGCAGCTTAAGCTGCTGGACAACACTAGCCCCAAACTTATTCTCTACCCAGGCCTTTTTTTTTTTTTTTCATTTTGTTAGTTTCCCACCACTATTGTGTGAATGCTGATCTCTATTAATGTTTTGATATTATTAAATTAGCTCAATCCCTGTTTCCTGACAATATTTTTATTACATAATTAAAACTTTTATTTATTGCTTTATCTGCCTAACATTTTATGATTTTTCTTTTATCTTTCCTTTTGTCAAAATATAGCATAATTTTCATGTTAATAATTATTTATTAACACTATTTATATAGTTTATTCTGAGATTTTCATATATTCTGTGTGAAATGACTCTATGGTATGTTAGCTTTCGTACTGCCATGATACTATGCCTCGGTACCATGTAGGACAAAGGATTGTAAAAACCCCAAAATAAACCAACTGCTGAACTTCCTTTGCAAACATTGCACCTCTCGTTGTCTTTGTAATTTTCTGCAACTCTGTAATCTGTAACTACTGATGCCTGTTACACAGTGCTCTCCTGTCTCAGTTCCTGAAGCCTTGATGGAACCACAATGTTAAGTCCCTTTCTGCTGTCCTAGATCTGTGAAGGAACACCCACTTGTTACTGCTCCCTTGCCTTACCTTAGATGAGGTATCAACCAATAAGAAACCGAGGGAAAGACTTTCACATGGTAGGGATAAGCGGAGCTGAATCTCTGAGGGTGGTGCCTGCCTCCTCCTGCTGGTCACTACCCTTGAGACTCAGTATCACTAAACTCCTCGCTTTCTGCTTTGTGCATGCTTCAGAGTTCATCTTTTGATGGGTGGGTGGTCTCAGTTGGGTTTACTTCCCACAGATTCAAAATATAAACTTGAGAAACAATGAAATTTTTGAAAATCATTTTAGAAGTTATAATTTTAAAAGATAAGGAACTACCACAAGTCCTATTTTATGGAATATGCATGTTCTAAGAAACAAATTTTACCCATTGTTAAAGTATTTAAATTGCTACATCTCAGACAATTTTTATACTCATAAGGTCCTTGATAAAAATGAGGAGAAGAAATAGCAGTTAAACTTTGTTATATTAAAAATGATAAGCATTTATTCAAGAAATGTAGTGTAAAGCAGTGGTTTAAAAATATATCTCTGAAATTATTAGGATATGGATTTTATATTAGTTCTATCTTATATCAACTATATGAACTTGGCATGTATTTCAAAAGTCTAAGTTTTCTTACCTGTAAAAATGAGCATAATAATGGTGTTTTTGTGGGTTGCTGAGACAGTTATATAAAAAGGACCAAAGTAGCACAGAGTAGTGTATAGTAAAGAATACTCTACTAATGATACCATTAACTATTAATCAGGAAACCATGAAATGTTTACATTATTAAGACCCTAAACTCAAAGTCTAGTAATCCTACAATTACAAAAGAAGAAAAACAAGAAGAGTGGGAGGAAGAGAGGAGAAAAATGGTTTATTCCTCACTGGTTGAACGTGTCTTTTGACTGGTAAGCTGTGCTTCCGTTCCACATTTTCCTGTTATTGAAACCAAGGCTTTTGGAACAAACTTCATACAGAATATTGTTTATTTTTATATCTTAAAGCAAAATAACTAATGTTGACTCTCAATGCTTTTTGCTTGAATGTTACATGCATCACTTCTACCCTCCTTTCATCAGCCAAACTTAGTCATATGGCCATATATAAGTTCAATATCATTCAGACATAAACGTCCTAACAGGTACACCCCAGGGAAGAAAAGCAGGATGTTTCAGACTGCAATGTAGTCTATTAGAGGCCATGCTAATTTACTACACACATTCATAACTTAGAATATAAAAAAAGAGTCCAGGAGCACCAGTAACTTTGCACTGAGAGAAGTTAAAATCTGTTTCATAAACTCATGAATACAATATTTAACCCAGATCAGTAAATTAAATTATCCTATAAGGAGAATTTTATTATTTAAAGAAAAATAGCTGCTCATCCGAAAGTCATGAAATTTTAGGCTTGATTTTTTTTTTTTGGACAGACAGAGTTAAACAGTGAGAGGGAGAGAGAGAGAGAGAGAGAAAGAGAGAGAGAGAGAGAGAAAGGTCTTCCTTCCATTGGTTCACCCCCCAAATGGCTGCTGCAGTCGGTGTGCTGCAGCCAGTGTGCTGCACTGATCAAAGCCAGGAGCCAGGTGCTTCCTCCTGGTCTCCAATGAGGCTGCAGGGCCCAAGCACTTGGGCCATCCTCCACTGCCTTCCTGGGCCACAGCAGAGAGCTCGGCTTGAAGAGGAGCAACTGGGACAGAATCTGGCGCCCCAAACGGGACTAGAACCTGGGGTGCCAGTGCCACAAGGAGAGGATTAGCCAAGTGAGCTGCAGCACCGGCCTAGGCTTGATTTCTGATGTAGACTGCTCACCAGTTCATACACATTAGTCAAATACCAAAATGTAATTTTATTACTAAAATTGAGGTTTCTAAAATTATTTCTTTTGATGGAGAATTTATTAGTGAACCCCAGAAATTTTCCTGAATCAAGAGTCAACTTTAAAAAATAATAACTTTGCCTGGCATTTCTACTATGAACATAGAAATATTTTGATATAGAAGGGCATTTGTACAGTGTCAAATTCAGGCATTTCCCCCCATCAATGCATACATTTCTTGAAGAATAATATTCAAAAATATGTAGTGAATAATATATCTGTTAATGATCTACCAACCTGGGAAAATCTGAGAAACCATTTTTTAAGGATTTATTTGTTTGCAAGGCAGAGTTACAGAGAGGGAAAGAAGGAGACACAGAGATCTTCCATCTGCTGGTTCATCCCAAAATGGCTGCAATGGCCTGGGATGGGCCAGGCCGAAGCGAGGAGCCAGGGGCTTCTTTTGGGTCTCCACGTGGGTGCAGGGGTTGAAGCACTTGGTACATCTTCCGCTGCTTTCCCAGGCACGTTAGCAGGGAGCTGAGCTGGATTGGAAGTGGGGAAGCCCAGACACAAATCAGTGCCCATATTGGATTCAGGCACTGCTTACTGCTGCACCACCATGCCAGCCCTCATCAATTTTAAATATTTGTTACAGGGTTGGTGGTTGGAACAGAGGCTAAGCCTCACGTGGGATGCCAAACTGCTGACCTGCATACTTCAATTCTGACTTCAGCTGCTTCTGAAACAGCAATGAGCACCCTGAGAGGCAGCAGGTGATTGCTGAAGAACTTGAGTCCCTGCCAATCATATTGGAGACGCATGGAGTCAATGGCCTCTAGCTTAAGCCAGGTCCAACATTGGCTTTTGCAGGGGTATAGGGAGTGAATTAGCAGATGGAAGGTATTTCTCTCTTTCTGCCTCTCAAATAAAGTGAAATTAATTAATTAATTAATTAAATAGATGCTTGTTTCTAATGAGAAATGTTATCTCCTGCCCTAAAAACTTCTGCTAAATGTCATCAATATTTCCATGTCTCAAATATCCACAAGTTCAGTTAAAAGAGGGCAAACAAGTATATTCCCTATCTCTTCAACTGCATGGGGTTCGACTTCCTTTCCTAGTTAAATTTTATGAAATCCTCTGTCTACATTTAGTCTCTTATTTTTTCCCATTGGTTTTTTAACATATCTCTCTGTAATTTGGCTTGTAGTCTCACACTTAGAAAATACTGAAGCCATTTGAGATGTGGGAAAGATTATGCCATTGATTATTTGCATTTGCTTAAAGCCTTAAGTGTCAATTTATACCTCAGTGAAAATAAGTTGTGAATTGAATTGTTGATAGGCAAGTGGCTATTGGATTGAATACAGTTCTCACTCAGTATCTGCCAGAGATTGGTTCTAGGACACATTTAAGATAACTCAAATCCCAAAGTGGCACAGCATTTCATATAACCTACATACATCCTCCTCTAACCTTAAACCATATCCAGATTACACAAAATATCTAGCATGATGAAATGCTACATAAGTAGTTATTATACTGAATTAATTTTAGAAATAAAGAAAAATGTTTCTCACATGTTCATTACAAGAACTTTATTTCCTTTTACATATTTCCAATACACAATCATTTGCAGATGTGGAGCCTACAGATAGAGAGCCATCTGTATTTACTTCATTTATGACCTCAATATGAGCCGTGGAAGTGGCGAGATCACTTTTTACAACAAATAGATGGTATATTTTATCAGGACCACTTACTCTTGAAACTTTCTACTCCTTTTATTTTATTTTATTTTATTTTATTTTATTTTTTTGGACAGGCAGAGTTAGAGAGAGAGAGACAGAGAGAAAGGTCTTCCTTCCTTTGGTTCACCCCCCAAATGGCCACCACGGCCAGTGCTGCGCCAATCCGAAGCCAGGAGCCAATCCATGGGAGACCTCCTGGTCTCCCACGCGGGTGCAGGGCCCAAGCACTTGGGTCATCTTCCATTGCCTTCCCAGACCACAGCAGAGAGCTGGGCTGGGAGAGGAGCAACCGGGACAGAATCCGGCGCCCCAACCGGGACTAGAACCCGGGGTGCCGGCGCCGCAGGTGGAGATTTAGCCCCTTATTTATTTGAAGGGCAGGTTTAAAAAGAGAGAGAAACAGAGAGAGCGATATCTACCATTTGCTGGTTCACTACCCCAAATAGCTGCAATAGCCAGGACTGGGCCAGGCTGAAGCCAAGAGCCAGGAATTTCCTCCAGGTATCCCACGTGGCTACAGGGGTCCAAGCACTTGAGCCATTCTCCACTGCTTTCCCAGGTGCATATCAGGAAGCTGGAAAAGAACTGGGCAGCCAGGACTAGAACTGGTACCACATGGGATGCTAGCACTGAAGTCAGCAGGCCAACATGCTATGCCACAGTGCCGGCCCGGACACTACTTTTTTTTTTTTTTAAGATTTTATTTATTTATTTGAGAGGTAGAGTTATAGACAGAGAGAGGGAAAGGCAGAGAGAAAGGTCTTCCATCCTCTGGTTCACTCCCCAAATAGCCACACTGGCCAGAGCTAGGTTGATTTGAAGCCAGGAGCCAGGAGCTTCTTCCAGGTCTCCCACGTGGGTTCAGGGACCCAAGCACTTGGGCCATCTTCACTGCTTTCCCAGTCCATACCAGAGAGCTGATTGACAAGAGGAGCAGCTGGAACTGGAATCAGTGCCCATATAGGATGCTGGAGCCACAGGTGAGGGCCTAGGCTACTATGCCACTGTGTTAGCCCTTATACTACTTTTTCTTGATTTACCTTTCAATTTTTTCCTTTTAAAAAAATTATGACAGAGAAGAGGGAAAGAGAGAGAGAGAGAAACGCAGATAGAGAAATCTCCCATTTACTCATTCATTACTCAAATTCCCATAACAGCTTGGACTGTTTTAGGTCAAAGCAGGGCTTCAAACTCAACCTAGGTTTCCCACATGGATGGAAGTTACAACTTCTTGAATGGATTCTACTCTTATGAAACTGTATTCCAATCAGGAAGGTACAGGAGGGAAAAATTCCACAACAGCTGTTGGAGGATCTTCATTCATAGACATTATCTTTCACCATATAATAGCATGCAACTGTTCCCAGGTATCCTGGTTGCTAACTTCCCACTGCATCCATTCAACCATGGTCCTCCAAACATTTTGTTATTTTTTTTTTCCAGTACAGAGACATCTTTATATGTCTTTCAGAACTAATCAATTAGCAGATCTTATATTTATGAGAGATTGCAATACAGGGCTTCTTATGTGATTCCTGGAGATTCAGGGTGGCAGGTGTTCCTCTCACCTTAAATGCCAGTGAAAGGGGACCTTTATGATTACAAGTCTGGCAACAAAGGGGAACAAAAAAATCCTAGATAAATTGTATATATTTAATTCCAAGTATCTTTATTCTCTTTGTACATTTATGCCATCTGCAGCCAACTGCTTACATTGTCAACTATCAATTCACATCCTATTTTCATTAACATATAAATAAGTGGGCTTTAAAAAGGTTAAAGGCTTTTGAGCAAGCCCAAACAACCAATTATATAATCTGTCTACACAATTTCAAATAACTAGATCATAGAAGATGCTAAATGTGTTGATAAGATGATTTACAATACACTCTCACCCTGTCAGGGATATTGAGATATAAATTGTTACATGTTCAGAGCTCAGTGAGACAGATAAGTATTTAGCTGGGGAAAAAAGAAGCTAATTTCCTTCACCCTTAGTGGTGGAAAGGGTGGGCATTTCATTCGACTGATTTGCTTTTATGCACTCATGCTGAGGTTGAAAAATACAAATGTAGAATAATAAAGTAATGATAACGGCTATGTTCCATTTTCCTTTTCTTTCTTAATAGCTCCAGGTAGGTAATTTTACTATGTGTATAAATCATTAGTCTTCAGCAGCCACCTTGTTCTCTAGTTATTCCTAGGTTCCAAAGCAGTTATATTTTGCTAAGAGCCATTGCAGTAGTCTCTGGAGTAATGGCAGGGGTGAGGGAGGATTCAAATTAGCTTCAAGGTACATTTACTGCTATTACTCAGGCATAATATCACAAGGACATAGAGAGCATTCCCTAGTCAAATACTAGGATACAGTTGTCCTATGTCAATATAATAGTACAAACTACTAACTAAGTCTTTTCTGACTAGGTTTCATCTCAGTGATGGAAATTGATTTTTTTTTTTTTATGATTCCAAGCTTCTTACTGAAAAACAAACAAAAAAAATTTTCCCCTCAAATCAAAAAAAAAAAAAAAGTTGAAGTAAAGGGGTTTCATGGAGGAATCCAGAAGTCTTAAAGTCTATATCATAGATTTCTCCCAACTGAGTTAAATGAATGTCAAGGGTTTAATTGATTTATTAAGCCACTTTGATCAGAAATGCTATGAAAGGGGAAAGCACGTTAAGCAACCCCCTATGGCACCCATATGGGTGTCAGCTGCTCCACTTCCAATCCAGCTCCCTGCTGATGGCCTAGGAAAGCAGTGGAGAATGTGGAAGATGGCCCGAGTCCTTGGGCATTACCATTACAACTACTTGATATATTTTCAATTGTAATGTGAAACTTTCTGTTCATATAGTGCCATTGAGAAAGCATTCTGGATTTTGGATGCATAGTAGAAATATTTGGGAGATTTAAAAAATCTGGAGGTCAATATATATTCCAGACCACTTAAGTTTTCTTGACTAGAGAACCATATATCAATGATTTTAAGATGTATCAATTAAATACAATGTGAAACCCAAGTTTAGAAGCTCTTATTTAAGCATTTATTGTGGCTGGTAACTCAAATAAATATATAAATACATTCATACAGAGAATATACAAAAGATTAATGTAAAATTCAAATTATGAAAAAATTATGTATGCATTATAATTTTGCATCAAAATAAACTCATGCTAACTTTATATCTAATTTTTTGAAATTTTAAAAAATTATTGTGAGGTGGATGTGGAAATAGGAGAGCATTCCCATTGAGTAGTTCACACTCTGAATAACCAAAACTACTAAGGTAAAGCTGGATTAAAACCAAGAAGTAAGAATTTAATCTAGATCTCTCATATACTGTGTCAGTGAAGCACTTACTTGAAGTTTCCAAAAATTTAGAATCAATAAAAGTGCCTGATAGCTGAATGCAGGTATTCCAATGTAGAATATGGGTGTCCTAAGCAGCATCTTAAGTCCTGGACAAATACCTGCCTTCTAATTTATTATACCATGTCTGAACAGAATCTAGTTTGAGGTAGTAGGAAACGTAAGATATCAACTTGGAAAGACTACCCATCTGAGTAATTGCTAAAATTGAAGCCATAACCAACATCAAATTGATGGTGACTTTTGGGTGGAAGAAGAATGAAGTCATTGATGGTTTCTGAAAAATTCATGGGGATAATCACCAAGGAAATCAATACTTTAGCATTTGAGAGGTAATTTTAAGAAGGCTGTTGGGGCCAGCGTTGTATTGCAGTAGGTTAATCCTCTACCTGCAGCACCAGCATCCCACACGGGTACCAGTTCTAGTCCCTGATGCTCCTCATCCAATCCAGCTCTCTGTTATGGCCTGGGAAAGCAGCAGAAGATGGCCCCCAAGTGCTTGGGCCCTGCACCCTCATGTGAGATCTGGAAGAAGCTCCTGGCTCCTGGCTTCAGATTGCCACAGCTCTGGCCATTGTGGCTATTTGGAGAGTGAACCAGTGGAAGGAAGACCTTTCTGTCTGTCTCATCTCCCTTTCTCTGTCTATAACTCTACCTTTCAAATAAATAAATAAAATCTTAAAAAAAAAAAAAAAGAAGAAGAATGTTGAAGCTGAAGCCCACAGTGGCAAATAATTAACATCAATTTGCAAGGAAAAATTAATTTTGTTTGTATACCCCGATTAAATAGGACTGGCAACTAACAACAGAAACAACAACCAACAGGATAGACACCTCAGTTGGTTCAGTCTACATAATTCTCACTGAAAAATTAAACTGAAGTAAAGTTTCTGCCAAAATGTTGTAGCCAGATCAATGGAAGATAAGAACAGAATTTTCAATGGAACTTAAAACAAGTAGAACGCAAATCCTGGAGCTTTTTTTTTTTTTTTCCAAAATTTTTAACAAGTGATGACACATAGCTTGTCACTATGATCCTGAAGAAAAATACATCAGAGCATGGCTATCAAGAAACATACGTGATCTAGGTAAAAGGGAAAGTAGAATGATCAAGAGAAAAGATCATGACAGCAATTTTTTGGGGTGCTCAAGCCTTTGCAAGTAGACTTTACAGAGGGCCAAAGAATGGGAACATCTGTGTATTTTGAGGATGCTTTGAGAAAGTTAGTCAAAGTGTTAGCAGAAGAGCACCTGCCAATGTTTACCCACAGTCCTTCATCATGACAACGTCGTGCTCATTCCTCTCATCAAACTAGGGCAGTTTTACAAGAGTCTCAGTGGAAACTATTGGGCATTGATCACACAGTACTCTTTTGAATCCTTCTGTATTTTTGGTTCCTAATCTTAAAAAGTCTTCAAAGGGAACCCATTTTTCTTCAGTTAAAAACACAAAAATGCATTCATTGACGTGGATGAATTTCCAGAACCTTCAGTTCTACATGGATGGGCTAAATGGATGCTTGCAAAACTGAAGTGAACTTGATGGAACTTAGGTTGATAAGTAAAGTTTATATAATGTATATTAATTTTTATCTTATAATTCTACTTTTCATGAAATAGTTAAAGTTCCCTTGTATATGGGTTAGAAATGTTTATGGAAAATGAAATTTAAAGACACATTACTTTGGTGGAAAAAATTCTATAATCTGTGCATGACTTTTTCATAACACATATTTTCATATATTTTTTAAGACCTCATGGATACATAAATTTCAAAAACTTTGGGCACAAAATAAATCTATCTTTTATTTTATTTTCTATGAATTTCATTTTAGTTCCTAAGATGAAGTTTGTATGTCTCTTCCTGAAGTGTCCTCATGTGTATGTATATATTAGCACACGCATATATATACACATGAATATATTTGTGTGTATGTATTCTTCATTATTAGAGATTGTGAACTTTTAGAATTATCAACAAAAATGTGCCTATCACAGGGAAATGAGTGATATATTTTTCCTTTTTTTAATGGAAGTTTAGAGTACTCATATTGTTCTAACAGAAATCTAGAACTTAGATACATTGGATTCCCCTCCATTTAGAGGTTGCCAAAAGGGAATTACCTAGAATTTTGTATAAATCAAGTATCACATATTTTTTGCTGCTTCATGATATGTGGAAACTGATTTAGATAAAAATATCTACTAACCAGTGAATTTGCTTGATGTTATTTAAAAAGACATATATCAGCAACCACCAGGGCAGTAACATCAAACCATGGCAATCAATCAATTGTTCTAGGCTACATTGAAGATATTTTAATGGCAATTTGTTCCTTCCAGAGAAAGCTATTTTCACAAATATGCTTCTGCTGCAACTAACATGCAAGTGCTTTAAAACAAAGAAGGTCCTAAGCTTATTTTGGAAATCTAGAAATGGACACTCCCTCTTTTGTTGCCCTTGAGAGACCCAGTCAGTAGTGAAGACGAAAGATGAATGTCACAAAATCTGTGTTCCTGGTGTGATAACTTGAAAAATGTACTATATGCACACATGTGACTAACCCTTTATAGACAGCTGCTAATTGCATAGCATATTGTTAAGATAGAAACAATTATAAAATGTTATCATATGTAAAAGATAGCAAAAGGATTTTTTTCCCCCAAAAAAATAGTCTTACGTGGAGGAATAGCTTATAACTGATTGGATTAAATGTGGCTGACTTTCCCCCCATTCAAAAAGTAATGCACTTAATTAAATCATCAGCACCTTATCAGCCTACATTTCTGAAAAAGTGAGAAAGTTTCTCACAATGATTAAAATGCTCTGAAGTGTTAAAATGTGTAATATCAGAGTCACAGACAGACTTGAAAATTTAGGGAAAATCATCCAATTTAGGGCAGGAAGGGTTTATTGGACTAAATTGTTATTTTAATTATGATATTATGATATTCTACTCATATTCCCTTTGGATGTCTTCAATCATATATATATATATATTCTTAAAATGCACAAAAAATGGAAACGACGTCATTAAGACTGTGTTGTTCAGATACAGAACACCCTGAGATACAACATTTAGATGATTTGTGGTTGGTCACAAAGTCAGTACATGGTGTTCCTAATGAATGGGGTCTGATCACTCCTCACTGAGAAAGCTACCTGGAGAGAGTAATGGATGGAAGGAGTCATGTTATGGGAGGTTGGAATGATGTGTTTTTGTTGTTGCTGCTGTTTTCCTTTTAAACAGGCAAGTTTTAATGATCCATTTTCTAAAGAGAGGATTCCTGGGTGGTCTTGTGCCTTCTGTGATAACCATCAGCACATTCAATTTGTTAGTACATAGTGGTAGATTACTATCTATAGATTTCATGGCAACAGAGAACACTATCCTATGATGACAATGCACAATGTGTATTTTCTCTCCAAGATTTAGAATACACAAAAGGATTTCTCTGTTATAACATAAATAGAATAGACTTTAGAGGCTGAAAGTTGATCATGCAAGGATATCAACATTTGTCTGAGTGTGATTTTCTTCTTCCTTCGTCAATACTTGCAATGTCTGCACTGCACCTCTCCCAGGCCTACTACACTTTGCTCCATACATGAAGGAGATGACCTCCAGATGAATTTGGTAGTTACAGAAGGAGCGACTATGCCAACTAAGGCAAACCCACAACTGTTTTTAAGATTTGGAGAAAGCATAGTGTGATACCATCACTTTCAACCTTTCCCATACACCAAATGAAAAGCAGTATATTGTGTGAGGGAAATAAAAAAGTTCAACACCACATTTCATAAAAGTTGTATTGCACAGATAGTGATATGTTCTTGATGAGTGAGAGGGACGCTAGTGGTGGAGCACAAGGAGGAAGCCATAAATTGGTTTGTTTTAGGAAGCGATTCTTCTGTGGCTGACATTTTGCATTCCCTCAGAGCCTCAGATATGAGTCAGTTAGAATAGTCCCTTTTATCAAGCTAAGAGGGTGGCAAAGAGTGCTGGAAATAGAAAGAGAGCACAGTGCACACTCAATGTTAAAATGCCTGCATATGTGATAGAATCTTGCAAAAATGCAGCTTCTGCATCAACATGTCTGGTTTGGGGTCTCAGATTCTATACTTTTAAAATGCTGCTAGTGCTATCAATGCTGCTGGTGTTGGGGTATTTTGATTCTTCCAGTTTTAGAACATAAGACAACCTGACAGTGCAGATAATAATAATAATAATAATAATAATAATAATAAACATTGTTTTTTTTTCTGGTTTTAATAAAAGGGGCTGTCCACCAAAAAGGACAGTTGTACCACATGGTAATTTCAAGTTCTACAATCCTACCAGTGTATGCACATAGCAAATACAGATTCATCTATTATATAATCCAGTGGATATATAATGATGAGGAATGTTTGCTGAGAGAAATAACTATATTTGATAGACAAAATAACACACACACACACACACACACACACACACACACAGAAATACTTTATCAAACTCCGCTATTAAATCCATAGTAGAAATTTTGGATAAGTCAAAGAAGTTTCTATATACAAGCAGTTGACTAAGACTTTAAACATACCTAGTCATGTGTTTCTGGGTTCCATCTAATAGCCAATTATATAACTCTGAGAACATCTTGCACAACTTCAGACCTTACTTTCCTGATCTATAAAATGAAGACTCTAAGAGACAAAATCATTAATTTTCATTCTAGTTCTAAGCTCTCTGTATAAAAAATAATAGAGCTGTCCTTCCTATAAAGGCTTCTCTTTTTAAAGCATATTAGTACTGTTATTTTCTGCTCCCGCAGGGAAGTCTAACTCTACTCTTTTGTAAGCAGAAGGATGTTTAAAAAATGCTGACAGTGACTTTGAGGCCTGATTGCATTTGTATTTTCAGTCCTTTTAATTGAAAGTAAATTGGTATTAGAAATGTGATTACTACAGGGAAAAGAGAAGGGTGTCTCTGCTTATGGACTTCATCATCAATAGCTTTTGCTTAAAGGGTCCTTTTAAAGGAGCAATGCCTGGTGGGCAGAAAAGAAGCAGGAATAAGATATTAGGTTCCATTGTTAAGTGGATCCCTTGCTGCTTCATTTACCCAAATAATATAATGGGAAATTACTCTAAATTCCTTTAAGAAAAACACTATTATACAAAACTCCATATCCTTCCTAACTATTACCAAGTTATCTGCTAAAGTTTTCTTTTATCCTTATTTGAAATTAAGACTAATTAAACACATATGAGATACAGTGCTAAATGTTAGAGTTATAAAAGATGAGTAAATTCCATTATCTGTCCTACAGGGATCCATTAAAACATGTATCAGAGACTGGAAAATAAAGGGAAAATGTCTATTGTCTGCAACATGCCAGGCACAGATACTACATGAGCCCCAATGCTACAACCCGATGAAAAAGGTGCATGTACCTATTTGGTCAGTGAGGAACTTAGTGCTCAGACAAATTAAGTAGCATGCCCAAGTCATACTCAGCACACCTTGGATTTGCACACAGGTTTCCTCACTTTAGAGAACAATTTCATTCAGTACAGTCCAACTAGGCCGAAGAGATTAATTGTTAAGACATTGAAATATGAACTGCAAGGAAGTCCAGAAAGAGAGGAAGTTAAATTTGCTTTGAGAAAATGGAAAAGACTTGACATTGTAGAAAACATGTGAATTGTACCTCAAAGGATAAGAATGTAGCCCACAGGGAAAGGACATTCCAGGCAACATAAGTAGTTTCATTTATTCAGTTTCCAGCTGATAATAAAGGCTTGAACCAGCACCAGGAAGATATGAAAAAAATGCATTGAGCTTTACAAAACTTTGGCAATAATTCTTTGAAAGAATAAATGACATAGTATTTAACAAAGACAGATTTAAAAGGTAATACCATTTTGAAATGCAAACCATAAGATCTATTTAACAAGTGTATCCATTCAGTAGATACCTAATTTGTTCAAATACTCAGTAACAATTTGAAATCTTGTATGTGTGTAGGACTTGTCTTGACAAAATTCTTTATTATACCCAGAACCATCTGAAAAAGCATTTCATGTATCATAACTCCTGCAAGCACAAGATTCGTACCAACACAGTTACAAGTAACAACTAAGTAAAAATAAGTTTCTAGTGCAGATGGAATGGGATGGTGACCATGAGTTTTGCAATGGAAATATTCTCTTTTTTTTTTTTTTTTTGACAGGCAAAGTGGACAGTGAGAGAGAGAGGCAAAGAGTAAGGTCTTCCTTTTATCCGTTGGTTCATCCCCCAATGGCCGCTGCGGCCGGCATGGTCCGGAAGCCAGGAGCCAGGTTCTTCCTCCTAGTCTCCCATGCGGGTGCAGGGCCCAAGCACCTGGGCCATCCTCCACTGCACTCCCGGGCCACAGCAGAGAGCTGGACTGCAAGAGGAACAACCTGGATAGAATCCGGCACCCCAACCGGGACTAGAACCCAGGGTGTCAGCGCCGCAGGCGGAGGATTAGCCTATTGAGCCGCGGCACCAGCCGAAAATATTCTCTTAATATTTACAGAATGCCATGGGTTTCTTTCTATTAAAGATATTTATTTATTTATTTATTTATTTATTTGTGTGTGTGTGTGTGTGTGTGTGAGAGAGAGAGAGAGAGAGAGAGAGAGCGAGAGAGGGAGAGAGAGAAAATCCTCCATTTGTTAGTTTGCTCCCTAAATGGCCACTATGACCTGGGCTGGACCACACTAAAGCCAGGAGCCAGGAACTCTATCTGGGTTTTCCACGTGGGTAGCAGGAGAAGAATCACTTAGGCCATCTCTCTGTTCTTTCTCAGGTGCATAAGCAGGGAACTGGATTGAAAGTGGAACAGCAAGGACTGGAACCAGCATCCACGTGGGATACCAGCGTCATGAGCAATAGCTTAACCCTCTGTGACACAACCCTTGCCCCACCATGGAGTTTCTAACTTTGCCTACTAATATACTCAGAGATGAAAATTCATGCTATTTCTCATTGGTCTAGTGGTTTACTGATAAATAATAATAACTGCATATGCCTAGAAATCTTAAACTGTGAAGAAATTTTCACTTACCACATGGTAAGTCTATCTTAACAATTTGCATAGTTGTTCATATAACACTCTCTCATTTAATCGCATACAGCATGGTTTATAATATAGCAAAGTGATATATAATAAATAACATAATTCCTCTGAATGTTATAACATACATGTGATCAAAATATTTTTAAACCACAAATATTATGTGCTTAACATTCACATCATGATTTCATTATATTCAGTAGTATAAGCCCAGGTTCATGAACTATTTCACTTAAAACTGGAAAAACCTAGGATACAACATAGAGATCTAGTGTATAGGTATGTGCCCACTGTACAGATTGCATATAAAACTTAATCCACTTCAAAAGGGTCATTGTATTGTATAGTAGAGGGACAGAGGGACCAGAAAGTTATGGAGAATAGAAAGAGTATTTAAAGAGAATGGCCTCCTGAGCTAAACTTGTCCATATTCAATCCTTAGTCCAGCCACTTAGGAATGATAAAGACAAGTTGAGGATATGTTCTTTTTGAAGCCTTTTCCATCCTATATTCTTTCCTATCACATGCTTCACCACAACAGTGTGCTCACATAGAACAGTATTACATTTCTAATTTAATATTCACTCATTTATCTTTTATATTCCTTGTATGGCCGATGTATAAACTAGACTATAAGGTCTCTGAGGTTGAAGTTGACAGGCTAAAACTGATTAGGTTTGTGAGCTGGAAGACCACACCTTCACACGCTCCTGTGTGACCTCACACCCTACCCAATACCCTCACCACGCCCCTGTGTGACATCATGCTCTACCTTATGATACCTGAGAGCCCACCTGCCCACAAGCCGCTCCCCCGTGAAAAATACATAAAAGGCAAGGAGCATCCCAAAAGGCTCTCTGCCTCTGCTTTGCTGCCAGTGATAAGCGGTGGATAGCAACTCAAAGTGCTTGCTGCATGTGGTGTCTGGTGTGCTCTCTGCTTGATATGGATGCTACCCTAGTTTCCAGATTTTGCATTTTCTTTAAACTGAACTAAAGCCCTCACTTACCTATGCATCTTTCGCACTAAATAAAAGCCTAGAATGTATCATGCTGCCTCATTTATTGATGCCCGTATTTAAAATTCTTCTCTAAATATTAGGCAAGAACCCTCTCAGGCTTGTTAATATTGGGGATTCATTAATAAGCATATGGTGATATCATATGGCACCCCAAATTCTGGTAGCATATGTTGCATCCCAGATGGCGCTTCTGGGGAACATTAAGGGGCCACATTTCTGTATAGATTTTAGGGGGTCATCTCCGATATCAAAAGTAGGAGGCATTTCATTTTTATAATAAGTAGTTAGCATAATTTTATTTACTTGTAATCCTATTTAAGATACATCAAGATAGAGTGAGAGAGACAAACCACCACACACAGAGCTCTCATTTGATGATTCAAGGCCTGGGACAGCTAGATTTTGGCTTTTCTGAAGCAGGAAACTAGGAATTCAATCCAGGTCTCCCATATGATGGGAAACTGACTATTTCAGCCTTCACCACTGTTTCCTAAGGTTGGCTTTAGCAGGAAGCTGAAGTCAGCAGCTGAGCCAGGCGTTGAAACTAAGGAACTTGAAGGTGGGATGTAGGCACCTTAACTAGCAGGACAAAAATCTTGCTCCTTAGCCTAAATTTATGTATACATTATAATCAAATTCAAAAGATTTCATAGAATCAATGAAAACTGGAACTGCTCAAAGCTCAATATTTTATGTTATTGTGAATATTCAACCAACTGTCTTTCTTTCTTGTCCACAATTTTTCTACCATAGAAAAATATAGCCACAGACAATATAAGTCTTTTTCTTATTAAAAAAAAAATATTCTCTTTCTCTCTCTCCCTCTTTTTTTTTTTTTTTTTTTTTTTTTGCTGAGATAGCTCATTTTGTCAATAGGGTTGTACCAATTTCTCTATAGCAAAATTTTAAATTTAGATGACTATACAAACACTTTAGAAAACTAATGATTAAAAAATCTTGGTGTTAAATTGGTAATTGCATAGAAAATTAATCAATTTAAAAATATATATATCATGTAGGATCTCTGTCCTTAACGTGCTATACATTGTGAATTAATACTATAACTGGTACTCCAACAGTATTTTTCACTTTGTGTTGCTATGTGAGGGCAAACTGTTGAAATCTTTACTTAATATATACTAAACTGACCTTCTGTATATAAAGAGAATTGAAAATGAATCTTGATGTGAACGGAAGGGGAGAGGGAGCGGGAAAGGGGAGGGTTGCGGGTGGGAGGGAAGTTATGGGGGGGAAGCCATTGTAATCTATAAGCTGTATTTTGGAAATTTATATTCTTTAAATAAAAGCGTTATAAAAATAAAAAAAAGAAAACTAGTGCTTTAAGTACACAAATTCATTCTTCCTTTTTTTTTTTTTTTTATTTAAGCCATAAAGTCTCTCTTCAGCCCCAGCAAAGTGACTGCAATATGTGAGACACTGGTGGGAACTTAAGGAGAGAATATATTTAATTCTTGTCTTTTTGAAGCTCTCAGCCTAGAAAAGGAAACA
Organism: Sylvilagus floridanus; assembly: GCA_949820135.1. NCBI lineage: Eukaryota > Metazoa > Chordata > Mammalia > Lagomorpha > Leporidae > Sylvilagus > Sylvilagus floridanus. Next base: position 96,986,369 of record OX463225.1, read on the forward strand.
AAGACACAAATAGTCACAACACAACATGGTGTTATAATTGAGTTAAGTGCATTATATTATAGACGCAGAAACATTGGGATAACTGTAAAATTTCTTTTTTTTTGGAACTGGAAAATAATTGTGAATTATGCTAATAATGAAATCCAGGTCTCTGCTTTTATAGCTGTCTTCCTTTTGAAATGCCTTTGCTTTAATGGCTTTGTGAAATAAAGACCTCAGCTACTACAGATAAGCTCTGAAAGCAAATGCTGATTTTTAAAAAGGAATCCTATCAGAGGGACATCAGCTATGCTAGTGCATTCAAGCCAGTTGTAGCAAAACCTGAAACTATCTGCTATCACAATGATCTAAACAAAATTATAATGAAATTACCTATAATTAGAGAATAAAATTTCTCGTGGAAAGCTTTCATTTTGGGTCTCTGGAAGCAATGGAGTTTTCATATCTGCTTGGCAGACTTAAGATCTTTGTTTGGATAAACAGTGTGTGGCATTTAAATAAGATTCTCTCTCCAAAACAGCCATCAGGGATTTGGGGAAAAAAGCAATTAGGCTGGCACAGACTAACTAGTTTTTGTATACTTATATTTCATCGCAGACAGCCCCTGAATCTCTTTCTAGAACATACAGTAAGAACTTGGAAAAGATATTTGTTTCCAACCAGAAAAATTCAGGTCTCACTGTGATCCTAAGACTAATATTTTCACTGAGATGGGAAATCACCAACTATGACTTCCTTAAGGGACTCAGTCTCTGAGCCTCATGTCTTCATACAGAGTGGACAGGTTTCTAAGAAATCATTCCTGAGGAGTAAACTCTCTGTTTCCCACCCATACTTTCTTTCGATACCTGGGGGCTCTCAGCGTATTTTTTGTGTACTTTATATCACTTCTGTACCCTCTATAACAAGAGGGAAATGTATGTCAGCAGTGGAAGACGTTTCTCAACCTCCTTCCCCAAACACCCCCTTACCAAATCAAGTTGAGTGGTGGGGGAAATTTTTGAAGTGATTAATATCATTTTTCATAGGTCTATGTTATCTTACCTTCCCATTACTTAATCAGGAAAGTGAGGGTGTTAAGTAGGAAGTTAGAAATTAGCCTGTGTGAGAGAGAGAGGTGTCTGAGAGAAGTGCAGTGGCACACCTGCAGAAGCTCCCTTGGGAAGCAACCCAGCATCTACACTTCAAAGTCCTGCCCAGAACCTGATAACTTTCCAGGTGGTCCCAGCCCTTCCCCCCAGGAGAATTCTCTCTCCTCAGGACCAAATGGGTTCCCTGGCCTGGTAACAGGAAGCAATGAAAGCATTACATCCCTCCTCCAAGGCAGGCACCCCAGGCCCAGTGCCAGATGGTAAACCTGCGGAGGATTTTTCCTAATTTATGACCAGCAAACCTTTGTTCCAGAGGAAAAGGGGGTGGGGGCAAAGATAAACAGGAGGAATGACTGAATCCTTTGCCCTATAAGCCCCAGTCTAATCAAAGACTGAGTACTCAGCTCTCTGCTCTCCACTGAGAACCAGTAAGTATTAGGACATAAAAAAATGCACTGATACATTTCTATTCTTTTTTCATAATTGAATTTATTTTTGTTTTTATTTGTTTCAAAGGCAGAGTCCCAGAGGGCGCTTTCCCATCCTGTGATTAACTCCATCAATACTGGTAAACCTGGGACTGGAACTCAATCTGGGTCTTCCGTGTGGGTGGCATGGACCCAAGTACTTGAGCTATCATCCATTGTCTCCAAGGGTATAGCATTAGCAGGAAGCTGGATCAGGAGCAGAGGCGGGATTCAATCAAAAGTACACATATGAAATACAAGTTTCTCAAGTGTAGCTTGACCTACTGCACCTCAATGCCCACCCCTAATTAGATGTTTCTATTTCTTAGCAAATAGAAAAAAAGAAAAGAGATAATTTGATATTCTGCATCTCTAGTCAGAATCTTGAATTCTGCCATTACTCTCCTTCCAAGTTGAAGCTCAAGAGAGGATGATAAAACCAGAATTTCAAGGGCTGTGTGCCTCTAAACCTCAAGCATTCTAGGCCCAGAGCACATAGCGGTGACTAACCGGTATCTGTGCATTCTTCCTTCTCTTCCTGTTATGTATCTTCCAGGTGTAGCTCAATGCCTCCCGCCTTCAGGAAAGGTGTTACCTCACCAGGTGGGAATGATGCAGTTCCTCTTTGAAATATATACATATATAACTCTAGGAGCCTTCAATAAGTTTATTAATACCTACTATGAAAAAGGCCTGCATGAGTTTTAAATCTTTTTGCACCAGAAAAAGCATATTTTTATTTTTTTTCACTCTCACACATTATGTTTTTTGGTAGTTTGTTAGTTACCAAAGATCAGGTCAAACATATACAATTTGCCTTTCTTGGACAAGCTTATTTCATTAACTGTAATGGTTTCCAGTTGCATCCATTTTATTGCAAAATATAGGATTGCAATTTGTGTGGTTGAGTAGTTTTCCATTCTCTCCCGATCTTTAATCTCTCTACAATTTCTTTACCCGGTCATCAGTTGTTGATGGACACCTAGATTGATTCCATACCTAGCTATTGTTAATTGAATTACAATAAACATGGGGCTCCAGATAATTCTTCCATATGCTGATTTCATTTCCCTTGGGGAAGTTCTCAGGAGTGGGCTTGCTGAGCCATATGGTATATCTATTTTCACTTTCAGATGTATCTCCATACTGTCTTCCCCAATGGATGTACTTGTTTACATTCCCAACACTGGATTAGGGTACCTTCTCCCCCAATCCTTGCCAGTGTTTATTGGTTTGATTTCTTGATGAAAGCCATTCTAACTAGGATGAGACAAAACCTCATTGTGGATTTTATTTACATTTCCCTGATGCCTAGTGATCCTGCGCATTTTTTCATGTGTCTGCTGGACGTTTGAATTTCATCCTTTAAAAAACGCTTGTTGAATTCAGTTACTCATTTCTTACTGGATTATTTTGTTGTTGAGTTTCTTGAGCTGTTTATAGATTCTAAATAGCAATCCTTCATCAGTTGTAAAGTTTGCAAATATTTTCTCCCATTCCATTGGTTGCCTTTTCACTTTACTGAGTTTTTCATTTGCAGTGCAGAAACTTCTCACCTTGATATAATTCCATTTGTCTATTTTTTCTTTGATTGCCTAAGCTTCTGGGGTCTTTTCCAAGAAATCTTTGTATATGCCAATTTCTTGCATAGTTTCACCAAGGTTCTCCTCTAGTAATTTGATGGAATAGCTCACAGAGCTAGATCGTTGACCCATTTTGAGATGATTTGTGTATAGGTATAAGGTATAGGACTTGTTTAAACTTCTGCATGAAGATCCATTTTGCCTAGCACTATTTGTTGAAGATACTGTCCTTTTCTCCAGGGAATTATTTTAGCTCCTTTGTCAAAGATTAGTTGGTTGTAGATGCATGGACTGTTTTCTGGGGTTCCTATTTTTTTTTTTTCTGTTTATCTACATGTCTATATTTGTGCCTTTTCAGGCTGTTTTGATGATACCTACCCTGTGATATATCCTGAAATATGATATTGTGATGCCTTTGGCTTTGTTTTCGTTAAGATTAACTTAGATATTCAGAATCTCTTGTGTTTTTATATGAATTATAGCATCATTTTTCTAATTTTGAGAGGAAAGTCATTGGTATTTTGATTGAAATTCATTGAACTTACACATTGCGCTTGGTGATATGGACATTTTAATAACATTAATTCTTCCAGTCTATGAAAATGGGAGATGCTTTCTATTTTTAATGTGTTTGTCTTATTCTATTTCTTTAATGTTTTCTAATTTTCATCATAGAAATCTTTTACCTCTTTTTTTTAAACTTATTCCAAGGCATTCAAATTTTTGTAACCATTATGATTGGGTCTGATCTGGCAAGTTCTATATTAGCCATGGCATTGTCTGTGCATAGAAAGGCTATTGACTTTCGTGTGTTAATTTTATATCCTGCCACTGTACCAAAATCTTTTATGTGTTTCAATCATCCCTTAGGGGGGTCTTTTGGATACATAGCATCATGTCATCTATAAATAGGGATAGCTTAACTTCCTCCTTTCCAGTTTGTATCACTTTCATTTATTTTTATTCCCTAATGGCCTTATCTAAATCTCCCAGAACAACATTAAATAGTAATGATGAGAGTGGGATTCCTTGTCTGGTTCCTGATCTTAGTGAGACTTCTTCCAACTTTTCTTCATTCAATATGATGCTGGCCAAGAGTTTTTTTTTTGTTTTGTTTTGTTTTGTTTTGTTTGTTTGTTTTTTTGTTTTTTGTTTTGACAGGCAGAGTGGACGGTGAGAGAGAGAGACAGAAAGAAAGGTCTTCCTTTTGCCGTTGGTTCACCCTCCAATGGCTGCCGCGGCCAGTGCACTGTGGCTGGCGCACCACGCTGATCCGATGACAAGAGCCAGGTGCTTTTCCTGGTCTCCCATGGGGTACAGGGCCCAGGCATTTGGGCCATCCTCTCCTGCACTCCTGGGCCACAGCAGAGAGCTGGCCTGGAAGACAGGCAACCAGGACAGAATCCGGCACCCCAACCAGGACTAGCACCCGGTGTGCCGGCGCCGCAAGGCAGAGGATTAGCTTAGTAAGCCGTGGCGCCAGCCAAGAGTTTATCTTAAATTGCCTTGATTGTGTTGAGCAATGTTCCTTGTATACCCAATTTGCTTAAAGGTTTTTCTGTGAGAGGTTGCTGCATTTTATGAAATGAAAGGATGTTGTATTTTATTTTATATGCATTTATTGAAACAAACATATGGCTTTTATTCTTCAACTTTTTAATGTGATGTATCACATTCAATTTTTGTGTATGTTGAAACATCTCTGCATACCAGGAATGAATCCCACTTGGTCCAGGTGTATGATCTTTCTGATGTGTTGCTGGATTCAATTGGCTAGTATTTTGTTGAGGATTTTTGCATGTATGTTCATGAGGGATATTGGTCTTTAGTTCTCTTTCTCTGTTCTATTTTTTCTAGTTTTGGAATTAAGGTGATGCTAGACTCATAGAATGGATTTGGGAACTTTCCCTCCTTTCAATTGTTTTGAATAGCTTGGCAAAAATTAGAATTAGTTTTTCTTCAAAAGTCGTAGAATTCAGCAGTGAAGGCACTCAGTCCTGTTCTTTTCTTTGTTGGGAGAGTCTTTATTATTGATTCTTGGCTATTAAGCTTTTTAGGTTTTCTATCTCCATGGCATTATTTGGTAGATTGTATGTGTCCAGAAATCTATCCATTTCTTCTAGATTTTCCCATTTGCTGGCATATAGCCATTTGTAATAATTTCTGATTATTCTTTTTATTTCTGTGGTATCAGTTGTTATATCTCCTTTTACATCTCTGTTTTTATTAATTTGGGTTTTCTCTCTCTCTTTTATTCATTGAGCCAATGGTGTTTCAATTTTGTGTATTATTTAAAAAATAGCTCTTTAATTTATAGATCCTTGGTATTATTTTTGTTTCAATTTTGTTTATTTCATCTATAATTTCAATTATTTCCTTCCTTCTACTACTTCTGGGTTGGATTTGTTATTATTTTTCTATGTCCTTGAGATGTCCTGATAGTTTATTTGATGCCTTTCCAATTTCTTGATGTAGGCACTAATTGCTATAAATTTCCCTCTTAAAACACTGCTTTTGCTTTACTCTAAATGTTGTATGGTCATCTTCATTCATATCAAGCTTTTTTAATTTTTTTTTAAATTCTTCTATGACCCACCATTCATTTGGGAGCATGTTATTCAGATCCAATGTTTTTGCATATTTTCTAGAGATTCTTAAGTTGTTAATTTCCAACATCATTCCATTGTGGTCAGAAAAGACAGATGCATAGTTACAAATATTTTGAATTTGCTGAGATTTGCTTTATGGCCTAGCATATGGTCTATCTTAAAGAAAGAAGCACTGATGAAAAAAATGTGTATTCGGCATTTATGAGATTAAACTTTCTGTACAGATCAGTTTGGCCCATTTGGTCCATTGTATAGATTAGCTCTGTTGTTTCTTTGTTGATTTTCTGTCTAGTTGATCTGTCCCATTGATGCAAGTGGGGTGTTGAAGTCCCCCATTGCTATTGTATTGCAATCTGTCTCCCTTTAGATCCATTAACATTTGTTTTAAATAGCTAGGCTTTCTGGCAGTGGGTGCATATACACTTATTATAGTCAAATCTGCCAGCAGAATTGATCCTTTAATCATTAAACATTGTCCTCCGGCCGGCGCCATGGCTCAACAGGCTAATCCTCTGCCTTGCGGTGCCAGCACACCGGTTCTAGTCCTGGTTGGGGCACCAGATTCTGTCCTGGGTGCCCCTCTTCCAGGCCAGCTCTCTGCTGTGGCCCGGGAGTGCAGTGGAGGATGGCCCAGGTGCTTGGGCCCTCACCCCATGGGAGACCAGGAAAAGCACCTGGCACCTGGCTCCTGCCATCAGATGAGTGCGGTGCACCAGCCGCAGTGCGCCCACCACGGCGTCCATTGGAGGGTGAACCAACGGCAAACGGAAGACCTTTCTCTCTGTCTCTCTCTCACTGTCCACTCTGCCTGTCCAAAAAAAAAAAAAAAAAAAAAAAACCATTGTCCTCCTCTGTCTCTTCGAACAGTTTTTGTGTTAAAGTCTATTTTGTCTGATATTAGGATTGCTATACCTGCTCTTTTTTGCTTCCCATTAGCATGGAATACTTTTTTTTTTATATCTTTTCACTTTGGTCTGCATGTATATTTGTTGGTGAGCAGTATTTCTTATAGGTATCAAATAGATGGGTCTTTTTTTTAATCCATTCAGCCAGTCTGTCTTTTAATTGTATAAATTAAAATTTTTCATTTAAGATTACTATAAAGAAGTATCAACTTGGCCCTGGCATTTTTTCCATAAATTTTACTATTTTTTGCTTTGGATTTCCTTTGTACTTTTACTAGGAAAACTTCTGCCTTCACATTATTTCATAATGATGACCATCTTTCTGCATTTCTCTATGTAGTATATTCTTAAGGAACATTTGTAAGACTGGACAAGTAATGGCATTTTCTTTCAATTTCTGTTTGTTATGGAAGGTATTTACCTCACCATCATTCATATATGAGAGCTTTTCAATGTACAATATTCTGGGTTCACAGGCTTTTATTTTTTTCTTTTAAGACCTGAGCTATGTTTTTCCATTCTGCTCTAGCCTGTAGGGTTTGTGGTGGTAAATCAGCTGTGGATCTAATCGGAAATCCTCTGAAAGCAAACTGGTGTTTTTCTTGTGCATATTTTAGGATTTTTTCATGGAGTTTTACTGTGGAAAGTTTGACTACAATGTGTCAATGTGTTGAAAATGCTTTTTGGTCATGTCTGTTAGGAGTTCTCTGTGGATGTCCCTTTATCTAAATTGGGATAATTTGCTGTAATTATTTCACTGAATAGGCCTTCTGATCCATTCTCTCTTTCCACATCTTCAGGGACTCCTAAGACCCATATGTTGGATTGTTTGATAGTATCCCATAAGTATTGAACATTACTTTTAATTTTTATGATTTCCTTTGTTTTTCTTTTTCTTTCTTTTTTTTTTTTTTTTGGGGGGGGGGTTGACTGAAATATTTCCAAAGATTTTCTTCTATCTTGGATATTTTTTCTTCTGCCTTACTAAACCTAATGTTAAGGCTTTCCACTGTATTTTGAATTTGACATACTGAATGCTTCATTTCTAATATTTCAGTTTGTTTTCTCTTCAAATATCTCATGAGAAAAATTTTCATCCATGTCATGTATGGATTTATTTAACTCATAAATTTGCTTCTCAATGCTTCTGGATCATCCTATGATCATTCATTTGAATTCCTTTGCAGACATTTCAACCATCTTTTCATCTTCACATTATAATATTTAAGAGTTATTGTATTCCTTTGGGGTGTCATGTTGTCTTCCTTATTCTTTTTTCTTGAATTTCCATGTTTATCTTTAGACATTCGTGGAAATACCTGTAAGTTTTCTTCTCTGATGGATTTTATCACTGAGTCATGTCTCTGCTGCTTAGTAGAGTGTCTGTTCTTTCAGTAAATATCCTGAAGATCGTGCTGGGTATGGTCAGGGAACTCTGGTCAGTGCTCCAGTGTGGGACAAGTATCAAGGGTGACACACAATTTGGGCAAGGTATATCTCAATGGAGAGAGTATGATCATGCCTGCTAGTGTAATCACAACCCCACCTCCTCACTTCCAAAGTGATTAATGCTTGGGTTAGTTCACCCACCTCATCCATGCTGGTGGATGAACAGCACAAAAGATCTGTGTCATCTTCAGCGTGAGCAAGGAACCCTCTGCCATGACCTACCCCAGCTCTTCAGGGAGCTCTGAGCCTCCTATACCAAACACAGTGATTGTCCAGAAACCCAGCTACATCTCACACCGTATCATGCAGTCACAGAATTTCCACAGTCACAGCACACTAGGCTCCCGCATTTGCAGGGTGCAGAGGATCCTCTCAGCCCCATGTCCTGTCCTGTCCTCTGAGAGAACAGAAGCATTCCCAGGGCCCGCTGGCTGTGGGTGCTCCACCTTAGCATTTTGAGCCCGGGAGTTCATAACATGTTGAGAGGATGGGAGCACCTCACAGTCCTATGTCCCCTTTCAATTACCTGTCCTCTTTCAATCCCTCAAGCCAGACTCAAAGTCAGTAGGAAATACAGATTTCTCCTTCTGGTAAAATGCCCTGGTCTCATAGGCTTACAACAGATGCCAAGGCTTCTAACAGTGTCAAAACGGCACCTTCTCTCTGCCAGTTTCCAGGTGCCCTTGTTGCGGGTGGGGAAAAAGAAATGTGCTTTTCTTTTTTTTTCATTTTTTTTTTATTTGACAGGTAGAGTTATAGACAGTGAGAGAGAGAGAGAAAGAGAGAGAGAGGGAGAGAAAGGTCTTCCTTCCGTTGGTTCACTCCCCAAATGGCCACCATGGCTGGCGCTACGCCAATCCTGAGCCAGGAGCCAGGTGCTTCTTCCTGGTCTCCCATGATGGTGCAGGAGCCCAAGCACTTGGGCCATCCTCCACTGCCCTCCTGGGCCACAGCAGAGAGCTGGAGTGGAAGAGGAGCAACCGGGACTAGAACCCAGTGCCCATATGGGATGCTGGAACCCCAGGCAGATGCTTAACCAAGTGAACCACGGTGCCAGCCCAGAAATGTGCTTTTCTTTCACTAAATTAAGTGGGTACCCTGCCCCTGGCTAGGGCTCCAGATCAAATCAGATCAGACTCATGTGTCACATGTGACACAGGCTGCTGCAGTCTGCTTTCATGTCACTCTCCAAAGCTGAGGTCTCCTCTAGTTCCCAGAGGCAGAGGTCCCGTGTGGCTTCTCTGCCCATTGCTGTGCATCTATGCCTTCTTTGCTTCTCCATAGCATCCCCATTGATTCTATAGAACTTCCACTGCAGACTTCTCTCCATCTTTCCAGTGGGAAGGCACTTCCACCATTTCTCTGCTGTTTTCCCATCTCAGAAGCAGCACATCTTTTCCCTATTCAGCCATCTTGGAATCTCCATGAAGTTCTTTTTCAATTCATTCTTCCATGAACTTTATGAAGTGTCTTATTAGTAGCATGTAACCATACTTTACTTTCAGTACTAGTTATCCTTTCTTGTCAGTTGGAATATAAAATTCTTATGGGCAGAATTGGTTTTTATTTTTGCATCCTCAGTATCTAACATAGCGCACACATATATTGATGACTTGACATAGATTTGTTGAAGTTGTAATTAAATTAATCTATGTTTATTTAATCATAAATGTATAAAACACCCTTAAGAAAAATATGAAAATGAAGCAAAGTTATTGAAATCAGGTAAAAATAAAATATATTTTTGAATGAAAATAATGCAAAATTCAAACAAAGGGAAAACAAATTCCTGTGGCTCATGAATATAACCGTGACAGAAGTAATCTTTCCTTTCTCTCACATTTAAAGAACACCCCCTCCAATCAATATTATTAGCCTAAGTAAAATTTCACTCTGATAATTGCCTTCCCTTTTGGCTTCCAAGGAATGCTAATGGCTCTGTTGTGCTCTTTGGACAACCTGAAATGCCAATACAAATTAGCTCCACTTTTCCTGCTTGCCAGCTTCCATCTGCAACCAATTCATAACTTTGTTTCTCAAACTTGTGCCCAAATAGACCACTTTCCTAATAAACATTGAGTGTTCCTTTCTCAGGCACGGGCATTTTATAATTTCCCTGACAGGCTTTAGAGAATAGCCTATTCTTCATAATTCCTTTCCATATAAATATCAAAGAAAACTCACTTTTAAAAAGCTAAGTCCTTCTTTTTCTCTCTTTTGAAAGGTTTGAGGGCAGGTGCTATGGCATAGTGGGCTACACCTCTGCCTGTAGAGCCAGCATCCCATAAGGACACTAATCACTATCCCAGCTGCTCCTTCAATCCAGCTCTGGGATATGGCCTGAGAAAGCAGCAGAAGAAGGCCCAAGTGCTTGGGCCCCTGCACACATCTGGGAGACCTGGAGGAAGTTCTTGGTTCCTGGCCTCAGATAGGCCCAGCTCTGGTGGTTGCGGCCATTTGAGGAGTGAACCAGCGGATAGAAGACCTTTCTATCACTCCCTCTCTCTATCTGTAACTCTCTCTCTCTCTCTCTCTCTAATAAATAATAAAAAAATTCTTTAAAAAAGTAAAGTTTTAATCCCAAAAGATAAAGTAAATAAGCAATAAATCTTGAATCAGAGGTAAGAAGAAAAGCTTTCAAACCTGCCTACAGCATGTTTATATATAGAATAATTCTATAGAGGAATAATTTTCTGAGAAAAATATTTATCTTCTGCAAAAGTAGCAGTTAAAGATAAATTCATGATACCTCTGGAGTAAATGAGAAAAAAGAACGAACAAATTATGTAGGAAATGTTTAAAGGTTTTATATACTACAGATATTTTTCCTGGATATAGTTGTATCAAGTGAGTAAGTACACAATAAATTTTTTAATGTAGTTTTCTTAAAAGGCACATGCCAATTATGTATATGAATTTCTGAAAGCACTCTTCCTTCTCGTTCAAACAAATGCCACAACACTGTAATCCACACATCAATGGTTCTCTATTTAGGACTGTGAGAGCAGAAATTGAGTAAATACTCCTCTAATTGAGAATCATGATAGGTATGTCAGTCAGAAGGTAGAGTAGATGAATGCATTAATGACAAAGCAGGACAATTATGGAATCTTCCCCAAGGTCATCCTGAAGAGGGAAGCAGCGAAGTGTGAGAAACAACTAGTTATTTTATAGACTTGAGAAGCCTGATTGACTTCTGGAAATATATGGACAGCACTTAATCAGCAAAAACAAACCAAGGATTTCTAAACTAATCAGTCAAAGAGAAAGAAGGAAAAAGAAGAAAAGAATTGCTGGAAAAAATAATGAATTAAAGTCTCACTGAATCCAGTTAAATAGTAGACATTTTTCTTCTCTGTGATTACATTTCATTCAGCATTTTAAATGCTTCTCAGCAAACTCTTAACCATTAATATGTCTCTCTTTAAAGAAAAAAGGACTAAATCTAGCAAAATGATGAATAAAACTTTGTGTCTTGGGTTTTCCTTAAAGTGAGTATCTGATAATATTGAACATTTGATATCCTACCTAACCATCAGTAAGTTTATGCTTGCAAGTAAAACTTAGCTGCTTCCAGTTACTCATTATACCTCTTTTATTCTGTGTCCTCTATTTCTCATTCACTTTTTATGAAATTTATCCCTCTGCTTATCTTATCTTTAATGCTGTTGGAAAGAGAGAGTTTCAATAACTTTATGGGGAAGGAAAAGGTTGACATTATTTTAAAGCCATTTTTGATTTTCTTTTGAATTTTCTTATACATGAAATGTGTCCTTATTATTATAGAACTTGAATCATATGAGTGGTAAATGTCTTAGCCATGAGCATTATATCTTAGTGGTTGGGCACACAGACTTTGTAGGCGGATTACTTGAGTTAAAACTCCAGGACTCAAATTTTACCTGGATGTCATTGAGAAGACTACTCATTCTGAAGTTTAATTTTTTCACATAGGAAATTGGATTCATAGTGATAGTTACCCACGGGAGTGGTGTAGAGTGGCTGGGTTAAGATTCCTTTCCCTGATGCCAGAAAGAATTTGAGGACAATATGTAAAAAAGATGAACCGATGAATGAGATTTATTAGTAGCAAATCAAATTATACTCTAGAGAGGGAGTGCACTGACTTGGGAGTGAATTGGGCCTGACTAGGTCCACATCTGCTCCTCTGACAAGATCTTGATAGAATAGAGAAACAGATCACTCATAGAAAGTGGTGTTTGAGGTGAGGTTTTCCAGGAAATGGCAGAAAATTCCAGGGATAGAATTATGGTCAATTTTCTTGCCTTTTTAGGGTGTTTCAGACATGTCATGGAATCAAGTGCTTCCTGGAATCAGAATTGACCATCATGGTAATTTTATTGTAATGATGTTAAGAAAGGCTATAGATCATCCTGCAGACATGATTGGCAGCCATATTGCCTGTTTCCACCACTATCTTGAGTAATGATTTTTGTTCCAACAGCAGTTTCTGGTTACCTCAGGCACAGCGCAAAGCAATTGTCTGTGGTGGAGCATGTGGGTTTGTACCGAGGGGCTGGTGACACATACTCCTCAGCTCTCTCCTTGCTAACTACTTCCATCCCTATATGGGGGGGATTCAATAAATTAAAGCATTTAAAGTACTTAGAAGAATGTCTGGCACATAGTAATTTTGCCTTCTGGTATCTAGTCAATTATTGTCAATTTTAGGCAATGATAGGCCTCATTTCTGAGTCTTTGCTCTGGTGAAACTGCCCACCAATTACGAGTGTCAGCTTGGGGCTTAACAGGAACAATATATAAACTTCTACCATGTTTGTTATGCCAGCTAGCAATGACTTTTCCAGTTTGTCATGCATGATCTTATATTTTTTCTACATGCTTTTGCATCCATAAAGAACATATAGTTCAGTGTTATGGTTGAAAATTATAAAAATGATATCATGTTGTAAATTTTCCTTTGACATTATGTTTTGTTTTTACATTAGTTCAGATTTAAGTATACATATCTAGTAATTCATGTTTATCATGAATAATTAGCTTTTCTGAATAAATCATTCACTTTCTCCGCTAACAAAATTTAAATTTTTTTTAGTTTTTTTTTTAAAAGAATTATTTGTTTATTTGAAAGAGTTATAGTGAGAGAGGGAAAGAGAAAGAGAGGGAATAGAGCGAGAGAGGTTTTCCATTAGCTGGTTCACTCTCCAAATGGCCGCAATTATTGGGGCTGCACCAGGAGGAAGCCAGGAGCTTAGAATTCCACGGGAACCCAAGTACTTGGGCCATCTTTCCCAGTTGTGTTAGCAGGGAGCTGGATAGGGAGTCGAACTACTGGGGCTGGAAACTGAGCCTATGTGGGATGCCTACATTGCAGCCATCAGCTTAACATGCTATACCACATCAGCCTCTGTCCTTTTATTTAAAAATATGTGTTCCAGCAGAAACCATGTACATCTGCAGATGTGAAAGAATTTTCCTAAAAAGAAAACACAAAAATGAGTTTGCTGCATCATTTAGTATATACATATTCAAAGTATATTTAGTATATACATATAGAATATATTACATATTATATGTATATGTAAATATACATATATTTAGTATATACATATACATTTAGTGTATACATATTCAGGGCATAGTTACAAATGGTACTTCAAAGTTCACTTGTTGACATATTTGCTTATCAAATTTAAATGAATTTCACCAATCTGACATGTTAAATACTGTTCTATTATTTCTTGATTATTCTATTTTCATAATTACTAGTAAAATTGAACGTATTTTCATGTGTGATAGCTCATTAGGTTTTTCCCTTTATCGCCTACTCAAATCCTTTGCCTATTAATGTATTAGAATATACACTATTGTTTTCCAGAAGTTTCTCTAGTAGTCTCATTAAGTCCCTAGATATTGTAAATGTATTATTTAGATGTTGCTAATATATTATATTACTTAATTTGCTGTGAAGTAATTCATTCCAATAACATTTAGCTTATTGAACATTATTTTATTGAACTTTTCATTTTGCTTCTATTTTTCTCTTTTAAAATATATTTTTGTACTTAATATAATTTGGGAAAATAGTCTGTCTTTTCTTCTGAATATTTTACAATTCAGGAAAATGATGCCATTTTTATTGAATAATAAAGCTAGAGATTATTATGTCCATTTCATGAGCATGCTTCAAGACTTAATAAAACCTAACATGCAAATCTTAACTCAGAGTCCAGATTGTATACAGTAGATTTCTGATAATATTATTCACCATTTAATTTAATTATCCACATATCCAAATTAAAAGCTGTTAATTCCAAGTTTCAGGGAACTTGAAGGGGAAAAAAAAATCTTAGAGCAGTTTTGGGAGAAGCTAATTAGAAAGATTTAACATGAATGCAAATTTGATTTCTCACCACTCCCTCCTCTAAATATCTCAGTATCAAAACAATTGATGTGATTGAGCATCCTTAGGTCACAGAAAAAATAAAAAAAACATTTGATTCATGAGATGTTCACTAAACAAAGTGACATTGACAATCTTTCTTAATGAATAGTTTTAAGAAAATAATTCACCACTGGAATAAAGGAAACATGATGTGAATGATATCTTAAGAGAATTTTGTGGGAGCTGTAATGTATGATCAAACAATGCAGGAAAGGGAAATAAGGATCAGGGAACTAGTCTGATTAAATGCTCGAATCAAAGAGATCTTAAACACAGACTACAGGCTCTTTCGTATCTGGAAGCAAGAACTAGAGTTAAATTTCAGCTAACAAATGTGAAACTACTTAATTTCACTTTTCATGTTGAAATGGTAGTGCATGTTTATTTTATTTTTTAATACAAAGCTTTTATTTAATGAATATAAATTTTATAGGTACAACTTTTGAATTATAGCTGTTTTTCCCCCCATACCCGCCCTCCCACCTTCAAACCATATCACTTCCTACTCCCTCTCCCATCCCATTCTTCATTAAGATTCATTTTTAATTATTTTTATATACAGAAGATAGACTCTATACTAAGTAAAGATTTCAACAGTTTGCACCCACACAGACACACAAAGTATAAAGTACCATTTGAAGACTAATTGTACCATTAATTCTCAAAGTAAAACACATTAAAGACAGAGGTCCTACATGGGGAGCAAGTGCACAGTGACTCCTGTTGTTGATTTAACAATTGACACTCTTATTTAAAATGAAGTCAGTAGATGTTTATTTTATAATAACATAAAATATAAGGGACAATAAATGTCTGTCATAAGGTCACATGAGTTATATCATTCCTAATAAATCTGATCATTAATATTCACTCTACATCCTCAACATTTGAATGTAAACTCAGATGATTCTGACATGTTTCAAACGTTCTATAAATCTTTCAGTGGAGATGTTACTGAAGGATGGCTTTTTCTGTCATTACCTTATTTTTTTTCTTAAGTTAGCCAAGATCCAACTGCTGGAACTCTTATATTACAGAAAAGATTTATTATACATCATTCATCAAATATTATGGTAAAATATATAAAAAGTGAGATGTTAAAAATATAAACTAAAACATTGTAGGAACAGGAGTTGTGGTTTAGCAGGTTAAGTAAAGTTTGGAGGGTTGCAACTCTCCCTGCAATGAAAAGATTTGGTGGTTCATTTCGGCAAGTCTGATAATTATAAGGACATAATTTTGAAGTGATGTTTTTAATATAATCAAAGATGATTTGAATGATATAACTGATTGTTATATAATTGATTATAAGAGAGTCTTTCTTTCATGCAGATACAATAGGAATTATTGATTGTTTGAAATTCATGTACAGTATTTAAATGTTCAACACATTTTAATAAATTGCTAAGAAGTAGACTTGAAAGTATTTGAAAGTATGTAACAATGATAACTGTCTCTGAGCATTTAATTAACACCCCAGAGCTCCGTCCAAAGGGAAAACACAGGGGAGAGAATGAGTCCTAGGTCTCCAAAGCTACATTGTTCATGTGCAGAAGAGAAGAAAGGGCTCAGATCATATTTCAAGAGAATACAGCTAATTGCTTTCCAAAATAACTGTTTCATACCCTCCACCCCTTGCTGAAGTAGGATGGACTGCCACCCAGAATTTGCTTCAGATGGAGAGCCTAATGACATTTCATGCAACCAGAGAATCTAGATAAATCTTATTACTCGACACAAGGGCCTCCCACAGATAGCTGAGTGTCATCAGCAGTTACCTAGATGAAGCACAGGAAGTGAGTGAGGACCTTGATGGAGGCCAGAAGTTGTGATTTGGGAACAGCTGCCTCATGGGAGATTTAAGTTTCCTGTAACTAATAAAGGAAGAGGTCACCGCATAGCCTTCTTATCAACCTGTCCATATATATGAGTCTACAAGAGAAAACAAGGATGAGGCTTAAAAAGAATTCAGTAGTCAAACTTAAAAAAAAAAGTAAAGCCAGACTGTATTACACTTATAAATGAAGTTAAACTTAGAATCAAAGACCACGCTCCCCGTAAACACATACAAATCATAGACAGAAACAGAAAGGAAAAAGCTGAAATCTAAAACATAGAAATATTTGAAAGTGAAAAATATGGATTGAAATTCTGAGGGTAATAATTATATTGACAAGATAAACATGTGAATAGAAGAAGTACAGAGCTAAAAAGTAATAGCCAACCTAGAAGTTTTTCATAACAAAAATATATTTTGAAAAAAAAGCTGATATAACTTGTTAGCTGATAAGACACACTAAACAAAATTCATCTAGTAAAAAAGAATTCCAGGTGTGATTTTAAAAATGAGAATTCAAAATACAACAGAAAACAATAAAAATTGTTTATTAATCTAAATGACAGAAATAGTGCATAAACAATAACTATATATTCTGATATTAAATTTTGAGTAATTTGAAATGAAAAAACAAAAAGTGGGTAGCAAATAGTATTCAATATTCTTTGTATTATCTGGTAAGAAAGTCATCTCAATAAGTGTCAAAAATAGAAGAAGAGGAGGAAAAGAATCATGAGCCATGCAAAATACAGTAGATTTTACACCAAAAACATTAGAATTACATTAAGTAATACTCCAAAAGCAAAGTTTTGATAGAAAAAATGAACAACATATTATATTGTTTCCAGAAACATATGTAAAAAATATGGATACATAAACTTTGAAATTAAACAGAATTAAAAAAGAACTCCTCTTTTTTCCAACATTAATACTCATATAACCATGAACAATAATGAAGTCTAACATAAAAATTAAAGATATTCATTAAGTCTCCTAATATGTGCTATAATATTAAACACTGGTAAACACTGGACTAATTTCTTTTTTTAAAGATTTTATTTATTTATTTGAGTGGTGGAGTTACACACAGTGAGAGGGAGAAACAGAGAGAAAGGTCTTCCTTTCATTGGTTCACTCCCCAGATGGCCACAATGGCCGGAGCTGTGCTGATCCAAAGCCAGGAGCCAGGTGCTTCTTCCCGGTCTCCCATGCGGGTGCAGGGGCCCAAGCATTTGGGCCATCTTCCACTGCTTTCCCAGGCCAGAGGAGAGAGCTGGATTGGAAGGGGCAGCCGGGACAAGAACTGGTGCCCACATGCAATGCCGGCACTGCAGGCTGAGGATTAACCTACTGCACCACGGCACTGACCCCATTGGACTAATTTATAAGTTCTAACATGAAAAGTAAACCTGGATTTTTTTTTTTTATCAGTCATGATATGAGTTAGATCCATATATTTCATCAGATACCTTCAAACTCTAAAGACTTAATGAACAGGAGCTCTTTACACTTTTTATTTATATTGCACCACTATCACATGAATAATTTATGCATATTTATTCATCTGTGAACCTACTGGAATATGAGTGCAGTGCTAACTTGGAAAGTGTTGATTATGTTCACAGTTGTATCCCCAGCACCTTCAGGAGTGCCCAGGACAGAGAAGGTAGTGGATTTATATATGTAGCATGAATGAATGGTGGAGAGGATAAAACGGTGCTCAACAACTAACACAAAAGAAAGGGGTATAATATTGTTGTTTCTGGTAGAAAATTGCTTAAAGATACACCATTAAATTTAATTTAATTAGTAAAGACTGTTAGGAAATGGGCAATCTGATGATATTCCTATAGCTTCAACTAGTTGACAGTAAAATAAGTAGCAAGGCCTTGCATGTGAGTTAAAAGAAATTTGTACTTCTATCTAGCTTGTGTAAAATAAAGATGTAGCAGTAAAAGTACATACTTCTGTTTGTGTGGTGAGGGGCACTGAGGACATTGGGGCAAGAAGCTAACACAAGCAGGGTGGCACATCAGAGCTTGACCTGGGATGATGAGGGCAGCCCAAGGTGGGGCCTAAGCTAATCAGGTGCCTCATAGGAGCCAGCCAGGTTGGACCCAGGAGCTAACTTCCTCATTTTCAGAACCAAGAATGGGAAGAACATAGAACTGTCACAGAAATACTGAAGTGACATGTTAGAATCCAGGCAAGGATTTGTGAGTATTCATGCTGGGAGGGATAGGAGCAACAGAAAATTGGCTACGTGCAGGGGAATTAAGTAAACATACCAAGAACAATCATCCCTCTGTATCTGTGGTTTGCACTTCTGTCAGTTCAACCAACCAAAGATGGAAAAATTGTATCTGCTTAACACAGACTTTTCTTCTTGTTGTCATTCCTTAAAATAGAATACAACAACTGTTTTCACTACATATGCATTGTATTCGTTTTTAAATAATGTATAGATAATTTGAAGTATATGGAAGGAAATTTGAACATTTTCAGATTTTGGTATCCTCTTGGGTTCCTGGAAGCAATTTCCAAGAGAGAGATGACTGTATATATTATGTAAATATAGTAAGGATATTGGAAGCCATGTCTGTCACTTTGATGAGACTTTTACAAATATGCAGAGATGAAACTAGAAAAGACAACTGGTGATAGAATGAAGTTGAGATACTAATGTGAACTTATGATTTTCAATGTAAAGGTAACTTCTACAAATGAATGCAGATTTAAATGTATCTGTATGTTTTTTTTAATTTATCCATATGGCTATCTATGTATCCTTTTGCCTACAGAGAGGATTGGGAAGGAACAATAACCACAAATACCAAAACAAGGTATTTTCTGAAGGTTAGTTTCCACAAAATGGAACCAGAGTTCTTTAAAAAATTGTTAATTTTAGGTCTGGGGCAAGAATTGCATGAGATATCCTGGAACATCCTATTAGTCCAGGAGCTAAGGAAACATTTAAAGAAAGCTGTGGGTGTATCAAAAGAACACAGAAGCCAACCAAGTAAGCTTTTGTTGGCAAACTCTAGTCAAATATAAGCATCAGCATGAATAAAGATTGCAAGTAATTACAACCAGTTGATTAAGATAGGGAAACACAATGCATACTCATTTTAAAAGACTGATAGTTTAGAGGTGAGTATTTGATGTAGTGGTTAAGACACCACTTGGGACATTCATATCTCAAGGAAATGCCTAGGTTCAAGACCCAGCTCCATGTATAATTCCTCCCATAACTGAACTGTCATAATATGATGTTATTACAGATTAAATATTTCTCTGGCTGATAAAAATATGAATGTAAGTATATATATTTATATATATATATATACCTATACACACACACACACACACACACCTTTACATATATACATGAAAACAGTATTTCTTCTCCCTGCTTGAGTTTGAGCCATGCAAATTTGCATTAATGTCTCAAATGATCAGAGTTCTAGTAGTTATTAAAACAAATAATTTAGAAAAATTTTAGTAGGTCCTAAATCTTTTAAAGGTGGTTTTATTTCCAGAATCTATGTCCCACCTTACCTAGACTAATTGTTTAATGCACATTTGCAGAAGTAATTATGGATAGATAAGCGTGTGTGTGTGCATGTGTTTGTGTGTCCATATATGTTTGATCAGTGGTGTTTTCATGATCATGCTGGAAAACAATTCATTAGAGCTGAAAAATGTTGCTCATATGATACTACAAGCCTATAGCCAAGAGTATAGGCTAAATGTAGATACCAGAATTTATTTTTGGATGTTTTTTTTTTCTTTCTTCATGACTTACCACCTGCGTTATTTTACTAAAAAAGTGGCAAGATCAATCATGATAAAAAATAGTTCAGAAACTGTATGTCATTTGAAAATTTAAAATACACAACAATTCTTACATTTTTTCTTGCATTACCATTCCTATTCAAGAAAACCAAATTCAGAAAATAAACTACAAATATATATTACATATAATATATATATATATTAAAATACGTGCTTATTTTAAAGTTGTGGTCTTCATTTTGTCCATTACATATGATTTAAGTTAATCAATACAAATGTGGATATTTACTCTGCATCATATGGATATCCTTAAAGAACTACTCCCCACTTAGCATTCCACTTAAAATGCAATCTCAAAAGCAATTTTCCTTTCTCCCAGACTAGAAATAATGAAACAATATCACTGGCTATCAAGCAATCAAAAACTGTAATGAAAAGATTTCCTCGATTATGCATCCCCATAGTAGGTTTTAAAGGTTTTAAGGTTTCTACAATCAAGTAATTAATCCCATCAATAATTTTTCTAATATGTTAGATTTTTTTATTACCTTTGATATATAATATTCATTTTGTATAATTTAATTTTTAATATGATATATTCTCAGTTTTAAAACATAAATACTGGAAACAGAGTGTAATATTTTCAATTATTTAATACATATGAACCTATATGAAAAGCAATAAAATTACATGTAGTATGCATAATTATATATCATTACATATATGTTTAAATTTATGCTTTCTTCATTATTTTAAATACAATTTTAATCATCACATTGTACATCATCAACCTTATGCTAGAGATAAAAATCAATATAAATATTAATATAATTTAAAGCAGATATTATTTTTATTTCTAAATATTTATTTATAAATTTGATAGAGTTACAGAGATAGAGAAAGAGAGAGAGAGAGAGAGAGAGAGAGAGAGAGAGAACCTCCCATTTGCTTGTTCACTCCTCAAATAGCTGTAAAGACCTGCTGAGTCAGGCCAAAGCCAGGAGTCTGGAACTCAGTCAAGGTCTCCCATGTAAATGGCAGCATCCAAAGCGCTAGAACCATCTTCTGTTTCTTTCTCAGGCACATAAGCAGGGAGCTGGATTGGAAGTGGAGCAGCCCAGACTTAACCCATTACTCATGGGTGGCTGAACTGCAGGCAGCAGCTTAACCCTCTAGGTCACATTTCCAGTCCCACACAGACAATATTTTTAATTAGCTCCAAATACTAAGCATAGCAGATAATCCAGAATACTTCTGACACAGCAGTAATGAGCATGATGTTTTATCAAATTAACCTTTAATCACTATGTCCAAAAATATACTTTGCCTTGTTGATCAGTTGTCACTGGCCACAATGCCACCGTTCCTTATCTTGAACACTTTGTCTAATCCCTCACCTGCCACATCATTAAAAACAAAGGAAACTATTGGCACCTATAACAGCTTCTGACCACTATTGTTCAAGGATAAAGAAAAATCCCAACTACTTTGCTGATGTTCATCCTTGTAAGCTGTGGAATGTCCCACTCCTGTGCTAAGTATAGAGGTCCCAATCTCAGTGTTCTATGGGGCTAACCATTTATAAAATGTTTATTGATCATATAGGTATAAGTGGATGGTATGCACATTTGAATTTCTTCGTTGCACAGTCATCACAAGCTTGGTGGTATCTTCCTTCCAGTAAGCTTTCTGTTTTGTAATGGAAGGGTACTTCTTCCACCTTCCACTTTTACACTGATGTTTCCCAATTGTATTTTGCTGTTTCTTCTGCTTCAACATGAGTTGCCTTCCTACCTCCTTTTATCCTTTCCTAGCATGCTATTATCTGATCTTTAGATATGAAAAAATTACTCCATTAGTATTCATCCGATTCTCCCTATCTTGCATCTCCTAGTTGTTCAAGTATCTCTTCCTAGTATAAAAGGTAGAGGGACAAAAGTTTTATAGAATACTGGTGAAGAGGCACAATTGCAGCAGCTGAGAGCCAGAGTGAGCAGCAGCTTGGAAACAAAAGTGAGACCACACTGCAGCAACCTGTGGTGATATAGCTGGTGGGAGAGCATGATGTGAGTCCAGACTGGAGTCCTTTGGGCTAGTGGTTGCTAGCGGTTGCCCAGGGACCCAGTGGAAGTAGAGGGGGCATGTTTATTGCAACCCAACTTCCCCACAACAGCATTCACTGCCCAGCTGAGGAAGGGTGGGCACTATTTTGGGTTAGATCGGGTGCTGTCAAAGACTGAGCACACATAGCAACTGGCTAAGACAGGACTCCATCTTCTTGGCAGTACTGGAAGCTGTGGTGGGGAGAGAGCAACATCCGACCAGTGGCTCTTATGTACGCGTGTGATCCAGAGATTCTACCAGAGTGTAAAATTTACAGTCACCGCTGACTTTTAGCCTGGTTGGGAGGTGACTGAACAAATACATAGGATGGTGAGGTGCCTGCAGCCTCCCAGGATCAAGACACCTAAGTGGAGCTGTCTCAGGGAGCATCTGCCTCTCTATTGACTGGACAGGCTGGCAGGCAAAAATAAATGTCTGCACCCAGCGATTGTGGGAGCGACTGGGGTGTGCTGAGATTGTGGGGGCTCAGTAGCTACATGAGAAGGTACAGAGTGTAGCTGGGTCTCTGGACAATCACTCGATGCAGCTCCACATGCTCAGAGCTCCTTGACTGCCTAAAACAAGTTATACAGTGGGAACTGTGCTCACAATGAGGATTGTGCAGATTGTTCGTGCACTTCATATGGTAGCACAGAACACCCTGGGTGCTAACGCTAAGGCATTGAGATCTACACGTCCAACTTGGGTGTTATCTTGGATATCTGCCCCATCCTGGACACTGACCAGAGTTCCATGGCCACACTCACCACATCACCTCTGGGTATTCACTGAAAGCTCAGACATTCCACTAAGTCGCAGAGGAATAGCTCAAAGATAAAGACATTAAAGAAAAAAAAAACAAAAATAAACTCCACAAATGCGGAAAAACAAATGCAGAAATTCAAGAAACAAGAATAATGGAGACACTATGACCCCTCACAAGGGAACACAAGATTTCAATATTAGAACATGAAGATGAAGAAACTAAGGGAATGCAGGAAATGGAGTTCAAAACACCTAATCATAGATTATTCAAAAGCAATCAGAAGCAAATCCATGAACTAAAGGAAACCATACATGACATGAATGAAAAATTTTCACATGAAATTGCATTTTTAAAGATAAATAAAAATGAAATATTAGAAATGAAGAATTCAATAGATCAAATAAAAACTGTGTGGAAAGCCTTAGCTTCCAACTTGGTGAGGTAGAGAAAGAATATCTGAACTAGAAGAAAAATCTTTGAAAATCTTATAGTCAACCAAAAACGAACAAAAAAAAACAGAAAGAAAATAAAAACTCTTCCATGTTCATGGATTGGAAGAATCAACATCATCAGAATGTCCATATTACCAAAAACAATTTACAGATTCAATGTGATCCCGATCAAAATACCAATAAAATTCTTTGCAGACACAGAAAAATTGATGCTGAAATGCATGTGAAAACAGATAAAAATCTGAATAGGTAAACTAATCTTATACAACAAAAATTAAGCTGGAAATATCACAATACCTGATTTCAAGAAATACTACAGGGCAATTATAATCAAAACAGCCTGGTACTGGCACAATAGCATACTTGTAGACAAATTGAACAGAATAGAAACTCAAAAAATCAACCCATGCATCTAAAACCAACTTATCTTTGAAAAAGGAGCTGAAATCAATCCCAGGAGCAAGGACAGGCTTGTTAAAAATTGGTGCTGGGGAAATTGGATCTCCAAATGCAGAAGTATGAAAGTAGACCCCTATCCTTACACTTTACACAAAAATATACTCAAAATGGATTAAAGACCTAAATCTATGACCCAATACCACCAAATTACTAAAGAATATGGGAAAAGTCTGCAAGCCATTGGAATAGGCAAAGACTTCTCAGAAAAGAAAAGAAAAAAAAGAAGCACAAGTAGTCAAAACCAAAATTGGAAATGGGATTACATCAAATTGAGAAGCTTCTGCACTGAAAAAGAAACACTCAGCAATGTGAAGAGGCAATCAACAGAATGGGAAAAATATTTGCAAACTACATAATGGATAAAGGGTTAATATCCAGAATCTATAAAGACCTCAAGAAATTCAACAACAGCAAAACAAAAAACCCAGTTAAGAAATGGGCACAGGACTTGAACAGGCATTTTTCAAAAGCGGAATTTCAAATGGCCAACAGATACTTGAGGATCAGTAGCCATCAGGAAAATGCAAATAAAAACCATAATAAGGTTTTAATCTTAGTTAGAATGGATCTCGTACAGAAATCAACAAAAGACAAATGCTGGAGAGGATGTGGGAAAAAGATAACCTGGTCCACTATTGATGGGAATGTAAACTTGTGTAGCCACTCTGGAAAACAGTATTAGGATTCCTCAGAAATCTGAATATAGGCCTACCTTATGATCTAGCCATCCAACTCCTTGGAATTTACCCGAACAAAAAGAAATCAGCATTTGAAGGAGTTATCTGTACCGACATGTTAATTGCAGCATGATTCACAATAGATAAGATATAGAATCAACCCAGATACCCATCAATCTGTTGCCTGGATAAAGAAAGTATGGTATATATACACTATAGAATACTACCCAGCTGTAAAAAAAAAAAAATAGTCCTGTTTTTGCTACAAAATAGACATAACCGGGAATCATCATACTTAGTGAAAAAAAAACAGTCCCAAAAAGACAGATATCATATTTTTTCCCTGATCTGAGGTAACTAATAGAGTACTTGAAATGTAATGTATTGGAGTGAAATAGACATTTTGAGATTTGATGATTATTTACAGCACTTCACTCATCTATTGGGGAACAGTGTTTTGTTTTGTTTTGGTTTTTCCTTTTCGTATTATTTGTTGAACTCTTTTACTTAGTGTAGGGAGAACTATGCAATCATACGCAAACTGAAAAATAGATCTTTGTAAAAATTGAGAGTGAGAATATGAGAGGGAGGAAAAGGAAGGGTTGGAGTGTGGGTGAGTGAGGTAGATGTGTCACTATATTCCTAAATTGTAAATGTGAAATACTTAAAATTTGCATAACTTAAAAAAATTTAAATAAAGAAATGCTGGTATTTTCAAATGTCTTTTTATGCCTAGCAATTTTTGCCTGGACTTAAGTCATTGTGTATTTTTGAACTTTGGACATTTATATATGACTCCAAATGTTCATTTCATTATTATTTTATTATATACAATTTAGGTACTTAAAGACAGCCTGGTTCTTTTCGGCCTTGATTCTACTATTAGGCAATACCAATGACATATTTCTGGATTAATGGCTCACTTCCCTCACTACCAACAAAATGCTTCTAGCTGCTATATTTAATGCCTCTTGTGACTTCTAAGGCTGTGTCAGATGGTAACACATTATGTTCAGGCTTGTGTTAGAGAAGATTGCTTCTGGTCATCCTATTGAGTTTCTATCTGAGGCTCAGTAGTTTCCTATCATGTATGCACTAATAAGTGTGTGGTGGAGGATAGAGGAGGAGATCCTCTTCAGAATGTCAGAAATCTCTCTTTCTCTACTCTCCAAAATTTTCCTCTCCTATATTATACTCTGTAAACAAACTGATTTGCCCTCCCTATATTCTACACTAGGTCTCTTTAAGAAGGAGATCATTGGGTCATTGGGTCAGCATAGGATCCCTATATCATCATGGCCTGGAAAGTACCACCAATAGTAAATTAAGAGTATTATTGGGATTTTTCTTAGGATTAATTGACTTTTGTTGTGTGGTTTCAATATGTTTAAATGTGTTTTTAATTGTTTTATAGCATTTTATAGTGAAAATGTAAATTGAGTTTTTCTTACTCTATCTTGACTGTGTGCAGAAATAGATTTGTCATCATAATCCATTCACAAAATCACAGTTGATAATCATTTTATCTTGAAGAATAGTATTTTAGAAAAATTATGTAATTCAATACACACGTTGACACATTTCAAAAAGACAATGTTGTCTTTGTATTAATTCAGATATGGTTCCATTCAATTGTTCTTCATATTTTTCTAAAGATACAGTGTTCCAGAAGATTGCATAATATGATTTTCTTCAGAATGTCTGATACCATTTGTTGTAGTGAATATCTTCTGAGGGTACATTCTTTCAGCTTTTTTCCATCTAAAATAGTTTTAATTTGTCTTAAGTCCTGAAGTGTATTTTCATGATACAAAAATTTTGAGTTAACAGAATTTGTCTTTTTTTTCAGCCCTGTAAGGATATTATTTTTCTTTCTTGGTTTCAATTTTTATAATTCTTATAATTATTCCAATCTATGGAATATATCTGTTTTCTCTGTATGGTAGTACAATATGTCTAAATTTCAATTCCATAGTCTGTATATGGTATGTCTACATGTGGTTTAACTAAAATGTTCATTGAAAGTCAGTTCCTTTGCTGTTGGTTCACCCTCCAATGGCCGCCGCGGCTGGCGCACTGCAGCTGGCACACGCACTGATCCAAAGGCAGGAGCCAGGTGCTTCTCCTGGTCTTCCATGGGGTGCAGGGCTCAAGCACTTGGGCCATCCTCCCGGGCCACAGCAGAGAGCTGGCCTGGAAGAGGGGCAACTGGGACAGAATCCGGCACCCCAACCGGGACTAGAACCCGGTGTGCCGACTCCGCAGGTGGAGGATTAGTCTATCAAGACACTCTGGAAAAAAAAAAAAGACCTAAATGAAAGATCTCTGCGAGTAAGATCCCAGTGGAAAGAACGGGGCCATCAAAGAAGGAGGTACCTTTCTCTGAAAGGAGGAGAGAACTTCCACTTTGACTATGACCCTGTCGGAATAAGATCGAAGTCGGCGAACCCTAAAGGCTTCCATAGCCTTGGCAATTCATGACAAGAGCCTAGGGAGATTACTGACACCATAAACAAGAATGTCAATTTGTTAAGTCAACAGCAGGAGTCACTGTGTACTTATGCCTCATGTGGGCTCTGTCCTTAATGTGTTTTCCAATGGGAAGTAATGCTGTAACTGGTACTCAGACAGTATTTTACACTTTGTGTTTCTTTGTGGGTGCAAACTGATAAACTCTTTACTTAATATATACTAAATTGATCTCCTGTATATAAAGATAATTGAAAATGAATCTTGATGTGAATGAAATGGGACAGGGAGCGGGAGATGGGAAGGGTGTGAGTGGGAGGGAAATTATGGGGGGGGGTGGTTTTAATCCATAAGCTGTACTTTGGAAATTTATATTTACTAATTAAAAAATAAATTTAAAAAAAAGTCAGTTCCTATGTGGGGGAGGGGAGAGAAGATTCCAAAATATCCATGGAGAAAAATTTGAGAATGCTCACAAAAATGAAAGAAACCAATGCAAATATCTGTTGAATAATACCACTTATACAGTTGAAAGAAACCAATGCAAATATCTGTTGAATAATACCACTTATACAGTTGTTAGGTATCCACTTTTGTGCACTGCCCTTAACAACTGCTCTGAGCTCCCTCACCTTCAGAAAAAGTAAATATCTATGAGTTCTGATGCAGTTTTTTAGCAACAGGCTGAGGTGCTCTACAGCTGAGCTACAGCTGAAATCTGAAGCAGAACAAATTTGTGTGTGTATGTGTATAAATATATATATATGAGAAATGTTAAGGTGCACATCAAAAAATCTGAACTATGACTATTGTCTGTGTTGTTTCTAGTGTATTATTTAATAGTGAAGAAATGCCTTGCTATCTCAGATAGTTTGTTCATCGGCAAAACACCAGTAGTAATTTGGATAAATGCCTTATGAATTTATGTGAATAATTAATAAAACAATGATACATGTTAAAAGTTGTAATTAATAATTTTTTATAACGCTTTATTTAAAGAATATAAATTTCCAAAGTACAGCTTATGGATTACAATGGCTTCCCCCCCCCATAACTTCCCTCCCACCCGCAACCCTCCCCTTTCCCACTCCCTCTCCCCTTGCTTCACATCAAGATTCCTTTTCAATTCTCTTTATATACAGAAGATCAGTTTACTATATATTAAGTAAAGATTTCAACAGTTTGCCCTCACATAGCAACACAAAGTGAAAAATACTGTTGGAGTACTAGTTATAGTATTAATTCACAATGTATAGCACATTAAGGACAGAGATCCTACATGATATATATTTTTTAAATTGATTAATTTTCTATGCAATTTCCAATTTAACACCAAGATTTTTAAATCATTTTCAATTATCTATATACAGAAGATTGATTCAGTATATACTATGTAAAGATTTCATCAGTTTGCACCCACACAGAAACACAAAGTGTAAAATACTGTTTCAGTGCTAGTTATAGCATTGCTTCACATTGGACAACACATTAAGGACAGATCCCACATGAGACATAAGTACACGGTGACTCCTGAAGTTGATTTAACAATTTGACACTCTTGTTTATGGCGTCAGTAATCTCCCTAGGCTCTAGTCATGAGTTGCCAAGGCTATGGAAGCCTTTATAAAGAAATTCTACAAGGTTCCTCTAATTTCCAGAGTTAAGTTTATACTGTCAAGCATTATAATATCCACATATGAAGTAAACTGAGTAAAATGATAACAGTGTTTAAGTATTAAAACATAACTTTAATAATCACACATAAGAAATCTTAAAATGTACATCCATACGCCTTATATTTAGAACAATGAGAACCAAGAAGGGAAAGAGGAGTTTTTTTTCAAGGTCATACTTGTAGAATCAACAAAAGGGAGAAAAAAGAAGGGCATCCAAGTTTCCAAATTTTCTCCTTAAAATCTATTTCATATTGTGTCATTTTATATCAATATAGGTTATTGTTTGTTAAAATAGTTTCATGATTTCATTCCTTTGGATCCTTGCATGCAAACAAATGAATATTTTATGATTCATAAGAATTGATGAAGTGAAGTAGGAAAATGAGTGCAAATTCATATAAAGGGGTGAGAATAGAAAGGTCATAAATTAAGTCAGTATTCAATGGCATCTGGTAAATCGCAGTAAAATAACTTTAAATTAGCCCCAAAAGAATGTACTATTTAATAAATGCTCTTGAGAGACTTAATTAACCACTGAGAGAAAATAATTTTGCCTTATAATAAACTGTACATCAAAATTAATCCAAGATGGATTTCAAAATTTGAATATAAGAAATATAATGCCATAACTTCCTTAATAAAATAACAAATATTGAAGATCAAGGGAAAATTTTCATAGAAAACCATCAAAAGCAGTTTATATAAGTGAAATAATTCATTTAAAAAGAATATCTGGCCAAAAGATGTAGGAAATATTGTCATTGAAATGCATTAGTTAATAACAATTATGCTCTTTTTCAGGATAAGAATTATTTAATATACTTGACTATATAAAAATTTAAAATGCATAATAGAGAGATATGCCTAATAAAACAAATATAATATACTCCCTGAATATATAAGTGATATATGTGATATAAGGGAACAATTTTTCTACTTTGTGAAAAAAATTAACCTAAATAAATACATCACAATATATATTCATGTATTAATATTTAGTTAAAAGCATCATAATCCTTTGCTAGAGGAAACAAAGACTATAATAAATGTAATAAGGGGTTGACTTGTAATGGACACAAGATAATAACTTTCTATAATTGTGTTATTTCAATTAAATATTTATTACAATGTTTTTTGTCAAAAATAAAACCCCATATTCTTATAGCACTTATACTGTATTAGAAGGCCAATATTCTGAATATCTATTTCTACATGGCATAGTGCACTAAGGCTATATTGTAGAATAAACTTTTTATTATGTTTACTGATTCTGTGGGTAGGAATTTTGTTTCACCACAAAAGGGCTGGATTGTCTCTGCTCCTCCAAATCTGGAACTTACATGAGAAAACCCCAAAGCTGGTGGCTGGAGTTATCCAGATGGCTCCTTTGCTAGAGTGAATCTAAGGCTGAGTTGAGCTGGGACTAAAGGGCACAGCACCTACACAGGCCTTTCCATGTGTCATGAGCATCTCACGGCACTGGCTCTGGGGTTTGAGATCAAGTGTGAAAATAATGAGCCCTCAAAGGGAACAAACAGAAGGTGCATGGCTTTCTCTAACCTGGACTCAGAAGTTATGTGATATTGCATGCGCTTTAGTGTACTTACTGAGCAGTACAAACCTGCCGGGATCCTAGAGGAGGAGAATCAGACTACGGCTTTTGATGGGGCATGACTCTTTCAGAAGAACATGTGATGTGGAAGATCTTGTCAAGGCTGTGTTTTGAAAATTCAATCAGTCACACAAAATAAGCAATTTAAAACTAATATATAATTTGGATGTTGATAGAAAGTAAATAAAAATATACTAGGGGTGGGAAGTAAGCACAGTGGCTTAGCAGGCTAAGCTGCTGTTTGGGAAGCCCATTCTCCTTATCAGAGTGCCAGTTCCAATTTTGATTACACCATTTTCAATCCACCTTCCTGCTTCCACTGTTACTCTGTTACATGGGACCAAGGGTGACCTTTGAAAAAGAATATATTAGATTACCATAACTGTCCTGATTAGAACTTAGCAATGCATTTAATTATTATTAAAATAAAATCCATGGTGTCAGCATTGTGTAATAGAAGGTTAAGCTGCTGCCTGCAGCACCTACGTCCCATATGGCAGCCAGTTCAAGTCCCAGCTGCTCCACTTCCAATCCAGCTCTCTGCTTGTGCTCCTGGGAAAGCAATGACGATGGTCTAAGTGTTTGAGCCCCTGCATCCACATGAGACCAGGAAGAAGCTCCTAGCTCCTGGCATCAGTCTGGCCTAGCTCTGGCTATTATGGCCATTTAGGGCGTTAACCAACTGATGGAAGATTCTCTGTCTCTCTCTCTCTCTCTCCCTCTCTATATATGTCTACATTTCAAATAAGTAAAATAAATGTTTCGGAAAATCAATAAAATGCCTGTGTCTTACTATTACCATTATTTAGAAAAAAATTTTGACCCACTATTTCCTCCACTCTCTGTTCCTTTTCTGTGTTATACTTATTATATTCCATACACACTGGTCTTCCTTCTTTCTCTTCAAGCAGGCTATTGGCTCAAGTACTTGAGTACCTGCCACCCATCTGGGAGAACCAGTAGAGTTCCTGGCTCCTGTCGCCTGACTTCAGCTTTGCCCATGCCCAGCTGTTATGACCACTTAGAGAGCAAACCAATAGATGAAAGATGTTTCTCTTTGTTTCTCCTTCTCTCTCTGTCACTATGCCTTTCTTTTTTTTTAAACTTTTATTTAGAATATAAATTTCCAAGGTACAACTTATGGATTTCAATGGCTTCCCCCCCACACTTTCCCTCTCCCCCCTGCAACCCTCCCCCTTTACCCGCTCCCACTCCCCTTTCATTCACATCCAGATTCCTTTTTCAATTCTCTTTGTATACAGGAGATCAGTTTTGTCACTATACCTTTCAAATGAATTAATTTTTTTTAAAAAAAATTACTGTTGGAGTCCCTTTTAGTGTACATGTTCAGGGCCAAATTTATAAAATGCTAATGTACACATAAATTTCATTTTAATTATAATTAAATTCATTGGTAAGTTCTAAGCAGGAGAGGTATGGTTATTCAATTAATTCTTTTCAAAAGTCACCATTGAGGCCACGTAGAGGAGTTAGTGTGAAAGTAGGGGATATATAGATATCTGATACAATAAGCAGGGCTCCCAGGTCAGTGATGTGGACTATGGGGAAGATGACGGCTATAGTGAGAGACCAAAGGACAATCTGTTTTGTTCATATGTGATGAGAAAACCTTCTGAATGTTTTAAATTGTCAACGGAGAGAAGGAAACTCCAGGAGGCAGCTGGTTACAGCTCAAGTAGCTGAGTCCCTGCCACCTGCATAAAACACCTGTATTGAGTTGAATTTTGGAGAGTGAAACAGAAGATAATCTCTCTCTCTCTCTCTCTCTCTCTCTCTCCCCCCTTGTGAGTATTAAATAAATATTTTTATATAAAAAGATGACTTCATAGCTTTGGCACAAGAATCACTAAGTAAATTGTTGTGACACTAATCGTGATGGAAAAATTGGGGGTAGAGGAAACTTTGAGTCGGGGAGGAAGTAAAAGTCTCTTGAATAAATTAAATTTGGGATAACCCAGTAAATATCTAATGTTTCTTAGGCAGCATTACATATTGGGAAGAATGTCAGGAAAAGAATCAAAATATGACATTATTCAGTATCTGGAATGTATGACTCCAAAATGCATTAGAATTACATGATGATTCATATGAAACATCTTTATAACTCAAGAAAAATAATTTAGAGACATATTCCTACTTAAATGCTTATGTTATCCATTACAGGTTTCATAAGGTCAGTTTTTACTACTAAATCATGTTCCTTTCCTAACAAACAGAAAATTACAAGAGAAAAAAAATGTAGGAGAGAAAGGGCTTGTATTATTTAACAGTGGACTAAGTCCCTTACAACATATAAATTATTAACATTATCATCAAAGTCAATGTCCAGAGACAACATTCTGCTTGCATCCTCATTTTATTATTCAGCTCAACTCTCGAGAAATGCTTCCAGCACAAAATGAACAACCTAGATTATCTTCCTTCCAGGCCCTAAACATTCCCTTCTGTGATCTCCAGAGCACTGAATATAAAAGTATTTGAGGTCAAGAGGTCTGTGTTCTTGCCAGAGATATCGTGTGGTCATTTAAGTGGTCCTTGAGATCCCATCCATTCCCTGCCTGAGGCTTGTTGGTTGACAAATTTCCTCAGCTACCCTTCTCCAACAAGAGAATAAAGAGGTTACCTGTATGTTCCACTCCAGAAAACATTTTCTGGAAAAGCAGTTCAGAAAATCTTTCTCTACTGTAAAAGGAACCAAAATTGACATCCACAAGCGATAACTAATTCTGATTTTAAAAAAGAGAGATTAATAAAATCAGATTCCTCATTTTAAAAGGTCCATGATTCCATGATTTCAATTATACTGATGCATACATTAATATCATATGCGTGATTGCTGCAGGCATGCTTTCTCACTGGATTGCACAGCTATCTCTGAAGTAGGATATCCAAGGGTGTGAATCTGAGCTCCTGGCTCCTCCCAGTTGCATAGTTGTGGCCAGATTATCAAATTTTCCATGACTCCGCTTCCACATTTGTAAAATACTATTACATTAATAAGCTTTTCATAGAGGGTTTAACACAGCATTGAACACTCAACTATTTTTTTTTTTTATTTAGAATATAAATTTCCAAGGTACAACTTGTGGATTGCAATGGCTTCCCCACCCATACCTCCCCTCCCCCCCCACTACCCTTCCCCCTTACCCACTCCCTCTCCCCTTTCTTTCACATTCAGATTCATTTTCAATTCTCTTTGTATACAGGAGTTCAGTTTAGTATGTGTTAAGAAAAGATTTTAAACCATTTGCCCTCACATAGCATCATAGAGTGAAATATACTGTTTGAGTACTAGTTGTAGCTTTAAATCATGTTGTACAGCACATTAGGGACAGAGATCCTTAGAAGAAGAAGACATAAATGAAAGATCTCTGCGAGTAAGATCCCAACGGAAGGAACAGGGCCACCAGAGAAGGAGATACCTTTCTCCGAAGGGAGGAGAGAACCTCCACTTTGACTATGACCCTGTCAGAACAAGATCCAAGTCGGCGAACACTAAAGGCTTCCATAGCCTCAGCAACTCATGACTATAGCCTAGGGAGATTACTGACGCCATAAACAAGAGTGGCAAATTGTTAAATCAACAACAGTAGTCACTGTGTACTTACGGCCCATGTATGATCTGTCCTTAATGTGTTGTCCAAGGTGAAGTAATGCAACAACTAGGACTGAAACAGTATTTTTGCATCTTGTGTCTCTACACGGGTGCAAACTAACAAAATCTTTGCTTAATATATACTGAATCGATCTTCCGTATAGAAAGACAATTGGAAATGATTAAAAAAATTGGAAGTTACATAAAAATCAATCAATTAAAAAAAAACACTCAACTATTTTAATAGAAACTAATCACATAGAATAGACTCTGCTGGCTCATAGAAAGCACTGTACCAGCTTCACTTGTGTATTAGCTTTTATTAACTCTCATTCCCACTTTTCCCTTTTAATTTGAATCACATTCAAGAGGATAGTACTCAATATATCATTACATAGATCTTTTGGCCTTCAAAATCTAAGAATTCTTCAGTTATAGGTATAGAATAATGAATTGTAACATCCATTGTAATTCAGCAATAGCAATTAAATTACACAGAATATGGAGGAGATTAGATAGGAAACCATATTAATTTTTGCTTGAAAATATAAGAATTATCATTTTGCTTCCTATTTCCCTGTTGTAAACATATCAAGGATAAATAAAGTAATATCTGCACATTGCTGTAAATAATAAAATCTTGTATGAACATCTATTCTATGCCAAAAACTTAATTTAATACTTAACATATATTATGTAATTGTCATAACAGTCCTAAAAGAGATGTATTATTTGACCCATTTTACAAATAAAAAAGCAGTCTCAAGAATATAAATACATGCCTTGTCTAAATTGATGAGAAAAGACACTGAAATTATGTTCCAAATCCATTCCTGTGTGTGGCAACAATAATGGTTAAATAAAAAGGAACAGAAATACATTATATCTTACTCTATAAAAGTATCTAGAGTTATATAAAACCAGTTTCTCATTTGGTTTGCAAATATACATGGAGATTACATATTCTCCACAAGATGGTTATTTTTGGTTTCATACATTAGAAGAGAATATTTAATGGAATATAAGATGGAAAACACTGCATCACTGTACAGATGGCACTGAACTGAGATACAAGTAGCCTTAATATCTATGAGAATTTCAGACTAATTTTCCAAACATTTAATGGTTTTAGTTTCCTTAGTTTTCAAGTTCAAAACATGCTTTTTCACACAATTCTACATACAAGTAAAAAAAGTGAGTGGATTGGACTTTCATAGAAAGTTTGTTTTAAAAACACTGTACATTTTAAAAGATTATTTATTTACTTGAAAGGCAGAGAGAGAGAGAGAGAGAGAGAGAGATTTTCATACACTGGTTCACTCTACAAATGGCTGCAATTGGCAGGGTTTGGCTGGGATGGGCTGAAGCAAGCTCACCCACATAGGCACAGAGGCCTAAGCATTTGGTTCAGTCATTGGATTAGATAATTCATCCAGGGTTAGCTACCTATAGATCATTGGAAATTCTGTAAATCAGTTAGGATTCTAAACTCTTTCTGTTAGTCTCCTTCCACGGTATTCCGTAAACTCATGCTATATATTGTTATCTATTTTCTTGAAAAAATATTAAAGTACACAAATATCAACTAAATAAATATCCAAGATATAGGGCTAAAAAAATGGAACTAGGCTTTAGGTCCAAATCTGTCAGAATCCAAATTATTTCTGTTATACTTATTATATCCTTCTTCAGGTAGAATGAAGATTTTATCAGTTTGACCCAATACACTTGATAACATAGTGCCAGCTTGGGATTGGCATTGTGTCACAGTGGGTTGAGCTGGCATCTCACGTGGGTGTGCTGCTTGCTCTGTTTGCCATCCTGCTTCCTGCAAATCTTTGTGGGGAAGCAATAGAAGACGGCCTCAAATATTTAGGCCCCTGACACCCATGTGTCTCTCCCTCTCACTGTGTCACTCTGGTTTTAAAGTATAAAGAAAGGAAAGGAAAAAAATAGTGGTGACGTTTTGAAGGAAAATCCTCCAAATAGAAATACTTTGTTGTTTTATCAGTTGACTTATGAAAAATCTGTTATGCGGACCCATCACAGCTTTTCTTTTGAAAAGTTATTGTCCAGGCCATTTCTTCAGCAGATCCTGAATGTGATCCTATTTTTCTGAACATTTACCTTATATCTGCTAGGCATACTCGCTCAAATACTTATTTCTGCACTTGAAGATAATATTTCATGGTCTATCAAATGAACACAAGTGGAGCACATTTAACTTAAACTCTGCAGTGGAAAATCCCAATCTTCCTGACATAAATAACATGGCCTTTCATGTATCTACTCACTTTGATGAAAGATGAATCTTATCTCCCCAAAGGGATGAATTATGTGATTGAAATGAATCCATGGGTTTTCTAAATTATAGAGTTTTACTCTCTACACATGTGAAGCTTTTACATCTCTAATAATGATGACTGTGATTTTTTTACCTGAAAGATTCATTCTCCTCCCACACAGAGGCAGAGGAAATACAGCATGCTTTGGGAATTGTTAGTAAGAGAAAAAAACAGAATAAAAACTTCTATTTATAAATTTGAAACAAAAGCTTTAAAGTATAGTGCTAACTATATCTGACTTAACTGTCCTCATTAAAGTTAAACATCTATATCATTTCAAATTTATTGGTTACTTCCAACATTGAGGAACTGTATCTACGTCAAATCTCACTTGACTATCAAAATCCAAAACCACATTTAGCTTTGCCCAGTGTGTAAAACAACTTTAACAGTTAAAATCAGTAAGGGAAACCTTGCTTCTTCCCTCTGGTTTGGTACCTTTTAATCTAGTGGAAAGACATGCCTGAATATTCTTGAGAATTCCAAAAAGGTAACTCCTACAACTGACCTCAGGGACAAACATTGACCTCCAGATCTTAAAGACATCAGTTTTCCTTTCCTTGAACATCTGCATGCAGAGTGACTGCTTTTCAAATGATTTCCTTAAAAAGATTTTCCAAATGTCCTCCTCTCCTTTAAAAATATACCCCTATGTTGTATCCCAAGTCAAAGTTTCAAATGTTCAAGACATGAAATATACTTTTACTTTGTCCAAGCTCTAAGAGATTATTTTGTATTTTCTTTTATTATGGAAGCTGGAAAATGCTGTGAGTTTGTTACACAGGCTTCTTTCCTATTTCTACTATTTAATTCTAGAGTTGAATTTTTTCCTAAAGAAAAAGTACTCTCAAGAAAAAAAATAGCATGAGTACAGAACCTTTGGTACATGGCAGACAATACCACTGTGTAACCTAAATACATCCCAATTCTAACTTCATCTCTTTCTTTGAGCTTTTCTATTCTGTACAGTTTCCCACTTACTGGTTGTGTTCCTTTGATTTCTAATGACTACCACTGTGAATCTACCCACATATCTCTAAAAAAGTATATAGTTAATGAGAGGAAGAAAAAGAGAGACACACACAGAGAGTAGTTGTTTAAATATTTTGTTTATCTAAACTATCATATTTAAGGCACATATGATCTACCATCAGAAAGAACTAGTATCATTAAACTATCTATGCCATTAAATCTAATAGTCTACACATGCAATATACTTAACCATCATTATAAAATGTGTTATTACTTTGTAGAAAATATGATATCTCTTAATAAAAATGTGAATATAGACATTTCTCTCACTTTAGTCTAAATTGTCAAGTGACCTGTGTATAAGAATCTGAAGGAATGTAGCTATGATAACAAGATTTACTACTTCCCCAATATTAATTATGTCCTACATCTACGCAAAAACACCACCAGTATTTAGCTGATAAATGGCCAGCCAGAGCAGTCATTACAACTTCCAGCCTATAGTGACAATGTCTGTAACCATGAAATCATGTACTGGTAAATAGGGTAGAATAAGTGATGTAAGAAATTTTAAGATCTATCATTAAAGTGAGGAAACACACAAAGCATCCTCCATGCTTCCCTTGGTGCTAACTGGTACATATACAGGATAATTGGCTTGAGAAGATTTTTTTCCAGAAAAATGTAGAATTATGAAGATGATTGAAGGAAGATAAGTCTCCAGGGAGGGTGACCACACCGTATCAGTCCAAAAATCCTTAAATTTGGACTGTTCTTTTTTTTTAATTACACATTTCCACTTTTGTTTTTAACTACACTTTTTTTTCTTTAAAGTAATAAAAACTTGGGGCTGGGGCTGCGGCTGTGGTGTAGCCTGTAAAACCGCCACCTGCATATGGGCACTGGTTCTTGTTCAGGTTCGTCCACTTCTGATTAATCTCCCTGATAATGGTCTTGGAAAAGCAGTGGAAGATGGCCCACATAATTAGATTCCTGACACCAATGAGGGAGACCTGGACAAAGCTCCTGGCTCCTGGCTTTGGCCTGGCCCAGTCCCAGGCTGTTGTGTCCATTTGAGGAGTAAACCAGCAGATGGGAGATCTCTCTCTCTCTCTCTCTCTCTCTCTCTCTCTCTCTCTTTAACTCTTTCCAATACATAAATCAACATTTAAGCAAATAAAAAGAAATACAATCTTTTTAAGGAATAATTCACAATGAAATGAGGTCATTTGATTTATAAGTTTTGACAAATTATTCTTGATATTGCTATCACCACAATTGAGATACACAATATTTTTATTCCCCAAAATTTCATTATGCTGTTTTACAATCAGACCCACACACTCTTCCAATCAACTTCAGTCCAAAGCAGCCACAGATTTCTCAAGAACGATTTCTGCTTATATTCCAGATTTTGATTTGCAACAATGGTATAATCTTGCTTCTTTCACCTAGCATAATGTAATTTCATACGTCAACAGTTTTTGTATCTTTTCTTTAAACTTATCATCAGATTCTGTGTCTTTTCTTTAAAAACCGAATGGAAAGATGGATATATGCAGCTAAGTATTCAAGGTTTCCTTTTTCTATTCTATGTAAATCATCCCTGCTATGGGGTTTATAATTAATTGTGTTAATTTTTTTTCATTCACAGTATTTTATATGCCTGAAACTTTTTAATAGTGTTTCAGAAATCCCAAATCTATTCAGTTTTATGGGTTGGTGAATTGAACAGCTGGCTAATATTACTCATTATACTTTCAGAGGGTGACAGTTTCAGTATTCTGAGAATATTTACATTCTTAAAATCTATGATAGCATTCTTATTCTTTCAATCCAATTAATATCATTTCCTGTTTTCTTAATTCCAAACATCCACACAAATAAAATATTTGTTAAAACAAAGGTATTCTAATTCCTAAGATGATCATTGGGGCCTATTTTCTGATACCACTCTCTGTCATCTATTTGGGTTGATCTAGAGAATTTTACATTTCTAGTTTCAAAGAATGCTTTTTGAGGTGAGATATGTTTTTTTTTTTTTTCATTCTTTCCCGTGTCACTACATGAAAGTCACACTATATTTCAGGCAATTCGTGGCTCACACTCAACAAGTGCTCTCCAGGTGTGAACACCAGGACAGTGTTTTTCAAATTATCTTGGATTAAGATTTATTACTTTTTGATCCCCAACTCTACAATTGCAGTTTTATAAAATGTTATCAAATAATTACTAGAACAAAATGCCATGTACTTGGATTATGTAACAGTCTGAAACTGCTATGAAGTTTCTAAATGCATATTCTAAATGTCAGTAATCACATGGACAGTAAAATCTCCATTGAATAGTTCTAACCTTGCAAATGCCTACAGAAACTGGTAAAAGAAGTGCGAAATGTTTACTTCAACGAGGGCTTCCTAATCTGTGTTTGCTGTATCACTTTCATCTGGAATCCTGTCAAAAGATCTCACTGTAACCAAAATTACCATCATTGAATTTATTGCTATCCACTTGACAGAGATGATGTTAAATCAATTCAAATTCATCTTTAATTAGAAAGACCTTTGAGGTGCATGCTGATCACCTGAGTGTCTTGAGGATTCTGTGGGAAATATTCATATTTTAAAAAATCAATATGGAGGTATTCTGCTTGGACTCTTATATTTATTAGTGCAGAGTGGTATTTTACAGGGATTTTTTTTTTATGATCCCAGTATGAGAAACATTTCATTAAGCTGTATTTGCATTAATTTAGTGGTTAATGGCATCTCAAATCAAGAGAGCTAGATGAGCTGAGACCTCAAAGGTCTTTTTCCCCCCTGTTAGCAATGACATCTCCATTTTTTTGCTATAAAAATTCACTACAGGAAAGCATGTTCTCATTAAAGTAAATATATCTTCCCATTGGCTTCCAAGTTGGGATGCTGAGGCTATGAAAATAGTCAATTTGAAAGAATTCCCCTAGTTCCTGTTACT
The DNA here is from genome assembly GCA_949820135.1 of Sylvilagus floridanus. Classification (NCBI taxonomy): domain Eukaryota; kingdom Metazoa; phylum Chordata; class Mammalia; order Lagomorpha; family Leporidae; genus Sylvilagus; species Sylvilagus floridanus. The sequence continues at coordinate 97,026,655 of OX463225.1, forward strand.
ACTGTACATGGTTAAATGAAATGAAAACCTTGCTCCGTAATATACAAGTTCCAGCCAAGACAGGTGTTTCTGCTATGGCAGCTTCACAGATACCAATGACAATCAGCTTCACACTTAAGATGTGAAGTCCAGACATACCAGCAAACAGTCACGAATGTTCAATTCTGACCAATTCATCTGGGCGAAATTCGAAGTAAATTTTGCATTTCAACTATGATTTCGATAGGAATTGCTTTTCTCAGATTTGAATGCAGTGTGAGCATTGATGTGTTCTCTCAGAGATTTATCAACGCAAAATAAAACTCTGCTTCTCTAAGCACAAAAATACAAAATAGATTTCAGATACCTCTCAGATATTCCTAACCAAAACCAACAAAAAGAATGTGATCTGGCTAGATTGATTTTTCTTTTCTTTTTATTTTTTTTTTGTTTTGTTTTGTTTTGACAGGCAGAATGGACAGTGAGAGAGAGAGACAGAGAGAAAGGTTTTCCTTTTGCCGTTGGTTCACCCTCCAATGGCCACTGCAGCCGGCGCGCTGCGGCCAGCACACCGCGCTCATCCGATGACAGGACAGGAGCCAGGTGCTTCTCCTGGTCTCCCATGGGGTGCAGGGCCCAAGCACTTGGGCCATCCTCCACTGCACTCCTGGGCCACAGCAGAGAGCTGGCCTGGAAGAGGGGCAACTGGGACAGAATCCGGCGCCCCGACCGGGACTAGAACCCGGTGTGCCGGCGCCACAAGGCGGAGGATTAGCCTAGTATGATCCCAGTATGAGAAACATTTCATTAAGCTGTATTTGCATTAATTTAGTGGTTAATGGCATCTCAAATCAAGAGAGCTAGATGAGCTGAGACCTCAAAGGTCTTTTTCCCCCCTGTTAGCAATGACATCTTCATTTTTTTGCTATAAAAATTCACTACAGGAAAGCATGTTCTCATTAAAGGTGCAGGCCGATTTTGCTTTTCTAAGGACTTGATAGGTATAAACTCTGAATATTAGTAGAACTGGTGAGTGGATGTTTAATTTGAAGATCTGGGGTGTGGTAATCGTATTGTTTGGTGCCTTATTATTGTTTTTGAGCTCTAATATTGTTCCTCTGTTTGTGATATGATGCATTGAGATATTCTTTCTACTAAAACAAATGTAATTTTATGTGCTGAAGTACTTCATTCTTTCAACAACTATTTATTGAGCACTAAATATATGAGGGTACTTCAGAATGTTTGTGGGAAAATTGATTGGAAAGACACATATTGCACACATATGCAAAAATATACAAAGCAGTTATAGTTTCCTTCGCAATGTAAATTTCCAATAATTTTTTAAGACAATTCTTGCACATAGACTTCAAAACTTTTCGAACCAAATAAACATCTTTTAATTCGAGTTTTTTTCCACGTTGTTTTTAAACTGCTCTCATAAAATAGGAACTGGAAATAGACTTCCTACCTAATTCCTGGCTTATGGGTCTTAAGTTCTAGGCAAGGTAAACATCAAGAAGAAAATTTATACAGGAAAGAAGTTGGTATGCTGGGAAACTTTTGTAATGTGAGCCTCATTTAACTGTTCACTCTTGTTAACGTCCTACCTCTAGTTTGCAATTTCATTATCAGTCTGGAAAAAAATACCCATCCCAAAACATTGTATCTGGCTTTCTGGGCAACAGCACCAGATGATGAATGGCAAAATCTTGAAATGTCAGGAGAGTGACAACTCTTGGGATGCCCTTTGACCAGTAGGAAAGGAGAGAAATCTGGACATATAAATGGCTTCTTCGTTTTCAATTTTGGGTGACTGACATACAGTTTTTTCCATGGAGTCTTCCAGACAAGTCTTGCATGTCAAGTAAAATTTGTCTCTTCCACATTCCTAATGAAGACAAATAATTAGAAAATAAACTAGCAAACAACTCTTTCTGTTTATCCTGTGTGTTTCTTTACCTGACCACTTATCTTCTTAATTTTCTAATAAATCTCCCCCAAATACCTGTTTGTCATACTGAATTCAAATTATTTCTATCCATTCTCTCTTGAACTACCTCCAAGAGTACTTTAATTTTCAGTACTCCACAAAGAGAGACCACCCTGGACAAAATGATCAGGAAGGAAGAAATACTGATGGTGCAGGAGGTGGATGATAAGTTTGTTGGAATTCATAACCTCTCCTTCTCTGAAAGTCAGATAAATTCTCAACATCATATGTTACTTTAGGAGTGACTCTCCGCGAGGATGAATGGTGATATATATGACCTCTACTATGCTTTGTATGAAATGGACTATGACACAAATGAAGAAAAATTATTTTAGTAATCATTTAATTCATACATTATTTGTAGACTGAACTCCAAATTTGTTCAAGTCTTATAGCTTATTACTCAAACTTGTAAATTGGAAGGAACATATTGTTGATGAATTAAATCACTAAGGCAAGAAAAGATTATTTTCTGAATTCTAAGCAGGTAGTCAAAATGTGCAAAAGGAAAAGCAGAATATTAAATCAATAATAGTAATAAAACTAAATAGTTTACAGTCACAGTTTATGATATCATATGCACTTATATGCATTTATATATATATAAATATATATATTTATATATATATATAAATATATATATATATATATACTTAAAAAAGTTCAAGAGTGGCCAGTGTGGTGGTGCAGTGGGTTGAGCTGCAACCTGCAATGCCTGCATCCCATCTGCTTCAGATCCAGCTCCCTGCTAGTGCAACTGGGAAAGCCGATGGAAGATGGCCCAAGAATTTGAGCCCTTGCCACTTATGTGGAAGACCTGGATGGAGTTCCAGGGTCGTGACTTTGGCCCAGCTCAGTCCCAGCCCTTGAGGCCATCTGTACAGTGACCCACTGGATAGAAGATACATCTCTCTCTTTGTCTCTTTTTCTCTGTGTCATTCTATGTTACAAATAAGAAAAAAAATAAATCTCTAAAAAAGTAAATGGAAAATGGAATTATAAGCTACATTTATTTTAGTGCATATATCTGAATTCCAAATACACACACACACGCACACAAATAATTCCTCTTCATGATAAAACTTTTTGAGGATTATCACCAATTTTCACTTAAGGACTGTCATGCATACAGACATTACATAGCCAGCAAGAGACATCATTTATAAATATCTTGATGTATTTATTCTGTTAGGTTTCCATTTAGATTTAGCAGTTGTAAAGTATATAAGAGTGTTTTACAATATCATGCACTAACAACTACTAAATGGGATGAGCACTGCCATCTCTTGCTAATTGAGAACAGTGCAATAGAATAAATTTAATCTATTTCCAAAGAAATGTTGCATGTTAAAATCTAGTTCTCAGACTCGTATTTAGATTTGCAAATATTTTTTATAATTTTCATAATTTGATATAGCTGTATACTAATTGTTTTAATCGCTACAACTTCAAGTTATATGCACTACTTGACCATAATTAAGCAATATGACATGACAAGCAATGCTGTTTAGGATGATTATAGGATATTTTAATTTCATAATAAACTCCAATGATGCTCGATCTTAATTATACACATTAATATATTCTGTACACATTTAATTATCTGCTACATTGGTATTCCCATAATTTTTAAACAGTTCTACTTGAATATAACCAGTGCTCAAACATAAACTCACTAATGGGGCATAACGAACAAGTTATCTCTCTACTTTAGGATGGAAACCAGCTTTTGATATATGTGATTTTTCATGTTATACAGATATTTAATTAAGATATTAAATCTTATATTTGCCCAAAAACATATATTTGTATGATTTTAAAGACAGATTATCTTCTATTTTAGCAATCTGGCAGAAACCGAATTGGACTATGAGTGAAATCATTACATATAAGTAATAAAATGTGCCTTAATTGCTTTTTTCAGAGAATTACTACTAATGTAAGGAGTAAAGTCTGGAGGTTAGCACAGTGGCATAGCAAGTAAAAGCCACCACCTGCAGTGCTGGCATTCCCATATGGGCTCCAGTTCAAGTCCCAGCTGCTCCACTTCTGAACCAGCTCTCTGCTATGGCCTGGGAAAGCAGTAGAAGATGGCCCAAGTCCTTGGGCTCCTGCACCATCGTCGGAGACCTGGAAGAAGCTCCTGGCTCCTGGCTTCAGATCAGCACAACTCCAGCCGTTGTGGCCAATTGGGGAGTGAAACAGTGGATGGAAGACCTCTCTCTCTCTCTCTCTCTCTCTCTCTCTAATTCTCTCTCTCTCTCTCTTCTGCCTATGCCTCTGTAACTTTGCCTTTCAAATACATAAATAAAGCTTTAAAAAGTCCGAATTTTCCTCTATAAAAGAGTATATTAAATAATAGAAGATATTTTTCTAAAATGTTCAACTATATTAAGTTTCAAAAATTAATTTATGGGGTTGGCATTGTGCTGAAGCAGGTTAAGCTGCTGCCTATGACATGGACATCCCATATCTAGGCAAGAGTCCAAGTCCCAGCTGCTGCACTGCAAATCCAGCTCCATTATGTTGCACCTGGGAAAGCAGTGGATATTGGCCCTAAGGGCTGGTCCCTGTCTCCCATATGAAATACCTGGATGGGGTACCTCTTTCCTGGATTCAGCTTGGTCATCGTGGCCATTTAGACATTTGAGAAGTAAACCAATGGATGGAGGATCTCTTTCTCTCTGCCTCACTCTGTAACTATTTCCAATGTATAAAGTAAATCTGCTTAAACATCAAATAAAAATAAAAAGAATTTATTCCGACTTCCTCTTTTAATGACATAAATCATCCCTGGAGCTTTATCCCCTTTGAAACATCTCCAGAAACTTGTATCAATTTCAGATCTCTAATTTTGGAGAAGTGTTACAAGGAGAAAAAACGTTTTAAACTTAAAATTGTTATATGGATTCTGCCTTATTTGTATAAAAATTGTTTGTCAAAAATAAAAAGGTAAAACTTGGTCCTATAAAATAACCTCTTTTCATAACATATGTGATATATCTCTTTTGTTTTAAAATCATTTTTCTCCTTTGTATTCCAGACATTCATTAGTAGCATCAATGTTTCCTCAATAATAATTTGGAAATACTCAATCTTATCAGTTTCCCCTCCATTTTTAATGGTATATTACTCATTCAAAATATCTGTAGGGGCAGTTTTTGGGGAAGCCAATAAAAGGTCTACATCCATATTGGGTGCATGGATTTGGATTCTAGCTCCAATTCTGATTCTGGTTTCCTAATAATGCACACTCTGAGAGGCAGCCGGTGATGACTGTTAGTTGGATCCCTGATACTCACGTGGGGAACCTAGATTTAGTTCTAGACTCCTGCCTCTAACCTGACCCAGCCCTGGCTATTGTGAACACTTGGGGAGTGAACCAGTGGATAGCTTTGTCTGTCTGTCTGTCCACAATCCTGCCTTTCTCCCATCCCCCACCTCTATGTGTGCTTTGTGTCTGTCTGTCTGTCTCTGTTTCTCTACCTTTCAAACAAATATTTTAAAAGTGTGAAAAAATGTATCAGTCATTTTACAGATAATTTTTTTGCAACAGTCTTCTCTGGACATCCTTTCTCACAGCTTTCAAGTTTATCTACTACACCAGATATAAAGCATGTTCTCTACACTTTCTCCCCATTATCTTCCTTCTCTCTCACTTTCTCGTGCTTTTTCCCATAAATATTAAACAGTGTGTATGGGTGGAGGGGTGGTGAGTATGCATACATTTAGTTAGTTGAAATTCTACCATGAGCAAGACTTGTGTCCCCATTTATTTACTGATAGTATTGCACACCCTCAGATTCCACTCCACAAAGATTGCAACAATTTGTAAGGCCGCCAGAATCCATGAGAGTTCCTTGGACTCCCATATTTATCAATAGGAAGTATCAACATTCTTTCCACACTTAATTGGGGACAGTTCTGTGGTATAGCAGGTAAAGCCACCACCTGCAGTGCTGGCATCTGATATGGGCCCCGGTTCAAGTCCTGGCTGCTCCACTTCCAATCCAGCTCTCTGCTATGGCCTGGGAAAGCAGTAGAAGATGGTCCAAGCCCTTGGGCAGCTGCACCCATGTGGGAGACCCGGAAGAAGTTCTTGGCTCCAGGTTTCGGATCCGTGAAGCTCCAGCCGTAGGGCCAATTGGGGAGTGAACCAGGGATGGAAAACCTCTCTCTCTTTGCTTCTCTTTATCTCTATGTGTAATTCTGACTTTCAGATAAATGAATAAATCTTTAGAAAAAACCTTTATCAATTTGATAAGTGAGATATGATGCGTCAGTGATTGATTTGTATTTCTGTAATTGAGTAAGTTTTAATATAAGGTTCTCTCATTGAGGGAATCTTTGTATGCCTTTTGAATGGTATATTTATATCTATTTCTAGATTTCTAGTTTGACTTGTAGTATATTTTAATATTTGGGAAGATTAAATCACTTGACAATTTTTTTTTGCCATATTTTCTTGTCTTCTTTGCGAGTTTGCTTTTTTGAATAAATTCATTAACTCAACAAAAAATAACTCATTGGTATTTTTATTTAGATTATGAAATATATAAATTAATGAGTATAAAAGAAAATTAAGATTATTCTAAAGCAATTTGAAAGCAAACAATATCTTGTTATTTGTATAGTTGTTATTTTGTTTCTCTCAGAAACTTGCATATTTTTCTTATGTGAGTATATAAAGTAAACACATATTTTTATTAATTTTATACCTAAATATTTTATGTTACTTTTTGCTATGATAAATGAAATTTTCCTTGCCATTTCAGCCCCTGACAAGTTATTATTTGTATATATCAAAGGCATTAATTTCCATTAATTTTAGATCCCCTTTTATTATAGTCTTGCATTTCTGAAGTTTATGTTGTGATTGATTGCTTTCTCAGACTAACAAATCATCTGCAAAAATATAGTTGTAATTACTTTCCAATTATTATTCTTCCAAACGATTTTTTATCAAAATGCATTATTTGAAACTTCTAGTAAAATATGGAGTAGTGGCGGAGGTTGTCCCTAACCCAAGTTACAATATGTTGAGAAGATGAACTCAGAAAGATGAAGTTCTCAAATTCCCATGCCTTTTGCCCATGCCCGGCTATGCTTGTACTCCTATATATCTGTCTCTCCATGACAACTGGTGTCATGGTAACTGACAAGTCCGCGTGCTTGGCCAGGGGCTCACAGGTATATTTTTTTAATGTTTTAGCTTTGGACCACTATTATCTGTAAGTCATATACGCAACTAGGGGTCATGATTAGGTGTGGTTGCTTGTGGATGTACGACTGTGTGTGTGTGTGTGAGTGTAGCATGTGTGAGTATGTGTGCCTTTGGTTTAGTGGTTGAGACATGGTTTTGAAATCATATATCCTACCTTGGTGTGCCTGGGTTGTGGTGTCTGCTCTGTTCCCTCCTGCTTCCTGCCTATGTACACCTGGGGAAGACAGCAGTGATGTCTCGTGTCAGGTTGTTTCTGTTCATGTGGGAGATAGATACAGGGATAGAGTTCCCAATCCTGTCTTCTGCCTGATCCATCTCAGCTGTTACAAGCATCTGGAGAGTGAATTAGTACATAAGAGCTCTCTCTATGTCTCCCTTCCCCTTTCAGATAAATAAATAATAAAATTTAAAAAGTAGATGTTCCTTTTATGGTAACAGGCATACATATGGTAGGCAGCATTGTCCAATGGCTGCTAATGATCTCATCTTCCACATCTCTCTCTGTGTAATAATACTTTTCCTTTAGCATTAGCAGGACCTTTGAATATTGTGGGATGCCATTCATAAGATTAGATTATTTCATGTAATATTTGCTACTTTGTGTCAGGATTTTTTCGCAATATAATGTCTTCAACGTTCATCCATATTGTAGCTTGTGATAGAGTTTAATTCCTTTCCAAGGCAAACTAAGGCCCATTTATCCATTCATGGAAATTTGGGCTATTTCTACAATTGGCTATTTTGAATAATGCTATGAAAATGGATGACTGGCTGAAGAGCCCATGAGAATATTCTAGGCATGGAAAGTCAAGACACTCTGGAAAAAAAAAAAAAACTAAATGAAAGATCTCTGTGAGTGAGTGAGATCCTAGTAGAAGAAATGGGCCATCAAAGAAGGAGGTACCTTTCTCTGAAGGGAGGAGAGAACTTCCACTTTGACTATGACCTTGTCTAAATAAGATCGGAGTTGGCGAACTCAAAAGGCTTCCATAACCGTGGCAATTCATGACAAGAGCCTAGGGAGATTACTGACGCCATAAACAAGAATGTCAGTTTGTTAAGTCAACAACAGGAGTCACTGTGTACTTACTCCTCATGTAGGATCTCAGTCCTTAATGTGTTGTTCAATGTGAATTAATGCTATAACTAGTACTCAAACACTATTTTACACTTTATGTTCTGTGTGGGTGCAAACTGTTGAAATCTTTACTTAATATATACTAAATCGATCTTCTGTATATAAAGATAATTGAAAATGAATCTTGATGTGAATGGAATGGGAGAGAAAGCAGGAGATGGGAGGGTTGCAGGTGGGAGGGAAGTTATGGTGGGGGGGGGTGATTGTAATCCATAAGCTGTACTTTGGAAATTTATATTTGCTAAATAAAAGTTAAAAAAAAAAGAAAACTGATGGCAAACATCATTAATGGTGATAGTACCACCTGTGAGCAGAGATAATTTAACTTCTTACTTTTCAATATAATTGCTTCTTCATTTGTTATTCTTGCCAAGTTAGTCAGGCTAGGATGCATAGTATTGTGCTGACTAGAAGTGGTAAAAATGGGCTTTCTTGTCTTTCTTTATCTTAAAAGATTTCTTCTGGGGCTGGTGCTGTGGCATAGTAGGTTAAGCTTCTGCCTGCAGTGCCCGCTTACTACATGCACACTGGTTCAAGTCCTGGCTGCTCAATTTCTGATCCAGCTCCCTGCTTATTGCCTGGGAAAGCAGCAGAAGATTGCTCAAGTGACTGGGACCCTGAACCCATATGGGAGACCTGAATGAAGCTCCTGGATCCTGATTATAGATTGGCCCAGCTCCCACCATTGTGACCATTTGGGGAGTTAACCAGCAGATGGAAGACCTCTCTCTCTCTCTCCGTCTCTTGTCTGTAAATCTCACTTTCAAAAAAAATTATTTTGCTATGGATTATTATGTTAGTTGTAGGTTTTTCATTTATGGTCTATGTGCATTGTTTTAGTCTACAAAGATTGTGATGAATTTTACACAGCAATAGAAAGCTGGTTTAATATTGAAGAAAAATTGGCTGGTGTGGCAGCTCACTAGGCTAATCCTCCACCTGCTGTGCCGGCACCCCGGGTTCTAGTCCCAGTTGGGGCACCAGATTCTGTCCAGCTCTCTGCTGTGGCCCAGGAGGGCAGTGGAGGATGGCCCAGTTCCTTGGGCCCTGCAACCGCATGGGAGACCAGGACGAAGCACCTGGTTCCTGGCTTCGGATTGGTGCAGCACTGGCCACAACATGCGGGCTGTAGCGGCCACTTGGGGGGTGAACCAATGGAAAAGGATGACCTTTCTCTCTGTCTCTCTCACTGTCAAACTCTGCCTATCAAAAAGAAAAAAATTGAAGAAAAATTTATTCAAAAGAAGTAAATATAATTAGATGTGGACTCCATGTGTCTATTTTCTCCTTTTTAGAACACACAAGGAAGAATGTAAAGGGATGCTATTGCAGCGCGTTAAATTAATGAAAGGAAATAACTTTGATTTTACATAAAGAGTCAAATTTGTCCGTGTACTCAGTAGAACATACAGGGACATGATGAAGTCTGTCTCCCAGTTATATCAGTTCAGTTGAGACATTTTCTAGTCATCCTGTCTTATCACCATTTTTTTTTCTTTCTGTGCTTTCAGATACCAGTAGTCTATCCCAGTCTGAAGCTATTAATGTCTGTCTTGACTATTGAAAGAGAAAGACCACATTAACATAAGTTTTATTACAGCATGCCATTATAGTTGCTCCATTTTGTTAGTAGTTATTGTTGGCAATCTCTTTACTGAACCTAATTCATAAGTTAATATTTATTATAATATTTGTAGAGGTCTGTACTCTGGTTTCAGGTGCTAACTGATAGTCTTCAAAGTACCCTCCAGGGATAAAGCAGATGTCTATAGCAGTGTCATGCCTGACTGCTCACCATCATCTTTACCTAGAGGGAGGACAAGGTGAACATTTTCACTTCTAGAACTCTATATGTATTGCCCTGTGTTTGACCATCTGGACAGTTATCTGCAATATTGTCATGCTTTTGTAGTCTCCCAAAGAGTGTAGTCTGAATAACAAGAAAATATGTACACACATACACACACATACACACACAACCACACGTCTCACTGAAAATAGAAATGTGTTACACGTGCATACCCATGGTTTAGAATAGATGATATCCTTTCTCTTTCTTTCTCAACTAATAGTTCAACTGTCTTCTATTCATAAATCATAATACTTAAGCAATATTATTGATTTCTTGCAATCTACCTCTTTGTCAAGATTCGGTGAGGAATTAGAAAGTATTTCTCATTGTCACTAATATAATATGTTCTTTTAAAAGGACAACCATTTGATTAAATGTGTATGAAATAATGGGAAATAATGTAAAATTTTAAGGAAAAGTTCAATGCAAAGTTAATTAACTCAATTCTGGGCTTTTTATCTTAATTGATATATTGTGGTAATAATGGCCTTATAAATTTATGGCTTCTAATGTGTCTGAAATCACAATCTCTAGTCTCTAACCACATGACCCTTGAAACAAAGATTCAGGAGCCAGACACCTTGGGCTCAGATTCTGGGTACATTGCATATTTATTTTGTAACCTGGATAACGTATCAGCTTATAGTATGTAGGTCTTAGGGTATTGTGAGAAATAAACACAGTTGTACCTAGAACAAGGCCTAACATCTGGCAGTTACTTGATATCTAACAAAAATAAACTAAGCTCTGTCTATAGCAATCCTGCATTATGAACCAGGAAAATAATCACAAAGTATGTTTTGGGATGCGCATATCCCACTGAGATGGATCTGAGAGAAAATTACGTTGACAGCCTGAACTCCTTAAGCCTCTAACTAAACGATCAGTCAGAATGGTGCTTTATGCATCAGGAATAAGTGTTATTCCAGGGCCAGTGTCCAATAGTCCCTGAAAATTCTGTTTGCTTGTCCCTCTCCAATGCAGTCACCCTGGTAAACGCTACATACAGTTCTTTTGGGGAAGGACTGAAGAAAGATGGAAAGGATAAATTTTCATTGGGGTACTCATGGTCCTTCCTCAAAAAGGCAATCCTCTCTTTCATCCTGAGGCCCCTGGGTCTGGGTCTGTGGAAAATGTGTTTGAATTCAAACTTCTCTTTACTGGATACTGGAGTTTTTCCTCTTATACTTTAATGACTGCTCCTGTATTTAAATTCTAGGGAACCATGATACATTAGATAATGTCTTACATGTCTGCAGAGCAAAGTATTTGGATCACTCTTTCGTCTATACAACCCATTTGGTAATCATGACACCACTAGCCCCCCCCCACACACACACACATTCTGGAGTCCCGTCATCCCTATTGCCTTAAAGGCACCAAGTTCAATGGCAGTGTTACTGCATTGCTAGCCTACAGAGAATATCTATGCAGAGATCTTCAATGATTCTGGATACCTTCTCCCAAATTTATTCTCACAACTTTGGTGAAGAAATTGTCTCTGGACCTTTGGGATACAGAGGTAGGGATATTATTAATTTCATGTGATAAATTCACTCTTCTACTCCAATCTCCTTAAACATTGATGCATTTCTCCATACTGAGAGAGCTCTAGCATCTTAACTTCATTTAGTGTGGGTCACTTTGGGTTCAGCTTTTTCTCAAGCAAGCAAGCAAGCTATTAGAGTCACTATCAGTACATGAGATTTCAAAGTGAAACTAGAGGTTCTTCTATAAAATATCCACATCTAAGAGTGAAGTCCTATATAAATATATACTCAACATCTGTGAGAATTCATTGCCATACATATTCCTTGGGTTTTGACTATACAAATTGTGAAAAAAATGTAATTATTCCAATATGTCTTCCACTTCATGTGGGCCTCACATTCAATTTTGCCCTTTGTTGCTGGCTGGTTACAGATCTAGAACCAATGAAAAGTGTGGGTAGGTTTGGAAGATCAGCAGCCCCAAGAAATTTAACTATCTCAGGTGAGTCCATTACAGGTTGCTTAGAGACAAGACAAAGTGCAAATAAGTGAGGGAAGGCTATTTTTATTGCTAAAGAAGCTTCCAAAAATTTAGGAGTCAGTTTCCTCAGATTCATGCCAAAAATCTGCCCTATATAATCTCACCTAAATTCATGTTTTCAGAGTATAACACCTTCATCATGAATGTTGTAACTTAGTAGAAAAGATTATGTAAAGTTGAACATTTAGTCACTTTTTTAATTTAGCTACAGAATAACCTGGACTTGGGGCAGGGCATTCAGAAATCTCAGTCCTGTGGATTCAGGAAATAAATGTTCATTTGGGGAAAACTTAGAAGTGGTTTCATCTCTAATCCTTGATTTGGAAGTTAGAACCCTGAAATCAATGTTTCCTTTCCCCACATCCTCCCATAAATTATGAAGCAACCACGAAAACCTATTATGATTTTAATTTTGATAAAATAGTTTATGTCAGAAATTATTTAATCATCTCAAACCTTTCTGCCTATGAAGAGTTCATTATATGTATCTACAAGTGACATTTTAAGCAATCATTTTGTCATGCATGAACCTTAAGCATTTACCAATATCCATAAGATTGTTAATTGTGCTGATAAATAATTAGATGAAACAACTGTGGCATAGTAAGACAAGCTTCCACCTTTGGGCCAGCATCACATATGGGCACCGATTCGTGCCCTGGATACTCCTCTTCTGATTCAGCTCTCTGCTATGGCCTTAGGAAAGTAGTGGAAGATGGCCTAAGTGCTTGAGTTCCTGTATCCACATAGGAGGCCCGGAAGAAACTCCTGGCTCCTGCCTTCAGATGGGTGTAGCTCTGGTTGTTGCAGCCATTTGTAGAGTGAACCAGCAGATGGAAAACTTTTATCTGTGTCTCTCCCTCTCTCTGTAACTCTGCATCTCAAATAAGTAAATAAAATCCTTAAAATAGAAAAAGAACTAATTTCAGATAGCCCAGAGCCACATCAGAGCAACCTGTCATGAAGTTCTTGTGTTAGTTATTCTTAACAAAATACCTAAGACAAGGTAACTTTGTAAAGAAAAGAGGTTTACTAAGTTTTAAGTTTTGAAAACTAAACATCCAAACATCATAGTGTTGACAAAAGCCCCATAGCTGATGGCAGGATCACATTCAGGAGGAAGAGATGCTATCTTTTTATTTTGAAATTTATTTATTTATTTGAGAGTCAGAGTTACACAGAGAGAGAAGGAGAGGCAGAGAGAGAGAGAGAGAGGTCTTCCATCTGCGGGTTCACTCCCCAACTGGCCACAAAGGCCAGAGCTGTGCTGATCAGAAGCCAGGAGCCAGGAGCTTCTTCCAGGTCTCCCAGGAAGGTAAAGGGGTCTAAGAACTTGGGCCATTTTCTACTGCTTTACCAGGTCATATCAGAGAGCTGGATCAGAAGTGGAGCAGTCAGGACTCGAACCGGCACCCACATGGGTTACCAGCACTGCAGACAGTGGCTTTACCCCTTATACCACAGCACCGGCCCCAAGAGATGCTATCTTTAAATAGGCATTGAGAGAATAATTCAAGTGTCAGACTCATAACAGCTTTCCTTCCCACGAATTTGCTCCAGATGACCAGAATTCCCTTACAGGGGCAACTCCCCCAGTGACCTAAGAATCTACCACAAATCCTGTGTTTTGTGGAATATAATACATCCCACATCTCCGCATTCTGAACCAAGCCTTTAAAACAGGAAATTTGAGGGTGGGGGGGTGGAATTTAAGTCATATTAAACCCATAGCAGTTCTGTTCTCGTGGAACCCTTCTGGGTTTATGTTGCTATGTTAATATTAATTATTAATTGATTAATATTACTATATTGCTACATTAATATTAATTGCTTATATATTGCTATGGAAAGTTATTGACTCTGTGTTTGAGCAAAAAAAAGAAAAAAGAGAAGCATGATGTGACTGTAGATCACAAAGGCCAGCAGCAGGCTTTCTATAAAGCTGGGCATGAAGCAGGAAAGAGCAAGGTTTGTGGTGAACCCTGGGGACAAATTGGAGCCCACATCCATCTCTCACCACCACCATCTTCTTGAGACAGAAGTGATAAAAGAAGTGGTTACACTTCATCTCACTCACAATTTGAATAATAAGGAGTACTTTCAGTGGGCTCTGGAACCCCTGCAATGCTGGTCTCCCCAACCTCACTGCTTCCCTACCCCGTCTTCCTTATGATAGAAGATCAGTGTTATATGTATAACAGCAGTGCTTGTCCCTCTACATTGACTTCAGACAGCAGCACCTGATGCATCACTTTTGCCTTCAAAATCTCACAGAAGTCTCTCCAAAGGTAAACTGAACATGCAGAGTATATTAGGATTTACATGTACAACTTAACTACATGGATTTTGCATAAAGCTTTCAGAGTAAGTAGATATCATTATTTTAGGATGCAGAATTCAGCTACCCTTGGGACATTTCTGAAATTAAACTTGTACTGTCTTCTGACTCATCAGCTTAGTCCCTAGATCTTCAATTTCTAAAGAGTTCTGCTGTATTTTGAGTTGTTTCTAAAAACTTTAATTTATACCTTATATGGGGTTTGATTTTTATTAAGCGTGGTGTTATTTCTCTAGGTGAGATCCCATTATTTCTGTGAATAATAGTATATATGCTTATACACAATAGAGAACAAATGTGTGAGAATTATAAAAAAAGGAAATAGAGTTAAATCTATTTTTTACTTGAGCCAGTTATGTTTCAAGAGTATATCTCATCCCTGGTACTCTGTGACTCAGCCCCTTGGTAACAACAACCCATGGAGTTTGACTACATTTTTTCCCATCATAGAGCAGAATTTGAAAGACTTGTCATTGCAAAGAGTTCTTGAAATACCAAACATACAATGCTTGATGCCAGAATATATTTGACATAAAATTTGACATTTAAGAACTTACTGTTCAGAAGTGGACAAGTCTGGTGGTTAAGACATCCCCATCAGAGTGCCAGAGTTTTAGTCCCGACTCCAGCTTCTTGCCAGTGCAGACCCTTGGAGGCAGTGGTGATAGCTCAAGTGATCTGGTTCCTATCGTCCACATGGGAGGCAGAGATTGTGTTCCAGACTCTGGCTCCAGCTCTGGCTCAGGTTTTTGGCTAATGTGAGAATTTGGTAAAGGAACCAGAGGAGAAGAGTTTTTTCCATCTACCTGCCTCTCTGCCTCCCAAAAAAATCATTAAAAATAAAAAATGAACATATTCTTTTGCATATATGTTTATTTAAAAACGCTAACAGGGGATATGCTGTCTGTTCATGTCATACAAGTTGAAGGCCATCTTCTAAAGGAACACATTGTTCCATTTGTTATCAAAGGTTCCTGCCAGTACTATATACATACACACACATGCACAGACATGAATTTAAGGAAATAATAGTGATTATGCTGACTTCACAATGCTAATTAATATTTTATAGAATATCCCACCAGGCATTTTCTAACTCCATTATTCTGGTCCACTTGACTTATAGTTTTATGAATGTGTGTTTTTTAATTTGTAATACATAGGATTAAACATATGCTATGATTAAATAGGTATTACTGCAGAATTAACAAACTTACTAAAATAAGTACGTGCTTTAAAAAAAGTCATTGATCTCAGGGTTTATGCCAAAGTGTGTTTAACAAAATAAATGAGAAACTAAACATAAATTTCACTGAGGCTCTGTTCTATAAGTGATCATGCATCAATATCATTTTAGAACAAATCATAAAAAGTAAGTTCTTAGGGACATCATTTCAAAATACTCATTTTTATCTTTTTATTTATCTTATTTTTTATTCTCAATAAGTCCAATCATTCCAAAATTAGAAATATGAATAAATATAACATATAAATATAAATAAAATATTTACCTTTTTATTTTAATTTTCTTTATATAAAAGGAAAATTATGTATTTCATATATACATATAATTTTAATGTTCAATGATATTTCCCTTCTCCCTCATTTCTATTCTCTATTTTTCTTCCTTCCTTATTTATCTTTTGGTTTTTGAATGACATGCTTTCAATTTACTCTATTATAACAAGCTTAACCCTCCACCAAATAAAGAATTCAACAAGTAGTAAGTAGAAATGTAACTATTCCTCAAGAATAGAGAGAAGGTCTATAAACAATAATCAAATCTCAAAATTACTTACCTTTTAATGACATTTAATAGCATTTTCCAAGTAAGTCTTTCTTTAATCTTTTTATTTCTATTATTTCTTTCTTTTTGGCTTTTCATTTTTGCTGTTTTCACTTTTATTCATTCTTACATCTTTTTGCTTTTTTCATTTCTATTTTTAATTGTCAATACACGTTAAGCAAAATTCTTCATCTTTAAGCACTGTTATCAACTACACGTAGAAAGAAATTCCCTTTGTTCTCCACCTAAGGCATATAATTCTATTACGAGCTCTACAGTTATTTTTTCCCTTATTTCTTTTTTTTTTTTATTTGACAATTAGAGTCAGACAGTGAGAGAGAGAGATATAGAGAAAGGTCTTCCTTCCGTTGGTTCACTCCCCAATTGGCTGCTATGGAGGAAGTTAAGCCGATCCTAAGCCAGGAGCCAGGTGCTTCCTCCTGGTCTCTCATGCCTGTGCAGGCACCCAAGCATTTGGGCCATCCTCCCCTGCCCTCCCTGGTCACAGCAGAGAGTTGGACTGGAAGAGAAGAGGAGCAGCCGGGACTAGAACTCACTGCCCATATGGGATGCCAGTGCCATAGGTGGAGGATTAACCAAGTGAGCTACAGTGCAGGCCCCAAATTTCCCTTATTTCTTTATGTATCTTTTATTTCCCACTACCCTGTAAGTGCCTTGGTGGGAGGGTCAGTGACTATGATTCACTCTACATACTAAAGTTAAGCACAATATTACTATGATCCTAAAAATTCCCCTTTATTTGACTGAAGCATCAATGAGCAGGTGTAAAAACTAAAGTGTTGCCTGCGCCACGACTCACTTGGCTAATCCTCTGCTTGCGGTGCTGGCACTCCGGGTTCTAGTCCCAGTTGGGGCGCCAGATTCTGTCCCAGTTGCTCCTCTTCCAGTCCAGCTCTCTGCTGTGGCCCAGGAAGGCAGTGGAGGATGGCCCAGGTCCTTGGGCCTTGCACCTGCATGGGAGACCAGGAGGAAGCACCTGGCTCCTGGCTTCGGATCGGCACAACACGCTGGCTGCAGCGCCTCAGCCATAGTGGCCATTTGTGGGGTGAACCAACGAAAGGAAGACCTTTCTCACTGTCTCTCTCTCTCACACTATCTAACTCTGCCTGTGAAAAAAATAAATAAAGTGTCTTAGGGATCAGAAACTATTTTTCCCAATAAGAAGAAATAATGTCCTCAAACATATTTTTCAGAATTCATTAAGCACAAGTCAATTAATATTTCTAAAGTTCTTAGCAGTGAACTAGAAGAGAATGATGGTTTCATATACTCATGTCTTAGTGACTAGGTATTATTGTAAGTGTTTATACACTACATGAACGGGAGACAGGAGCAAAGCAATAAGCAGGGTTACACAGCGAGTGTTTATGGGGTGAATTTAATACCTACCTCTTGCAGTTCTTCACTCTGCTCACTAGAAAGGAGAAAACTTTACTGTAAATTAAGAAAAAAATATCATACAAAATGTTAAGAACCACTGCTCTGTGGTTTAAAAGGTATCGTAAGTTAAAAATATACTTAGAATACACGAGAGACTAATTTAAAAACACATTTTGTATGTGGAAGTCATTCCAAAGGCTGATGGATCTTTTTTTGAAAAAATAAATAAAAATATAAAATATAAATATAAAATAAATATAAATATAAAAATAAATATAAATTTTGAAAGTACAATTTTGGATTATAATTATAATTTACAATTATAATTTATAGTTTTTCCCTCATAACCACCCTCCTACCCACAAACCATCCCATCTCCTACTCCCTCTCCCATCCCACTCTTCATTAAGATTTATTTTTAATTATCTTTATATACAGAAGATCAACCTAATATATACTAAGTAAACATTTCAACAGATTGCACACACACACAGACATGTAAAGTATAAAGAACATGTAGGTATAAAGAACTGTTTGAATACTAGTTTTACCATTAATTCGCATAGTACAACACATTAAGGACAGAGATCCTACATGGGGAGTAAGTGCACAGTGAGTCCTGTTGTTGATTTAACAATTGACACTCTTATTTATGTCATCAGTTATTACCTGAGGCTCTTGTCATGAGCTGCCAAGGCTATGGAAGCCTCTTGAGTTCACAAACTCTGACCTTATTTAAACAAGGCTGTAATCAAAGTGGAAGTTCTCTCCTCCCTTCAGAGAAGGGTACCTCCTTCTTTGATGGCCCCATTCTTCCACTGGGATCTCACTCACAGAGATCTTTTATTTAAGACATATTTTGCCAGAGTGCCTTGGCTTTCCATGCCTGAAGTGCTCTCATGGGCTTTATAGACAGATTCGAGTGCCTTAAGGGTTGATTCTGAGGTCAAAGTGCTGTTTAGGGCATTTGCCATTCTATGAGTCTGCTGTGTATCCCACTTCTCATGTTGGATCTTTCTCTCCTTTTTAATCCATCAATCATTATTAGCAGACACTGGTCTTGTTCATGTGATCCCTTTGACAATCCTATCTTTATGATCAATTATGAACTTAAACTAATCGCTTTAACTAGTAAGATGGCATTGGTACATGCCAACTTAATGGGATTTGGAGTTCCATGGCACGTTTCTAGTTCTACCATTAGAGATAAGTCCGAGTGAGTATGTGCCGAACTGTATCTTTAAATAATGTTACAGAAAGATGGAGGGTTTTCATATGTTTGTTTTATGGTTTAACATTTCATTTATTTGAAGTTCAGAATTAAAGAGAGAGGGGGAGAGTCAGAGAATGGAGGAGGGAGAGAGAGAAGAGATCATCCATCTGTTGGCTCACTCTTCAAATGGCAACAATGGTCATGGCTGGGCCAGGCTGAAGCCAGGAAACAGGAGGAACTCTATCCATATCTCCCATATACATTCAAAGGATCCAAAGGTTTGAGTTGTCTTTTGCTGCTTTCTCAGGCACTTTAGCAGGAAACTGGATCAGAAATGGAGCAGCTAGGCCCAGAACTGAGATCCGTATGGCATGCTGGTGTCACAGGTAGAGGTGTAACCCACTCCACCATGCCAGACCCTGGATAGAAGTTTATACACAGAATTTCTGTTTTGGTTTAAGGTATATGAATGGTAAGACTATGAATTATGGTTTCTCCATGGGCATTGTTTTTGTTTCCCTCTTAATACACTGCTGAGTAGAAATAATCTAATAAGAGTTCCTTTTCTTTATTCACATATCAGTAGAGTAAGATTATTTTTGGCTCCAGAGCTGGATATGATAGGAGGCACTATTTTTTTTTTTTTTTGGACAGGTAGTTAGACAGTGAGAGAGAGAGACAGAAGGTCTTCCTTCCATTTGTTCACCCCTCAAATGGCCGATACGGCCTCACACTGCACCAATCCTAAGCCAGGAGCCAGGTGCTTCCTCCTGGTCTCCCATGTGGGTGCAGGGCCCAAGCTCTAGGGCCATCCTCCACTGCCCTCCCGGGCCACAGCAGAGAGCTGGACTGGAAAAGGAGCAACTGGGACAGAATCTTGCACCCCAACCAGGACTCGAACCCAGGGTGCGGGCACTGCAGGCAGAGGATTAGCCTAGTGAGCCGCGGTGCCGGCAGCAAGCACTATTTCTTTGTTCTATTTACTTTACTTCACTTTATTGTTGTCTGTCTAATGGTGATTCTATCACTTGACATATTGAGGAACTCTGATTTGTTTGCATCCGTTAGAGATAGATTAAGTCTACAAAACTTTATCCATTTTTGTTCATTTAAAAACACCTCTAAAACTAAAATTGACTAGGAAGGGAACCATGTCTCCAAAAAGATTCTTAGATGTCTTTATATAAAAGAAGTAATAAATTCTGATATTGTGGCTTTAAATAGGACACAAGAGTAATTCTAAAGTTCATGGGGAAATACAGCATTAAGAGATACTTTTGTTATAGGCAATTTTAAATTTCATGCATAGTTTTTTCATAATATGCATTTTTCCTTTTTAAAAATGCATTGAGGTTATTCATTTTTAATTAAATTTATTTATTTCAATTATTTGAAAGACACAGAGAGAGATCTGTTTGTTGACACCCCAATTGCCCACAACAGCCACAGTTGGGCCAAGCCAAGGCCAAGAGTCAGGAACTCCATCAAAATCTCCCACATGACTGACAGGACCCATGTACTTGTGCCATCACATGCTGCTGCCCAAAATGTGCTTTAGCAGGAAGCTGGAAACAGAAGTAGAGCCAGGATTAATTTCCACACACTCCAATATGGAATGCAGGAGTCCCAAGCACTGTCAATTGTGCACCAAGTACTCATCCCATAATATGCAATTTCCTGAACATTTTACACATTCCTACCAGCATGGACTTTATAGTTTTTACACCAAAATAAATGTATGTTTTAATTCCATTGTTTTCTTCCATGAACTTATTGAATTTCTCTCATGTTTATCTATGTGTGTCCATAAACAAGGTCTAAAAGTCTACAGAAAATGCATATAAATATATATATATATATACAAATAGACACACATATCTAGAAAGAGACATCTATGCATGTCTCATAAACACAAATAAACAGAAACATACAAAGACATATATGTGTATGCACAAGCACATTATTTATGTCATTTACAATGTCATCCTCTTTCCAAGAAACAGCAAAACATATTTCAAATAATTGAGTGAACCAGACGTTTAAAAATCTTTTTAAGAAAATCAGTATAAAATTAAATATATGACTCCTGACTGATCACTCTCAATGCTTTCAGACTTGATATATCTTATGTGCTACTTAGTTTTGTATGCCTCTTGGTCCTAAAAAACATGTGAATAAAGGATTGAGAATTGGCTCCAATCTCAGTGCTTCAAATTGCTTCCTTTGATAAATGTCTCAAATACAAAGTCTTGCTTACAAAAACCCCATCAAGACAGGGGTTTGCAGCATTGGAAGTGGTGCTCCTAGGGGATGCCGGGATCAGCCTGAGCCGTATCTCTTCTTCCCGCCATCTCTCTGGAAATTTCGTTCATTCTGAAAAACTCAAGATAGAATTCACACTCCACAAAACTCAGCTCTGCGAAAGTGCACAGTGCTAGGGTCCTTGGCCCACCATCATCAAGACAGAGTAGATCTATTTTAAGTGAATTCCTGCTCTACAGAGAATTTGTTATGTTGAAATTACTATGTATTTTTAATTAAAAAGAATTTCCAAAATTTTATGACATTCCTGGGGTGCTTATAAACCAGGGTTTATAATCACCAAGAAAGACAGTTTGCCATATGGCTTAACATAGTAATATGGCTTTGTATGCAACTGTGTTGCCTTTAAGCTTTTTTACATCAGATATGATGAAAGTAAATTAAGTGATTTTTTAGATTTAAAGAAAGGTAAAGAATATTAATTCAATATTTTACATATCCACATATCTTTCTTGCAATCCCTGATCCTCATTAATGAAAGCCCTAGGGCACACTTAAGTGCAATAAGCATGAGTAGTGAATGCATTATGACTTTATTTTCATCCCAGAATATAGAGTTGCGATCCATTTCCTTGCTTATAAATTATAAACCTCCACTGCCCATTGCTGAGGTTTTAACTGCACTGAAGCAGAGTTCTTGGCTTGTTGAGTGTTAATAATGGCTCTTCATGTCTGCCCTTCAGCTGAGACATTAAACTGAGGTCTCATCCGCTTGCCTCTAGTGGCTTTTCAAATAGACTTAAAGATTGCATCATGCCTTTCCAAACAGGAGGGGGCAACCTCAGAGTCTTGATGCTCATTTTCAAAGCATGTTAATGCACAAGGCTAAGACTTTGTTATCGTCAACCTGATTTACAGGGACTCTAGAAGACTCAGAATCAAAATGATTTCAGAATTTCACTATAGGAGATTTCCAATTTTTTAAAAAACAGAGTTTTTCCCATATGCTTGTTCACTCCAAATGGCCACAGTGGCCTGGCCAAAACCAGGAGCTAGAAACTTCTTCAGGATCTCTCACATGGATGCAGGGGGAAAAGGGCTTGTACTATCTTCTGTTGCTTTCCCAGGAGCATTAGCAGGGAACTGGATCAGAAGTGGAGCAGGCAGGACTCAAACTGGTGCATATATGGGATGATGGCACTGCAGACGGTGGCTTTACCCACTATATCGCAGCGCTAGGCCTGAGATTTCAAATTATGAACATAATATAATCTCATTTCATTCAGCTTTGGAAGGCTGTAAGGGGAATAGACCCACATGTAATATAATTGAAAATAACATTTTCATAAGAGCTAAAATTTTTTGGAAGAAGTAACATTTTTATTTTATTTTTTAATTTTTTAGAACTTTTATTTAATAAATATAAATTTTGAAAGTACAACTTTTGGATTATAGTGTTTTTTTCCCCCCATAACCACCCTCCCACCTACAAGCCATCCTATCTCCTACTCCCTCTCTCATCCCATTTTTAATTAAGATTCATTTTTAACTATTCACACAAAAAAAGTCTTTCAGGAATCAATTACCTAGGTAACATGAGATGTTTGGGGACATGGATCGCAACTCCTTTGGCTAGACCAGGTCTGTATATCATGCAATACATTAGATCAAAAGCTTCAAAAATATATGGGAAAATCTGAGATGCATGGGACTCTTCCAGTATTTTCAAATCAAGTGTCATTGCTACTTGAAGCAAGGAAACGTTTTTATTTAAATTTTACTCAAGTATTAAATTCTGTCCAGTATAAAACCAATTAGTATAGATAAGTAGCATTTAAAAACTGGAGTCATCATGTAGAATCTGTGTTCTCAGCTATGAGTTTTATCTTAAGTTTGGGATTTAAAATATTAGAACTCATAGAAGCAGAGAGTAGAATGCGGGTTACCTAGAGCAGCATGGGTAGAGAAGTGGAATGGAGAGATACTGGTCTAAGTATACAAAATTTCATTTAGATAGGAACAAAAAGTTCAAGAGAATTATTTTATAATAAAGTTGAAAGTAACTTACAAATTGCTGAGAGTACATTTTAAGCATTCATAGTCCAAAAACTAAATATATAAAATAATGGACATGTTACTTACCTTGTTTTAACTACCCTGTGTTGTATGCATATATCAGAAAATCATATTGTATAACATAAATATATTCAAATTTTATGTGTCAATAAAAAGTAAATCATTTTTTAAAACTGATGTGAAAGAATTGCTAATGTAACTCACAGCACATTCATTTGACTAATGAAGGAAATCAAGTCTTTCAGGAATATAAATTTGTTTCATTTTCTTGACTTAAAACAGAAACTAAGTGCTATCATATGGTTGTATAACATGAAACAGAAAAATGAAAGTGTTTATCAATTATGTCTACTTTGTATATTAATAGTAATAGAGAAATAGTTTGGAGCCAGTTCTACCATATTTAGCAGATTAGGTTTATATTTAAAAGAGACCTCTTTTAAATAAAATCACAAAGTTTCAGAACCATAAAATCAAAGGATTCCTCCAAGTACTCATTATCTCAGTAAAGGCATACTATTAGACTCTTTGAAGTATCTCATGAGAAAGCTCTGTGGCTGCCTCAACAATGTTAGACCACCTCCTTTGGGTACATATAATAGGAGTATGATCACTTTTAACTCATCCATATCAAGTAGTATGCTATGCTTTGCATTAACACCAAGTTCAGCAAGAAATATAAAACATTGTTTTCAAATTTATAGAGCAACACATTTCAGAAATCACTGGAGGAAAGTTTATGTGTTAATTTCTTCCTTGCTAACATCACTCTCCCTTCTATGACTTTGTAAAGAAGGCAACAACTTTAAATTTATGGCTTCTAGGCCACTTCATTAAACTATATTGTATTACTTAGTGCAAGAAATTTTGAACTCATCTGAGTTTTGGACTGACTGGTTATTTGAAATAGCACAAAGACAACAAAGGAAGAAGGCAGAGAGATATAAAAGTTCTCATCTCTAGTTTTCTTAGTATGAACAATACTTGATTTGAAATCTATGAATTGGATTGCATCATCTCAACTCCTGTTTTAAGACTACATGATTACAAGTCCAACAACATGTTATCTGTTCTTTGAGAAGCAAACCAAGTTGATACTGAGCTAAAATAAAAATATAATTACCAAATATTTTTAGAATGATTTCCTCAAGGGGAATAGTAAGGAATGGATATTAGGAGACCACCTCAGGAAATGTTGGCTTAGTTTGTGCCATTGAACTGAAACTCTGACAGCCAGCAAGCTATTTCCAGTTTACTGCAGCTCTTCCTAAAACTCCCTGTGTAGTGATGAAGGTGGGAGTCTGAATAAAAACTGTTAGAGAAATAAAACTGGAAGGGGGGTGGAACTTTCTGTACCAACACATTTTAAGTGCACTTATTATGGCAAAATAGTCTTTATTGTAAATATTTCATACTGAGTCAGAGTTTTCCAATATATGATCTCCTACCTGGAAATAAATTAGGAATTTTTTAAAGCTGCATGAAGATTTTCAAACCACTGGCAGAAAAATGTGTTAATGGTATATTAAGAGACTGAACAATGAATAATTTTTACAAATTTCTAATTCCAGATAGGCATAAAAATGCCAACATCAACCAGTCAATTCAATTATCTTTTAAAAATAAAAATATTTCAATTATATTTATTTAAAAATGAAAAATGAAATAGGTAATTTAACATTATAAAATCAAATATATTACCTAATTGCTGAAAATCATGTTTTCTAAAGCTTGGTAAAATATTATAGAAATATGGTTTCACCAGGACATAAACAAATGCAAAAAATATAAATACATACCTCTAAATTAATATGGTGAATATTTCCCTAAAGCCGCATAGAAGTGTAGAAATTGTGTTAACATCAAGTTAATTAGTAAAGAAACATAAAGCAAGCTATCTTTCCCAGAATACCATTATTAAAAGAGATGACATATGACATACACTCATCTATATTCTTTCTGAATATATTATAGTAAAAGTAATAGCCAGCATGTATTAATTAATTAATTTACTTAATTTTCCAAAGAGATTAAGGCATACAGATTACCAATGTCTTCTTGTAATCCAGTAACTGTAAGAATATGTATGGAAACCCAAGTTATCTGAGGTCAGAATCTGTGCTGTGCGCTTTTATTCTGTTCCCATGAGATTGCTCTAAAAAATATGCAGCTACGTGATGTGAAGACCTCACAAAGCCAGCGGCCTGAGAATCCCTGACAGCAGAATATATGGAAATTCAGATGTTCAGGTGGGATAGGCAAGCAGGTCAATTTAATAACTGCCCTGGAGGTCAAGTTATCAGTATGTTTTAACTGGCAAGGAAGTGAGGGGAGAAAATATAAGAAGGGGCTTGGGAAAGAGAAGAGAAGGAAGGGGAAGATATGGGAAAGAAAGCATGGCAAATGGATAGTGAAGAAAACAAAGATTTCCCCAATGTTAATGTCTGTGTAAACTGGTGCAACCTCAACATAAAGAAACTTGGCAAAAACAATCAACATCACCAATGTGAATGTCTTTTGATTTCACTTATAAGTAGTGATCTGCCTAGATTCTCTTACACAGTTAGCACAAAGTGTGTACAGGGTACATAAGACTCATCACTGTGTTCTTTATAATCCGAAACAGTGGAAACAACCCAAACAGCCATGAACAAGGCTTCAGTAAAGAACAGTTTCAATTCTGCAAAGGAATATCATACAGATGCATGCAGTTATGTTATATCACTATGCATATCGAATTCTCACTTATCTGGAATTTCTGGTTACCTCTGGAGAAAGGAACAGGGTGCCTGGGAAAAGGGTAGGAGACCAACCTCTACCCTCCACCATTTCCCAGCTGCTGAAAGTTAAATGGTATCGATTTATCACACTAACCTAAGTATTTTTAAAAAGTACAAAAATTCAATAAATAGTAATTGAGACTAATTGTATCAACAATTTGTAATAAACTTAACTTCAAGTTCTTAAATGACTAAGTGATGGACTTGATTTTCAAATATTGCACTTTTCATATTTCATATGAAATATTACCTGGAAAATTTTTAGATTTAAATATACAACTTACATAATCAGAATCCAAAGTTTTAGCAGCTGGGAATATTTGGAATGGTGTCTGAGTTTCATATGAGTAAGGAGCTTTACTTAAATTCTAAAGTGCAGAGAGAAACGTATCAGGGCATAATAGGTTAAGCCTCCACCTGGGCATCCCAGATGGATGCCGGTTTATGTCTCATATGCTCCTCTTCCCATCCAGCTCTGTTAAAGTGCCTATGAATGTAGCGGAAGATGGCCCAAGGGCTCAGGCCCCAGCACCCATGTGGGAGACCTGGAAGAGACTCCTGGCTCTGGGCTTCAGCCTGCCCCAATCCTGGCCATTACAGCCATTCAGGGAATGAACCAGCAGGTGGAAGATCTCTCTCTGTCTCTCGCTCTCTCTTTAACTCTGCCTCTCAAATAAATAAATCTTTAAAAAGTAAAAAAAAAAGCTTCAATTCATTTTTTTTAAGAAATGAAACATTTCAACGTCTTGTTAAAGAATTATTTAAGAGAGCACGATAAGGCCCTGGTCTCAAACTCAGTCTGTAGCCATGGTACCATCTCTTCACAAAGCCATACCACCAAGGGGGTAATGTGAGAAATGCTCTCATAAGAGAACAAATTGTTCCACTCCCCAGAACTCAAAAATGTTCCGTGATAGGAGACTGTACATGAAATTCGATCCAGATTAGCTTCCTTCCTACTCTTCGTTTTCTCATTTTCTTTACTGCCTGCTTATCTCCAAGTCCTGAGCCCAACTGAGTAGTGAAATAAAAGAAAAACCTAAGTTTTATTCTTGATTTCACCACCATCTAGTTTTTTATGTCTTGGGAAATCACTTGATTTCTCTGAGACTCTGTTTTCATTTGTGCAATGACAATAATTATACCGGCTCTAAGTTTTTGAGGGAATCAAATGTGTGTGAAAATGCTCTGTGGGTTATGCAAATGTTAAGTTGCTCTTTTTGGTAAAGATAATTTAATAATGAGCACCTACTCCATATTATTATAAATCAAAAAGCCACAAAAACTTTTTAAACAGAATATATTTCTGACTCCCTTGATCTTATTGCCAGTCTCAGAATGTTATGAATCAAAGTGGCAGTCACTGGAGAGACCAGGACAGCAAGGAGACCCGGGTGAGCTTCCGTGATGGGGAGGGCCATGATTGAACCTGAAGAATGGAAGTGAGTAGAACACCCTGCACCATGAGTGCTGAGTCAGCAGCCTTGAACTGCACGATTGCATTTTTCAGATAGAAATATTTTTAAGCTTTCTGAATTTCTAACATAAGAGATACGGATATAGTTAATTACACATTTGAAAGTTTTTAATTAGCCACTGTATTATTCTATTGTTATTTGTTATGATGAATAAACATACATGTGATTAAAAACTTGCATTCTGCAGTAATTGCCCAAATGAGTTATTTTATTTTGTATGTATAAAAAACAACACAATTCTCAAATATCATGTCATCCTTAAAAAGAAAAGAAAACTCAGAATTTAATTTTCATTGATGATTTGCTGGACTTCTCAATGAACTACTTTGCCTGAAGGAGCTGCATGTCACAAAAGAATATTATGTGTAAAACCATAAGGAAACAGAAAGCAGTAGGACCAGCTCATGCACTTACCTAGCAATCATAGTAAACATTCCTCTACAAATGTGAATAAGAAAAATGAGAATGCCTTCTAGCTTTAGAAAAGACAAATGGGAATATAAATTTTGCTTTACAAATTAATAGTTATTAGTTATTAGGAAATGAACAAATAATGCCAATGACATGTTTTTCAAAGGGTAGGGGTATGGCGATGAGGAAAATATATGGCAGCTAAATAACACACAGAGGAATTGTAGCTTGATTCCATATTTTATTTTCAAAAAAAGAGAAGAGCGAATATCCTTTCAAGATTCTTTCCCCTTAGGGTCTTTGAAATAGAACACTGTATTGAAATCAGCAGGTCATGCACAAGATGGTTTAACTTCTAATTAACACTAGATGATATACTGAAAATCACATGCTAATTAATTCTCTGTAGGGCTAAATGTCCTTTCTTCTATGTCAATTCCAA
Organism: Sylvilagus floridanus; assembly: GCA_949820135.1. Taxonomy (NCBI): domain Eukaryota; kingdom Metazoa; phylum Chordata; class Mammalia; order Lagomorpha; family Leporidae; genus Sylvilagus; species Sylvilagus floridanus. Next base: position 97,055,059 of record OX463225.1, read on the forward strand.
TGAACATATTAATATGAGGACTAAGGTAGTATGTTTTTAACATGAATTAGTAATCAGTGAAAAATGCGTGTCAAAAATTAGACACCTGAGAAATTTTATTTTGAAGTAGAGGTTATTGAAGTGAAAAAAATTACTGGGGAAAACTCACAGACAAACAAAAGTTCCATTGTGAATATTTTGAAAAATATGAAAGCAGTATCACAGTAACAGGGACAGAAAGTGAGAAAAGATTGCAAAACCTAAAGGATTCCTCCTAGTAAATTCTTGATTTCAATGGAATAGGATGGGTCTCTACTAGAAGGACATTTTTTCAATGTGCCCAAACTCTGTCTTGCCTGGTGATTTTATAAAATCCCTTTAAGACTGCTTCCTGCAGTGGTTTGCAGACAGTGATGAGGCAGAACCTGCCTCATTGTCAGAACAGGATTTCCCCTGGGATAAGGGATGCCTGCAAATAAGATGCGTTTTGGGAGGTAGCCAGAGGTTGAGTAGTTTCACTACATAGCCCTTCCAGAAAGTTCAGAATTTTTAATTGTGGTCACTGTGTCTGGCTGGTTTGCTAAGACTTTCATCACTGCTTCCTCTGTATTCTTCTGAGGGCAGTAAGTTTCACCTGTTTAAGTATCTTTATACCACAAAAAAAAAAAAAAAAGTATCACACGGGCTTCAAAATCTCTGTGGTCAATCCCTTTCTAAAAGCCACACTATCAGTCTCTCTGGAAACAATTTGTCTGCTTATTTATTTATTGCTTTCATGCATTATTCTATTTGATATCCAACATTTAAAAAATACCTAAATATTTTACAATCATTAAAACTGGCTAAGGAGCTTTAAAAAAGTTGCATTGTCACAAAAGTGTTTCTAGCAAAAGGCTCCCTTTTGGTGATGTAAGATGAAATGTGACTGAATATTACAATTACAATTTTTCACTTACGAAATAATTCACCTCTTGAGTAAACATTAGCTGTGCATGCATTTCTTAATAAGGAGAAATATGCATAACAACTCAGAAATGATAACGGGCACCCAATAATGCATATCACACATGGAATGTTGTTGTTTGCCTTTGTACTGACAAGAATTTTTCTAAACAACCAATTTCATTTAAAAAGACCAAATTAAAATTCTCCCAGAAAGGAAAGTCCATTGTGCTTTAACTAACAGAATGAGTACATATACAAATCAAATGTGAATTTGCTTTCATAATACTTAGATCAAGGTGTACAGTGAGTAAAGAACTTAAGATGTTGAAAGAGCACAGTTTGATAATTAGCAGTGCAACTGAATTTCCTTGTGATTTTGATTTTTTCTCAACTTCTACCCTTACTCCGCACACATGTAAAATAGATGTTAATAATGCCTGCAACATCACAATCTTGTGAAAATTAATGAGGAAATACAAATAAATTATTTAACATTTTGTCTAGCATAATGAAGACAATACTTCATAGAGAATAATGATAATGATGAAAGTAAACATACTTTTCATTCATCGGCAACCAGTTCCATACATTTAACTCCAAATTAAATTTGACTTGGAATAGCCAATGCCAATACTGAGAAGTAGGAAATAAGAAACATTAATATGTAAGAGTAGTGTCATGAAAAATATTACTGAGCAGCAGCCTTGCATATCAATCGATGCTTAATGCAATATCTTATGGCTAAGAAATCTGGATTTAAACATTCTGTTTGAAAGACTGATCTAGTCTCTTTACATCTTCGAGAGCTGATTCCTTTCAAGAGAGGAAAAGTATAATAGTTAAGTGCACAGATTCTTGAGGACCTACTATGCCTGTCTCACCCGAGTTGATAACAATGTGTCTGGTTTTTTTTTTGTTGAAGACTTATTTTATTTATTTGAAAGATAGGTTTACAGAGAGAGGGAGAAACAGAGAGAGATTTTCCATCTGCTAGTTCACTCCCCAAATGCCCCCAATGGACAGGGCTGGGCCAGACCAAAGCCATAAGTGAGGCACTTCATTGTTGTCTCCCACATTGCTGCAGGGACCCAATGACTTGGGCCATCTTTCACTGCTTTCCCAGGCACATTAGCAGGGAAGTGGACCGGAAATGGAGCAGCCAGGATTTGAACTGGCATCCAGTGGGATGCTGGTGCTTCAAGCAGTGGCTTTGCCCACTAAGCCACAATACGTGCCTAGAGCTGCGAGTCTTTGTGACTCAGTTATGTAATCAGTTATGTCAGAAATGATGGTAAAATTAGTGCCTACTTAATAGGACTTTTGAGGATATTAAATGATTAAGGGTATTAAACCTTTAGAATGGCAACTGGCATAAAATAAGTTTACCATGACAATGTACAAAATAATAAACTATAAATATTAAAGTTTCTTCATTTTCTAAAAGTCTATAATTACGATTTGGATTATATATTTTATTACTATACATTGTTACATGTTTTTCTGAATCTGAAAACTCTTATCATTTTGTTTTTTCCTCCCATTTTTCTTTCTCCTAGCCTGGATATGAATATTTAGGGGTAACTTACTTCCTGTTCTCATTCTAGTATTGACATGTATATATAATATATATGTATGTATGTGTGTGTGTATATATATATATATATATATATATATATATATATATGTTTGTGAATGCAAGTTCTACTGCCATCAAAATTAAATATACTCCCACCAGCAAAGTAGAACAATATTTCATTCTTCCCACTGTGAAATTAAATTAAATTAAATTAAATGGAATTTAGAGGAGTGGTGCAATTGTTTAGTATGTGTGCTGCTGAAGTGAGCACATGGAATTACTTAAAGAAACTTAATTATGCCCTAAAATGCTTAGTTGCCCCATATTTTAAAAAATATTTTGCGTATCTTCACATTTCCTTATAATTTCTTTACCAAGACCAACTGTCCTTCTTTATCTTAACAAATTATTTCACTCTCAAATTGGAGATTGTACACAGGAGGAAACACAGGATACCTCAGAGAAATCTGGGGAGATGCGTGACTATGAGAAAGAGTGATGTTTGGTTGAACTTTGCAGTAACATAACATCCCCAGTAATAACTATGATTTTAATAAATACATTAGGCTTGTTATTACCAGTGGTCATGTAATTGTATTTCACACTTGGTGTCAGTAGCCTTTGGCATCAAGATTCTAAGGGCTTTTCCCACTCCTCCACATTCACACTCCACTGTTCTGGTAGGATTTGTCACCATTATTTCCTTGCTATCCATGCTTCTTGGTGACCTCTTTCACTTTGTCCAAAGGCATTTGGACAATTTTAGATTATGTCATTCGTTATCCCTAGAATACAAGTCCCAATCTATACCTTGATGAATTCTTCATTAATTTACCAAATAAAAAAGAAGAAAAATAAACCAGTGGTTGCATAAGTTTGGGCAGAAAACTTTTTCAACTTAAAATTTCTTACCCAGACAAGTTTCATTTATCTGTGGGTACAGAATAAGGATATCACTAGCACTTCAGAATTTTCACCTTTTTAAAAGTTTATTTAGTTATTTTTATTGGCTTGCAAGAGAAAGAGAAAGTAAGAGAGAGAGAAGAAAAAAAAAATCTTCCATCAACTGGCTCACTCCAAATGCCCACAACATACGGGGCTTGGCCAGGTCAAAATAAAGAACTTGGAACTCATTCTGGGTCTCCCACAAGAGTAGCTGGTATCCAGGTACTTGAGTCAACACCTACTATTTCCTAAGATGTGCATTAACAAGAAGGTGGAGTCAGAGGCAGAGCTAGGAATCAAACTCTGGCATTCCAAGGTGAGATTTGAGATTTGAGTGTTTTAAACACCGAACCAAATACCCTCTGCTAATTTTGCTTTTTTTTTTTTTTTAATAGAATGTGCATTTCTTTTAAAGAAATTCCTGGAAGACATATTCTCCAAAAACAAGAAATAAATGAAGAAAGGTGCTGGTAATCCAGAAATGGAGAGTCATAAAAGTCATCCCAGGAAAATGTCTATTCCATAAGATCTATGGAAAGACGAGTACAGATGGATGAGTGGGTCAGGGGTTCATAGAGAAGAGACTCAGAAAAAGAAATAGAACTGATAAATTATTTCAGGTCTTGCACCTTTTAGAAAACACTGCAGAGAAGATTTTAATCCATGAGGCTGAGCTTTGGGAAGATTTAGTAAAAGCGAAAACTAAGTGATTTTTCTTTAAATTGTGAAGGTATTCATTGCAAGAAAAACAATAGCATGTATAAGAAAAAAATCATTTTCTGTTACTTGGCTCAGCAGTGAACTGCGTTTACCAAAATCACAACAAAATAGGTCCTTAGTATTTAATTAATGAAATCATACTATAATTCTCCATAGGAGGGGAGGTGGTGAGGGAAGCCATTACCTCCCACAATAGATTATTGTTGGCTGTCAGACACTTAGAAGCTAAAAAAGCAGTAAAAGTTTAGTATTTAGAAACGGGGTGCTAAATAACAGAAGAAAACACTAAACAACCCAAAAGGGGTTGCTAAGGAGCAACCAGAGATCTGGTAAAAAGGAAATGCACTCTTAACAGGTTTTGTAAAATGCTTTCAAATTTCAAATGTTTTCAAATTATAAATGATGTCCTTGTACTCATATTAAATGGGTACAAATATTGATTAACTTTAAAATAACATTTCTTTGCATCTTTCTGACTCTAATGTAGGTCTCATACAAATCTAGAAACCCTTCACAGTAGCTCCATATTTCATCTAGAGTATTAGTTTTGCCCTCCCTTTCCCTGACCAGCTCTTAGGCTTCCTATTCCCATAAATTTATTTTTCTCTTATTTCAGAGCCTGCCAAGGACCTCTGGGTTATAACATCAGGTCCTTCCTATTAATGCTACTGGCAGAGATGCCCAAAATATTCCTGATTGATTGAAGCCTACTTTGCTAGTTCCTCACTTTCAGGAACACTAAATTCCTTTGCAAATTAAAAACAAACACAGCTGAACTATCTTACGTTTAATTTAGCCTTGCCAGAATAATGGAACTTCAGGCAATTTGGAATCCTTGGGAAATTTTCCTGGATAATTATAAGAGCTGTACATATTGGCACCAAAATCTGTTCTTAAACCATTATTGTAAATATCACATTATTAATTTTAAAACATAAAGTTGCAAGTATGTTTCTGAATATCCATGTGTTTGGGGACATTGAGAGGGTAGTTCTAGGCAGTAAAAAAATATAGTAAAATAAAAAAGGGTATGATCATCTAGATTCTGCCTTTGAAAACTACATTGATTTATCAACTTTGCGTACAAGTTATTTTTAATCACAAAATAATTTGCTTAATTGTCCTATTATTTTGGCACGAAAATGTGACACATGAGATCATATATATATATATATATATATACATATATATGTATGTATGACATAGAGGAGATACATGCACACACTAACTCAGGAAAATATATACATATAATGCCACTGAAATTCCTAGACCTGCCCTTTCTCCCCTCTACTCTATTAAAGACAGATAAAGTCTTTCCTTTGGTTCTAACACTGTAGCTGCAGTATGGTGCTTGTTTCATGGCTCCGGTAATGTTTAAGATTCTGGCTATATAGTGTAATCTGCCTCACATCTTTTCACAAAAATAAAAACAAACAGAAAATAAAACATAGACAATAATCCTCACCCTATTTTATCAAGCTTATAACAATATGATCTGGGGAGCTACTGCAATTTTAAACAGCTCTTGCTTGTGTCACAGAATGCCTTCACAATGTTTATTTGGTCCAGAAATTTCTTCCGGGTCTCCCACATGGGTGCAGGGGCCCAAGCACGTGGGTCATCTTTCACTGTTTTTCCCACACAACCTGTTATCGCTAACTTACCAAATAACTAACCAACTAACTAACTAACTAACTAACAAACTATATATATATATATATATATATATATATATATATATATATACATAAAATATCAGGATGAGAGAGGTCGCTATTTCTCTCTCTCTGTCTCTGGCTCTCTCACACTCTCTCTCTCCCTCTGATAAAGTGTTTAACATGTAGCAATTAACTACATTAACAAAATTGATTTTCATTCTAGAAGTTGTTGTATATCTAAGAGGATAATGTGTCAAAATCAGATACTCAATTTGTAAAGGTTGGAATTTGCAAATATTCTAGTTTTCAGCAAGAAAAACAGTCTGGAGTTTGGAAAGATACAAAGGAACAAGTATCTGAGTTGATGCATAAGTAAATAGAAGGAAAAGGCATAAAGTTTGTGAAGAAATGAAATGAAACATTTATTTATTTCGGTGCACAAAAAGCCCAGGGAAATCCAGGCACAGTTTTCTCATAATACACATTTTCTGTGAACTTTTAAAAATATCTTATCTGAAGCTACCGTGTATGTGAGTGAGCACTACATTTTGCTTAATCCCTAACTGTGGTGCATCTATTTTGGATTGTATATTGTATATTTGATTTATAGTAACTTCTCATGTTACAGAATTGATTTGCATGGAACACAAATTATAAATGAAAATAAATAGAGGAAAGAGAAAAAAACTATGCAGTTCAAATCTAATGAGTTTAGAGAATCTTTTGAACCAGCTGAACAAATAAGAAATGAGCTAATAAATTGGATGCTGATGTTTCAACTAGACAAAAGCTGTTTTTGATCTGGTTTGATAATCTAAGGGCAGAGTTGGAGACATCCTGCAACCGGAAACATCAGATCTACAATAAGCCCTCCATTTTAACTCAGCAAATATGAGACTCTTACTTCACAATATCTTGTTAAGAATCCTGTAAAACATGACAAAGTGCCATCTACTCTGACTTATGCTTCAAGTAGTAACTCGAAATCACAGTGACATTGCACACAACACTGCAACACAAAACATGTCATATGAGCAATAGAGTAAAAGTGATGAACAAACGACAAGATTTCATTCTGTTTTTAAGACTGAGTAGTATACCATCATGAATATATACATTTAAAAGATTTATTTATTTACTTGAAAGAGTTACACAAAGGCAGAGGAAGAGAGAGAGAAAGAGGTCTTATATCCACTGGTTCACTCCAGGAGACAGGAGTTTCTACCGGGTCTCCTTTGTGGGTGCAGGGCCCCAAGCACTTGGGTCATCTCCTACTGCTTTCCCAGGTAGTAGAAGACAGAAGTGAGAGCTGGATTGGAACTGGAGCAGTCGGGACTCAAACCAGCACACATATGGGATGCCACCACTGCAAGTGGTAGGTTTATCTTCTACACCACAGCGCCAGTCCTATGAATATATTTTTAAATTTAAACTATATCACATCATGAACACATTTTTAAAATCCAGTTGATGAATCCAGATATCAGTAATCATTTAATGAACATCTGGGTTGATTCTGTAACTTAGCTATAGTGAATTGAGCTGCTATAAACATGGAAGCATAAGCAATTATTTCATATTATCTTATGGGATCAATAAGGCTGTTCTTATAAAATAAATTAAAAATATATTATTGTAAAATTAAAAATAAAGAAAAAGAAGTGGAGGAAGGGAAGTGTCATTATATTAGAATTGTTCTATGAGCTACTTGAAAATTGTTCTCTTTATATTAATAAAAATAATTTTAAAAAGAAACTCACTTTTCCTCAAATGTAGCATGGTGATAATGGAAATCTGTCTAAAAAATAACTTTTAATCAATTAATTATTTTGAAATAAAATACACAGCACAAATAAAATACACAAAAATTCATCACCTTAACTATAATTTTTATAAAAAATTTATTTTATTTATTTGAAAGTCAGAGTTACAGAGAGAGAAGGAGAAATAGAGAGAGATCTTCCACCCACTGTCATTCCCCAAATGGCTGAAATAGCCAGGGCTGGGCCAGGCCAAAGCCAGGAACCAGAAGCTTTTTCCTGTTTCCCACATTGGTACAGGGGCCCAAACACCTGGGCCATCTTCTGCTCCTTTCCCAGGTTCATTAGCAAGGAGCTGGATCAGAAGTGGAGCAGCCGGGATCCAAACCAACACCCATATGGGATGCCAGCACTGCAGCTTTACCTGCTACAACACAACACTGGCCCTAAGAGTTTCAAATTATGAAACAGAATATCCTTTTTCATTCTACTTTCTAAGGCTATAAACGGAGTAGAGCTGTATGCGATAGGATCAAAAATAACATTTTCATCAAAGCTAAATTTTAATTGTTCACATAAAAAGGCCATTCAATAATTCATTACCTAGGTAACACATGATGCTTGAGTAGTTGGTTAACAACTCCTTTGGCTAGACAAGGTCTGGGTTTCATGTAGCACATTAGATCAGAAACTTCAGAAGTATATAGAAATTCCAAGATGCATGAGACTTTTCCAATGTTTTCAAATTAAATGATATTACTACTTGAAGCAAGTAAACATTTTCACTTAAATCTTACTCAAGTATAAAATACTGTCAAGTATAAAACCAAATGCTATAGATACATTGCATTTAAAAACTGGAGTCATTATGTAGTATCAGTGTCTCATTACATGAGTTTCTTCCCAGGCATCTCAGGCAGTGGTTCAACATGCTACACCACATACTGGCCCCCATCTTAACTACTTTTAATTGTATACTTCAGTAATGTTAGGTATAGTCATAATGTTTTTCAAGAATGACCACAATCTCTCTGAGAAGTCTTTTCATCTTGTAAAATTGAAACTCTGAATTTCTTAAATAATAACTCTTCAATCCTCATTCCTTTCAATCCCTGAAGACTACCATTCTTCAATACTATGTCTTTGATATTGACTATTCTAAGTGTATCATATGAGTGGAATCATGTAATATGTGTCTTAATGGGACTAGTTTTATTTCACTCAGTATATTGCCCTTGCTTTTCATCCAGTTTGTAGTATTTGACCAAATTTCCTTCCCCTTTAGGACTGAGTAATATTCTTTTGTGCATATATGCCATTTACCCACCAGAGACACTTGGTTTGCTTTGATTTGTTGGTTACTGAGAAAAATATTGTTATGAGTATGTGTGTACAAATACCTATTTCAAACCTTCCTTTTAATTCTTTTGAGTGCATGCCAAGAATAAAAATAGCTGAATCATGATAATTGTATTTTTAATTTTTTGAGGATCCAGCATACTGATTTGGATTTGTTGAAAAGACTGTACTATCAGATTGCTGTTAATTTCATAATCAAAGACTTGTTTTTTTTTTTTAATTATTTTTACCAATTTCTTTTTTGCTGCTTTTGAGATATTTTGTTTATGGCATCTAAAATTTGATTATAATTGCAAGGTGTCTGGTGAGTAACAAATGTTCCCAGGCAGAAGAATGAATTAATTCACAGGCTTTTACTGGGGTTCTGCTCCCACACAAGGTTCCCCGGTCCCAACAGAGTGGGGGCTGGGGAAGTTGCGTGTCAGAGGTTGGGAGGGCTCCTTTTATAGATTCAGGGCTTGGGGGTTAAAGGTTGAGGCAGGTCTGATCCTCATTGGTTGACCTTTAGATACCTGCAGGGATCTTGACAAGGACTTTTCTTCCCTGGAAGTACACGTAGGAACTTTCCATTCCCGGAAGTGTAGGCCTTCCCTCCGTGTGGATCCCAAAGCTACCAATAATACGTTTTATTGTGATATTTCTTAAGATTTTATTTATTTATTTGAGAGGTAGAGTTACAGAAAGAGAGAGGTCTTCCTCCGCTGGTTCATTCCCCAAATGGTCGAATGGCTAGTACTGGGTCAATTCAAAACTAAGAACTTCTTCCCAGTCTCCCAAATGAGTGCAGGGGCCCAAACACTTGGTGTCATCGACCACTGCTTTCCCAGGTGCATTAGCAGGGAGCTGGATCAGAATTGGAGCAGCCAGGACTGGAACCGGTGCCCATATGGGATACCAGCACCACAGGTGGAGGCTTAACCTACTTTGTTACAGCACTGAACACTTATTGTGGGTATCGTTTAGGTTCTTAAATATTTGTGGATATTTATGCCTTTCCTAAAATTTGGAAAGTTTTCAACCATTATTTTTTCAAATATTCTCACCTTCCCTGTATCTCTCCATTCTCTTCCTGGGGTTCCCACAATTCATGTTTATCTGCTTGATTATATCTCTAAAGGGCCGTAAGCTCTCACTTTTTGAATCTTTCTTTTTGATAGTTGTTGTTCCTCAGATTTAATTATTTCCTATATTCAGGTTCACAGATTCTTGTCTCTACCTGGTCAAATCTGCCTTTAAATTATTGAATGGAATTTTTCCATTCCAGAATGTTCACTTAGTTTCCAATTCAATTTTAAATTTCTTTACTGATACATCCATTTTGTTCATACATCACCTTTTTAACTTTCTCTACATAAATTTTTTGGTTCAATAAGAATGCGTAAGACAATTGTTATAAATTTCTGTTTGCTAGGTCGATCATCAGATCTTTTCCAGGGACACATTTTCATTATATATTTTTATCTTTGAAAGGGCCATACTTTTGTGTTTATCATTTATGTCCTTTGTTGAAAACTGGACCTTTGAGTCAAATGTGATAATTCCAGAAATCAGAATGGTCTTTCTTCAAGGGTTTGATGAAATTTTGTGGTTTTTTGTTGTTGTTGTTGCTTATTTGTATAGGCTTTCTCTATTTTGAAGATCAACCCAAACATATATTGTTACTTTCTAATTTTCTACTTTAAGGAAGTTGTTTGTTTAATGTTCCAGCCTTCACAAAATGTTTGATTTCCTGAAGAAGAAGAAACAAAGATGAAGGGGGCCAAGATATTCATCATTTAAATCCCCCTGTAATTCAGTTCCCCTGTTAGGGAGAGGGCAAAATTCATGACAATGGGAGGGGTACAACAACAATGGCAATTGATTCTTTGCACCTCTGTGATCAGAAGCCAGCATTCAGCAGAGCACAGATGCCTGATATTTAACACACGCTGACTCCACAGGATATACACAGCTGCTCCAGCAACAAATGCATAGTTGTCTGACACAAAGTTGAGGTGTTACTGCAGTTAAGAGTTGAAATAAACTAAACTTTACTATGGTTTACCCCACAGGCTTTCCACCTGGAAGGTGTAAGCCCTCAGTAAGTTCCAGATTCTGAAAGCATTATATCAGACATACTCTGCCACTGTACTTACTGTCTAGAAGGGGGATGGGGATGGATTCCTGGTGGTTTCTACTCTGCCATGGTTCCAGAAATACCATTTTGTCTATGTATTTAAAGATGAGTAGACATTTGTTATGTCTTAAAGGGGAAAAGTAGAATATTTATTTCAAACACATATCTTGGTTCAGGAGTATGGCTGAAAATACAGCACACAAACAATAACTATAATGATTTTAATTTCACACACTATTTTGTTTATCCTAATCTCTATGGCCCTGGACCTCCATGGCAGAAGCTGAAGGTTACCTTTTACTGTCTATTTTTTCCTTTTGTTTAAATTAAAAACTAATAATGATATTATTATTTCATGGGACAGGCATTTTATAAAACAGTTATGGGTATATTTCAAAATTATTTTCCACCAAAATAAACTCATCTTTTAATTCTATTTTCCAAGTATTTTTCCCCAAGGACTTTTTGAAGTACTCTAGTATTTCACCATCTGTTCCCTGGAATGTGGTTGAGAGTCAGGTGTTACAGATCCCAATTGGAAACACAAACATAGGGGTCTAATTTAGAGATAAAAGAGCAATGAAGGAGAAGTTTCCTGGATTCACAAATATTTTATATAGTCATTCCACCAAGCTCAGAGCGTGTATCCTTGGGATGGTTTCAAATGAAAGGAAAACAAACATTTCTCTTTTTTAAGACACTTTTACATTAGCCAAATCTAAGCTTCACTGATATGTTTGTTGTCTTAAAAATTACCCACAGTTTAGGGAGATGACAGGTATAAATGACTACACTCACATCAGTTTCAGTTCATCCATCCAAAATTGACCTGAAAATTGAATAATACTAAACTAAAAATATTTTAACTATGTTTTCTGTTAAACAGCTTCGTTGTAAAGCACATTATTCTCCATTTTTTAGGCAAGCTGAACATGCAGATCTATTTATGAGTACATTGTAGGGGAAAATCATTTAAAAGCCTGGTGTTTAATGACACAAAGAAATAGCAATCATTTTTAAAAGATGTCGTGGGAGGCTAGACTTTTAAATCAGAACAACAATGTCATTTTGAGCAGCAATGGACAAGCCTCAGAAGGATTAGGATTTGGGTTCTAATTTGAAAACAGGGTTTATGTTTGGATTAGGATTTGACTCCAATTTCCTTTCGTGGATTTAGGTAAAGCTTTTATTAATCACTCATTCTAAAGAGTGGTTTGAATTTTATGGGATGGAGGAATAGATATATTTTTATTTAATATATTCAAACAAATGAAATAAGTCTTTGTTTCTGGCTGTTATAACTGACCTCTATCTTTTAGCTTCGATTTTATAGAAAGTATGTCATTTAAGAGCCCATTATTCAATTCTGAGAATTCACTGAGAGTCATTCTAATGCAAATAATGATACCAATGTTGAAGTTATTTGGGAGAATTTTTATTCAAATCAAATTTCTCCTATGTTACTGTAGATATGTACATGTGTGTATATCAATAATAAGCAACTAAACATTCAAATAATTTAAGGTAAGAATTAATAGATTACATAAAAGTAATGTATATTAGTGAAATTGAAATTTTGAGAATTGATTATTGTTTACAGCCCTTGTCTCTAAGGTTGTGGAAATGTGTTTTTTTTTTTCTTAGTTTTTGTTGAATTCTTCACTTAGTAGAGGGTTATTAGCATTATAAAATAAACTGAAAGTATGTCATTGTAATAAGGAGATTTTTAATAATTCAAAGACAAAAAATAAGACCATTATTTATAATACACCTATGATAATACACATTTTGAAGTAATCAGTAATTCTTGCATTTGTATATAGAAAATGAAAATTAATGCCTCCCAGACCATTTACTCAATTGGGGAAATGCTGAACTTTTCGTCTGTGGATAGAGTGGAGGAGAGAAAGGAATGAGTCCAGATGGGCAAAAGGTAGGTAACTGTCTTTGGAAGCTGGATTTGGCAGATGGTGGAACATACCTTTCTTCTAATTCTCTCACCACAAATCGCCCAGGGGTTAGGTATGAGTTCTCAGAGATTTCTGAGTGTCTGTAACTGTCCAGCCAAGCCAGCCCTGGACCCAGCACCTCACTTTGTACCTATACATGGAAATTCCAGGAATGCAGATCAATCGCTCAGAGTCATTTCACTTATCTCTTAACAAATGGTAGAAGGTTTAAAGCACATTATTGTATTATGATGCAGTTTGACTGTTTTGAGGAGGAAGCCAAAACTCTTTGACAAAGAAGGTGAAAACTTGCACACAATTCTACACCCAGGTGACAGATAAGAATCTACTGTGAGGTGTCTGTTAATAAATATTCCTGCATGTGTCCCAAAAAATCTTGATTAGTGAGTTTAGTAGAGATGAGGCACTATTATTTTCAAGAAGATAGCTCCAATATTTATCCAAATTTAGAAAAATTAAAGCAAATTTATCACATAGTGAGTAAATTTTGTTTCTTAGCCTGATAGGAAACTACTTAAGATTTAAGGATTGATCCTTATATTTCTTTTGATTGCTTAACAGTGCCCAAGACCATATTGGATGTATAATCCCACTCTAATAACTATTATTCAGTAATTCTATCTTTATCTTATAAATGATTTTCCAACCCAGCCTTCTAATGCTAAGTAGCTGTGTGTCCTGGAATGGAGAAGACCATGGAACTAGTTAAATATAAGTACATTAAACTAACAGCATTTATTTCATGAATTGCTGTAAGAGATTAGAGAGAGAGAGAGAGAGAGAGTTGGCGCAAGAAGCTCACCATGTAAATTGTATCTAAAAGAATTGTGCACTGTGAAGACAGTTCCATAACAATCAAGGATAGGAATTAAGAACCTTGTATGCCAAGATCTTTGCAGAGAGAGGAATGTCTTGTGACGCAATTTATCTTGAAAGTAGAAAGTGGAAAGCAATTTATGTACCAAGTGAACACTAGTAGTACTGATAGCACAGCAAATGGCATCAAATGGCATAAAGAGTTACCTGAAAATGAGCAATAAAGAAGCAAACTGTAGGGGCATGTGTTGTCACACAGTGGGTTAAGGTGCCACTTGTGCACTGGCATCCTATTTTAGAGTGCAGATCCAAGCTCTAGTTACTCCATTTCCAATCTAGCTCTATGCTAATGCACCTGAGAATGCAGAAGGTGACTCAAGTAGTACTTGAGCCTCTGCCACCAAAGTGAAAGTCCAGGATAGAAAATCCCTGACTACTCACTTCAGCCGGGAACTATCATGGCTGTTGCAGCTATTTGGGAAGTGAAACAGCTGATGGAGGATCTCTCTCATTATCTTTCAAACAAATAAAATAAATGTATTAAAAATAAAAACACAAATAAAAATAGCAATATATATAATATAAAGCAGTTCTTAGAGTGGAAACAATGAAAAGGATAGACAATGGCTCAAGAAACAGGTGAGGCCCCATCCTTCTTTAGCAACTCCTGAAGACATGGAGCAATTAATACTGCAGTCCTCAGGAAAGGCAAACAGTGGTTGTGTTAGCCAGGGTTCTATAGAGAGACAGAATCAATAAGATTTATATTAATACACACAAACATATAGTGTATTTATATAAATAATATAAATAAAATACAATACAAATTAATATATTCACATATAATATATAAATAAGTAATAGAATGAGTAAATATGATACATAAATGTAATATTAAATATAAATATATTTTTTATATATGAAAGGGAATATTTAGGGGTATTGGCTTTTTACTAGTAGATAATTAGGAATAATGAGGAGTGGTACTACTTTCCATTCCCCTTCACTTCTGATAACATAATCTGTATTAGGCAGTTTTATGTAGAGAAAAATCAATAGAACATGCTCATAGATATATGAAAGGAGAATTATTAGGACTTGCCTCACTTGATTATGGCAGCTGAGAAGTTCCATCACAGGCAGGAGACTCTGGGATGCCAGTAGTGTGCTTCAGTCCAAGCCAAAAGGCCTCAGAACCATGGACACAGAGGGTGTAGCTCTGTTAGAGGCTGAAAGCCTCCATACCAGCAAAAGGGCTCCTGGTGTAAAACCTGGGATCTGAATACCAGCAACTGATATCCACAAAAGTAAAAACATGTCCATGTCTCAAAACAAGAGACCAATTCACTGCTGGATTACGTTTCTCTAGACTCCAAGCCTTCTGATGGTGTTCACCCACATAAAAGCTGAGTGTTCTCCATCCAGTGCACTGAGACTCAGGTGGTATTCTTGTTTGGAGACATCCTTACAGACAGATTCAGTATAATGCTTTTCCAGGTTTCTACGTATCCCTGAATCCAATCAAGCTGACACCTAAAATTGACCTCACAGTGACCCCTTCAAGCCCTCGAAATGGGTGATGTCTGAAGAATGACAGACTATGTACATGATTATAATAGATTCTTCACAAGCATTTGTAGAGGAAAAGCCTTAAGAGAATTAGTATTTCCTATTGAACACTGGGGTGCTAGAGATTTCAAGAGGTAGGAAGTAATGCAAATATAACCATCTATTCACCAGTTTAAAAATTCTGACATATTAGTGACATATTTTGTCAAATCAGCAAAGCATAATTTTTTCTGAATATCAATGTGGAATGAAAATTAATTGCTTACATTTTACTCTGCTTGGTATTAAAAGGAAACCAGAGGGTTAAAAATAATATTTCACATACAAAAAGCAACTTTCTCATGTGTAAAAATGTTTGTTCATTCAGCAGCTGTGCTTCAAAATATCTTTGTAACAATAGGGATTTCTATTTACAGCACAGTGACAAAGCACACTTTAGTGAAGTGATTGCTTAAATTAAACAAAGACACTATAAGACAATAAGGGTAAATATGTTCCCTTCTCTACCATAGGTGATAGAGTTTCTTTGGCATATTTTTCTTCCATTCATATAAAAAGCTAAGGACTCTCTCATTGCTGTTTTGTTCTTTTTGAACTACTGAACCCACATTTAAGCACTGGACTCCGATTTTTTGTTACATAAAAATTCTCTCAGAATTAAAATAACAGGTTTTATAATAAATAATGTTGATTTCTATATGCCTACTATTCTTCACTTTAATTGAGAAAAACACCAGTGGACTTTTCTTTATTCTTTATTCCTTCTATAATATTTAAAATGTCTAGCCTGAACATATTTTAAGCACTTCTGAAAGTAGCAGCAAGTGTTGTGTTACAAGCTGCTGGTTTTTAAAGCACAAAGTGCTTTACCGCCCTATTTTCTTTGCCAAATAACATAATTGTAGTGTAAAATTACTTTTCTTAAAATTTGGTTATTGATGAACAAAATAAATGCAGTTACTAAGAGTATGGAATTTATAGAGTCACATCCTGGATTCAAATCAAATTGTATGACCTTGAACTACTTGTTTAATCTGTGCCTCAGTGTTTCCATCTGTATTTGAAGATTTTAGTGAAAATCAGCTCATGGAGCTGTAAGGGGGATAAACATATTAATATTTGTAAAGTGATTATAGCAGTGCCAGGAATTGTTCCATACATTTTCTTTTTATTTGACAATAGAGTTAGACAGTGAGAGAGAGAAACAGAAAGAAAGGTCTTCCTTCCATTTGGTTCACCCCCCCAAATGGCCACTATGGTCGGTGCATTGCGCCAATCTAAAGCCAGGAGCCAGGTGCTTCCCCTGGTCTCTCATGTGGGTGCAGGGCCCAAGCATTTGGGCCATCCTCCACTGCACTCCCGGGCCACAGCAGAGAGCTGGACTGGAAGAGGAGCAGCCAGGACTAGAACCCGGCACCCATTTGGTATGCCAGAGTCGCAGGCGGAGGATTAACCAAGTCACGGCACTGGCCCCCCATAAAGATTTAAATAATTTTAAAATATTTAGATATGTGTTATGCTTTTAAATAAAATGTATTTTTACATGATTTTCATAACATGATTTAAATACTGTTATTCCATAGACATAATTACTCTTTTATGTTCCTAATACTATTTATTTTTTAATAATTAAATATAAACAACACTGGAATACTATATATATATATATATATAATTTACCATAATTATTGCAATTATTTTAGAATTAATTTCCTTATGTGCTTGTAACTCAAGGTCACAGAACGTGTTTAACGGTGTGTAAAGGCAGAAAAAGCCAGAAAGAAGAGAGAGACACAGAGAGAGAGAGAGGTCTTTCATTTGCTGGCTCATTCCCCAAAGGGCCACAAGGGGCATTGCTGCGTCAAGACAAAATCAGATGCCAGGAAACCCATCTTGTTCTCCCACGTGCCTGGCAGGGACCCAAGTACTCGGGCTATTATTTGCTGCTCTCCTCGGCACCTCAGGATCATCTCACCTAGGCCTCAGAATCAGCCCTTAAGGCACCCCGATCTGGCTGGAAAACACACGGGGAGCATTTCAGGCATGGAAAGCCAAGAAACTCCAGCAAAAAATGTCCTGCATAAAGGACCCCTGTTTGTGAGACCCCAGTGGAAAGAAGGAGCCACCAAAGAAGGGTGTACTTTTCTCTGAAGGGAGGAAAGAACTTCCACATTGCTTATGGCCTTGTAGAGACAGTGAATCCAAAAGGCTTCCATAGCAAAGGCAGATCATGTCAAGAGCCTTGAGTGACCACTGATGTCATACATAAGAGTGTTATTTCTTAAATAAATAAGAATCACTGTGCACTAACTTCCCACACAGGGCTTCTGTCCGCAAACAGTAGTACCATGAAACTTAATAATAAAACTTGTTCTCAAGAATCACTTCCTTTTAGTATATTAAATGGAGGATATTATTATGTCTCACAAGTTATAATTATGTCTAAGAGCTCACAAATTATATATCATTCTTGATTTCTTCTTTAAAGACAATTAAGTTTCTAAAAGGAAAGAAGAGGGAGGAAGGTAGGGAAAAGAGGAAGGGGAAAAAAAGCGAAATCACCTTTGAGAAGCAGCAACATAGAACAGCCCTTGTACATGCTGTCAAGGAACAGTTCTCTTAGTTTTGTTGTTTTTTTTTTTTTACTCCATTAGTTTTTTTTTTTTTTCTTTTTCTTTCTTTGATAAAACAGGAGAGGGAGCAGGAATTGGGTCGGACAGAGAGTAGGTGGGAGGGCGGGTACAGTGGGAAGAATTACAATGTCCATAGTGTTGTATTTATGAGATACATACAAATTAATAAAATTAAAAATAAAGTATACAACAATAAAATACCATCTGATATTGACTACAAAATTTAGTTCTAACTGACTGTGACAAGAGGATATTTGCTCACACTCATGTGCTTACTAAAACTGGATTTTGAATGTACTTGCTATGAAAAGATGATAAAAGTTTAAGGTGATGGATATTATAGTTAACTTGATCATTATACACTGTACACATGAATTGAAATATCTACTTGTACCCAATAAATATGTTCAATTAGTATGTGTTAATCAAAAAATACTAATATTTTTATAGTGATGATTACCATGAATTTTACTGCCATTGGAAATATTAGATCAAACAGCCTTTTTAAAAAGTGTTTGAAATTGAGATGGGATGTTAGCATGTTAGCGTTGTGTGGTAGGTTAGGCTACCTTATAATATTTCCCAACAAAACTCAGATTTAATTATTATAATTATATGATTATTATAATTTACGTTTTATGAGATTAAAACATCATGATTTTTAAAAATATTTATTTATTTGAAATGCAGAGAAACCAGAGAGCGGGGAGAGAGAGAGAGAGAGAGAGAGAGAGAGAGAAACAGAGAGAGAGAAACAGAGAGAGAGAGAGAGAGAGAAACAGAGAGATCTTCCAACTGTTATTTCATTCCCCAAAAGCCAAGGCTGGGCCACGCTGAGGGCAGGAGTTCAAACTTACTTTGGTTCTCCCTTGTGCAGAGCAAGAATAAAAACACTTAAGCCATCACTTGCACCACCTAGGCTGAGAATTATCAAAAAGCTGGAATCAGAAGTGGAGCCAGGGTTTGAACATAAGCCCTTGGAAAACAACACAAATGTCCCAAGCAGCATCTTAACTGCTGCACCAAACACCTATCCTCTTGGTTAATTAATTCAACCTTTGCTAGATCTACTTGAGGAAACTTTTTAAAAAGTGGCATACAGGTGATGCCACCTGCATTGCTGGCATCCCATACGGGTGCCAGTTCAACACCAGGCTTCTTCATTTCTGATCTGGCTCTCTGCTATGGCCTGGGAAAGCAGTAGAAGATGGCCCAACTCCTTGGGCTCCTGCACCAGCATGGGAGACCCGGAGAAAGCTCTTGGCTCCTGGCTTTGGATTGGTGGAGCTCTGACCATTGCAGCCATCTGGGGAATGAACCAGAGGATGGAAGACTTCTCTCTCTTTCTCTGTCTCTGCCTCTCTGTAACTCTGCCTTTCAAATAAATAAATAAATCTTAATAAGCAAACAAATAAACAAAAAAATCTTTCTTGCTTCAATAACTGATCTGGAAAAATGACTCCAAAAAGAGTCAAAAATAAAGAAAAATCAATGAGATTGTTGCAGAACAACCCCTCAGATAGTTGGAGGTGTTGCTGTAGAGTACTCAAATCCAGGCCCAAATACCTGACATTCAGAAAACCACTGATATTGGGAGGTGGAAGCAAGCGGGTATTTACTGTGAAGCACACATCAAGGAATCAGTCAGCTATGGCTTGATTCTCAGGCTCCCTAAGGAGATAGAGGTGAAGGTTCTGACCGATTGAAATTGGGCTTGAAAGATGCGTGATCAGCTTACGTCCAAGTTCCTGGTTGGTCAGCGATGCTTGTAACCATCCTTTTATTGGTCAGTTATGCTGTGCTCTTTAGGGAATTTATAATAGCCACATGGGCTCCAGTTGGTCTTGTGGGGAGAGGGGTACATGTAAATGGTAGTTACTTTCTGCCCCAGACCAAAAATTTCTCTGCCTGCATCTGGGATTCCTTTAAACAATACACGTATTGGAGAAGCAAAGGACAATTTGAGTCCAGTAATTAGAACCTTGTGATTGTGTCTCTCAATGCAGTGAATTCCTTTTAATAAAAGGCAAAGACTCTTTGGGCTAAGGGAGACAGATCAGAGGCTAGGTCCTGCTTTTATATTATAGGGTTCAGTCTTAAGATTGGATGGTTCATTAATTAGTTGCTTACTGAGAAATCCAAAAATAATTCAGCCTTAGGACCAGAAAAATTTAAGACTATAGATTATTCTGATGTTTTGTAAAGGAACCCTGCTGGATCAAAACTATAATGTGTCCCAGTGCTCCTTTTTTCCCCTTGATGGAACTATCTCTTCTATTTATCCACTGCTCCGTGGGTGTCAAAGTCACTCTGAACACAGGAACTGACTCTAATCAGTTTACCCTGGTGCTTGAGGTACCAATGGAACCTGAACCTCTGCTTCATCTTACCTGAGGGATTGCCTGTGTCCAACGCTGTGCTAAGTGATAACAGCACACTATTACTATGGAAGTGCTCGTCCGATATGCTGCAACTCAAGTACAACAAAGTTGATTTTAATAAGTTTTTCAATCTAACTTTGCAATAAATGTTTATGGAAATTCCAGGCAAGAATTGGGACTGTAAGGTAAAGCGTAAGTCCTATCTGAATTCCAGACATCGAAGTATGTGTTCATTAAAGGAAAGAAAATTGGCTTGTGGAAGATGGCAAGCTGTAAATCAAGAATGAAGCTAAATAAGGTGTCGTTGGTCGTCGTGTAATATTAAGTAATCCCAGTGGAGATCAATTTAATTTTGTTTTGGCACAGGACAGCTTTGTAGATTATTTGGACTTGTGTTGATACTGTATATTTCTCCATTTTTCTAGCTCTTCAGTAGATTGTTAGCATCTAGTTTACACATATTGATGTTTTTCACTTTAGAACAAAATGTTCTCAATGAGGAAATGCCATAAAAGGCCAATGTTGTATCTTCATTGGTCTGACAAAGATATTATATAGTTTCTGAATGATGAGAATAACAAGACCTCATGACTTGAGTCATCAGGAGTGGACTCCCTAGAAGTCATCCTATGCAAAGTTGACAACTGGGGCCATCAATACCTCTTGATATAGATAGAGGATGTTTAATACAGGATTTTGAAGTCAGAGAATAATAAAATGATAATATATAGTCTCTCATAACTTTTTATTTATTCAGTTTTACCAGAGTGCCAAATTTTAGGACTGGGTCTCTTTATATCAATGATATAAAATCTAACTTGAAACTAATTATATTTAATGCTTTAATACAGAAGTAAAAATGTTGAAATGAACATCCCATTGCCTACATTTATTTAAAAATAGAATCTTACCCAAGAACTGTGACATGAGGAAAGCTTTGCTAATGAATAAATATAATAGAACAAAAGATCAGTGTACTAGGATTGAACTTTAATGAATTATTCCAAAGGAAAAACCCAAGGGAATTAAGAAAATAAAGTTATTTTTAATTGTAAAAATCAGTTTCCCTAGTTTTTATATCATCAGTTTCTAACTATTGAAGTAAAAAAAAAAATAAGCACTAAGGATGATATAGTGTTTATGACATCGTACATATTCATTTATATGTATAGCATTTCAAGCAATTGTAGTATATGATGGGAGGATCTTTTTCTGAAAATGTCACAGTTATTTAGAGTTAAAACCTTCTACTAAGTAATTATAAGTTCTTTGCATCTGGGTAAGTTGAAAGATAGTTTTGAAGAGTTAACCTAAACTCAAATCTCTTATTGTGATTGTATAAATTGTACTCAGGTGGGACAGAATCACTCAAGGCCACAATCTACTCATAACATAGCCTCTATTCATTTGAAAAAAATAGTTTTAATGAGTTTTGGGATTGACTCATTGGTCACTTAGATAATTTCCATATACTATTTCTATATTAAGTAGATATACATTTTAATAGGTACCTCAGGCACTGTTGTGTCTTCCAGCCACTGTCTTCCTGTGGTCCAGTCTACACTAAGATAAATATATTTTTCAATGTTTTTAAACTTATTTTTGTATGAGTTTAAAGTCACTTTTCTTTGGTGGAATGGTGGTATGTGATTTTATTAAATAGCTTAATTCACTTAAGAATGTCTCTCTAGCCTTCCATTTTAGGCAGTTACTGAAGCAAAGTAAATGCACGCAAAATTTCCTGTTTGCTTCAAATATCCATACTCAAAATTCTTACCTGTAAATATAAACTTCTCTAGTCTATGATTCAAATATTAAGATAAAAGTCAATGTATCCCTAAATAATTTGAAACCAGCTTATATTTCAAATCAGTGTTTAATCTTGCTACAACAAAGTAGAAGGACACTGAATATATATATATATATATATATATATATATATACACACACATATATATCTACTTACAAAGTACTGAAATTTGAAAATTAAACTTTTATAAAATGTAGAGTATTTGTCAAATTAACAATTGAAAATAAATATCATTTAATTGTCCACTTAATTTCAGAACTGCTTTTGCTCAATTTTGCTAAAGCTATCAGTGGATAGCTTAAGAAGAAGAATGATTTATTAAAGAGATTTTGTTGTATTTACTGAAAATGTTGTCAGATACATCATATCATGCCCTTTATATGAAAGCCCAGGGGAATAATTTTTAAGGCATCAATATCAAGAAAACATATCCTGATCCTATGGCATATGTAAAAGGCTTATAAATAACAATCTCGTCTACTTTGACCTAATAGAAAATTTGAAATTAAGATTTTATCTTCTTATTTCTATTTAACTTTTAATTATGGAAAACTTCAAATATAAACACAATAACCAAAATAGTATGTTACACTTACACAAATCCATCATCAAACTTTAATAAATATCTAGTCTTCAGTTTTGTTTTATTTAAACAAAATATATTTTTTCAATATAATCTATTATTTTATTTAAAATTAGCTTACTTTATAAACCATTTTTAAAAGATTTATTTAAAAGATATGCATATATACATATATAAATACACATGTACAGAGAGAGAGACATGTTCAACCTGCCGGTAAACTTCCCAGGTGCTTCCAACAACCAGGATTGGGCCAGAAAGAATCCAGGAGCCTAGAAATCCATTCTGGTCTCCCACATGGGTGGCAGGGACACAAGTACTTAGCCTTCCTCTGCCATTTCTCATTCATGCTAGTGGAAATCTGGGTTGGAAGATGAGCCACTAGGAATTGAACTAGATCTCTAATGAGGATGTTGGCATCATAAGCAGCAGCTCAACCTACTGTACCAGCCCCAAAGTACTTATTTTAGATTGTTCAAATATTAATTGAACAGTTTTCATACAACCATGTGACCCAGAGTTCTCTCATATATAGAATATTTCCATCACTCCTTCAAAGCCAGTCTTTATGCATCTCACATTTATTTAACAGTTGTATAAGACTTTATGCATTTGATTTTGCTTGATAAGCTTATTCCTTGGTATGTTTTGATCTTCTTCAACCCATTTTCTTCTACTTTTTCTTAAACCTCTTTATATTAAATGGATAAATAAACTAAGGAAAAGGAGTCTGGTGTACCATGACAACTTTTTAAACTGTACCCACTTAGAAGTAAAGTTGCAGTTATGGAATTTGTATCCCTTTAAAAATAAATTAAAAAAAAAAGAAAAAAATCCTGTCCAAGTCCTTTGCCCATTTATTAACTGGATTGTTTTGTTGTTTTTGAATTTCTTAAGCTCTTTATAGATTCTGGATAGTAATCCTTTAGCAGTTGTACAGTTTACAGATATTTTCTCCCACTCTGTTGGTTGCTTCTTCACTTTGATGAATGTTTCTTTTGTAGTGCAGAAGCTTGTCAGTTTAATTTTGGCTTTTATTCCCCATGTTTCTAGGGTCTTTTCCAAGAAGATTTTTGCCTTTGCAAATGTCATGCAGAGTTTCCCCAATGTTCTCTAGTAATTTGATGGTATCAGCTCATAGATTTAGGCCTTTGATTCATTTTAAGTAGATTTTTGTGTAAGGTGAAAGGTAGGGGTCTTGTTTCATACTTCTGGGTGAGGAGATAGTTTTCCAAGCACCATATGTTGAAGAGACAGTTGTTGCTTCAGGGACTGATTTTCAGTCTTTTGTCCAAAATGAGTTGGTTATAGACACATGGATAGAATTCAGGAGTTTCTATTCTGTTCCATTGGGCTGCACATCTGTTTTTGTACCAGAACCAGGTTCTTTTGGTGATAACTGTCCTGTAGTATGTCCTGCTGTCTGGTATTTCCATGCCTCTAACTTTCTTATTGTTGTATAAGATTGCTATAGCTATTCAGGGTCTCTTGTGCTTCCTTATGAATTTCAGCCACATTTTTTTCTAGATCTTAGAAGAAATGTCCTTTGCATTTTCATTAGAATCACCTTAATTCTGTAAATTGCTTTCAGTAGTATGAGCATTTTGATGATCTTGAGTGTATCAATCCATTAACATGGAAGAATTTTCCATTTTTGTGAGTTCTTCTTTTTATTTCTTTAATGTTTTATAATTCTCATATTTTCCATACTTTATCAAACTCTTTCACAAGTTCCAATATCTCTAAGTGGAATCTTTTGGACCTGCTGTATATATATAGAACCATGCTTTCTGCAAATAGAAATAGTTTGACTTCCTCCTTCCTAAAATTTATCACTTTGGTTTCTCTTTCTTTCTTTCTTTCTTTCTTTCTTTCTTTCTTTCTTTCTTTCTTTCTTTCTTTCTTTCTTTCTTTCTTTCTTTCTTTCTTCCATCCTTCCATCCTTCCTTCCTTCCTTCCTTCCTCTTTCTTTCTTTCTTTCTTTCTTTCTTTCTTTCTTTCTTTCTTTCTTTCTTTCTTTCTTTCTTTCTTCCTTCCTTCCTTCCTTCCTTCCTTCCTTCCTTTCTTTCTTTCTTTCTTTCTTTCTTTCTTTCTTTCTTTCTTTCTTTCTTTCTTTCTTTCTTTCTTTCATTTGACAGGTGGAGTTATAGACAGTGAGAGAAAGAGACAGAAAGGTCTTCCTTCCATTGGATCACCCCCCCAGATGGCCAACATATCCAGAACTGCACCGATCTGAAGCCAGGAGCCAGGTGCCTCCTCCTGGTCTCCCACATGGGTGCAGAGGCCTAAGCACCTGGACCATCCTCCACTGCCCTTACAGGCTACAGCAGAGAGCTGGACTGGAAGAGGAGCAACCCAGGACTAGAATCTAATGCGCATATGGGATGCCAGTGCCGCAGGTGGAGGATTAACCGAGTGAGCCATGGTGCTGGCGCACTTGCCTGCTTGCTTGCTTCCTTTCTTTCTTCCTCTATCTCTCTCTCTCTTTCATTTTCTCTTTATTTCTTTCTCTTTTCCTAATGTCTCTGGCTAAAGCTTCTAGGACTATATTGAATAGCAATGGTGAGAGTGGTTATCATCGTCTGCTTCTGAATCTTAGTGGGAATACTTCCAACTTTTCCCCATTCAAAAAGATGCTGGCTGTATGCTTGTCTTAAATTACCTGATTTTGTTGACGAATATTCCTTCCATACCCAATTTGCTTAGACTTCATCATTAAGGGATGTTGTTTTTATCAAATTCTTTCTCTTCATCTACTGAAATAATCATATGTTTTTTGGTATTCAGTTTGTTAATGTGATGTATCTCATTGATTGATATACAAATGCTGCTGAACAATTCCTGTAAACCAGAAATAAAACTCACTTGGTCCATGTGAATATTCTTATGTGTTGTTGGATTACATTAGCTAGTATTTTACTGAGGATTTATGATTCCATGTTCATCAAGGTTATTGATCTATAGTTCTCTTTGTTGTTTCTTATTCTGGTTTTGGAATTAAGTTGATGCTTAATTCATAGAAGGAGTTTGGGAGGACTTCTTCCCTTAAATTGTTTTGAATTGCTTGAGAGGAATTGGAATTAGTTCTTCTTTAAATGTCAGGAGCATGTTGTTCAATTTTTAAAAATTTTTTCAACTTTTATTTAATAAATATAAATTTCCAAAGTACAGCTTTTGGATTACAATGGATTTTCCCCCTAATATCTTCCCTCCCACTCGCAACCCTCCCATCTCCCACTCCCTCTCCCATCCCATTCACATCAAGATTCATTTTCAATTATCTTTATATACAGAAGATCAATTTAGTATAAAGTAAGTAAAGATTTCATCAGTTTGCACCCACACAGAACATAAAGTGTAAAATACTGTTTGAGTACTAGCTATAGCATTAATTCATATTGAACAGCACATTAAGGACAGAGATCCTACGTGAGAAGTAAGTACACAGTGACTCCTGTTGTGGATTTAACAAATTGGCACTCTTGTTTATGGCGTCAGTAATCTCCCTAGGCTCTTGTCATGAGTTGTCAAGGCTATTGAAGCCTTTTGAGTTAGCCAACTCCAATCTTATTTAGACAAGGTCATAGTCAAAATGGAAGCTTTCTCCTCCCTTCAGAGAAAGGTACCTCCTTCTTTGATGGCCCATTCTTTCCACTGGGATCTCACTCACTCACAGAGATCTTTCATTTAGTTTTTTTTTTTTCCCAGAGTATCTTGGGATTCCATGCCTAAAATACTCTCATTGGCTCTTCAGCCATATCCAAATGCCCTAAGGGCTGATTCTGAGGCCAGAGTGCTATTTAGCACATCAGCCATTCTTTGCATCTGCTATGTATCCCGCTTCCCATGTTGGATTGTTCTCTCCCTTTTTGATTCTATCAGCTAGTATTTGCAGACATATTTTTGTTTATGTTATCCATTTGACTCTTAGACCTATCATTATGTTGTTCAGTTTTTTTTATATGTTCTAGAGATTTTTGAGTTGTTGATT
The DNA here is from genome assembly GCA_949820135.1 of Sylvilagus floridanus. NCBI lineage: Eukaryota > Metazoa > Chordata > Mammalia > Lagomorpha > Leporidae > Sylvilagus > Sylvilagus floridanus. The sequence continues at coordinate 97,081,870 of OX463225.1, forward strand.
TTCAGTTTCATTCCATTGTTGCAAGAGAAGATGCATGGTAATTTGATGAGACTTACTTTCTGGCCTAGCATATGCTCTATCCTAGAGCAAGTTCCATGTACTGATGAAACAATGTGTATTCTGCAATTGTGGGATGAATATTTCTGTAGATATCAATTAGATCCATTTGATCAATAGTGTCAATTAGCTCTATTATTTCTTTGCTGATTCTCAGTCTAATTGATGTGACCCTTGATAAAGTGAGGCGTTAAATTCCCCTGGTACTATTGTATTGGAGACTGTTTCCATTTAGATCTATTAACATTTTTTTAAACAGCCAAGTGCCCCAACGCTGGGTTCATATACATTTATTATAGTCATATTTTCCTGTTGAATTGATCTCTTTATCATTATATAGTGCTCTTCTTTGTCTCTTTTAACAGTTTTTGAGTTAAAGTCATTTTTTTCTGATATTAAGATGGCTATACCTGCCCATTTTTTCTTTCCATTGGCATGGAATATCTTTTTTGATGTTCAATATGACTGTATCTTTTCTGTTGAGGTATGTTTCTTGTAGGCATCAAATAGATCAGTCTTGTTTTTTAATCTATTCAGACAGATTGTATCTTTTAACTAGAGAATATAGGACATTTACATTAAAAGTTATTATTGATAAGTAATGATTTGGCCCTGCAATTTTTCCATAATATTCCTCTTGTTTACTTTTTTTAATAACGCTTTTATTTAAAGAATATAAATTTCCAAAATACAGCTTATAGATTATAATGGCTTCCCCCCTTAAGTCTTGTTTACTTTTAAATATCCTTTGTACTTTATTTGAGTTTTTCTTTCTTCATATTCTTTCTTTTTGTTAAGATTTATTTATTCATTTGAAAGGCAGAGTTACAAAGAGGCAGACAGAGAGTCTTCCATCTGTTGGCTCACTCCCCAGAGGGCTTCAATAGCTAGAGATGTGCCAATCTGAAGCCAGGAACCAGCAGCTTCTTCTGGGTCTCCCAAGTGGGTGTAAAGGCTCAAGGACTTAGGCCATCTCCCACTGCTTTCCGAGACCATAGCAGAGAGCTGGATTGGAAGTAGACCAGCTTGAAATATAACCAGCACCCATATGGAATGTCGGTGCTATAGGCAGTGGCGTCACACACTATGCCAAAGCACCAGCCCCACATTGTTTCATAGTAATGACTATCTTTCTGTGTTTCTTTTTGTAGCACATCTTTAGTCATCTTTTGTAAGGTTGGATGAGAGTGACAATTTCTTTAAATATCTGTTTGTTATGGAAGGTCTTTATTTCATTTCATTCACAAATGAGAGCTTGCAGAGTACAGTATTCTGTGTTGACAGGTTTTTTTTTTTTTTCAATTAATACTTAGGCTGTTTCTCTCCATTCTCTCCTAAGCATGGATGAGAATTCATCTGTGATTCTAATTAGAGATCCTTTGAAAGTAATCTGGCATTTCTCTCATGCACATTTTAGAATCTTTTTTTTTAATTTTTAAACGATTTTATTTATGTATTTGACAGGCAGAGTTACAGACAGTGAGAGAGAGAGAGAGACAGAGAAAGAAAGGTCTTCCTTCCATTGGTTCACTCCTCAAGTGGCCACAATGGCCAGAGCTGTGCCCATTCGAAACCAGGAGCCAGATGTTCCTCCAAGTCTCCTAAGTGGCTGCAGGGGCTCAAGCACTTGGGCCATCTTCCACTGCTTTCTCAGGCCACAATAGAGAGCTGGATTGGAAGAGGAACAACTGGGACTAGAATCGGCGCCCATATGGGATGCCGGCACTGTAGGCAGAGGATTAACTTAGTGCGCTATAGCGCCGGCCCCACATTAGAATCTTTTCTTTATAGTTTATTACTGATAGTTTGACTAAAATGTGTCATGGTGCAGATCTTTTGTGGTCGACATCTACATGCTTCCTCTACTTGGACATCACTTTCTTTCTCCAAATTGGGGAAGTTTTTTGTAATTATTTCACTAAATGGGCCTTCTAATCCATTCTCTGTTTCCACTCCTTTACATACTACTAAAACCCATATGCTGGGTTGTTTGGTATCGCCAACATTTGTTAAGTTTTCTAATTTCTTTTTCTTTTTTTTTTTTTTTCGGGGGGGGGGGGTGTGGTGTGGTGGTGAGATCTGACTGAAAATTTTCCAAATATTTGTCTTCTAGCTTGGATATCCTTTCTTTTGCCTCACCAAGTCTGTTATTAAGGCTTTCCATCACATTTTTTAAAGACTTTATCTATTTTTATTTGAGAGTTGGAGTTACAAACAGTGAGAAGGAGACACAGAGAGAAATGGCTTCCTTCCTTTGGTTCACTCTCCAAATGGCTGCAATGGCCCGACCTGCGTCAATCCGAAGCCAGGAGCCAGGTGCTTCTTCCTGATTTCCCATGTAGGTGAAGAGGCCCAAGGACTTAGGCCATTTTTTACTGTTTACCCAGGCCATAGGAGAGAGTTGGGCTGGAAGCAGAGCAGCCACGACTATATTTGGTGCCCATGTGGGATGCAGGCACTGTAGGTAGAGAATTAACCTACTGTGCCATGGCACTGGCCCCTCCATCACATTTTTATTTGATCTATTGAATTCTTCATTTCTAATGTCTCCTTTTGATTTCTCTTTAAAATCTCAATTTCACAGGAAATATTTTCATCCATGTCATGTATGGATTTCTTTAATTCATCGATTTTCTTCTGATTGCTTCTGAATGAACCTATGATTAATTTTTGAATTCTGTTTCTGGCATTTCATCATTCTCTTCATCTTCACATTCTAATACTGAAGCGTTGCTTTGTTCCTTTGTGTTCTTTGGGGGTGTCATGTTGTCTTCCTTATTCTTGTTTTTTGAATTTCTGCATTTATTTTTAGGCATTTGTGGAGATACTTGGTGGCTTTTATCTACAGACTATTACTCCGTGGTTCAGTGTAATGTCTGCATGTTCAGTGCATACCAAGTGGTAATTTCTGGCTGTGATCAGGGAGCTCTGCCCAGTGCTCCAATGGGGGCTAATTATCTAGGTGGCATTCTTATTGGGCATGGTGGATCTCCTTTTGTTAACAGAAGGAGTGGTATGGTTTCCTCTGTTTTTATCACACTTCACCTCCTCTTCAAGGTGAACAATGGCTGGGTCTTAGCCCTCAGCAGGTGCAATACTCACCTTTGCCACCATATGAACCATACAAAGGCTCTGTACAGTCTTCACTGTGAGCATGGGTCCAACTATAATGACCCACCCCAGGCTGTCAGCAAGCTGTGAGTGTATGGAGCCCCACACAGTGGTTACCCAGAGACCCAGCTTCACCTCGTGCCTTTTCACACAGTCACAGAGCCCCATAGTCTCAGAACACAAGATTCCCATAGTCTTGCATTACAAAAGATTGTCTCTGCTCTGCTAACATTTCCAGTCCACAGAGATCCAGCTGCCTGTGGGTGCTCCACCTAGGTAGTTTGAGCCCCAGTGTTTGTGGTATATTGGGAGTTCTGAGGAGCCTTACAGTCCTCAGAGGGTACCCAACCCCTTGTCAATCGTCTCAGCCAGATTCAAAGTCAGTGGGGAATGTGGATTTTTCCCTCTGCTAGAACCTCTGGAACACACATGTTCACAAGAGCCCCTGGCTGAATGTTGCTATCTCCCCAGGGGTTGCACCATAGCCGCTGGACCCAACAGTGTTGATAAGATGGAGGCTTGTTTCAGCCAGTCACTGTGCATATGTGCTTAGGGCTTCTGTGGTTGCCATTCTCCCCAAAATGGTGCCTTCCCTCTCTCTGCCAGTTGTTGGCCACCCTTGTCATGGGGATAGGGTGAGATACACATGCCCACTCTTTGTTTTTACTGGTTCTGTGGATACCCTCTCCCCGTTAGGGCTCCAGGCTGGACCTATGCCATGCTCTCCACCCAGCTACGTCATCAGTGGCAGGGATTGCTGCAGTCTGACCTCACCTCAGTCTCCAAAGTCGGTGCTTTCTTCGGCTCTCAGCTGCTGGAGTCATGTGTTGTGTATTTGTTCGTGCTGCACGCTTGCACCTCACACAGATCCATGGGATTCTTATTCCTCCCATAGAATTTCCATTGTGGTTTTTTCTATGACTCTCCCTGAGATTGTACTTTCTACACTTTTTTTAACTTATTATCCCTAGTGTAGCACACTATGCCTTTCCCTATTGCACCAACTTGGAATCAGTGCATACCCTTAATAGGAACTTTTGGCTGTGGAACCAGATGTGACTAGCGTGGGTCCTATCTGAGAGGCCAGATGGCTGCTCTTGTCACTTTCCCTTAGACTTGGGTAGACAAGCAAGGGGCCAAAGGACATTGTCTTATAACTCATTGTAAGAATGGTGAAGTCTGACACTGGGCTGATCCTAACAATTTCCATACTACAGCAAGTGTAGACATTCTCTGGACTTGTGCAAGTATCAGGCAGAGATCTGAACTCCGGTGATACAGATTGCTTTGATGTGTGTACTCCCAAGATTGCACAGGACCTTCTAACTGTGAAGCCCAGAGGTGACTCACCAAGTGCCTGCCTGTGTAGATGAAAGACTGTCTCTTTTCATCCCTCCTAAAATATTGGATACATAGCAAAGAATCAGCAGACTATTTAGAGACTCACTAAGAAGTTAATAAAACACAGAGTTGAGCAGATTGTAATGAGCCCTGTCCTCAGAGTGCCAGCAGAGTCTCTGGATCTGCTTCAGTGCTTATCAGTGTTCTGTGGACCCAGTTGAATGATTTCATAGCCCAGTCAACATCTCCAGTGACTGGAAGAACAGAACCTAGCAGTGAATGCAGCAGCACACAGACTGGAGCAGGGAGAGCTGTGGTAGTACCCACAGTCTACACTGGTCTTGGTGAGCTAAGAATTCTGGATGTGATCAAGCATTATAACATTCAAGGGCATGGAACAGGGAGTCTGAACCCACCACAGTCCCAGGAGGAGGCTTGTAGGAATGTTCTACTCTTTATAGGCCCAGATTTTGGACAAATTTGAATTTGAGGTATTGTAAGACTGAATTAGTAAAAGCATCAACAGAAGACCCAGAACAAACCACAACATAGTTTGCTATTTAGTGCTGACTTAGTCAAAGTGTCCATAATCTAAAAGATAATAAATAGACCACTTGGAATTTCTAGTATGACAGAAGCAAATGATGGGAGAATATTATTACTAATCCTTCCATGTGCAGAATATGTTGTACACCATGTACTAGGATATAGCAGGAAAACAGGACCTCTGGTAAATAGTAAATCAGTATACCAGAAACCAACTACCCAAGAATTAAAATTTACAAATGCTCAATGAAGATTTTACAAGAGTTATTTTAAAGAATTCAGCACAATTTAATAAAACACAGAGATGTGATTTAATATTCTGACAATAAGTTTTGGCAGAGAGACAGAAGCAATTTTTAAAAATCAAGCACAAACCCTTGAACTGAAAACAACTAAGTGAAATTAAAAACACTTATAGCAAAGAAAAGAATCAGTGAGCTTGAAGACAGGCTGTTTGAAAATACGCAGTAGAAAAATGAATCAAGAAGAATGAAGAAAGCCTACAGGAAACCTGGGATAGGATGAAAAAAACAGAGAGTTGAGTTAGGGGGGCTCAAGCTTTACTAACTATCTAGACCAATGAAGAAAAAACAAAGAGGGAAGATGCAAATACATAGACTTAGAGATAAAATGGAAATTTTACAAATTAGAGTACAGAAATAAAAAGAATTTTTAGAGATTACAATGAAAAATTATATAATAACACATTTGATATCTTAGAAGAAATGTACACATTCTGGGACACATACATCATCATGATTTAATCATGCGGAAATCAAATACTTAAACAAACTAAAAACAGGTAGCAATATTGAAAATCTGATAAAAGAAAACAAATCTCCCATCAACAAATACCCAGGATGATATGGCTTCACTGCTGAATTATATCAAACTTTTATAAAAGAATAAACATCGATCCTTCTCAAATTACTTGAAACAACTGTACAGGTGGGACTTCTTCCAAATTCCTTCTATGAGGCCAGAATTACCTTGAAACAAAAACCAGTAAAGGACAGGGAAAAACAAACAAACAAAAAAAAGAAAGCTATAGACCAATATTCTTGATAAACATAGATGTAAAAGGTCTCAGAAAAATACTAGCAAATCAAATCCAATTGCACATTTAAAAAGATCATTCACTGAGTAGGATTCATCACAAGGGGACAAGGATGATACAACATATAGAAATCAATAAATGCAATACCATAAGACCCAGTCATCCCACTCCTGGGAAGTTACCCAAGGGAAATGAAATCAGCATATGAAAGAGTTATCTGTACCCCCATGTTTATTGCAGCTCAATTCACAATAGCTAAGATATGGAATCAACCCAAATGCCCAACTGTTAAAAACTGGATAAAGAAATTATGGGATCTATACACCATGGAACACTATACAGTGGTAAAAAAAATATATGAAATTCTGTCATTTGCAACAAAATGGATGAAACTGGAAAACATCATACGTAGTGAAATAAGCCACTCACAGAAGGGCAAATACCATATGCTCTCCTTGGTCTTTGATAACTAATAGAGCACCTGAAAAGTAATCTGTGGAAGTGAAATTATCATTTCAAGATGCAATGACTGAACAGCCCTTGTCTGGACTGTTGAGAAACAGTTTTTTTCCCCCTCATACAATTTGTTGAACTCTTTATTTAGTACAAAGTTAATCCCATGTACATAAAGTTAATTGAAAACATATATTAGTAAAAAATAGGAATGGAAATAGAGAAGGAGGAGGAAAAGTGGTGGGAATGTAGATGGGAGGGTGGGTACATTGGGAAGAATCACTATATTCCTAAAGTTGAATTTATGAAAAGCATGAGGTTTGTATTCCTTAAATAAAGGGTTTCTAGGGAAAAAAAGAAAACAAAAGTCAATGTACAAAAATCAGTATTGTTGTTAAATACCTATCAGGAATCTTTTGAAAAATAATTCAAGAAAGAAATCCCATTTCCAATAGACACAAAAAGTTGAAATAAAATACCTAGGAATAAATTTAATTGAAGAGGTAAAAACTCTACACAAAAACTATACATAATTGCTGAAAGAAATTGGATATTAAGATGGTAGAGTAGGTAGGAAGCTTACTGCTCTAATCTAGGAGAAGATAGTTTTAAAAATATGGAAAGAGTGCAGTCTCAGGGAAGAGTTAGGGAAAAAAATGACATCTTTGGGATGCACTATATATGGCAATAGGAACAGGAAGAAATGCCCAAATCACTACCAAGGAAATGCAAATAAAAACACAATAAGATATCAACTCAGCCTAGTAAGATTTATTATTATTATAAATATAAAATATAACAAGTGATAGTAAAGATGTAGAGAAAAAAAGAAATCCTTGCACACTGTCAGTGAAATGTAAATTAGTACATCTATCTAGGAAAACAGCAGGAATGTCCTCAAAAAAAGTAAAAATGGAGCTGCCATTTAATCCAGTTATTTTACTCCTGATTATATTTCCAAAGAAAAAGAAATTCATCATTTTAAGGCACATTTGCACTACCATGTTTATTGCAGCACTATCCACAATAACCAAGAAATATAAACAACCTAAGTGTCCATCTGCTAATGAACTGATAAGCAAAATGGGTTATATAGACTCAACAGAATATTGCTTATTCATAAAATGGATGAAATCTTGCCATTTGAAACAACATGGATAAAAGGGAGACCATCATCTAAAGTAACATAATCCAAGCACAAAAAGACAAATATCACGTAATCTTACAAAAAATGAGCAGTCTAAAAAACAGGAAATGTAATTGAACTTAAAATGTAATGCTTTCCAGAGTCTGGGGGAAGAAATAGGGAGGAGGGATGGGGAAAGGTTGATTGATGAGCGCTAGTTTACACCTAGATAGGAGTAGGAAGTTCCAGCATTCTATTGAGAAGTAAGATAGCAATGAATAATGTTAAGGTACTGTGTATTACTCTATTTAAAAAACTTAGAGGTTAGAATTTTAATACTTTCAAAAAAAGGAATGTTATATGATTTAAAGGATATATGTACCATTGCTGGATGCTATACAATATATACATGTAATGAAATATCACATAATATCATATAAAATTCATGATTTATATATCAAGTTTTTAATAATATTTATTTTATATACTCAATAAGCAGAGTTACAGAGAGAGAGAGAGAGACCAAGAGAGAAGTATTTCATCCTCTGGTTCACTCCCCAAAAGGTTACAATGGCCAGGACTGGGCCATGCCAAAACCAGTTGTCAGGAGCTTATTTCGAGTCTCTCACAAGGGTGAGGGGGGCGCAAGCACTTCAGCCATCATCCATTGCTTTCCCAGCACATTAGTAGGGAGGTGGATCAGAAGTGGTGCAGCCAGGACTCAACCTCCACCCATATGGCATGCCTGTTCCTTAGGTGGAAGCTTTAACCTACTGTGCCACAGCACAGGCCCCTAGATTTTTTTATAAATAAAACTTTTTTTTAAAAGGCAGAGAGACAGAGAGAGAAAGAGAGAGAGAGAGATATGGGATGTTGTTGTTGCAGGATCACCACAATGCCTGTCCCTGTAATATACATCTATAACCCTTTTGAATGTGCCTGCAAGGATTTAAAATTTTTTGTGTCAAATCAATTTTATTTTCAATTTCATTTTTTTAACAAATGTATTGACATACCTGCATATCTGATCAAGCTGCCATGAAGATTCAGTAAGTTATTTTGTTTCAAGCTATTGGGATAGAGCCTGGTACACAGAATTATATATATATATATATATATATATATATATATATATATATATATATGTCCAGGCCTGCACTGTGGTATAGCAGGTGAGGCTGCCACCTGCAGTGGCACCTGTTCAAACCTGGCTGCTCCACTTCATATCCAGCTCTCTGCTGAGGCCTGGAAAGGCAGTGGAAGGTGGCCCAAGTCCTGGCTTCTTGATAATACACATTATGGGAGGCAGTGGTGATGGATCAAGATGTTGGGTTGCTGCATTTGGAGAGTGAACCAGTGGATGGAAGATATCTTTCACTGTAAGCTCCAGGATCCTGGCTTCAAATTGGCCTGGCTTTGGTCATTGCAGCCATTTAGGGAGTGAAACAGCAGATGGAAAATCTCTCTTTCTCTCTGTCTCTCTCTCTCTCCTCCTCTCTTTATAACTCTGACTTTCAAATTAGTAAAAAAAACTTAAAAAAGAAATATATGTACATTATTAAAAATCTATATATGAATTCATGTTTTGTACAAAATAAACTTATCTTTAAATTTCACTTTTTCAGAAATACTTTGAAGTACCCACATATATGAAACTAGATCTTACAAATAAAAAATAAACTTCTTCAGGTAGCTTAGCAATGAAGTGTTCATTCTCAGCATCAACACCAACATTGCTAACTATATGACCTTAGTCAAGTTCTTTTGCAGTCCATTGCTTTGTTACAGTGACGTAAGTGAGTTGATTATGTGGACACTCTCTTCTCTCTATTTTTATTTGTTTCTTTTATTCTCCATATGATGCCTCTTTCTCCAGGGATTCTCATGTAGCTTGGGCTTCATAAGGCAAAGAGCTCCTAGGCTGTTATACTTTTAAGTATTGTAAGGAGAAACATGAGCCTCCAGCAAAACCAAATCTTTCTTTCCTTTTATCAATACTTAACACCTTTGTTATGTATCTATCATCGCTTAACTTCCTTAAGTTTTCTAATATTTTTTTAAAATTCATCATGTTAAGAAGGTATCATTTTCTGGAAGACAAGCTTGCTTATCTTTGAATGAAGAAAATCTAATAATTTAATAATCAAATATCCAAAGTTAATATATTTCTGGTTTCCCTATTGTGCTGCACAAGAGAAACATTTCAGAAATGTATCTACTTAAAATTAATTAAACAAATCAGTATTTGTAGATGGCTGAAAATGTAGTGGCCAAAAGTAAAACACAAGTTAGAGGAAGTTAACCTAGTCATAAAGGAACTACATGAACATAATAAGAAGCATTTATTATGACTATTTCCCACAGGTAAGTGATTAATGGTATTTGAAGGCTAAAAAGAAATGAAAGAAAATTTCTAGTATAGGTGTGGCCATCTTCAACTGGATCACAAAGAAAAGCTGTGGAAGATCCTGTTTTGCTGACTGGGTGTGTGTTGACATTAGGAAGAAAGGACAAGAAGAAGGGCAAAAAATTTTACAGAGGAGCTGCTGGAAAAAATGGAGCAAAGGCCACAACAGACTTCATGAAGGGTGTGGGCCATCAGCCATGGAAGGGACACTGTGCTACCATCAGAAAAAGAATGGCTTGTTCTACTTGTAAAGAGCTCCTCCTCAGCCCAGGGTTTTCTTTATTCTTTAAAGCCTCTTCTTTATTTTTATTTTCTTATTTATTTGAGAGACAACTAGGTGGTGGGGGCAGGGGAGGGGCAGGGGAGAGCATAACAGCACAATAGCTCTGTTCACTCTCCAAATGTTTGCAAGAGCTGGGGCTGGGCCAGGCTGACCCAAGAGCCAGGAACTCAATCCAGGTCTCCCATGTCAATGTCAGGGTGTGCATCTGAAGGAAGTTTGAATCATGAGCAGAGCCAGGACTTGAACTGAAGTAGTCTGATGTGGGGCATGGGCATCTAAACCATTAGCCAAACACCCACCCCTAAACCCTTATATTTTGTATTTCCAGAGTCTTTAGGACTTTTGGATAAGTGATGTGGTAATCACTAGAATTTTTCACAACAAATTAAAACAATATATGACAACCCTTAGCTTCTACTTGGTTTACTGGAGGAGCAATTAAATATTCCTTTATCATACTTCTAAAGATCTGTATTCATACTGTGAGAGGCATGACCAGGTAGACTCCTTGTCTCATTCCTTTTTCTTTCTGCCTTCAGATTACTGAATATCATTAAGTCAAATTCTACACTCTACTCTCACATCCTTCATCTGGAGATAATGGTCTTGGCTACACTGTGGACTGGATTCTAAAGCTATCAACACTCTTCTATCAATAAATCATTCATCCGTAACTTAAACTTATACTTAAGAAATACATAATAGAATATTAAATTCCTTTCTCCTTAAAGTATATATTATAAATTCCATTAACTTTGCATTTCTTGTATTTTTAATTGGCAAAATCAATTATATTCAAAGTTTATAAGGGTTTGACTATTTAGTATGAGCAAGCAATACCAGCTGACCCTATTCTCGCTTTATCCTCTTCTCTTACCATGTTTGAGACTAACAAAAGAATTACAACAATTTCACTGTAAGTTTTCTGTTAAAATACCAATTATTGGTTGAATAAAGTGTCGATTTTAAGAGAATATTCACTAACATATTAGTGTGAGAGCTTACTTGCAAAAGTTAATAAAGGGGTATTGTGGTGAAACAGGGTAAGCTGCCACCTTTGATGCCAGCATCCCATCTGGGCACTGATTGGTGTCCCAACTGTTCCTTTTCTGCTCCAGCTCCCTGTTCATGGCCTGGGAAAGCAGCAATCTATGACCCGAGTTCCTGGGCTGCCGGCCTCCAGGTAGGCCACCCAGATGAAGCTCCCGGCTCCTGGCTTCCACTTGACCTAATTTGTCTGATGCAGTCATTTGGAGAGTGAACCAGTAGATGGAAAATGAATCTCTATCTGTCTTCCTCTCTCTGTCACTTTGCCTTTCAAATAAAGTGATTTAAAAATAAAATAAATAAAGGTTAATAAAAAGAGAGATCTGCGTAGGAAGTAGATAGTGAAGATGAAATATATAAAATAACATGTAACTAATATGTTCCCTAGCCTACAAATGCAAATTAGGTCGTATCAAAGCTGAAGTCCAAATTATGACAGCTTCAGGCTCCCACATACCTGAGCGCATATCAAATGTGTCCTTCCCCAACGTATCACAAGGGGGTGCCTTCTAGTTACACTTGAGTTCAAGCTGATTCTCAGTACTGGCTTCATCTCTGTGTCCTCAACAATGCTAGTGTCAGTCTCCTCTTCATTCAAGTGACCTTTATCACGTCAGTGAATAGTGTGTGTCCCTGCAATTCCATTGGACCTCCCCAGATACAAAGTGTCCTGGTGCACTTTCAGATGATGACAGAGAGAGAATGCGCCATTCTTTTCTTCTGTGCCCACACTCAGGCACAGACTTGCCTGAGCCTTGACCATTCTTACTTAGCCCATAAAAATCCATTTTATTTGCAAGGCACTTGTGTGTAGGTAAAATTCCTTGGAACTGGAAGAATTCTAGAATTAGTTGCCTTGCTGATTTCAGAACCACCTAAACCCTCTTTTATTGTCCTGCTTTCTCTTCTTTTGTGTTAAATATTCTCTTTTAGGAACAGCAAGCCTTGCAGAACTGTAGATTTTAGGGCTATCAGTTTCTATTCCCATCCCATTGAAAAGAGATTTAGTAAGAATTGCTTAAAAACATTTTCATATAAGTCAGTGCCTATCTTTCCATTTAGGTGAAAATACATTGTCTGTCTCTCCAATATGTAAACTTATGTTGTCACCTAGAATTGCATTACTTCATTGTAATCAGTGGTTGTGTGTTACGGAGAAAAAATAACAGGAACATACTTATGGAGGAAAAGTTTGTATTATTTTTTTACTTCCTAATCAAACTAATTATATATTATAATTTGATTGAATTATTATTCTTCCATCCTTTAATGAATCTGTTGAAATCCATAAAGTAAATAATAACTCATGAAATATTTGATTTTAATATCAACTAAAATTACTAAAGAAAGGAAAACAAATATGAGAAAATCCTTATTCATACATTATTTGCATGCACATTCATAAACACAACTGTTTATACATAATATGCTAAATGTCTATGTATAAATACAAATGCAAGAATGGATACAATTATATGGCTATCAACCAGTAAAACATTCAGTGCACATTATACTTTATGGAATATATTTTGTCTGGATGAGTTGAGACAGATTGTATAATAAAATGAACATGGCAAAAGTGGGTTTTAAGTCAAGAAACAGAACACTAAAGCAATTTCCTGAGTTATTTAAATGCTTTCAAAGAGAAATGTCATTACATACTTGAGTTACATTGGCATATAATTACATGAGTATCACAAATAACAATGTCTTACAAAGAAAAACAGAAGTTGTTATAGAAAAATTATTTTCCATCATAAACCTTTATTTTAATGTCAGATAAATACAACAATAGGAATTACTATATTATCTAAATGAATTTTAGTCATTAGGCCATCAATTTTTATTAAAAAATAAGTTTGTTTCTAATCACTTTTTAAAAACATTTCCCTTAGCCACAGAAATGTTGTTTATTAAATGTGAAATACCCATAGCCATAATTGTTTAGTTAGAGCTAAATCCATTTAACATTTTATTTTAATTACAAAACTATAAATAAAGTAGCAAAAACATGACCTACATTTTTAAAATCATCTACTGTTCTTTGTGTTAAAATTAAATATTTGCTATAATTTCAAATATAATTTATATAGTTATAAATGATTTAAGATGTAAAAAATCATCAGGAAATATTTTTCTGCCCTAATGTTTATGAACAATTAGATTTTACAAAATTCTATGAAACCAGGATTTTGAGTGTAGGGAGAGCTAGTGTCATAGGGTAACCAAATGAACTGAATTCTTAAGGGTGAGGCTATCAAGTCAATGTGTCTCCTAAAAGTTCAGTTGTTGGAAACTTAAGCCTCATTTTTTTACATTTTATATCAGAATAGTTTTACATTCACAAAACGAAACTTATGAGGTAGTAATATAAGGAGTACCTATATACAATACAGTACAAGGAGTACCTATATACAATACAAGGAGTACCTATATACGCTTTTACCCATTCCCCCTATTTGTATCTTTATCTCATATTTGTATCTTTGTCATAAGTAAGGAACTGCATTCAGCTTCTGCTTTTTTTTAACCAGACTCCCTTTATCCCTCCCAACCCTCCCAGCCTCTAGTAATCAACATTGTGTGTTGAGACTGTGGTTTTGTTTTGTTTCATTTTGCTTTCCTTTCCACAAATAAGGGAGAGCATGTGATACTTGTCTGTGTCTGGTTCTTTCCACACAACATGATGTCCTGTGTTCCATCTATTTTATTCTTTTTGTAGCTGAATGGTATTCCATTGTGTATATGTGCCACATTTTCTTTATCCATTTATCTGATAATGGGCACTTCAACTGATTCTATAGCTTGGCTATTGTTAACCATGCTGTTACAATCATAGCGGAGCAGCTATCCCTTTAATAAATGAGTTCATGTCTCTTCGGCATATTGCCCAGTAGGGATGTTTCCATATCATATGACAGTAAGGTTTGTTTGTTTGTTTGTTTAAGAAATCACCACACTGTTTTGCAAACTGACTACTAACTCATATTCACACCAATAGTGTATCAAATATGAATTTGATTTTAATGGCATTTGGAGATATGGCCTGTGGGAGGTAACTATGCCATAGGGTTGGGACCTCCATGATGGCATTAGTGACTTTATAAAGAGGAAGAGAGGGAGACTTGAGCTAGTGCGCTTGCTCTGTCTCTCCATAGAACACTTTCCCATGTTGTGATGCAGCACAAAGGCCCTTAACCAGATGCTGGCACCATGCTCTGGAACATCCCAGCCTCTAGAACAATGAGTTAAATAAAATCTGTTCTTCGTAAGTCACCTGTTTTTTTTTTGTTTTTTTTGTTTTTTTTTTTTTTGTTATAGCAACAGAAAATGTACTAAGACAGATAACAAGGCCATCTGAATAAAACAATATTTGTGTTGAAAATAACTGGAATTTTAATGACTTCCTAAAGACCACTGCAAGCGAGAGTAACAGTTCCTTCAGAATTGAGTTTGAATCCAATAATATATAGCAGTGCTAGATACAAAGGGAATTAACATCCAGTCAGCAACTTTTTTTCTTTGACTTCCACTGGGTAACTATTAGAGGACTTTGAGTCAAAGACAAGAAAGCTTCCTTCATCAGCACACAGAATACGCTTCCATACACAGCAGAATCCTTTCACCACTAATTAGAGAATTGAAAACAAGTCCATTTTTTCCCTTAGTCTAAAGCAAAGATTTACTTATGCCGCATAAGTAACAGAAGCAAAATCCATGTCTGGCACAGGGTGGCTGCTGCTAGAGAAGTGGTAGAGGAAAAGGCCATTTGCCAATTTTACAAAGACAGGAAACCCATGTGACAACCGGAATTCCACTTATACAAAGTCGAGTTCAAATATTTGTGGGGGTCGGGGCTGACACTGTGTCATAACTGCAATGCCGGCATCCCATACACGTGCCAGTTTGAGTCCTTCTCCACTTCCTACCCAGTCCTCTGTTAACGTTCCTGGGAAAGCAGCAGAAAATGGCCCAATTCCTTTGTCCCCTTCACCAATGTGGGAGAAACTCCTCACTTGGCTTCGGCATGACCCAACCATGGCCTTGCAGCCATTTGGGGAAAAAAACCAATGGATAGAAAATCACTCTCTGTAGGTCTTCCTCTTTACAACTTTCAAATAAATAAAATAAATATTTTAAAAGATTTCTAGGGGAAATAGAGGACAGTCTTCTACATTTAGGGCAAAGCCTAGCTACCACTGAGGAAAAATACTGAGAAAACCCCACTGCTGAGACTAAGGCTAGAGCAAAAGAATAATTATTGACTCTCATCTTGACCATGAATCTTGCACAATAACAAGCAAAAGAAATAGACTTTCAGGGAGAGGTGAAAGTGAATAGAAAGTGTGTCCATTGTACCTGGGCACAGTCTCTCCATTGCTGAGGCTGGAGAATGCAGCGTACAAACTAGGAAAACCATCTATGATTTTTCAGACTCCTGTCATGTACAAGGTAGTACAAGCTCTTCTTTGAAATACAATTTAATATAATAGCAACAACAAAACTCAAACCCAGCTCAACTGCTGATAAGATTCATTTTCGTTCCTGAAAAATAACATCATAGAAGTAGACATCTATCCTTTTCTGGGCATAAATGCTATTTACCTCTTCCTCTAACATTGTAGCAGTCAACCTAAGAATGTAGGAGGAGGTACAGGAAACAATGGAAACCACAAGAATTATCTATGTCAAGAGAGAAAATAAATACAGAAACAGCCATGTCTCAAAATTATCAGGCAGTTACTTTAAAATAATTATAATAAATTTGGAAAAGTTTTAAGGAGTCATCAACATTTATGAACAGCGGTGAATTTCAGAAGAAAAAATAGAGAAGAAAATTGTTAAAACTTATCAATCAGAGATACACCTCATCAAATAAAAACCTCACTGGCGATTAGAAATTCTTTCAGTGAACTTAAGTTCAGATTACATATGCAAAGCAAGCAAAAATAACTGAAAATATGTCAATGAAAAGTTATATATTGAATGGAGGAAACAAAAAAGGTTTAAAAAAAACCCTATCTTTCTACATCTGTGAGATAATATCTAGCAGTCTAAAATGCATGGACTGGAGTCTGTATGGGAGAAGCAATAAGAACAGGAGGAAGAAATGTTTGAATAGACAATGGTTCAGAATTTTCCAAAATTAATTGTAAAGAAAAAAGACCACAGATCTATGAACCTGCAGAAATAGAATATAAAAAAGAACACAAATACCTTAAAATTCATTAGAAGAGAAAATCTTCAAGAAAAAAATAGTGAGTACAAAGAAGCAAAATTAACATCATCAAATAACTCATCAAAAACTAGATAGCTGAGGTTGACACTGTAGTACTCTGACACCCACATGGAAGACTCAGATGGATTCCTGGCTTCTGGTTTCAGCCTGACCCATTCCCAGCTACTGTGGACATATGCAGATGGAAAAATCTCTGTCATCACTCTCCCTTTCAAATCAACAAATTATTTTTTTAAAAAAGCCCAGATAGCATGTTTAATATGGTAAAAGAAGAAATAGGCTGACATATTTACAAATTGCAAAATAAAAACTATTTGGGACAGCATTGAGGTACAGCAGTTTAAGTTGCCACC